>CM023457.1:77689079-77832323 GCA_013339765.2 Haemaphysalis longicornis | reverse complement strand
TGTGGTGTCAAACTAAAATGATTTTGCAACCACTGTTGTCGCCAGCATTTTTTTTTATACGGACAAGTCTACGATATTGTCATGGAGGAAGAACGGGCCTCTTTCAAAAACAGCTGCAGCTTCTTTTTAGCTAAATACTGATAAAGCGCGTGCTGCTTGTGCGTACAAAGCAATGATTTTGCCTCATCTAAAACGTTGTCCTCTGTTCACGTGCACAGCAAGGGATGATGAAAATATGCTACCATCACTCTGTCCATAGTGATTTATATGCTACCATGCTACCATGGTGAATATGCTACCATAGTGAACATATGCTACCACCACTCTGTCCACTCTGTCACTGCTTGCCAATGTCGGTGCAACTGTCACGAACAACGCTGTATTCCGGAAAAAGAACTGGTTTCCCAGCCCCTGCATCGCAAAGTGCTTCATGTGTCAAATATTCTGCTTCTCAAGACAAGCAGATCAGAAATCTACCCTTTCAAGACATCGATACCTTGAAAGCATACATTTGTGAATATAAGTGCAGTGTAGTTTGTAAATAGACGTTCAATAAACTATGAGCTCTTGGACAAGCTTTAAGTACCGATTTGGTTCCCAACTATCGACTCCGCGCGCCGCGGTGCGGCAGAAAACGGCGAAACGGCCTCTTCGGAAATACGCCTCTCCGGCGATTGGGACGGCCGGAGCAAACGGCGCGCCGGCCGCAAAGCTGATCGCGGAGGCCGTGACCAACATAAGTGCGAGATATGCACCTCGACCTGGTCACTGAATGCATGTTCCACAGCAAAAAAATTCCCCGCATTTCCCCGAGGGGAAAAATGTGAAAGTGCGAATGCACGAGTTGAATTGCGCGGTTCGGTAATGTGTTCGCGAGAGAGATCACTTGATTGATTGATTGTTTGGGGGGTTTACACGCGCCGACCGCAACGCAGGCGATGATGGCGCCGCCGTAGTATAGGGCTCTCGGATTATTTTTTGACCACCTGGAAAGAGCTTTACACGTGCGCCCGAAACGAAATCTCGTACAAACACACGGGCGTTTTTGTTTTTGCTTTCGCCTCCATCAGAAAAGCGGCCCGCGCGGCCGGGAATCGAACCCGCGACCTTGTGCTCAAAGCAGCGCCCGCAACGCCTTAGCCATGAGCCACCGCGGCGTTGATGTGCGTACGTAGAAAGAGAGATCTACACACACACACACTACTTAAGAAAAAAAGGAAAGAAAGATGCATTATTCACAGACACCTAATTGGGTTGTCGTTGTACTTGATTGCTAGAGCGGATCTCCAGCATTTGTGAAATTTCGTGTCAGTACTCCTTTTAAGGGGTGCATTCGCCATTCTCACGCCCGATTCTTGGCCAATGCACCTAGTCGTGGGTCTGTGCTAAAGGAAATTAGGAAACTCATTCTTGTGCCAATCGCCCTAAGTGGGTATGTGGTGCGGACGGACGGACGCCGGTGGACGAGTGATTCAGATTACTTGGCCAATCGCGCTAAGTGGGCATGTGCGAAAGAAATTAGGAACTCCTCTTGGCCATTCGCCCTCCGGGAAGTGGCGTACAAGGTGTGATGCGGACGGACGGACGGCGGTGGTGCGTGATTCAGGGTCGACCTGGTCAAAAAATGCGTTCCACTTAAAAACACAGGTCACGGCCAAACAGCAGGGCTGCCGGGGTAAAGCTGGTCGAGCGTTTGACTGTAGTCCGAGTTGGCAAACGCAATTCCGAGAGGTGAGCATCCCAGTCTTTGTGACGTTCAGTGAAGGCCACCAGCATCGATTTCAAGTTTCTGTTGACCCGTTCCGTAATGTTCGCTTGTGGATGGTATGGAGTAGTCTTCTTATGTACTACGCCCAGAACCGAACAAGTGTCCACGAAGTTCTTGCTGGTGAAGTACGTCGCATTGTCCGTTATGAGTTTTCTGGAAAACCAAAGCGGGTGAAAGTATCCAACAACTTCTCCCAGATCAACTTAGAATCAAGTCTACGTAATGCGTACAGCTCGACCCACTTGGAGAAATGATCTGTGACGACCAGAAGGTAGCGATTGCCCTTCACTGATCTTGGGTATGGACCCATCACGTCACACGCCGCGATCTGCCAAGGAAAGCGGCTCTCGACTGACTTTATGAGGCCAGGTGGTTTGCCGCCTCTTGGCTTTACAGACTGGCAAACTGGGCATGTCTGGGCGTACTTCATTACCTCCTTTCTCATGCGAGGCCATGTGACAACGCGGCATAGCTTTTGGTAGGTTTTCAGACCGTCACTATGACCAGCAAGGGTAGTGTCGTGGTAATATTCCAGAAAAGACCTTCTTAGGCGCTTTGGTACGAATACCGGAAGGATACTCACCACTGTCGGTATCTGCGCTTGGAATGTACCGCAGTAGCAAGCCGTCCTGGCTTTGGACGTAGCAGTCGTAGTCCGGGCCGTCGCCGCCGCAGTATCGTCGTTCTATGCGGCCGTAATTGACTCCCGAATGCGCTTGCACTGCTCGTCGGCCTGCTGCGCTTCAAGCATCTCCTGGCGACTTACAAGGTTTCCCCAGGCTTCTCAGGCGTTGTAACCGCGAAGACCTGGGGTTCTGGTTGCTGTTGTGCTGGTAGGGGTGCGCGAAACAAGGCGTCCGCGGCTTTGTTGCTGGTGCCCTTCTTGGATTCCACTTTTTAGTGATACTTCTGCACGTTTAGCGCCCAGCATGCGAGGCGGCATGCAGGGTTCTGAAGCCGTGCCAACCTTGACAGTGCTTGGTGGTCAGTCTGTATCGTGAAATCTGCGCCATCCAAGTACACGTTAAACTTTTTGAGGGCGACCACTATGGCAAGACACCTTTTTTGTCACTGAATAGTTCTGTTCGGCTGCTGAGAGAGTGCGGCTGGCGAACACCAGAGGGTACAGTTCGCCGCTATGCGCCTGTAGCAAAACGGCCCCTATGCGGTACTCACTTGCATCGGTTTGGACAACAAAGGGGCGGTTGAAATCTGGCAACCGCAGGCTTGGGGTGTTGGCGATGGCTGTCGATTGTGCCTGAAACGCCTGCTCCTCTGACGCCGTCCATGACCACCTGGCGCCATTCATTAGTAGCTGATGTGCCAAGTCCGCACTGTTCAGAATGAAGTACCTGAAGAAGGAGACCATACCCAGGAAGCGCTGCAGACTTTTGGCGTTCTCTTGTTTCGGGAACTGCAAGATCGGCTTGAGCTGTCTCCTCGTTTGGCCGCGACTGAACCTTGATCCATAACGAAGCCCAGGAGCTCGATCCTGCTGGCAGCCAGTTGTACCTTGCGAGGGGTTTATTGTGAGGCCTGCGTTTTGAATGCGCTGCGACACCGTCTGTAAGTGAATAGCGTGATCCTCAAGGTTGTCCGAAAATACAACCACATCGTCCATGTACGCCATTGCGTAGTTGAACTTCGCGTCCCCAGCACTATATCCATGGCACGCTGGAAAGTTGCTGGAGAATTCGACAAACCGAAAGGCAGCGTGACGAATTCAAACAAGCCTCTGGTACAAGTGAATGCTCTTTTCTCGATATCCCTTTCTGCTACAGGGATCTGTAGGAAACCTCTACTATAGTCGAGTGTGGTGAAAACCTTTGCTGAGCCTAACGCGTATATAACCGCGTCGATGGATGGAAAGGGGTAGGAGTCTCTCATGGTTATCGTGTTTAGGCGTCTGTATTCTACGCACATGCGGACGCTAACATCTTTCTTATCCGGCAGCACAATCGGAAATGCCCAAGGGCTTTTTGATGGCCTCACCGCTCCTGTAATTACCATCTCCTGCAGGGCTCCGTCCAGCTGTGGTTGTTTGTGGATGCTCAAGGGCCTGCGGTTGAACCGCAGTGGACGCAAATCTCCCGTCTCGGTGTGGTGCTCCAGAATCGTCAGTGTACCCGGGGAGTCTGTGAACATCGCTGTAAAAAGGTGTAGTACTGCTGCGAGCCGTGATTGGTCCTCCTGTGGTCCTGCGAACGACAGCAAGATTGTTTGCAAACCATTTTCAGCCTTTGCGACGGTGGTCTTCGCTGTCAGCAACCCTGACAGCGATTCTAATGGTCTTGCTGCAAAGCTGTTTAGCGGCGTTCCAGGGCCGTTGTGGTAGTTTAAGGCCTTCCCGTCAAGCACTAGGCCTGTCCTGGCCATAAAATCACTGCCCAGAATGGCTGGACAGGAAAGACCGGGAAGGTACGAAAAGCGTTGCCTGTGGTTGCGGCCGTCAGCGATTACTGTCAGCCTCGCTGCCGAAGTTATCGGCACGACGTGGTCAGAAGCTGTTCTGATACTGGTGCTCACGTGCCGGAATTTGATCTTCCTCGGAGAGCACCATTCTCCGACAACGTCTCCCAACACAGAAACCATTGCTCCAATGTCCAGTAGGGCAGGTATACTCAGGCCGGCTTCCTTGAAAGCAATGAAAGGTGCATTGTCCACGCTTCCAACCTGTCCTCGAAGGGCCAAGGGCCAACAGCTCACCATGCGCTGATCGTTGCTCGCAAGAGGCCCTTCGCGTGCCTTCTGCATTACGTTTCCGCCTTCCATGTCGTCTATGCAGGGTGTGGCATGCTCGAAGACGGTTGGTAATTTCGGCTCTGCTCCAGCACCTGTCGTCCTCGTCGAGCTCTCCGCGGGCGTTATGGCCGCTTTGGGGGCAGTGGGTCTTTGCACTACTGAGTCGGCGGGGAAGTGCAGTGCTGCATGCCATGATGCGGCGAGTTTCGCAGCAATTTCGAGTGGCGTATCTCGATTGGTTGCGCCACGGGGTGTGCACAGTGTGCCCCTGCGTGGTAGGATGAGCAGAATACCAGTGCATTGTCGTTTGTGCTCTTTGGCTGCACTTTGACAGGGTGAGGTTGAACCTCCGGGCAAGCAGAGCTTGAGTACTCGGTCTGGTGGAAAGTCGCTTGTCGCCTTTCCTTGTTGCTCTACTCCGGTGATGTGGATACGATTTCCTTGCTAATGTCTACACAGATGGGTTTGCGATGGTTAGGAAATTCTTCTCTTCTTTGCGGTACTTGCCTCTGGTCATTCCGGCCCAACGAACGCTCCCATGACGGCGTTTCACCGCTGTGGTTAGTCAGCGCTTGAAAACCATCTCCCATGGGGGCGCCGTACCGCTGGGGTGAGTCAGCGCTGCAACAATCTCCCACGGGGGCGCCGCACCGCTGAGGTGTGTCAGCTCTGCAACAATCTGCCATGGGGGCGCCATACCGCTGGGGTGAGTCAGCACTGCAACAATCTCCCACCGGGCACCGCTGCAACCATATCAGCTCTGCAACCATTTCCGCCATCGCTGCTCTCCGCTCTTTGCCTCTGGCGATTCCCCCGTGGTCGCCGGTTGTCGGAGCCCGCGCCTACGAACAGCGCTACCTTCCAGGCTCGTTGCGTTGCTTGCTTCTTGCAGGGTCTCGTCTGGTCTCGCCCAGAGGGTGCCTGGGACACGCACGCACAGGAAGCCTCTAAGCACACTTCTAAAGATTAGGTGGCGGCGGTTGGTAGGATTTAGTGGCCATCAGGGAAGCTTGTATGGCTGTGGCCTCTTTGGCGAGGTCATCAAAGTCGGAGAACCGCCGGGAACGCAAGTATGGTTGGAACCTCGGGAGGCAATGTCGCTTCACCCGGAAAACCTTTTCCGCCTCGGGTGCCGCCGGTTGAGCTCACTCGTACAGGTCCTGCATAGAACCCACATATCCCCGAAGGCTTTCCTCCTCTACCTGTGTCCACGCACGGAGCTCGTCTTTGATTCGGTACTCATACCCAGGTGGCAGCAACTCCTGCTTAAAGCATTCCTTGAAGTCCATCATGTCTTCCAATGGCTTCTGGTGACGTCTCCAAATATCGCCTGCCGCCCGCAAAGCAACTGCAAGATGGTGCTAATGAGCACGCTACCTGCAATTGCCTTGGGTTGTTAGTAGTCCGACAATTCATGAAGAAAGTCAAAGACATACTTCTTTTCGGTGTAACCTGTATACGCTGGCACGGCTAAATTTAACTGCAACGACGAGCTGCAGTGACAGTTGCATTGCTTATCTTGTGGCGCCAGATCACCCAATAATGTCTCAGTGTTAAGCTTGCTGGCCTGAAGCTCCAACAGTTGCTTTTCCAACTCGGCCTTCGATTCTATCAGTTGGGCCATCAAGTCAAGAACTGGCTTTGTGTTGTTTGATAGCGGATCAGTCTGTGCAGTACTATCCGAGAGAAGTGTGGAGGCTTTTTCACTTAGCGCAGGAACAGGATTCTCGTCCGTCGATATAGCTGTAGTTGCAAAATACCGTCAACCCAGCCTAGAATACAGCCTTTCTGACGGGCGCAGAAAATAAATGCTTCGAAGTGGGCACGTAGCCGTCAATCAGAGGTTACACTTTGTCGATAAGCGCAAATTGTGTGGCGAGTCACTCACAGGATTTTTTGCGCATCTTTCGGCCGCTCCTTTCGAGGCCAGCTTCATCTTTCAGCTTTGCTTGTGGTAGGCGATTGGAAGCATTATCCACTGGCTGAGTGATGCTCGCAAAGTATGCACGGCCGGCTGGCCGGGTTTTGGGGCGCGTTATCCGCCGGTCGCTGCTGTGTGAAAAAGGTTAGCGACCCGAACACAGCATACACTGTTATAAAGTGTTCTGCAGGCATTCCCACATGCGGGTGGCAGTGTAGCTCGCGGTGGGAGTCAAGGCACGAAGACGATAACAGAGAAAACAAAAATAAAGCAAGAACCCATGTTGGGAGCCAGGGAAGGAACCCCCTTCAAGCGTAAAGGGTTCGCGAGCACGAACCCTCCCGATTAATTAACGGTGATCTGCATGAGAACAAATCACCGTTTTATTACGAAAAAAAAAAACGAAATGGAAACAACAAAGAAAGCAAGTTGGGAGGCACTATAAAGAGAGTACCGCAAGCAAGCGCGTAAAGCGCACAAACAAAACGTTGCGGCAGTTGAAGCTCTGCTTGTCCAAAAAGTTACAGCATGGTGCTGCACACTCACGACGACGTCTTCAGTGACTTGTGCTGACGTCGGGTGAAGAGTGACCGACGCGGATGCTGGTTGCTCCTCGCTGTCCGGGCGCCATGGTTGTGGCTCGCCGCCAACCGCGGGCGCTGGCTGCTCTCGCGTGTCCCCCGGTGCGCACTCCCCCGCTGCTCTTGCGACCGCCGCTCTTAAGCCACACGGTTGGCTGTGCGCATATTCCGGGTTTTGTGCGCGCTACACGTGTTCGTTGTGGCTCACTGTTAATCGCACACGCGCACACGGGCACATGACGAATAGACCCCACTGTCGGTGTTTCCCGAGCACTCACTGCAGTGTAGTAACCCTCCGTCGGCGCACGAACGGGCTGCGTCCCTACAACGTGCATACTGTCGCTGTAGTTTATGTCCTCTGTGGTCCTGATGAAACAGGTTTGGATGCGGTGATAGCAGTGCATTTACAATTTGGTGTTTTTGGCATAGCAATAATGCAGAAAATTATGATGGTTGGTATTACCACATAGTTTGCTTCCTTCACTCACCGGCCACCTTGCTTGAACTATGAATTGCCTGCATTGTCTTGGACGCAGTACTGTAGGTTGACTAATCATTGCACCTAAAGAATAGCTCAATATGCATTCCTTCTACAACGTCCACATCCAAGCAGCATTCTGCCACATCAATGAGGAAAGGTGAAGCCCCTCCAACATGCAGCAGGAATGGGGGATGTTGATTAGCTTGCAAGGACTTGCACCACATTACTGGCAACAACGACAAGCTGATGCAGGTTGTTGCCACTTACTAGAATTGAACTCTTTGAAAAACAGATTTAAGCGTGCAAGAAGAGGATTATATCATGGTTGATTATCACACTAAGTTGCAGAGCATTGCTAATGAAAGTGGCCATGAAATATTCCCCCCGAAGGTAAGCTTATACCTCCAGTAGGTAACCTGGCCAGGCATACCTTGGTTGCTAAGAATGCTTTCCGAAGCCGCAAATACGAAATACAAGTTATGTTCTTTAAACCAGATTTCTTTGTAACGATAACAACGATGCCACTTTTATTGCAGAGCTCGCACAAATAATCTACATACCAAGTAAAACAGGTGAATTAGTGCTGAGACCCTTTCCACTTCCTGAAGGTGTCTCTGTGATGTCAGATAATTTTGTTTGCAGAGTTGGCGGCCGGCCACCAACCAAAGCCTCCACAGGGGAACGTGACTGGGCAATTGGTCCCTTTTTTACGATCCTTTGCTAACGTGCAGTTCACCTACCGATAACTATGTTTATAGTTGTAGCTCATAATGCGGCACTCCAGTCCTTTTTACGTCGCTGTTGCGCAAAGTTTTTCAATATCTTTTGCATTGTTTTGGTTAAACAAAACGTCTTTTCGGATTTCATAGATCTGAGTGAGCTATCAAGGCCTCGTTCGTTCACATTGAGCAAAGTTGTATTTTGTCCGCATGGACTCTAAATACGTCCCCTCCTTCTTTGCTGAAACGTTGGGCTCTGATGTGTTTTATAAGTTTTGTGCTGGAGCAGAAGCTTTCACATTACCAACCCTCAATGGTAAGGCAGAAAAAAAGAGTGAGGCTGCCCAAGGAGTGTTTGATGGCCCTGCACTGACTTTGGGAGTGGTTCCCAGCAACGGCTTTTTTATTGTGAATTTTTGTACTCAACTTATAAACAGTGGCAAAGCTGCCAAAGAGAGTGAGGCCGCCCAAGGGATGTTCTGACAGCAGTCTACTGATTTTGGGCATGTACCTCAGCAACTGATTTATAAATGTGTTGAATTTCTGTGCTGAGTTTATTAGAGGTTGGATCAATTTTCCGGAAAGCATTATAGCCATTGTAGACTAGTAGAGCTTGCATGTTTATGAAAATAAAATACTTTAGGTCATAGAACAATGCATGTTCTGGTAAGTCGGATGCAGTCACGGAGCAAGACCAATATAGGAGGGGCAACAAGGCTTCCTAACCCGGCCAGATAATGTCACAAGCGCTCGTCATACGTTAAGCTAGCGGCATCTGCCGCGCGTGAACAAATTGCGGGGCTGCCGCTTTCGGCATTGCACTGCACAGGTACGGAATGAAGTCTGGCCGCTATCATTTCCTGCATCAGGTGCAGCTACCCTCTCCTTCACCATCGCAGCGACGAAGCTTTGCAGTCCGCCTTGATTTTGGTTGTGACATTATCTTGTCACTTGCCCGCGCTTAACTCGATGGGCGGTTCCGCCTTCTATATGCTATTGTTCCGTGGATGCAATCAGTATGTGTACAGCCACTGATTGTTTTTATCTACTGCTCTGCGGCGGCGCCCTCCTCATCTTTCTCCGCCACTTCCCGCGCACGTCTTCTTTCCCTCCTGGCCAATTTCTCCCCGGCCGCCTGTCCCTCCCCGTTATCGGGCCACTGCTCCGTCCTGGGCGCTTACTGAAGAAGGTGTTTTTCGACCTCTAGCGCTGAAGGGCAAAACTGCTCGCCACAAAACTGCTCGCTACAAAATACGCGCCAAATACCCAGATCAGTTTTCGACCTCTATCGCTCAAGGGCAAAATTACTCGCCCCGCGAAGGTAGCCCGAGGTAGCGTATTGTAGCTTGCGCTACAAAATACGCGATAAATACCAAGATCAGTTGAAATAATGTGACCTGTCACAAAATATGCCACATGGGAAATAAATCTGTACGGTTCCGGTTTATTTCAGGAATTGCAGATTGAAATGGTTTTTTCCTAATTAATTTAAGTACAGGAAATGCAAGTCGATAGATATGTTGCAATCGAGTAAAGGGTATTTCTCATCAGCTATGAAAGTATATGAAAACAATTATTTCATGTTGAGCGGTGAGTATGACATGGACTCATAATCATAACTATTTTGTAGTTCAACACACTACAAGGCGGCTCGTCAAGTGCGGCAAATAATTAAAAAGAAGTGCGAAATATGAATGTTTGGCGCGAAGTTTTCATTATGTCATGAGAATGGTACTGTTTTACCCATCAAACTTCTTGGAAATCAACAATAATACGTAATCATACTGCAGTTCGAGCATGTACCTTTCAGTGACTGACATGCTGTGCCAAATGGCGACAGCGGTTCGTTTAGCAAACGTCTGAATAAAGGTGTCTAAGCTCAAAGCTTCCGTCAGAGCACAGTGCACATGCGATAGAAGTAGACCAGCAAACCTTTCCTGTGACCTTGTCCTTCAATTTTAAGTTTGCATACGTCTTAGAATCGTCTTATAATCGTTGAGAAGGTACATACGACGTAGGAGCTGTGAGATTGAAAAACTAGAGGTTGGAAAACTTTCTCAAAAATTTTGTTTCACCTTTTGAGCTTCATTCTTGAGTCATACGTGAACGTCTAGGGTGGAGTAGCACTTGCTACTTACAAGTTACGCAAGCAGTCGCAATTGCGAAAAAGCCGGGAGACATCAAAATTGCAGATGTTAAGCTGCGGTTATGACTGCGGGGCAGAGGGCGACGTCTCCTTGGCCGCATCTGTCACGATTCCTTCTAGGCCAACTTGCTGGCCGAATACAGGTTGCTTAACTCTCCAGTAGAGTTTGGCCGTTAGAGTACCGAGCAGCGTGGCTAAATCCTTGCTGAGCGTGTTTCAAGTCTAACGACACTGAAGAACCAGGATGGTTTGTAGATTGCTGTCTCTTTGGTAGACTTTTTCTCGTTTCGGAGGGGATTTGAGTTTGGCGGAGCCCAACGTTGGAGCACTGGGATTCCGCGATTCTCTCTTCTGTGCACGGCTCGTTTACCACACTCCTTGACTAGCTGCCGGCAGACCGTTCCCACGACAGGATCTCGCTCGGCTTTCCTTCAGGCTGAGCATGGGCAGCTTGAGGCCCCTCTCGTCTCCGGGCCCCGCATTACCATGGCGAGCGTAAATCGCCGCCGTTGCGTGATTCGCTGTCTGTGCCGTGATGCAGTCCTTAGGGTACCGTCTCTAAAATGTTGTTTGGCCGACCGCGGCGGGCGTATCGATAGCCGGGGGTAAAAGCAGGGAGTGGAAGGCACGACAGTTGCATTTTGAAGCGAATTTCGTTGGATTCTTCCACCGTTCTGAGAGTAAACCAAATTTAATGGGGCTGTCTGAGGGTAAGCGGAAGTCCTCAGCTGCCCTTTGACTGGGGGAGCCGTGCTCCACAATTTGTACATTAGAGGGAGCCGGCGCTCCCCCGGCACCTCCTGTTCAACGTGCAGTACAGTACAAAATCAACGTACAGAACGCGGTTCATTTTGCTTTTGGCATCGGCGGTAGCTAAGTCAGATACAGTAATTCCTCGTTAAAACGAAGTCAGCAGGACGGCGAAAGATTTTGTTATAAGCAGTGTTTTGATATAAGCGACGACTCGAAAAAGCTAAAGTATTTGAGGTTTAATTGCGCCACAGTTGTGAGGAATCAAATCACAATGTATTTCGTGAAGCAAATCTTTATTAAGGTGCAAAAGAGACAGCGAGCTTTGGCTGTTTCAAGCTCATGCTGGGCGGGAGCAATTGCTGCTCTAATTTGGCCAAGCATTGCATGACAGTGCGGTCGTCGCACATAAAAGTGGCAGTGGCAGTGGTCACTTTTATAAGGGGCCTGCTGGGGTCACGGAACGCTGCGAGAGTTCCGCGCTGGAAACCGCCAAAAAAGCAGTGGCTAGAGTTCGAGGTATTTTTGAGCCAAAAAACGATAACTGCTCATTGTGGGTGCAAAGCGCAATCATTTAAACCGACCGGGTTTTTCACTAGGGGCTTTACACGATGACTGGGCAATTTTTTCTCGAGTTGTGCTGCAGTGAAGTTTGCGACAAAAGAGTTCTTTGGCGCCCTGCCGACACTACGTATTCCATGGAACGAGTGTCGGTGTTCGCGCACCATCTCGTCTACGCTATTGACCAATGTCCAGGAAGAAAATTCAATGGCCCTACCACGCATTTAGACCGTTTCTGTAAAGTCGGATGGGGCCAGTCGAGCATGACCGGCTAGAGCAAATCGTCGAGGGAACACCAGCTTGCGTTGAACCGATATGTTGAGAACCTGACTGTGAAGAGTCGCCGCCGCTCGGAGACGCCTCCTTTCGCCACTTTACTCTAAGCGGGTCAAGCTCTTCGTGCTCTTGGATTAATGAGGCCTAAAATGCATGCGTTTTGGGTTGGGACCAGAAGAAATTTCGAATAGAGCAATAGTTCGAGTAAAGTGAGCTTGTTATAACGAGGGATTACTGTATACGGGACCAATTTGAGAGAAGAGACACGCAGATGAGAGGCTTCTTATCAAGCGGCGAAACAAAGCCAAGAGATTCAATGTTTGTTTTTACTGCCCGATAGGCTGATAAAAAGTGGTTTAACCTCATGTCGTCACCTTTTCAAATGCCGTGACCGAACTACTGCAACAACCGTGCGATTAAGTGATTTTCTGGAATGCGTCCGCTAAAAGCACAAACTGTGAGAACACTCCTGACTTGCACCACGGCGCCCTCCATGTACTCAGAGAAAGCGGTCCTGTGTTTACTGTCACAAAGCTTTTAACTATACATGGTTAACTGGGGCGTGAAACGCTGCCTCCAATGCCTCGTGTTCACTTGCAAACCGCGCTACACAAGGCCCATTTAGCTGCTTTATTCTTGGCTGAACCACAAAATAATAGCTCAATCGCCATCGCACTTTTACAAACGACCAGTGAGCGCATATGCAATCTATGTTTTTCGGCGAGGTTACAGTTGTCAGTCGAGAACCCCTCGAAACAAGTTCTTGGAGAGGAACCCTAATGTGCTTGGAATTTGGGGTACACCCGAGTCCTTTCCGTCCCGATAAGAGCCTTGCGAATTGGGAAACCTCCTTGTAGACAATGCTGGTTAGTAAGATGTCTGCTAGTCTAATTTCTCTAGGCATAATTATTCGTAACACTGCGAAGAAATGAGAGGTACTAGAACTTGTTGCAGTTATTTTCGAAAGGGATCGTGTATTTAAAAACATTTATTTTACTCCCACATTTCAGGCACAAGCTTCGGTGTGACGAGGCAGCTCAAGACAAACCAACGAGCCTAGCAGCCACCGTTCTGTCATTTCCGGGTATACGCTTTTTTAGGAGCTTGGGCTGTCGGCATCTCATGCAGACGTAGCATCACGTAGGAACAATACTAAAACAACGGGGCACTGGTTTTCCAACGCCTGGAGCTAAAACGCAACGCGTACTAAAGGGACACACCACTACAGTCGTTTTCTAACGTCCCGCGCTAGAACGTTCCATCTCGGTGGGAAAGCGCGTTAAAAAAACGCACCGTGACACCTGCTTTCCAACGCCTCGCGCTAGAACGCTTTATGCTCCAAAGACATGAAACTTACAGCAAAGTTGAATACCTCTACCCCCAACGGATTCATCTGTGTCGACAAAAATGCTAAGGCGCCAAGAGTACACTTATACACAGCATGCTTCGGCCCTCCCTAGGTTTCACGTTAGTGGAGATGGCACGGGATTTTTTCTTCGTCCCCCAATCAGGTTAAATATTTAACTGGGTGTGCATTATTTATTAAAAGAAATTTGGGCTCTTTTTGCCATTAAAACGCAGTCCTTTATGCATATACACCTTCTTTTTCTACTGATTTTCATGATTGAAGCAGGTGGAATTTATGAAGTCATGTAACCTTATTCTATGGTAGTAGCCACCATTCAGTCACTTCGGTGTTTCCAAGCTGTTTTGCTATTGTACACAAACAATTTTATTAGATGTGAGTTATATGAAATCGAGGGCGTTTTTTCTGTTCTTATAACCACCATTCCATCATTTCTTTGTTTCCGCATCTTTTTAGATTTTTTCAAAATCATTTAACTTTGTGTGAAAATTGAAGTAAAGTTGTACAGCACTCGTAACCACAATGCAATCATTTCTCTGCTTCAAGGTGTTTTGTGCGATTGTTCCCTAATCCTTTCACTAGGGACGAAATATTTAAAGTTATGTGAATTTGTCGTTTTCTTCTAACCACAATTAAATATTTTCTGCTTTTCCACTTTGTTCGCATTGTTCACGATTCGTTCCATTTTGTGGGAAATATTGAATTAGGGTAAGTTTATACTGTGCTAGTACCCACCTCTCAATCACTGATGTGTTTCGAAGATTTTTTGTTTTACTTTTCGCCAATCATTGTACTAGGTACATATTATTTAAAGTCATGTAACTTGCTGCTGTTCTCGCAACCGCCATTCAACCCCTTCTGTGTTTCGGAGCTTGTTTAGTTTCATTGTTCCCCGATAATTTCACTAGGTCAAATGATTATTAAGACATGCAATTACTACATGTAATATTTATTTAGACATGTATATTTGTCGTCTTCTTGTAACAAGGACTCAAACATTTCTAGGTTTAAGTTTTCTTTGCTATTTACCGCCAACTTTTCTGCTTGATACGACTTATAATACCACGGAAATTTGTACTTATCTTGGAAATATAAAACGTCTACCCTTTAAGCCAAGGCAGATAGGCCTCAAAACTAACGTGGCTGCGCTGCAAAAGTGTATTACTTTTGAAGCCAATATCAACTGTTTTACATAAACTCTTTTGTGTTTCCTGTACATTGAAAGCTTTCTTTCTGCCCAGGTATACTTATTTACACTTTGTTTGACGTCAAGTATTTTAAAGTCGGCGACTTTATTTTTGAATTGTTTGTCTTATAGTTGCTTCGCAGAGGGCTTTTCAGCCATGTTCTGTTGTTCGATATCCGCATCCAACGACAACTGTGAGGTTCCCTACTATGAAGGGCGCTTGTGCTGGTCACGACCGGTTTGCTGTTACTTATTGTCACTTGTTCTCGATGTGATGTTCCCTGTTTGGAGGTGTGCTTTTTGTGCAACTGTAAGCGCCCACCAGCTTGACTCTTCACATTAGACATTATGTAACATGCAGCACTTAAAAAATTGGAACACATTACTCTAGAAACCAGGCGCGAAGTAATAGCAAACAGTGCTGATTAACTAGCGAGATCGAAGAATCCAGCGTGTCTTAGAAGACACAAGGAAGAACAATGATACAAGTGCTCAAAGACATTGTATCTGAATAATGAGAGTCCGCGACAAGTACGCAACCTCCAAACGTAGACTGGCTGAGCTCCAAAGTAATGTCTAAAGAATGTAAATTTAATGCATACCTTTTCATCTTAACAACTTGAGTAGACTCGGCGTGAAGGTGACGAATTGGTTGTGCCAAAAAAGCGAACAAATTTGGAATACACGTACGTATATGTCTTGCATACGTGCCTCAACAATATCAATAATATATTAAACTAATGTAATATCCAACAAGCGGCTTATAAAAGTATCGTGAACGTCAATTCTACAATGGTTGACGCTGTTTGGTCGAGAATTCTTGAGTTTCAGCGACGTGGAATATATGTAATTTTGATCAAAGCAGGATGTCCCCTGGACATCTTCAATGTCGATTGTTTATATTTCCAGGATATGTGACACCGAAACCTTGTTTTGCTGGGTGTCGATAGCAGACCGGCTCTGCCCAAAGCCATGCATTTCTGTTGGATTAAGGTTCACGCTGTCTACGTACCAGGTCATGTTTTTATAAATAACCTTTTTTCATCATTTTACCGATACAGCGATGTAGGGCAACAGCATGGAAAGAGCGGTATCGTGTTCATTATTTTGCAGATTTTAGAATTGATATTGTTTTGGCTGTTTTTCATTCTCAAGGCACAGTACCACGCAGTCACGTTGAGTTGTCATACTCCAGAAGGTATACGCGGGAAGGATATGAGACGTAGGAAATCGTCTCATATGTTATGCCGTCGTAACCTGGGGGAGAGCGTTTCTTGATGTTTTACATGACTGCATTTAGCTTCCTTATCGAAAATATAAGATCCATGGCGGGTATCAGAAACACGTTTAAGTGACACTTTTGGCATTGAAATGGTAGACATGAGCTTTCAATACTCCCAACCCTCTTCCTTTAGGGAAATGTCCTCGTGGAATGACAGCACCCTGATAGATAGGAGCTGCTGGTTAACGTTGTGCATGCCTATCATGACCCCCCATATCCGAGATAGAGGCTGGCGTACATTTAATTATGTGCACAAGTCACGCCACTTTTGTTCACCTAACTTTTGAAGTTGTGCCTTACGTCTTTGAGCTTTGCGTACCTATCTCAAACTTTCTAATACATTATTACGCCGAGCGTTCCGCTCAATGGACCCACAAAAAACATGTAATGATCACACGTCTGATTGCACGAAACTTCAGACACAGCAACGAATATCTATACAAATCAAACATTTAATTTTTTTCTTGTTTCTAAAGCAAAGGCAGCCATGCATACCAGAAATTAGTAGTGTTCGGCAAGTAATTAAATGGAGCGCGAAAAGGCCCGCCGTCTGAATACGGAGATGCGCACAAAACCAAAAGTCCTCGAGGTACGTCTCACCCAATATATCTCTAGGAATATGTGCCACGCGTCGCAGCCAATGGGAGGTTAGGAATTGTGCGCTATCTCCGTATCCAGAGCGTTAACACGCACCGAGCAGCGCATAGCCATGGAGTTGTTGGGCCGAGGCATACCACCATCGAGTCGAGCCGTTCTGCGTGGCAGTACGTATACCATACCGCTATGGTGCCTGAAGCACCTAAAATTTCACAATAAAGAGGTTAAGCACAGACGGTATCGTGCGCCACGCTAGGAGCAGTGGGTACCGGGAAACAATGGCACATGCGCGCGTGGATTCCGGTACCCGCCGCCACTGCCATAGCGTACGGACCTTCTGTGCTATAACTCTATAATGTCGGCAGCCACAAGCTCAGCAATAACAGAAAAGGTCTCTACGCAATACACCGATGCTACCCCGCAGCAAAAATTGAAATCAGTGCTCCTCGAAGTGGAAAACACCAAGGAGCACTCGGCGTCGTTCAACTGCCCATTCGTGCTTTCGCATTCAAGACTCACAAGAATGGCTTCGGGGACCTCGGCATTTTTCAAAGCCACGTGGATGGACTTTTTCTTTCTTTGTGTGTCAGAGAAACATAGTTCTCAAGTGTTTACACTTTACAAATGTGTGACCCTTTTTTGACTTGCGAAACGCGACAAGTACGTGCTCTTCGGTTAAACTTCCTAGGCTATGTGCAGTACGGCAAGGTTATACGACCTACCGGCTCCTCGAATAACCGTGGCGAGACTTTTCTGGGATGGACAGCAATGGTGCGCGCTTCTCACCGGCTGGCCAAAGTGTTTTATTTTCCTTGAAGAGCCTTGTAGCGAGACCAGCTGTCGATTCCCTCGTGTACTCCATGCCCAAGAATATAGATAACTTTCTGGGGCTTGGTCATGGTGTGGGAGGGGGTGGATAAGGTAATACAAAGTTAATCACACTTGAACGAAGAATCAGCCCACACGAAATTGACCGCGCATTTTTCGGTGAACATGGTCGAAGCGTATCGTCGTGACAAAATGGTTTGATCATGCTCGAACCATTTCAGATGTTGTTTAAGGTCTATTTCGGCTTTGGCATGCTAAATGAATTTCTGTTCATGTTTGAGTTATGTTACTACAAATATACCTGTTTGCTTCCGTTGCGCCAAACTTGTTCTACGTGGTTTAGAAGTTTGAGGCAGTAAATACGTCGAATGTCTGGAAGAGGCTGCGTAGGAAAATATTTACGAAGATGGGAGAGAACGAAGGAGGTGGAAAAGAAACGTAATGATGGGCTACAAAGCACCAATGCAGAAAGAACAGACATATTTCACTCACTTGTTCAAAGACAGCTGCAAACTCTAATAGGCTTTAAAAAGAAAGATTTGGGAAGCAAAGGGCAATAAAAACAATTACTACATGCTTTTGCAGAAATTATATGCTTTAATTTACAGACGTGGCAGGCTTCTTGGCTTGCTTCATCCAATCGGATGGATGATGATGTGAAGTTCACACAAAAAATAAAAACAACGAAACAAAAACAGGAACACACACGCAGGTACACGTTGGCAGCAGCACTTCGTCTTTGGGCCGTCAGAGACTTCGAGAGATCACTGCGACGTTTGTAAGAAAACACCACTCGGCCTTCGTTGCACACGCTACCATATCAGAAAAGGTAGACGAACTGAGTCTGTTTCTTAGCGTTAGGTTCTGACGTGCCGCAAGGAAGCAGTAATCCGCACGCATTCTTGGAATTCTATGGCCAGGACACGCGCATAAGGCAAGTTGGCTGTTTTCGCGGACGGCTGACAGCTTATCTGATTTCCAAGGGAAGGGCTTTGTGCAGGGCAGTTTTAAACGATTGGATGTAGAACCCTTTCACGTCGCCTCAAAATGTTTCCCGGCATTTGGAACCTACAGCCGGGGTCCACTGCGTGCAAGTTTTCTTTATAAGGCACAGGAGGACTACTCCAGGGCGACCGCTTTGAGGTTCGCGAAACTGAGGAGGCTGGAGCCGCAGTGTCCTGTCCCGTAAAATGCACTAATGCGACTAGTGAGTCATGGTGGGCAGAGAAAGCAGCTCCGTCAGCCTCAACATTTTGTGCCACTTCGCAGAGGGCTGGAAGCCACTTGGCGTAACATGGTCAGCCACTCCCGTGAAGGAGTTCGCAGAGGCGACAGGTGCTCGCTGGGATTTCATCCCAATCCATCGGCTCTTCCCCACCAGTGACGTGACGAGCCATTGTTGCCTGGGCGTCGAGGTCATCCGAGTTTGGCGCTTGGTTGCTTTCTGCTAACGGGACATCGCACACTCTCGCAGTCACTTTTTGTGGAGCTCTTGTTCCTTCAATGGCAGCATTGAGAACAGGCAGAAAATTGCGCCCGGTCGATGGTAAGGCACTTGTTTCAGCATATACCCCGATATTAATTACGATAGGCTGCCTGTGCAGCTCTCTGGGGATGTCAAATCCAATGAAAACCGCTGGTGTTCGCTGAGTGGGAACAGCATGCTCCATCGGGGAACCAGCTTGGGTTTCCATGAGGGAAGATGTCGCCAAACAGCTCGTAGGAGTTTTCACGAAGGCTCTTCAGATGTCTGCAAACATGGCAACAAAACCACCAGTGCAGAAAAGAAATTCGCAGCGGAAACGTTTACAGTAGACGCTTACTTCGATGGCTCATACACCCCACAAATGACCGCTTCCCCAGTCGATTATGAGTACGACATGGACACGTGGAGCGTTTACACATCGTACTCTCTCATGACCTACTACGTCAACAGTGCAGGCACATCTGTATGCTCACCTAGGGTGGTTAAAAAGATAGGAAAATGGAAATCACTTTAGGTCAGACTGATGATGATGATGATGTTTGAATGTTAATGGCGCAAGACCAACTAGGGCAAAGAGCGCCAAGAAAGTGTTTTGATGGATAGGTTACAACTAAAACTGGTTCGAGGGAACACAAATAAAATCAATTAAAGACCATGAACATGAGTACGGCTGGCCTACAGGGCCAGGGGTAAAACTATGGGTGGTATAAGATGAGCTGTTATGGTCAGTGGCTAAAACTCATTAATAATAAGGTGGCTGGTGTATAGGACCAGGGGTAAAACTATGGGTGGTATAAGATGAGCTGTTTCTTTTTAACTCCGGGCTCTCAGTATATATCTCAGAATGGGAAATGAGGGGCTCTTGATGTCAGAGTGAGTCGACTGGCAGTCAAGAACCCTCTTAAGAAAGCAAAGGGGAGGATGTGGTAGGTCATTGAATACGATAAAGAATTTGGAAAAAGAAAGTGGACTGCCCGCCAGGTGGGATCCGAACCCACGACCTTCGGGATGAATAAAAGTCCCGGCAAATTGCATTGTTTGCACGCTGGGAAAAATTTCGGTGTTACGAACGGACCTTTCTGGGGTAGGCGCCCGACTTATGTTTAGTATTTTTGTTCCCTGTGCTTGGGGGTGGTAGCCAGCGCACTCGGACTATAACATTTCGGGAAACAAAGAAAAGTCGACCTAGCGTTGAACCCTCTTACCTTCTCAAGAAGGTCCCCAGTCCGAAAGGCGTCATAACGTACCTTAAATAAACCCTATGAAAAGCCCCGCCTGTAGCGTAGTCCGATCGCACCAGCCGGTGCTTCTGGAGGTCGTTGTCCCACCGGCGGGCATGCGGCGTTTTCGTGGTTCTTTCTGACTGAAAAAATTCTGGACGTTCTATGCCCACCACAACCTCATGCGCTTGACTGCCGAACCCAACTGCCGAGCCCTGCGGTTCATTTCCCAAATTATATATATATATATATACCTCGTGAAAAAAAAAATCAAATATTAAGATTAGTTCATTCGTGTTTTTATTAAAAAATCGTTAGCGGAACAAAGATAAAGACCTTGAAAAACGACACAATCTCCAAAATATTAGGAATGACTCAGAATGTAGCGTTTCAGAAGTGTGTTTTTTTAAGAAACAAAATAATAGGTGTCCTCGATGCAAAAAGCCAAAACATTTTAGCTCTGTTTGACGATATTCATAGTGACGCAGGACTTTTCATCCAGAGATATTTTGGAAGGGTGTCTGGTGTTTGTAATGACTAAAACATAAAAAAATACGACGTAAAAGTATCATATCAACTCTCCGTGTTGTTAAACCCCGATCCATTTGCAATAACCATAGCTGAGAACAGTTCCGAGTCTTTATCAGAAATGTTACGCTGCACCTTTCGCCACAAGAAAGTTTATTCGTCTCTCTTATACACGTCTTAAGTTCATGTATTAACTTTCATAATTTTGCAAATTTCTTAGGCACATGGTCTTACGAAGAGTGCCGTCTCTAAGAGGGTGGTGCATGACTCAGATATTTTAAGAGGGTGCATAGAGTTGACAGCCCTTTTATCAGCCCCTTAGACAACTCTACTCGTTGTCTCGATAAAGAATTTCTATTTTAACGGAACGAAAACAAGTCCCTGACAGCATTGGCGCCAATTACAAACAGTGCATAAATCACGTAAGTGTAATAAAGTGCCATATATTAAATCGAAACGTTTCTTCGTATGACCGATGGCGTTCTGTCATAAAACATGCATTTCTCCATAGCCTGGTTGGTTGTCCGAAAAGCTCTGACTTTTCGAATGCGACACTTGGAGAACACTTGGCGAATGCGTGAAATGGGCTTGTATGTGTCAAGGCGGTAGTTCGAAATTGCGAAAAACGAACGGTTCCGGAAAACGCAGGACACGCATGGCGCATTAAGGAGAAGGAAATAATAACCTTTATCTCATGAATCACGTATAAGTATACATTTAGATCGTTCGCAGAAGCGTTAAATTAGTCCGCGAAAAATTGTCGCTTGGATTTGTTCTTGGATGGCGATTTGGGTATTTGAAGGTTGGGCGATCGGGTGGCGCACTTCACGCGAAGATTGGATGCACTTTTAAGCTTTCGCTGTTTGCTCAACCTTCCTTAAAGAATATTGTAATTTTTTTGCAGTATGTAGAAAGTGGGCAAACTGAGCAGGACGTTAACATACTCCATAGCGTGATTCAAGAATCGTGTTTAATTGAAGCCTAATCAAATCTGCCTCGGCACTTCGGGTAAAGCGACACATCTCATCCGTCCGATAATCGAAGTGGCCCTGCATCATGACTTAGCAGCGCATATTGGGTCTACCGAAATACAGAAGCGCTTCATGTAACGCTTTTATAAGGTGCCTTTTTCATGAAGGCACTTAGCGGTGTATTTTCATGCTATCGGTGGCACAAATCATGCTTTTGCGTTATGACCAACTCTTCGCTGGAGAACACAAAAAACTAGCAACGGTGGGCAGTGACTGTTCAATCCCAGCTCTTAAGATGACGCGAGCTTAGAGATTGTGGCTGTTAAGATCACGTGACTCTTAGGCGATGTGGCTCCGTTCATATAGCTCTGCAATGACTCCTGCTCGACTAATACGGACTAAGTAAGCCATTTAGATTTTGAGTGCAGGATAATGCCAAAGAAACTGCCCACTTTCTCTGCACATACTGACAGATGCCAGCAGCTACAAGTTCCCTACCTCGAGTACCAAGCAGTGCCTGTGATTAGAAGTTCACCGTGAAACGATGACTATGAAACTGCCACTTTCTCTGCCACATACTGACAGATGCCAGCGCTACAAGTTCCCTACCTCGAGTACCAAGCAGTGCCTGTGATTAGAAGATCACCGTGAAACGATGAATATGGTAGAACGCGAAGACTATTGATTCTGTGGTTTTCGTCAGAGTTTTCCAAACCACTTCGATCATGTCGAAATGGAGTAGCTGGATAGACGCCAGCTTCATAACGCGAGGGTCGAAGTTCTATTTGGGCCACCGGAAGCGTTTTAAATAGGACGAAGCCCCTCAGGGGCTCGGGCTTCGTCTCGGGCTTTCGTCGTGGTATTATCATGTGGTCACGGTGCTGAAATACCGGGACACTTGTTTTACAACGTCTCGGGCTACAATGTTTCATCTCCATGAGCAAAAAAGCGTACCAAAAGAACACACCGGTCACACGTTTTTTGTTCACGCTTCCTTGGTTGCTTCTATTTCGCTCCCTAGTCGCTTTAACTTCAAATTTGCAGTTCTCCGTTTCGAATTTCACTTCTCTTCCGTCTTCGTAATTGGGATGACTCGTATATCAGCGCGCGCCGTGTAGAGAGAGAACGACTTACAAACTTTCACTTTTACACTACATGCTTCGCCCCTTCCCAGGTTTTCCGTTAGTGAAGATGTCCCATTTTGGCTTAAGCTGATAATCCCGCGTTGTCTGGTAGAGCACGCATGGTCATTTGGCTGCAGCGAATAATTTTTCTTTCACTTAAGCTTCTTTGCGGCGCAGACTCCATGAGTGAGAACTCTAAATCCAGCCCGTATGCGCCAGTCATTGCACTCTCACGAATGAGGCATGCGACCTGCGAGAAAACTCGTTCTGATGGCCGGGCTCTTTGTGAAATTTGTGGCTGTAACAGCCAAACCGGACTCGGTATACAACACCCCCATGTATGTTTAATGCAGCCACAAGCCAGCTCTGCCGGAGTAGGAAATATAAAGTGTACAATGTATAACCAGTTTTAATTTTTATTTAGTTTTAGCATTTCGAGCAGCTTAGATGACTATTTGCTGTATAGCGCTCGTACAGTAAACGTACCCAAAATTTACACAATATCTCATATCTAGAATTAGATTTCTTTGACGGAAAAGCGTTCGCAGGTGTGTGATCGTGGTGCTGACCGCTGTGCTTATTCACCCAGCGCGAAAGGGTGCTTCATGCACCGTAGTTTTACGCCTTACGGCAAAAGTTTTAGTTGATGTTATTTGCTTAGCACCTATATTAACTTCGCTGACTCTTGTACCACCTTCAACTGGCCTTAGATTTTTCTACTAGCGTACCAGTCAGCGAAGTGTCGTACGTGCGCTTGTGCAGCGCTTGTCTTTAGTTCATTCGCAAACGTGTCATGACTTAGTTTTAACAGAGCGAACGAATTGCGACGACCCGTCAGTGGCAGGAGGCCTACTGACCCTGTCTGAAGGTCGGCGAGCCGTGCTGTAGCGCAGTCAAGCCAAGCCATTTTTCTGGCGTCATACAAACACCACCGAAAATGGGCGAGAATGCAGAGAGGACGAAAGTACTTTCGAGATTTTTCTGGTGAATAAAGTCCAGAAACACAGCGACAGCGGCAGAAACGTGGCCTACAGACTACAGACTACATTTTCCGCTCGTAATCCCGCAATGTTTACATATTACTTCAGTGTCCTTTTAAAGGGGTCATGTAGCCAAAATACAAGTTTGTATTATCGAAAGACGTGGTGTTTTATAGTGCCAACAGCACTTATCTGCTAGCAAGTCATGTATTATTCGCTGAGAAATTGTGCAAGCTAAGTTCAAATTTCGATTATCCTGCGAATCGTGTTTCGTGACGTCTGCATGGCGTCATAAGGAAGGGTCTTCAAGCCAATTCAAGTGCTCTGTTCAGTCTGCAGCCCACTGCAGTGCCTGTATAGCACCATTCCTCCTAGATGGCGCCACCATACTGCTCCGCATTACTTTCTGCCTTACTTTGTTTTTGCCGCATTTTCCCTTGTTTGGTTTTGTTAAGGTGGCCCCGAATCGAACTCTGGTCCCTCACGTTATGAATAAATGACTTTATTTCCATAAAAGAGTACAATTTATGGAGGATATTTAGGGAAAAAAGTTCCTGGTAGGCAACTTGACTAGCCCTAAAATTCATGTTGGCAGGCAGCAGCAGAGCGAAAGCAGGAATAACAAAAAAAGAGGAAGTTGAGAGAGAATAAAAAAGAAAAAAGAGAGAAGAAAACGAAGTACCCCTTACAAAGAACAAACAACTACATCTTACAATCGCAATATGTCACAAGTATAAGTACGGTGAATTACAAGGCGTAATATCAACAAAAAACACACAGAAACATTGCACAATGTTATTTTTCACGAGGAGGAAAAGTGGCCATACACTTTTGTTGAGGAAGATAGGCTGATATCAATGTGTTCAGAAGCAAGACTGTTAAGTGGCCGCGGTAAGCAGGACCTTAACAACTGCAGGCCATAGTTGGTTCTAGGCTGCGGTACATTTCAGTACTCAGGTGTACGAGTGCAGTCGTGCACAATGTTTGGCTTCAAGTTCGTCAACGAACTAAGAAAACGACTCCCAGATCTTTGTTATTTTCGGTAACTAGTTGCCAGCCGGTAATTTAGCAGGTTATGAATGTTCAAGAGCTGACTCATTAGGAAAAATTGTTCAGAATGAGCATTGAACGGTAGCCTAAAAAGAGCGCGAATGAACTTTTTGTGCAAGATATAGATTCGGTTGATATTGGGGACAGTAGTAGTACCCCACACCGTGGTACAGTAGTTAGGTGGCTAGCGAACAGAGCATTGTAAATTAGCAGTATAATACGATACGGTATATGAGACAGAGCATAAATAATAGTAATGATTCTCGAAAGTTTACTTACAAGGAAGTAAACAAGACTAGACCAAGACATGTGTGTATCAAAGAATATGCCTTGTGTTTTCATTGAATCTAAAAGTTAATTGGTTTGGCAACCAATTTTAGTACCACTTTACAAACAACATTCCTTGTTTATGGGATGAAACAGTATAGCCTTTGTTTTTTTGGAGTTGTGGTTATACCGTTTGCCTCGAACCACATTTGCAATTTTGCAAGCGCACTATTAGCAAGGGACAGTAAGTTGTCAGCATTATCGGAGAAAATAGTAGAGTGGTATCATCAGCGTAAATAATGAACTTGGTATTTGAGTCAGAATCAAGAACGTTGTTCACATATATGCAGAAAGAAGGGGACCTAATACGCTACCCTGAGGAACACTAGCTACTATTCTACGCGGTTCAGAAAATGCTCAATTTAATTAGTCGCACTGGATTCTATTTTGCAAATACGATTTCAAGAGGTCACGGGGAACGCCACGGATACCATAGTGGTCAAGCTTTTGTAACAACAGCGAATGATTGATGGAGTCTAAAGCCTTACTAAAATCCACGAACACACCGAGTGTCAACTTACGACGTTCGAAGTTGTTCAGCATGAATTATTTTATTCGAGTAGAGCAAGCTGAATGGATATATTTTTACGAAAAGCAAACTGGCATTTGTTGATTAGCCTCTTATGATCCACAAAGTCTGACATGCGGTTGTGATTTATTTTTTCTAAGCATTTAGAAAAAAAAATTGGCAGTGTGGATATTGGCCTGTAATTTGGCATGTCTGTTCTACAAACTTTCTTAAAAAGAGCAAGAACTTTTGCTGTCTGTATTTTACTAGGAAACACTCCAGACGTAATGCATACAGTGTAGACATGTGTCAGGATAGGGGCAATGCTATCTAGAACATATTTGACTAGTCTTATTTGTAGGTTGTTACCGTCTAACGTTTTGCTGTTTTTAAGTTCACAGAATAATCCGGTTACCTCTGCTTCGTTTGTGGGGGAAAGAAAAACTGTATCCGAACACGAGAAAGTGTTACCACAAAGCATTCAGGTTCACTGATGGCTTCACGAGAGTAGTAAAATAGTGTTTAAATGTGTTGGGTAACGACTCTGCGCTAACTTGAGTGCCGTCTTTGATAATATGTATATATGTGTGAGTTCTTGGGTTTTGCAGCAAGGAAGTGAATCCTCTGTCAAATTTTATGACCATTGTTTTCACAAGAGTGAAATGACTGGTCGTAATATTGTTCTGCTTGATGGACCTCATTGTTGAGCTGATTTCGGAATTTCTTAAAAGCCTTCAAATCGACTAACTCTCGTGATTTTATGAACTTGTTATATAACTTACTTTTTGTCTTTGTTTTATGAGAAAGTTCACTCGTTATCCACTGGCTTGCGAATTTGAAAAGAGCAATCGTGGGCTGTGCGTAACAAAAAACACTTGGAATAACAGGCGCCAAAAGTATTTATACAGTTATTGTACGCTGCATCAGCTGTCTGTGCGGTAAAAACGTCGTCCCAGTTAAGTGCCGGTAATTGACTACGAAAACTTTCCAGTCCAGCTTGCGGGATACTTTAGTTTTGAGAAAGAGCAAGTTTTGTGTTTCTTTACTTTTTGATTACACTTAGGAATATGGGCATATGATCGCTTAGGCTATACGACAATACGCCGGCTTTGACGATGTTTCGGGAGAAATTCCTAATAAACAATTCAATGCAGGTAGAGGGGAATAATGTTAGCCCTGGTTGGGGAGGAAATTACATTACAATAGCCGTATGATGCTAACAAAGTATTGAGATTACGCGTAGCCTGGACAATCAGCTCATATATTGATATTAAAATCACCCCCCACATACTACTCTGTACTTAGCCATAGCCGCATGAGAATGGAACCATACAAGAAAGTTAAAAAAGCTGTCAATATTACCGTTTAGCGGGCGATAAACAACAGAATACACAGTCTGAGCACCCCAACACAGATTACACCTCAAAGTCACTTGTACACAGCAAAACATGTAGATATGATTAACGGTATGGTAGCACGAACTGCAACGGTGCCACCTCCACCGAGTGATCGTGGTCTGTATCCAGTGGAGCATTCGTATTCGGGCAAGCACCACGGCGCAGAAGACAGATCATACCAAGTTGCAGTCAACAAAATAAGTAAAATTGAAAGTCTAAACTACCAAAAAATGCGTCCAGTTCATTCCCTTTGTTTCTGGCAGATTAACAGTTCACGTGAAAGCAGTCTATTGTTTTTTTATGATAAGGATAACAAAAGCGACATACTCGGAGGGGAGTATTTTATCGTAACTCGGCATGTAAAGCGAAGTAGCCAGTAGCTAGCTTGTTTTTATCTCCCAGTTTTTCTAGATAAGAAAGTTTCCTTATGTGGATCGCACGGTTCGCTTTCTTCTTTCCGGACAAGCACCTTTCCTTTTCGGTGCCAAAAAAAACGGAAATTGTTGTCGAGTGCCCAATCTTGTGCAGCTTTGAGCAGCATCGTGTTTCCAGTTGTCAGATTTTTATTGCTGAAAAGGCCGAGTTTGAGTGACTGTAGAAATTTCCTTGTTTCACGCCATTTGTCCCTAGTTGCAGGATTAGTGAACATAACAATGGTTGCAGGAATCTTGTCTGTTCTGGATGGAAGCCTGTGGATCGCGCACAAGGATTGATCAGTGAGGGATCAATGGAGAGTTTAGAGGCAATAACATTAACTCGGTCAGGAGATATTCATCATCTTTTTATTTTATTCAATGAATTTCAACGTTTAGTTTCTGCTTTGAAATTCTAGTTCATTCAGTGCAGCTGTTACAGACTGAACTTTATTAGAAGCATCAGCTTCCTTAAGTTTAGAAACCCTTGATTTGAGGTTCTTGATCTCCGTGTCCTGTTAGAGACCATCGCAAGAACAGTGTCATACTTTTAGGGCATAAGTTCAATTAAAGAACTGTTCAATCTCGCAACTGTTTCCTTCAAGCGCACCAAACTATCCAGTTTTCTGAATATCTCGGCCAACATGAGAGCAGTGGCATCCCCATTTTCTTTGTCCTTCGAAGGCATGTTCCAAGGTTTGCTTTTCCGGCACTGAGGGCATCTCCAGGACTCTTGTAATCGCCTTGTTTAGATTTGAACGTGTTCTCAGAGATAGCAGAGCAGGTGCCCAAATGGTAACGGCCGGAACAATCGGAGCCTGTCATGTAGGGCTCATCATCCTCAAAAGCTAGCCGCATTTCACCCAAACTGAATCAGTAGGCGAGCGCATTTGTGTTTTAGGGTAACTTTCACTAAGCCACGCGACCACACGCTCAACAGTATACCACGACAACAGTACTAGAAACTGAAAACACGCTCCTTGGCGTATCAAATCAAGTGGCAGTAATAGCAGCAGAGCACATAGCTTAAGTAACAACTTTCTACAAGCAGTGCAGACCAACCTGTAAAGTTGCAGAGTACGTTTAGCAGGGGTGCACCAGCGCTCCACCTCCGTCACTGCCAAATGACGGAAACAGCCGCCGTGATCTCCTCTTTGTAGCCGAAGGTGGTGGTGGTAGGAGGCGTCGGGACCACAACACCAAGCAAAGGCAGCAATCAGTTGCCGCAATGTTTGAGTCAACACCAGGCAACCGACTTAAGTCGACCGCAGGTTCACGACGCATGGTAGCCAAAAATCAGATGGCAGCCAGGAATTTTTGCAGCCCTGGGTAGCAGGACGAGGTGTAAATTTCCAGAGTACGTTCAGCAGAAGTCCACCAGCGCTTTGCCACCGTCACTGTCAAATGACGGGAACAGCAGGGGTGATGTCCTTTTTATAGCCGAAGGTGGTGGTGGTAGGAGGCGTTGTGGCCGCTGCTTCGATGATAACACCGAGCAAACAGGGCAATCAGTTTCCTGATGTTGAGTCAACACCAGGACCCGATTTAAGTCGACGCACGTTCATTGTGCATGGCAGCAGGAATAAGATGGCAGCTTGTTATTTACGCGGCCCAGGGCAGCAGGATTGAACAGTAAAGTTGCAGAGTACGTTTAGCAAGGGTGAACCAGCGCTCCACCGCCGTCAATGCCAAATGACTGGCGTCTATCCAATTGCTCCATTTTGACATGATCGAAGTGGTTTTGAAAATTTAGACAACCAATCATTTTGTAAAACATGGGTATGGTCTAGAAATAGGGTCACGTAAGACAATGTCCCAAACGCCAATCGGCCAATATCAGGTGAAGAAACCCCAAATCGCCCGCACTGCTGGGCAGGTATCGCAAGCATATTGCACGCAGTACCTACAGAAGTATGCACTGGTACTTCTGTGTTACATGTACTTCCGTAGCTTCTATTGTTTACTCCACCACTCTTACTTCTAGAAAATATATATGCATTACCCTTATTAAGCGAAAGTAGCTCGTCCTGCATGCTTATTTATAAGCCCTTGTCAAAGCGTAAATGTGGGCTAGTTGGTTCGACATGGGAGACGTGGTTAAGTAGTGCGGTATGAACAAGACAACAAAGAGACCACACAGGACTAGCGCTGGAATCGTTAAATATGCAGATGGATGGGCAACTTAAAGCAGGGGGGAAGAACAGGGCCCAGTGTACTAGACAGAATACTTGTCAGCTCATAAATGTGGGCTAGTTGGTTGAAACTGTGAAAGATGGTCAAGTAGCGCGGTACAGATGCGCTGCCTAACAACTTGGGTTTGCTTTTCCCGGCCTCAACCAATCGTACGCCTGTGCAAAGGACGTCGTATAATCTAGTGCGTGGAATGAGCTAGTGAGTCGCAGGTTCATTTTAATTTTTCCTAGTTACTCAGCTTATTTGAGCGACGTTTACATTAAAACTGGTGTCAGTATGATTCTGACGAGGCACTGTTTCGAATGAACAAAACTTGTGTTTTGTTGTTTACATAGCCTTTTTATACATCTCCGAAAACAGAGACGAAGCCAATGATGCTGGGAAAACATGTAGATAATACGAATAAAAAAAGCCAGAATGGGGAAATCATGTTATTTACAGCCTTTGCCGATAAATGCGGTACTGACGGAAGGTACACATGTAATCATCATAATTGCTAAATGGAGTAATGCAGTCTGGTCATGAAGGCCGGCTATGCAGTCCGGTCATGGAGTCATGCAATCCGGTGGAGCAGCCACGACACTCTGACCGTGTTTTTTTCACTCCCTAACTTCAATCCGTACAAATACGTTGAGGAACTGCAGGCTTTACTGAACAAGTATATGAATGAGAAACACCTGATTTTAGTTGGTGACATAAACATTGATATCATGCAATATTCACAAAGAACAGTAAGTGATTACCTGAATTTGTTAGCCGAACATGGATTATATAACGTAATAAAAGAGTATACAAGAGAGGAATGCTTGGGCTCAAAAATTTGTAACTCAGGCATTGACCATATTACCCTTCGCCTACCTAACCAGCGGTACACTGCAGGAGTCATAAAATCCAAATTAGCTGACCATTAATTTGTCGTGTTAGCTGTCATGTCAGAAAAACTAATGAACAAATAAAAAACATTGTTTACATGACCGGTTATCGATAATGCAAGAGTTGATGCAAAAATTAGAAATACAAAATGGAGTGCACTTTTACCCACTAGATCACCTAAGTATGTACAGTAGATTTATTGAAATACTCAGCAGGATATATGATGATTCTACTAAAATGATGAAGATAAGGAAGAGAAAGCCTGACAACAAATGGATCACGCCAGCTATAATAGAATTTTGCTACTTGAAGGACAAGGCATGGCCGAAAAGCAATAAAGAACCTCAGGATGCTACGAGAAGAGCAGAATACTGTTCACTAAGAAACTTGGTGACAGCAAAATTGCGGCTTGTGAAAAGAAGGTACTTATCGCAACAGTTCTTGCTAAATAAAAACGATGTAAAGAATATGTGGAAGTTGGCGAATGACCTAATGAGCAGATCGAAACACGCATGCGTTGAAGACACGATAAAAGAAGAACTTCCCCATGGTAGACAAGAAATTAATGTGTGATATGTTCAATGACACGTTATTGCATGCGGCGGAAACCCTAAGACAATGAAATTGCGGTAAGCCAACTGAATACAAGCCTAAACGCACATGCGCGAACACGGCTTTACTTCCAGATACAGGTGAGGTCGAACTGTGGAATATTATCAAGGGCTTGAAGGGATGGAAGGCTCCGGGTTACGATAGAATCCGTAATCGAGACTTGCGCAGCAACTTTACAGTGCTTAAAGAAGTCCTATTAGAAATAATAAATGGAATATTCCACACTGGAGATATACCGAAAACAAATACAAACACGGAAAAAAGAGTGACTGGGGAAATTATAGGCAAATTTCCATCCTCTCAGCGCTTGCACACATAATGGAGAAGTGTGGAGCATCTGTGCTACTTTCATTCTGCGATCGGTTTTCACTAAATAAAAATGCTCATTTCGGCTTTACACCAAACAAAAATACAACTTCCGTGTTAGAACAGTTATCCGATTGGATCAACAGTTCGATAGAAAAGAACCGAGTGGATCTGGCTTTAATGTTAGGTTTGACAGAGGCTTTCGGTACCATATACCACAATATTATGCTAAAGAAGTTGCAATATCTAGGCTTAATGGGGCATTTTTCAAAATTCTTTTCAAGCTACTTCACTGAGAGATATCTCTGTTAGACTAGGAGAAACGTATAGCAGTTTTGAACAACTAAAATATGGAGTACCGCAGGGCAGTACATTAGGGCCATTGCTTTTCAACATTTATGTTACAGACCTCGGCCTTCTACCAAACAATTCAAACATTTTTCAGTATGCGGACGACACAGCAATTACTATTCATGTGGCCAACGTTCATAAAGGGTTTGAACGTGTACAAAGCAATAATCTGGCATTATTTGATTAGTTTCAGGAAAATCGTATTTTTGTAAATAGGCAGAAAAACAAAGCGTATCTGCTTTAGGAATCCACATAAAGTTTTATAATAGGTAGCACGATTTTATTGCATTTTTGTGACTGTAACCCCTGCCATTGCCCGCCTTTACCACTTGAAACGACTTTAAAGTATTTAGGTATGTGTTTTGATCAGTGTGTAACATGGCAAAGCCACGTTAAACATATATGTAACAAGTTAAAGTAAATTGCTGCAATGATGTATCACCTCCGAGGTAGAGCTGCGTTAAAATTTAAGCTTAAAGTATATAAGGCGCTAGCTGAATCTTTACTCTCGTATGGGATCACATTGTACTGTACTTGCTCGGAAAACAAAAAGAACAAGAAATTATTCGAGTAATTTGAAATATAGTCAAAAGCATAACCTACGGTACAGCGTTAGATAGTGCCTGTACAAAGGAAAAATACCAAGCTCTGGGCATACTACCAATGAAAGAACTGTTTAAATGTGTAGTGTTGAAGAATCAGTATTCCACTCGAGTTTCGAGTTCGATAAGAAAGACTGTTGCACCGCGAAAAACCGAAAGATATGTAAAACCACGAGTGTACACTAACTATGGAAAAAGAGTACGGAACTACTTTGTTCCAGAAATATTCAATGAATTAACTGATGATATACGCACGATAAACACGAAATGGTAACTGAATAAAGCAATTACCAAATGGTGTGGAGGTTTATAAAGCACTGAGTAGATAATGACACTTGAAATGTGGGGATTTGTTTGCCGCCTTGTGTTCAATTTTGTATTCATGCTACTTTATGTTTGTACGCTTTCGAAGTCGAACCGAATTGTATCCCTGTAAGTGAGTGTCCTATCGGTATGTTAATTTCATAAGACTTCTGTAACGTTTAATTTCGTTTGATGAATTTTTCGGAGCAAGAAGACGCTCCTTTCGTGTGTGCGTTTTATGTGTTGTTTCGTTTTATTCATTGGGAAGCGCTTAGAGCATATACGAAAGTATTATTGCGTTACTTTTCATCAAAATGTGTTGTTTTTTCACCAGCTGCCTGCTCACTTTACAAGCACTGCGTGCTTAGATTGACCAGAAAATTAATCCCGTAGAGAAGACGGATAAATAAATGAACGAAGGAATAAAATGAAATCAAAACAAAATTTCGAAATATAAAAAAATAAGAAACCACTGTTACAAAAATCAACCGGCGGAATGAGAAATCTGCATATGACACATCTCAAAAAGCCAAGGCTGAATTAGAAAGCCCGAACATAACTGTGGACATACAAGTAAAAAGTAAAAAAATGGCCAAAACAGGAAATTCGTGCAACAGCGTGGATTTGACAAAAAAAGGACAGAATTGGCGGAAGTAACAAATGTAATCGTTATAATAGCGTAAGTAGAGATATTTATTCGAACAGAAGTTCGAACAGAAAAGAAGAAACAATAAAATTACAAAAATTAAGTGTCCAAAAATTATATGTATCCTATACATCTCCAAAAAAAAGACTAAACTTGAAAACCCGAAAAAGTACTTAGCAAATACAAATAAAAAAAATGGAAATATCGTGTGACGCTCTGTATTTGAAAAAAATGCAAAAATTAACGGAAGTAACATATTGAATTGTAAAATAGTAGTAATGTCTGTGCATAGTAGAACGGAATTTTGCAAAACAAAAAAGGACAAATATAAAAAGAAATATTTTGCGAAAATGAGCGGGCGAAATCAAATATATGCAACTGTACAGCCCTCGAATATCGAAGACTACATGAACAGTAGCGGAAAGAACGGTGGAAATACGAATGAAAAATAACCAAAATGGACCGAACGTGCACTATGTTGTATTCACACAAAATCTTAATCGGTGAAATAGAACCTCTTTTTTATATTTACGTCATGTATATACGTAACTAAAGAAACGAAACAAAAAAAAAACTTCAACATAATTTTATAACCCAGCGTCTTCACCTATCTATAACAATATCTGGTTGTAAATAATTAACAACGTAGGGAAGCGGCACAAGAATACCGCGAATTAGTTGACAATTCCATGAATACCTGCAGATATTTTCGGGAAACATCCCATCTGGCTTATTTATACCAGTCTTTTGATTAATATACACGCTAGGGGAAGATAAAATAAGCATTAACTTCTCCGCGCCACGCCTACGAACATGGACAAGGAGAGGATGAGCAGGCGTTGTTATCCATGGGCGAATAATCAACAAAAAGGGGAAAATTTGGCGACGCGCCGTTGCACCAGGGGACGATGCGGGAGACCTTGTTCTGTCTGATGTGTATATAGGCTTGCCTTTTTGTTGCACAGATTACGTGTATCGCGTTACATCATTTATGCGACACACATAGACAATGCTGCAGGTACGCGTTGGATCCCTCGAGTTGCCCGCACCTTTTTCAGTGTACCTGCCTATCCGGCGTATCACTGGGCCTCCTGCGACTGGACTGCGGGGAATGTTGGCCTCAGTCCCGTAAAGCATGCTTTCGGCTAGTTGGTGTTGTATTTTAAGACAAAATAGCTACTCGTAAGGAACGGGTAGATGAAGAAAAGTCATAGGTGGGCTCCCTTTCTTCGGTATTTTGTCATCATTCCGTCCTGTACGGGCAGTTTTTTCATGTTAAAATTGGCTGAAGTGAATCGCCAGTGCATTATTAAGCCTTCGTTGTGTAAATCGACGCAGTCACGGCGCCCACGAAGTAACTAAATGCACGCAAGTAACCACGTGGCCCACAACATCTGTTCTAAAATCTCTAACACTCCGTCTTCTTCGTTAATACACCAGCGAGAGCGGCCACGAAAGAGATAAATGGCTGCGGATTATAACTGTCAAATAATGCCGACCGCAAGGAAGTAACGTTTACAATCGCATAACACCGCTTCCAGGGTTTGCAAGAACACGTGATGCACCGTTTAAGTGTTGACTACAATTGTTGGCTTCTCTTACCGATGACACGATCTTTTAGGTAACCGCCATACGTATAACATTTACCCGTGCCAATGTATCTCTGATTGACAGAAAATAGATCCTTACCTGGGGTCTCGATGTGGGGCTCAGCGGGCCGACGACGTTCACCCAGCTTCAGTTCTTCAAGACTGATACTAGTAGCAGGCGGGAACACCACTTGGGCTGCTGCTCCCTCTGGATAAGGCCTCGCGCTCCTCCCGCGTCAGTGTTATCTCCCGTTATCGTACTGGCGGACCACTTACTGGCGGACCACTTATGCATCGTCCCGCCTTCGAACTAGCTAGACGAATGAAGACAGCTCCGGGAGCGTTACCAGCCATTATACGCCCCGTGTCAGTGCCAGACTCACTGGCGCTCGATGTTTCCCGAATAAATAAATTGAGTATGGCCATTACTATCGGAAGCAGCATTGTTTTCTCCGGCGCGGTGACCGTCAGTGGCTAAGACGTTGTGCTGCTGAGCTCAGAGCTTCGATCCCATCCGCGGAGGCCGTTTTGTATGGACGCAAAAAATAAAAAAAGCCTGTGTGTCGAGATTCTGGCGCATGTTAAAGATACCAAGGTGATCTAATATAATCCGGCGCCTTCCAATAAGTCGGCTTCGTAGCCAGGGGCCATGGTCTCTTGAACGACAGCCGCCATTTCCTTATAACACGTCGTTGGCAGGCGGGAATTATGTGCGTAATTATGTTCGGGAATTATGTGTGTGGCCGAAGATCTTGTAGTGGGGCCCGAAACGAAACGCAATACGACGCGTGCTGCGTATGTCGAAATTTAGGGTGGCGCAATAGACGGTACTCACTGCGAGTTGCGTAATGTAGTTCCCATGCGTGGCCGTCCTAAGTAGGCTCTTGATGATGATTTGTTGCCGTTACAATGTTTATAATTAATGATAGCTCTAACCCATCAGTTCTATTCCACAAAACAAGTCACAAAACAATATATCACGTCAAAACGTAACTGAAGGAACCAACTGAAGGGTTCACACGTAGCAGCTTCCCTCTAACACCATCATTATGTTCGACTTCTGGCTGCCATATATGTTCGTTGGAAGCTAGAACGCGCTGCATGAGTTTCAACAAGGTCTAAGAAAATTCTTCACATGAGCTTGAAGCTGCGCAAGATCGTTCTGTTGTTTTATCCTAACTATGTACTCTCAAGCCACAAGCCTAACCCACATGAACGCATCGAAAACGTAGCACTGTAATGAACAAAACACATTTACGCCCTCCTATTACACAAGATTTATTACGTTAACGTTGCGTGCAGCCGCCTGTAGATTCCGCCAAATTTGTGTCCTGGTATCCGGATCATTATTATGAAGCCTATGTTACTATCAGTAACACTGTAATCTGTCACCAACGTTATTTTTCAAATACACACGATTACTGGAACAAGCTCGGCATACCTGCAAAGATAATCTAATATTTCCCGGAACCTATTTTACACAAGTGGGTATATTCTACGCTGGTTTTCTCAATTGTTAGTGTACGCGTTCGGTGTTCGTTTTTGTGAAGCTGTGCCTAAAGGGCAATGCCGGTCCGCCTTTGATTTTTGAATGACAGAGAACTCATTGTGTATTATACAATGATTGAGACAGCATATGTACTATATATATTATGGCTTCTTAGTTTTATATGTTATATTTTTCATTCTCTCTTTCGTGTACTGCTCTGACCTCAAGAATGATCCCCAAACATCCGTAAAACATCAGATTTCCTTACTAATGAGCAGCACTCATTCTCTCCTTGTCTTCATTGTGAGCTTTTATAGCAATATTTAGCTATTAATAGCGAATTACACCTCGTTACTGAGTCACAAACAGCGCAGGAACGAGACGATAGGAAGATCACACAAACACAGCGCTGCGATAGGAAGATCACACAAACACGGCGCTGTTTGTGAGACGATCTTCCTGTCGTCTCGTTCCTGCGCGGTTTGTGACTCATTTATCTACCAACTGGCCCGCCTACAATCTGTGTTACGCCTTGTTATTTTACTGTTTTACAGTTCTTATTTATTTGTTCTAGCCAATGATGCACATTTTAACTTTATAACGATCTAGTTAAGAAACATTTGTACTAGTGCGTTTTTGTATAATTTCAAGATGTGGTGAGGTGATGGCTCTTTTTTAGAATATTGGATTCGTTTCCCGTTTTAGAATACTTTAGTGCGGGCGACGTACGGTGGTATAGTTTGCCGTAATTGGTCTTCGACGATCTCTGTGTTACGAGAAATACATAGCATTCGCGTAACAAGCCGGTTTTGTTGTCGTAAGGTGGCTGCAGAAATTTTAGGTGGGCAACCCGCCAGCGGAGCTAAGGTGGAGCCAAGCCGAGCTGCCTCATTCTGTATTCTGACAATATGAACCGGGCAGCAAGGCGCTCGATAAGTTCAACCTTAGTATAATTCGTGGCATGGAACGAATACCAAGCTATTGATGCGTACTCGAGGACTGGGCGAATCAAGTTACGATAAGGTTCCAATTTAATGTTGAAAGGAAATCCTTTTAGTTTTCTTCTAAGGAAGCATAATTTTTGGAAGGCCTTGCTACAAATATTATCGATATGCATATTCCATTTGAGATAATTAGTACTTGTTAAGCGCAAGTATTTAACAGACGTTACAACTTCGAAAGGACGGCTTCTGGTATCATAAGTGTGTTAAACGTATTTTTATTTGTTGTTGCAACCATTGACACTGATTTGGAACAGTTAATTTTCATTCCCCTCTAATCCCACCCGTCCACGAGCTTACAAACATTTTCTTTCAATAGAGCCCGACAAGCACAACTCCTAATAGCAGAGTAAACAGCACAATCATCTGCAAACAATTTCACCTTCACGTCGTCATCAATATCTTCAGCAAAATTATTAATGTACACAAAGAATAGCAACAGCCCAAAAATTGAACCCTGCAGTACTCCTGACAACACACGTAAACTAAATGACACAACACTATCCCATTTAACAAACTTGTACGGTTTACAAAATAGTCTTTAACCATCCAACTATTCTTACGGGTAAACCAATCTCTCAAAGCCTAGCCACAATAACTTCTGCAGCAGCACCCAGCCATCGGCAGATCTACAAATACTTACATGTGTCAAATATTGTTGGTGCTTATCGACTGCGGTAACAACGTCTTGAGTGACATTTACTGGTTGTGTTCCTGCGAATACTTCGCGGCTAAATTCATGTTGGTTGTCAACAGTAAGTAATCTTCAACGTACTTTGATATATTGCTTACTCTGACATGTCTGACTGCTTTGCATCACCTACTAATTCATTAAAGTGATCTGTAGTTTTTCCATCAAATTTGTCTCGTGATTTGGGTACAGGAATTTGGTTACCGACACAGGCTGTGAACCATAAATTACCAAAAGTATTACTAAATCGATTTTTCGGCTCCCACTAATGAATTAGAAATACATTCTTTCATTATGAATTTACCTAACAACTCTGCTTCAGGTGTTGATGGTATAAAAGCAGCGCCATTAAAATCAGTCTCGTAGTATATTAGTGGGCCGCTCACACTCATATGTACTTTGATTTTAAGCCCCTGAAAATTTCCTGATAAGCTAAAGATCGCTAGGGTCTTCATAATTCACAAAGGCGTTAATGAAAAAGACTTCAATAATTACAGACCTGTATCTGTATTGCCCATATTTTCAAAAATAATAGAACTAGTCTTATACCTTCGACGCTCACATTTCTGTAGCCAAGAAAATATAATAACAAAACATCAATACCGCTTTCAAAAAAAAAAAAAGTACAGAGCCCGCTTTGCTATCTACCAAGGACAAAATAATAGATAATTTTTAGCAGAGATCTTACACGCTTGGAATATTCCTTGATTTCAAAGAGGCTTTCGATTCGATTAAACATGAAATTCTCCTGATGAAACTAAATCAATACGGGATAAGTGGTGTTTCCCTGAAGTTAATAAGCAGTTACCTAACAAATCATTATCAATACTGTGACACTCAGCATGCAATATTAAGAATGGATAAAATTAAGCACGGCGTCCCTCAGGGATCTATATCAGGCCCACTCCTGCTCCTCTTATATATAAACGATATTGTTGATATACCACAAACCCCAGACATGATTTTATACGCCGATGGTGCAAACGTTTTTTTCTCTGGACAAGATATAGGCAGCTTAGAATAACAAGCAAGCACTTATCAATATGGTTAATAGCAAATAAGCTTGAACTAAACATCAAAAAATAAATATGTTTTTTTCGGCAAAAAAATTAAAGTATACCCCTTGACATTCGAGTAAATTTTCGAGGGGGTTTTACTGAACGGGTCACATGCCAAAAGTTTCTTGGTATTACCTTTCATGAAACACCTGACTGGACATATCACATAACCAAAGTTCGCACCGATCTTTCGCGCTCAATTGGTGCAATCAGGAAAATTAGATGTTTTTTGCCCATTTGGGTAACGAAACAACTGTATTACTCTTTAGTATCCTCGCGCATTCATTACTGTTTATTAATACGGAGAACGACTATTAAGAAAACAAAGAAAGAATTTATAAAGTACAGCAGAGAATAGTACGGACAATTGAAGGTGTTCGACCAGAACGCATTCTATTCCATTCTTTCACAACCACAACATATTAACGCTTGAGAATATTTTAAACAAAAAAATAGGGATGATCATATATGATCAACTGAAATCTAACGCGGTCGCATTTCACAACGCATATTCTCAAAGGCACCATACATACAGCCTTAGCCGCATAACATATTGCAGCGAGAGAAAACGGACGAACTATTGCGCACAAAAGCTAAAGTTTATGATCCCTCAACTATTGAATGCACATCTAGCAATTACAAACACACTGGAAGAAAGCCGCTCATTAATTTCGTTTAAAAAGAAAATACACACATACCTACTAATGCTTCAAATGTTATTTTTAGATGCGAAGCAGCTTATGGTGGCGCCTGTTCCCTCCGCCTTTGTGTGGGCGCCGTTGTGCGGCGTCCACACCCCTACTGCGCATGCCTGGACAGGCACCGCTAACGATGACTGTGGCAGGATGCCCCTAGGGATTGGCCAACCAAAGAATCCGTACGGAGATGGCTTCGCGTTCAACCACCGTCGTCATCTTCCCGTAGGGGAACCTCCTCCCGCAACGCCGCGATGAGTGTCACGGGCCGGTAACGCCATCTGCAACGCTAGCGTCAACGCCAGTGTCAGCGCCGCGGACAGCGCCGTGGAGAAGAGGGCACAACAAGAAGAACAAGAAAAAGAAGGCGCAGCACCTCCTCCCGCCGTGATTGTCCACCCGGAAAACGAAGACGCCGACCTCATCGCGAATCAAGACATGGTGCGCCTGATCAAACACGAAAGTGCGTGCGCGGCCGTGCGCAAGCACCAGGACATCGTGGACCGGGACGAATACTACAACTTGATGAGGATAACAAACGCGGAACAACATGAGCTACTGCGCGAGACCATTCACCGGCAGACGACGCCGTCAGCCCCTACGTTAGGGGTCTTCACCGGACCGGCCGGTTGCGGCAAGACGATCGTCGTCCGGCTTGCCATGGACCTCTACAACCGGTACACCAACACTGGCAAACACACCGCCTACAACGCGTTCATCTGCGCGATGCGCGAGCACCAGAAAGGCGGCTGTGGCAGTGGGAGGAACCACGGTGTACGCGGCCTTCAAGCTCTCTCGGAAGACCACCGGCCCCAACAAGGACGGAGGCCTCAGCGCCGGCGAGTTGAACAGCTTCCGCGTGGCCTTTCGCAACGTGAAATACGTGATCATAGACGAGGCCAGCATGATGTCTGCGGACAACCTAAACGCAGTCGACTTGAGTCGACCCCATGGCTGCTTCGCATACTACTCAGGGTTCCCCTACGGGAAGATGGTCCAATTTTTTTTTTTTGTTTCTTTGTCAGTTTCATTTTAGTTCGCATCACTAAGGCTGACTTTAAAGGGAAGGTGAAGCGGTTTTAGAATTAAAAGAAAAGTTAACTAGCAGCAAGTACACATTGAATAATGCCCGTGTACGAAATATTTTTGCAATACATCCAATAGAAGCGGCGCAATGCGCAAACAAAAGTGGCCCGATGCCCCGCCCCCATGTCGCCGCGCGATGCCGGAAGACCGAAGAGCGCGGGCGAAATCCGGCTACAAAAAGTCATACCTGGACTTCCAGCCTGATCAGCCGCCTCTGCCATGCTCTTTTCGCCGTGTTTCCTTGTGAATGATACTTGTTGTGGTTGGGATTGATAGCACTTATATGTACAATTTTCGTGTTCAGAAAGTATGCACGAACGCCAAACGACGCATACGTTACCATGCCGTATATCTAAGCAGGATAATGCACGCCGGGATGTTTGATAACATACGGAAGCGACAACCGAGATGGCTGCGCTTGATGACAGAGATAATACTACACTACGTTGCATACTTTGTAAAACGCTCCAATGCTTTTTTTTTTGTGCGACGGACGTGAATGTTCACATTAGATTCTATATTTAGGAATGATAGGGAATACTGCTGTACTTTGACCGGCGGTGTTTCGTTTCGTTCCAGAAACAATGTCACATATGTTCAGGAAATACTTATTTCGTTAAACGCGTCGGCTTTCTTTCCCTATGGGCTTACAACAGTGTTCAAAAACCAAATTTCTGGCGAAACTAAAACAAGGGGCCAATCCTGATAAAAGTTCTCTCCAGGTTAAAAGGTAAAATGTATTCCTACAAAGTAACAGAACCAAGACACCACATTACTTATTTTGCAAGTATACATGCCACGATAAGGTAATATTTCTCTGGAGTGAAAAAAACACCGCTCCGAACAACCAACCGTGCCATAATTTGTGTTGACGGCGGGGGCCTCATTCTTTGACCAGATTCCGTGTGCCTGCATATTATATCTGGCAAGCACCTGTTGCCGCTGAACCTCAAATGTGGGCCAATAATAGTCGTTGATATATATTACGACGAGACTAAAAAAACTAGGAGCGAAGAGTAAATATATATGGCCTTTGTCCGACTAGCGTGGTAAATGCTTAAACCTAGAAATGCTGAAGCAGGCCAACGATTCATTATCACAAACTTTTGGTGATTGTTGCCTAAAGTAACGTAACTACAACGTAACTGTTTTGTCCGACTGGTCTGTTAATTATAACGAGGGGGCCGTAATATTGTAGCAGAATGCGTAACGCACACGCAAAAATCAAGCCCTACTAGAGCCGATAATGCTACGGAGGCACCAGTATGCTATAGTGTTTTCAGAATAAATGCATGCCAAACAGTAAGACGCCACTCATCGAAGTGCAGCTAGCGATTGCGGAGGCGCCTTAGCACCGCTGCCCAAATGACGCGCGCGCGCGCGGGTGTGGGTTTCTGTATGCATGGGGATGAGTAACGGGGCTGGGGTGGGCGACAACGAACAAAGGAAATTCGGAAGCAGAGTCCACTTGTTGGTTTATGCGTGTACCGGCAACATATGTCTCGCATATACGTTTACAGCGCATGAACGCTATTTTTTCGCGCAGTGCACACCTACGTACTTTTGCTGGTAGATTGTTTATAAAACGCAGCTTAATCTTCGGCATAAATGGTTTCGTATATAGGAGCAAACAGTTCAGGCAGTACCTAATATTAGCATAAGAAATAGAAACCCCCTATGCTTGTTGCCTAATTCATAAACATTTTTACGGAACCCTCTAGCCGACGCACGGTCACTGCTTTGGGATTCTCAGTCGTGTAAAGCAAATTTAAGCTCCAAGATAATTGAACCAACAGCACGGGAAGTTATCAAGTAAACTTGCAGTCATGTGCGAACATTAAAATGCAAGCTAAAATTGCCAAAAAGGAAGCGCCACTGCCGTGCGATCGTTCCCAATGCTTCCGACAAGCCGCGCGGCCGAAGGGTGTCCTCCTTTGACGTCATGACGGGCGCAACCAATCAGGGGCGTCAAAAGACGAAAAGCGCGCGTCTTTCAAACGGGACCGCGCGTTTTGCAAGATAAATGCTGGTTGGACTCATGCACGCTAAAATTCAATGAGATATTCGAAGTCAGCGCGCAAGCAACTGTATAAACGTGCCTCTAACTCAATTTTTTTGGAAAGCACTTTACCTTCCCTTTAAAGATGGACGTGTATAGATGTGTCACTTTTACTAAGTAGTAAAGTCAGATGATAACTTTTTTTAGTCAGAGCAAATGGCATGATCTGCTGAATAAGTCTTGGTATTTGCACATATTACTTGCTTTGCGGTCATTGAACAAAGAAAGTTGCAATACACGATTGTTATAGACTGAGTCTTGCAGACAGGTCTCGAAGTATGAATGTTTTTGAGATTATGTTTTTAAAACTGCTACGAAAATGTGAAAATGGGCTTTCTTTTACGTCTCGAAATGGTCCTTGTGCGTTTTATTAACCGGGACAGGTTTCGGCACTTTGTCAGGCAATAAATTGCCTTTTTGCCAACCTTGCCCCTTACATGTGTGACCAATGTACAGTTCCCTGTACTCTGTAACTGATTGATTGATTGCTTGATTGATTGATGATTGATTGAGGATTGATTGATTGATTGAATAAACTGAATTACATTCACTGTAAACCAGTAATGCAGCAACGCGCTGTGGATGAGTGACGCTCCAAAGTACGTACGTAGATCTAGTGCGATAGTATTTCGAAAATCGTCAGTGGAAGATGTTGGCAATCCATCAGCGCCACATAATTTATTTTCAGATCAATGTGTAAAAGAAGCGCGAATATACCTTCTCGGTTTATTACCACATCAGAAACTCGATTATGTGTTGATGCACAAGATTATTCGTTTTGGGCGCAAAGGGGAGGGAGGTTGCAAGAAATACAACAAAAACGTGGAAATAAACTAATTTGCGATTTCTTTGAGAGGAGCAGTAGTTTTACCATCACCTCTGAGTTTCTTGGTGAGCCGCTTAGGTGTCTGACAAGGAGCACCAAAATTTTTGAGGGGACTAATTCCTTTAGGAATGTTGAAATACATTGGCTGGAAAACTTCGTACGTGCAGTCCGCGATTTCTTGACCAGTTCATCCTTGAGGTAGCACAGTTGATTGAACTGTTTCGATGATACGGTTGGCCACATTGACTAACTGCTCAAAGTTGTAAATAAGTGCAGAATCAGGAATTAATAGACGTTCTCTCCGTGTACTAATTCCCGCAAACTGGGATCTGGTGCCAATCAGTACACAGAAGGTCAAAATCCCTGTCATTATTATTTGGTGATTTGGGCAAAGCATGTGCTCTAGGTACAGGTCCGCCAGAAGTAAACGGAGCATTGGAGCGGCGGCCATGTTGCAGCTCTGCGCCGCGTAAAACTGTCGTCGGGAACAAAAAGCCGTGTTTCGTAGATGCGGTCGTGCTTGGGCTGCACCCACCGCTATATCAGATATATGTCTAATCGTCGCTCTCCTTGCGGGTCCGACCGGGCGTAACAGTTTTTCCCGGGCAGCGCTAGGCTATACAGTGGCGCTAATCACATTGCCACTCGCAACCATCAATGGCGACCGAATCGGCCGCTGTTGGATTCAACGGAACTGCGGATGCTCGCAAACATGGCTTGTGACGCTACACAAAGTGCTCAAGGGCGGTGTAATGTCTCCTGTCTATCCGGTTTCTTGCGGTTGGCTTTCGCGATACCAGATATTAAAAAGACAAAAGAAATTATGCCTGAGGAAGCACTCGCGGAGTACAGATATTTTAAGGAATGGTCGTTATTTGAAAAATTCCCCGCATTTCCCCGAGGGGAAGAATGTGAAAGTGCGAATGCACGAGTTGAATTTGCGCGGTTCGGTAATGTTCGCGAAAGAGAGATCACACACACACACACAAACTGCAAAGAAAGACAGATGCAATTTATTCACAGACACCTATTTGTGTTGTCGTTGTACTTGATTGCTAGAGCGGAGCTCAGCTTTGAAATTTCGTGTCAGTACTCCTTTAAGCAGGTGCATTAGCCCTTCTCACGCCCGATTCTTGGCCAAACCCCCACGTGGGTATGTGCCATGTCAGCGGCCAGGCAGCGCGCGCCCATCTCCCCCCGTTGCCAAGGAAGACGAGGAGATTCCTGGCCAATCCCCCACGTGGGTATGTGCTATGTCAGCGGCCAGGCTGCGCGCGCCCATCTCCACGTGCGCGGACATCGCCGGTGGACGCAGGTTCAGGGTCGCTTAGAAGTGCATTGCACTTAAAAAATGGTACAGCTTGCACTAGTGGTATAAGGCTGGAGAAACAGCAAAGCTGGAGGCCTTACGTAGGAGGAAGTTCTTCCAGCTACTTAATGGTCTTGCTGGCTCGAACTGGCTTATTGGGGACGTAAGTGGGAATGTAAACGACTCACCAGCTCTTCTCGCACATGGCATGACGGAAAAGAAACTACGCGGCTTCCTGGGCCGACATCTCCTCCACCATGAACGTGTTCAAAGCCAGCGCCTTGACCACTTCAGGGTAACCCATTTCCCTGCGTTCCTCCAACAGTTCGGCCACGGCCTTGTGCAGGTTATACATTCCGCGGTCGGCCTACTTGACGTAATCGGGCACGCACGTGGCACCGACGTAGTGCTCGAGGATTACCTGACTATCCATGTTAAAGTCGATCACGGACTGTCCATGTTAGAGTCGATCACAGACGACTGAGGGTGTCAGCATTATAATGTTCACTGCCGTTGCGATACTGCAATGCGTAGTCATAATTTCCCAGAAATGAGGCCTAACGCTGGATTCTCGCTGCAGCCATCGGTGGAATCGCCTTACTTGGATTGAATAAGACAGTGAGAGGTTTGTGATCTGCTACTAACACAAATCGATCTCCATACAAATAGTCCTTAAACCGCGCGACGCCGAAGACAAGAGCCAGTGCTTCTTTTTCCAACTGGGAGTAATTGCGCTCGGCCTTTGTGAGTGTCCGGGACCGGAATCCGATAGGGTAGCCAGGACTGTTAACACGGTGCGACAAAACAGCCCCAATGCCTGCAGGTGACGCGTCCCACTCGAGTCGTATCGTCTTATCAGGGTCGAAGTGAGCAAGGAACTTGGAAGCCGCTATTGCCTCTTTTACTGTTTGGAATGCTCGCTATTGTTCCCACTTCCACTGCCACCGGGTCCCTTTAGCTAAGAGGGCATATAGCGGGGCCAGCACAGTGGCAAGATTTGGCAGAAGTTTGCCGTAATAGTTTACGAGTCCCAGGAAGGCTTTCAGCTCACTCACCGAAGTGGGTGCTGGGGCTTCGATGACGGCTTTCATGTTGTCATTCTTTGGCCGCAGGCCTTTAGCATCGATACGATGACCTAAGAAAGTGACTTCATCTTGCCGGAACACTTCCCTTTGTGAAGTCGGAGACCGCACTCCCGCAGCCGCTGTAGGACCTGTTTTAGCCTGGACAAGTCATTTCCTTTTTCCGCGATAATAATGTCATTCAGGTATACTTGAACGCCAGGAATATCGCCCAGAAGCCCATTCATCCGCCTTTGGAATATGGCCGGAGCAGAACGTACGCCAAAAGGCAGCCGGTTAAAACAAAACAGGCCCTTGTGCGTGTTGAGGACTGTTATCCTCTTGGCCTCTTCATCTAACGGTAACTGGTTGTAAGCTTGCCGTAAGTCCAGAGTCGTGAAGACTTCTCCGTTTAGCTTGGCAAAGATGTCATCCACTCGAGGCAACGGGTAACGTTCCATCAGCGTTGCTGCGTTTACTGTCATGCGAAAGTCTCCGCACACTCGAATGGAACCATCGCCCTTTACGACGGGTGCCACTGGTGTCGCCCATTCGGCGGTTTTCACCGGTGCCAGGACCTCTTGGGCAACCAGCTGGTCTATCGCGTCCGACATCTTATCCCTCAAGGCGTAGGGTACCGTGCGGGCCTTGACAAAACCGTGGACACGCGTTTTCTTTCAGCTGAAACGTCACCGCTGGTCCCTTGCAGACGCCTAGCTCCAGAGCGAACACGTCGGCGTAATCGTTGAGCAGCTGTTGTAGTTTCGTTCCGGTCGCTTTTACCTCGACTGGTTGCACACTCGCGACCACATTAGACAACATTGCGACGCCCACTTCGTTGAACGCCTTGATTGTATCTCTGCCGCACAAGGATGGCCCTGAGATGCCGACCACTACGACTGTGCCAGCCACATCTTTCCCATCACACGCAGCATTCATACTAAGTTGTCCGACAACTGGAAGTTCTCCCAAGAGACAAGAGAGCCGTAGCTGCGTGTTTTGTAATGGTGGCCACATCGTCTTGTACTTCCGGAAGACCGTTTCGGAAATGACATTACGGGCGATCCCGTGTCCACCAGAATTCTAATGGTGACGTTATTCCAGGTAATCTCCTTGTAAATTGGCTTAACCTTGCGGATGCTGGCTTCTTGGTGAAGAACCGCTGCTATCGTGTGCAGGGATTCATTTTCGTCCGAGTCTGTGCGCGCTTCCGCTGTCATTGCATAGGAGCCCTGGCGCCATTTTCCGCACATCCGGCGTAGATGCCCTCGTTTGCCGCATCGGTGGCACTCCGCGCGACGGTGTTTGCATTCGTCCTCTGAATGCGATTCGCCACCACATCTTCCACAAGTGTGGCGCTTCCCCTGTTTAGGGCGTGACTTCCATGGACGTGCCGTTTCTCGGGCAAGATGTACCGCATATGGTTCTGCAGATTGCATGCTTTTAGCGTTCTCAGCCGCTTCCTGTGCTGATACAACAAAGTCTTCACCCTGGTCCAGTGTTAGCTTTCGTTGCGTCAATAAATTTCTCCGCGCGTCTTCATTCCGCAGACCGCAAACAATTCGGTCTCTTAACATGCGCTCCAGTGAAGTTCCGAAGTTACACTTCTCTGCTAGCCGCCGAATTTCCGCAATGAAATCCTGAGCCCTTTCTCCTTCTTGTTGTGAACGCCCGAAGAAAGCATAACTGGCAGCAAGATCGTTGACTTGCGGGGCGTAGTGATCTTCCAAATGCCCAAACACTTCCTCGTCGCTGAGCTCATTGACCTTTTTCGGGTGACATCGCGCTTGCACCACTCGCACCGCACTGTTCGTTAGCGAAGCTATAAGCAGTGCTCGCTTCTTCGTCGGCTCCTCGATGCTATGAGCTTAGAAGTAAGCTTCCAGGCGAATCCGGTACGTAGGCCACGTACCTTCTTCGTCGGCGAATTCCGGTGGCCTTGGTCAAGCAGGCGCGTTGGTCAAGCACTCCCAAGTAATGAATGACACGGTATATAACATTTGTCACTAAACTGCTACAATCGGGTACAAACTAAAAACCGGGTACAAGCGGACTAAGCGAGCGGCGCGGAAGAATTATCGGCTCAACACTCCCCGGAACAGCGCCTGCTCTCGAGAAGCTGATTGCTTATGCGGGTCCTTCGCTACTCAATGCATATAAATTTTGTTTACTTGGGCCGCAAGGCTTCGTTTGTATCGATTGATTGATTGATTGATTGTAGGGTTTAACGCGCCGGCGCAACGCGGGCGATGAGGCGCGCCGTAGTGGATGGCTCCAGAATTATTATGACCACCTGGGGATCTTTAACTTGCTCCGAAATCTCGTGTGCACGGGCGTTTTCGCTTTTCGCCTCCATCAGAAAAGCGGCCGCCACGCCCGGGAATCGAATCCGCGACCTCGTGCTCAGCATCGCAACGCCTTAGCCACTGAACCACCGTGGCGGGTGCTTCGTTTGTATCGAAAGTAGGCCTTACGCGGTAGGACGAGCGAACGACAAGATTCCTTCCATCGTGCGCCATGCACTCAAGCTGTAATACCCTGCAATTACAACATATGCTCGTCAGGTGCTCTTAGAATTGGTAAGCATTCTTTGCCGGGTATCCCACACTGCCAACCCTGTAACGCACTCAATCTGCAGAAAATAGCATGATTGGCGTAGTTGACGCATTCAATCGTTTTCATAGCGAGGATGGGGAGAACGGAACGACGGCAATTTTTAAAACCGGAAAAGCTAATAAATTAACGGTAAGCAGTAATAAAAATGAACTAGCGAAATAAAAAATGTCTCATATATAGGCCGCCGTTATAGGCGTAATACGAAAATAAGAGACGCCCTGGAAGAACACATCGAAAAAGAAATAAAAATATAATTAATGTGCACCGACCACGTTAAGTCCTGCATGCGCAAAAAAAATTCCCCCGCATTTCCCCGAGGGGGAGAATGTGAAAGTGCGAATGCACGGTTGTCGGCCCGCTTGCGGCGCTTGCGCTCGGCCCCCGCAGCCCACCGCCTCGCCGCCTTCTCTTCCATCTCTTCCATCGGGTTTGTAGTATCACGTGTACACCACGCAGTTATCAAGCCGCTATAACGCCGCTGAGTCGCCAACGCACGCCGCTGACGACGTAGTTTGAATGCGTTAAAGATATAAGGCGCGTCACTAACACTGATATCAGCGTTGCGTCCGTGGCTTGGTCGGTAGAGCGTCGCGCTGCGGCCGCAAAGTCCTCGGATCGAAACCTGGCGCCGGATGCTGTTTCTTTTTTAAATATAGAGGAGCACTGCGGACGCCGCCGCCGCCGCCGCCGCCGGCGGTGGATGGTTTGGGGTCGCTTATAAAGTGCATTCGCACTTAAAAATGCAAAATTTGCGAATTCGGCACGTTTATTCACAAAATATTGCAACTAAATATACATGATTTAGCAGGGATCAAACAAACTTAGAATAAAGAAAAGGGGCCCACTAATTCTGCATTGTACGCCTTTTTAGTTGCATACTCACCTGCAGCCATTCAACCACGCGCGAAACTTCATCGCCGTGTAGCTCGAACGCCAGTCCACTGTACGCAAACAAAACGGCAATCATCGCAAGCGGCAAGCCGTGCGCAGAACTTGGGCAGGCCCGTCTCGGCCCCCTCTGTACTACGGCATATTAGAGCGGGCTCGCTTGACGAGCGTGGGCTAGCTACTGTTCCAGAGGTTACACTCGCTGACGGGTCGGTTAGCACGAGGGCTGAAGATATAGCCGATGTCTTCGTGGGACACTTCGCAAACCTATTCTCGACCGAGAACGCGTCTTGGGATGCAGAGGATTTTGAGGATAAGCTTAGTGCGTTTTGTGTGGTGCTGCCGTGTGTGCCAGATCACCTTGTTGATTCGCTGTGTGCTCCCGTGGATGCTGACGAGCTCGGCGAGTGTGTTAAAAAATTGAATGGTGCGTCGGCGCCTGGGCCTGACGGGATTCCTGCTGGGTTTTACAAGAGGTTTTTCCCGGCCATTCAGGGTGCGCTCCTTGACATGGTGAACGGCTTTTTTCTCCATAGAGTAAGGCCAGAATCCTTCCGTGAAGGTAGCGTAATCTTGATCGAGAAGCCGGACGGGGATCCCACGCAGCCCCAGGCGTATCGACCGATCACACTTCTCAACACGGACTACAAGATGGTAGCATCCATTTTGGCTAGACGCACAAGTACCGTTTTGCCCGATATTATAAGCCAAGCGCAAACGTGCAGCGTACCAGGTCGCTCAATTTTCTCGTCCCTGGCATTGACGCGTGATTTGTTCAGTTACGCTACAAAGATTAGCGCTTCTGGGTGCTTCATCTCTCTCGATCAAGCCAAAGCTTTCGACAGAGTGGAGCACCGATACTTGTTGGGCGTTTTGCGCCATTATGGCTTTCCGCCAGAGTTTGTAGCTATGCTCGAGCTGTTGTACTCGGACGTGGGCGTTCGAATCCTAGTAAACGGGCTTTTAAGCAGTTCGTTCTCTGTCACCCGTGGGATAAGGCAGGGCTGCCCCTTGTCGCCTTTGCTTTTTGTCATTTATCTTGACCCACTGCTGCGCCGTGTTGATGCAAGCACTGCCATCCGCGGCTTTCCATTGCCAGGCATAGGCCAAGTTAAAGTGTCCGCGTATGCGGACGACGTGTCCCTGTTCATTCGGGACGAGGGCAGCTACCAAGCGTTTATGCGGCTATTTCAGGAGTACGGTGAGCTGTCCGGAGCTCGACTGAACAGGGGAAAAAGTATGGCGGTGCGTTTCGGCGCATTTGCGTCTGGCTTGGCGGGCGACGTAGAACGGGTGACAGGTGTTCGAGTACTTGGCGTGGTTTTCCATTCCTCGGGTGAGGTGGCGCGTAGTACGTGGAAGCGCCTCCTTGAGACTGCAGAGCAGCGTCTTGCGGTTGCAGGAAAGTTCAGGCTTTCCCTCGGAGAGCGAAGCTACATAATTAAGTCGTCCGTCTCGGTGGCGCTTTTTTATGTAGCACGCGTAGCAAAACCGCCGCGCCATTTCACCCGACAGTTCGCCACGAAGTTTGGATCGTTCTTCTGGGCGGGCAAAACAGAAACAGTGTCACGAGCGCTGCTGAGGCTGCCTAAGTCAATGGGTGGTTTTAGTCTGCCCTGTTTGGAAACCATGTGCAGCGTGCTGGCGGTACGTGCAGTGATCGACCTAGTAGACTCAGACGAGTATCCAGGGAAGGCGCTGCTACGGTACTTTCTGGGAACTTCCCGGGCATTATTTTATGACGTGCACATCGCCTGTCCTTCTGCTGAGCAGCCGCCACCATTTTACGCGTATGTTATAAAAAAATTGCGAAATCTCCAGTCTTCCTTGCCAAGCCTACGTTTTAGGGAAAGTACGGCAAGTGAAGTGTGCGAAAAATTGGCAATAACCCATTTAGACAATCACCAGATAGGAAGGTCACGCGGTGTCCGTTGGCATCAGCTGACTTCGGTGGCACTTCCGGCTGATGTTCGGGATTTCGGGTGGTTACGTGGCTGGGAAGTTCTCCCGACGTGTGACCGTCTGGCGATATTCGGCGTTGTGCGTTCCGCACGGTGTCCACACTGCGGCCACACTGAAACGTTAGAACATGCCTTGTTTCACTGTCGTGTAGCGGCAACGTTTTGGACTGTATTAAGCAGGATGTTCGGACTCACACTTCGAATGAACACTCGTTCAAATGATGTGTTGGTGAATTTTCTGATGTGCGCTGGTGCTTTCCTTTTGTGGAGAAATCGTGGTGCTGCATGTCTTCGAGCCCGGCCGCAACGGGCAATGTACCCTCTGCTGTGGCGTGTCCGGGCGATTCTCATGAGTCATTTGGAGCATGAGTTGGCAGATCTAGGGGAAGAAGCCTTCCTTTTGCGTTGGTCTACGCGCTTTATAGTGGTCAGGAGCAACATCCTGAGAGTTTCCCTAGTGCCGTGCTGAGTTCAGTATAGTTTATGAACTCTTTCTTTGAACGCTGGTGGACTTTATGTGACTTCATTTGCAGTAGCTCGTTGCCCACGCCAAACATTTTTGCGCAGCGTAGAATGACCACGTTACATGAAAACTGATTGGATAATTTTCTGTACTTAGGGCAGCGCTGTTATTACTAGTCGCTGCGCCTTGACATGTGGGTTATAATAAATTCTGTTTACCTGTCTCGAAGCCTGAACAAGAATCATTACATGGCTGTGGCACACGCGGCAGGCAGGAAGCCACTGCAATAAATCCTGCCGCTCACTGGCGAGCGCCGGGTCTCTTATTCCACAGAAACGCGTTGCTGCCCACGAAACCTAGAAAACTGACATGCACTGACCGACTAGCGAAGGTCCCGCATGCGCACTTGGCTATCTCGACACCATGCGCTGGCCCGGATGGTATCACGCCGATAGTTTTGGCGCACCACTTTCGTGGTCCCTTTTATTTTGTGACCGCCTGCACAAGAACTATACGCACTTCTCGTGATGAATAATGGGACTGATTTGTGGGATTGCTAATTACCTCACAAGATAGCTTAAACATACGTTGCAAACCATTTTTCAGCGTTTTTAAAGCAAAGCTTTCTAGCTCTACCAGCCAAAGGTTCTTTTGTAGCGTGCAGGACAACAAACCCCGAAGGCGTCGGAGGCGATGGCAGGGGGAGGGAGGCGGGGGTGCAGTGAAGTCACGGAGCACACTATAGAGATGGCGCAGCGAATTTACCCACCGGCCACGTGGACGTAGAACCAGCGAGGGAGAAGGCTGCTAACACTACTTCGGGACCGCCACCCAGTGCTTACGGGAGCGTTTCGGCTATCGGCGACGGCAGCTTTGCCAAGACCGGCACCGGACTGTGCACCGAATGAGTGGACTGTGCGAGTGAACCGGCGAACTTGTGCGCGGGTTGGACTGTTGTAGTCTCGCGCCGCAGCAAGAAACAGCAGGCAACGGGAGCCTCGTCGCAGCAAGGGACCCAGCCTAAAGGTAAGCCGAGCACATCTCTCTCGGCTTCGAACGCTAGAAGTAAAGAGGAGCGACAACGCGCAGCCAAAGCGCAATTTGTAGCTAAAGTTAACGCCAATATGGCCAAATCGGCACGCATGCCAAACTTTGCCGGGAAGGACGAGCACCGCAAGGTGGTTAGGCCTCGTGGCGGGCTAGTCGTAAGCACGACTGCGATGACTGTTTTGCGTGGAGCGATACTCGCAGCAGCCAACATTACTTATGAGGAAGCAGAGGAGGACTCAATTGCCCTTAACGCTGCTCAAAACATCATAGTGCTGAGTACGCCCAGCGAAAAGAGATCGTTCCAGTACGGATCGATCAGAAGACTAACGATCGGAGAATGCTCGTACGAGACTTTCGCGTACAAAGCTACCCCGGACAACACCTCCCGTGGCGTGATCAGCGGGGTTGAGCACGATGAAACTGATGAGGAGATCACCAAGTGCATCGTGAACAAGTACAATCCAACGGCCATGGCCGCGCACCGACTGGGCAACTCCACGTCGGTTGTAATATTATTTGAAGGGCAAAAGGTCCCGCACTACGTAAAGTACGGAGGCTTTATTGCAAAGTGTACGTTGTACCGCCAGCACCGCGAGGTGTGCAAAATCTGCGGCCAAGTGGGGCATAGGAAGGATGTATGCCCTACCCCAAATGTCAAAGTGTGCTTTGCGTGCGGACGGAGAAATCCGGGCGAAGATCACGCAGAATACTGCAAGCCTAAATGCAGGCTGTGTGGCGGCTCCCACGTTACGGGCGCGGGTAGCTGCAAGAACAAATTCAAAACGCCGATCCACATCAAGAAGAGACAGTGGGCCAAGCAGAACGCTGAAGCCCCTGCAAAGATGGCGCCCGCGCCCTTGCAACCCGCCATGAAGGCCAGACTTTCTCGAAGGGACGAATTCCCGGAACTGGAAGCAGGCCGAAAGGGGAGCAACGTGGTGAACCGCGATTGGCGTAAGATGACGTCAGACGGCCCAACGTGGGCTGACATCACTACTGGAGAGTCGAAAACAACTCGACGTCAGCGCTCGGTTTCGCAGAAACGAGAGCGCGAAAGATCGCAAAACAAGATTGAAGTTACACAGGAGGGAAAGGAGGAGACGCAGAGAAGGAGGTCCGCGTCCCGGGGAACGAAAACAACCCCTGATAACGCGGACGCGACGCCAGGCAGAGATAAGGAGTCTGGCAGAATGCCCAGCAACGGTTGCGAGGAGCAATACAAGAAAGAGGTGGGCGAGCTAAAGGCCACCGTGAGGGAACTGCAAAAGATGATGCAGGACCAGCAAACGAAGATGGCTGCAATGCAGCTAACGATAGCGCACCAACGCGGAACCATAGCGAAACTCAAGGAATGGAGAGCAACGAGCGAAGCCAACAACACCATGATGTCGATAGACGCCGACGAAGATGACGAGGGCACCCAGGCAAAAGCCTCGGCAAGCTGCAGCATCAACACCACCGTACCCAAGACCTTTCAATTCACCGCTGAGGCGACGACTCCCAAGACTAGGGCGTCCATCATTGCGGCCGCAAGAAGAATAGAAGAGCAACCTACAGAGGAGCTCGACAGAGACAGCGAATGCGAAGACGATGAAGACGACGACATTTCCGTCAAATCCACTGCAACACACGGAGGGGACAAGGCTAAGAGGCAACCTCTTGGATATGCCGGGCTCAACAGACGCATCAACCAGCTCACCACAACGGTGAACCGCTGGGGCAGGAACTTCGAGGCTCTCGAACAAAGACTCCTGACTAAATGCACCCAAACCATCCAGCAACAGCTGGCCCAAACCATACAACTGCAAGTAAAGCAGGCGATCGAACAACTACTAAGCCCCGAGAAGTTGCAACCACTCATCGAGACGGCGGTGCAACGTTACTGCAACGCGCAGAAACTGTCGCCACAATAATGGATAGAAACAGCGACAGCACGATGAAGATATGGCACTGGAATGCAAATGGGTTCCGATGCCGCAAAGCAATACTGCAACAGCACCTGAAATCACTTGACCCGTCGGAACAACCATACGTAATAGCGATACAAGAAACACACATGGAAGACACGCCGACGCTGCCCGGATACCGTGCGCATGCCTGCCCGCCGAGCGCCCGCACATGCGGGAAGGGTGCGGCGCAGGGAGTGTGCACGTTTGTCCGCAAAGGCATCGCTAACGTAAAACACGACAAATTCTTGGGCAACAGAGACACCGCAATTGAGCTCTGCGTCACCGAGCTAGTCATTTCCAGCAAGGGACGTAAGACTCGAGGCGGCAAGAAGAAGACGTCGACAACGATACACATTGCCAACGCCTACAGCAACCCACAGCATGGAAAACAGAAATTCAGAACCCTGTTCCAGAAAGTCAAGAACGCCACGATGCAAACGCAAAAGGATCTGGCGAAAAGAGGAGACGCGGCAGCAATCATCTGCGGCGACTTCAACGCCCAACACACAGAACTCGGATACACCCACACCACATCCAAGGGGAGAGATCTCCTAGAAGACGCAAGTGCGGCCGAGTTCACGCTACTGACGAACCCAGCTCATCCGTCGAGAATTGGAACGTCGACTGCCCGAGACACGAACCCGGATCTTGCCTTTGCGCTCCTGCCCGACGGCGGGGCCGTAAGGTGGAAGAACACGGGACACAACTTGGGCAGCGACCACTTTATCATAGAAATCGAAGTGCCACTAAGTCACCCCAACGAAGGAGTGAATTACGGCAAAACAACGAAGCACAAGCTGGTCAATTGGCACAAATTCCGAGACGCGGAACTTGGAGAAATTGACAATATCGAAGACTGGACAGCGAGAGTGTTGACAGCCACAGAAGGCGCCACAGACGAAGTCGACGCGCCAGAAGAATACGAAAAGATGGACCCACGCCTAGCCCACTTGTTAGAGGCTCGGCGCTCGCTCCAACAACGCTGGAGAAGGCAGCGGCACAATAGGAAGCTGCGCAAAAGAGTGGCAGAGCTCGGACGAGAAATTGAACGCTACAGTAGACAGCTATGCTCCCAGCAATGGTAGACAGCTATGCTCCCAGCAAACTTCGCCGCCTAAACAACAAGAAGAAAAGATTATTCAGACAAGCTGACAAAAGTAAATTAGGTGTTTCCTGGCAACGGTATAAGGAATGCGATAGAGAATATCAAAAATTGCTCAAAACCACGCGCTTACAGTTTTTTCAACGTGATTTATCATCCATGCTAACAAATAATCCTCGGCGTTTCTGGCGTGTCATCAATCCCAAGCATAATCCCGACATCGTCTTTACTGATCAGAACGGCATAATAATAACTGGCAGTGACTGTTCGGAACTACTGAACAAAACATTTTCCTTGGTATTTACAGTCGAATCTTCCCTCCCACAGGCAACCATACGCAGTAGCACTGATGCATTTATGCCTGAAATAACCATAACCGATGCTGGCATATTTTCTCTTCTGACTAATCTCAAGACTTCTTCTTCGGCTGACAACACTGGTTTAAATAAAACTATTCTAAAAAACATAGCACAAAGCATATTCCCAATATTATCCGCTCTATTCCAACAGTCTCTAACCACCGGCGTTATACCCCATGACTGGAAGGTGGCGAAGGTTGTTCCGTTTTTCAAATCTGGTGATCGTACCTCACCCCTGAACTATCGCCCTATTTCACTAACCAGTACCATATGCAAACTCATGGAGCATATTATTCACTCCCAGATCATTAACTACCTCGAAAAACATAACCTTATTTTTCGGCATCAGCACGGTTTCCGTAAAGGCTATTCATGTGACACCCAACTAGCTGGCTTCATTCACGAAATACATTCATCCGTAGACGCTGGAATTAAAGTCGACGCAATTTTCCTAGACTTTTCAAAAGCATTTGATCGTGTTCCTCACCATCGACTTATTCACAAGCTTACGCTACTGAACATCGACTCTGCTGCTATAACATGGATAAAAGACTTTCTTTCTAACAGGATGCAAAACCACTTCTGCGGTTTAGAGAAATCGTAAAACATTACTGCGATAACCGCCGGCTTTACCCAGCCCCTGCAAAGGGTCTGAGCAAGGCCGATGAGCGAATACTGCGGCGCCTGCAGACGAACACATTTATGTGCCCTGCAGTAGCAAAGCATTTCGACCCTAAAACAGATGGACTGTGTCTGCACTGTGGAGAGGTGTCCGACACCTTCCACATGGTGTGGGCATGCCAGCGCAACCCTGCGTTATCCCCCAACCCTTCCCCTACCAGAGAGGCATGGGAGGCAGCCCTGCTCAATTGCTCGGGGCTGGAGTCTCAAAGGGCTCTAGTTCGACGGGCGAGAGTGGCGGCCTTGACCAATGGGGTCCCGGAATAGGGACTGCACCTGTGCGGGGGGCCACATGCCCTAACTCTCTTTTATTCTGATCAAAAATAAAGTTTCACTCCTCCTCTTCCTCCTCCAGGGAAGTGTACTCGGGCCCTTGCTTTTTTTAGTTTATATTAATGATCTACCAGACTGCGTTAAATCTAACATAAGGTTATTTGCGGATGACTGCGTATTATACCGTAAAATTCAATCTAACCATGACCACGATATTCTACAATCTGACCTTAATGCTATAAACACATGGTGCTCAACCTGGCTAATGCCTCTAAACCTTGCTAAAACAAAACTACTGTCCTTTACAAATCACGCCTCCCAAAATTCAGCATCCTACATATTAAACGACAGCCTCGTGGACAGAACTTCCACCTATAAATACCTTGGTGTACATCTAACCAGTAACTTGACATGGAATAATCACGTTAACCATATCCTCGCGTCTGCTAACCGTTCGCTTGGTTTCCTTAAACGTAACCTCAGACATGCACCCGCGCGTTTACGAAAGTTAGCATATATTACACTAATACGCCCTAAACTAGAGTACGCGGCGGCCATTTGGGACCCTCATCAGGCATATCTAATAAATGACTTAGAAGCTTTACAAAACCGTGCTGTCCGCTTCATCTTTTCTGATTACTCACCCTATACCAGCGTAACCGAATTAAAAAATCGTGCTGAACATGAAACCTTATCGCATCGTCGCAACATATCTCGCTTAACTTTACTTCATAAACTGTACTACCATGCATGCCTTCATAAGGAACTTATGTGTGAACCCGCCGCCATTTTTCCGCGTCGAGATCATTCATGCAAAATCAAACGCATCACATGTCATACCGTTGCTTTTGCCGAATCATTTGCTCCTCGTACCACAATAGACTGGAATAATCTACCATCAAACATTGTTACTGAACCTAATACAACGAAATTTACTAATGCTTTGAGCAAAAATATCAATGTATAATATGTATCATTTCACTGCCTCATTTCATTCAGTTCTTGCGTTATGACATGTTGTAATATACCATGTGGTTATAATCGGTATAGTTTGTTCTAGTTACTGTACCAATAGCTGTTCTTATTATTCTACCTAATTTTTGTATTTGTTTTCACTCTAGCAATGTTAATTATTTCTACCATTTTTTAGTTCTTGTGTTTATTTTGTTCTTGTTCTAGTTTATGTGACACCTTTGTAACCCCCCTACCCTATGTAATACCCTCCCCAGAGGGCCTTTAGGGTTTTTTTGAAATAAATAAATAAATTTTGTTCAGTGTCTATGTGCCCGCGACTTTCAACAGCGAAGCTGTTTAGCAAATCATTATTTGTCCTGTCCGCAGTTCAAAATACCAAAAAAATGCCATGCGCACGTGAGCGCGTGCCTCGCGGCATCCGCTCAGCGTCCCCGCCGCACGTTTTTCAAGCCAAGCATACCCACTTAGTGAGATTGGCCAAGACTGGCAAAAAAAAAAAAAAAAACTTCAGCGTTCGCCGTCACCGTGGCAAAACTTGCTCGGAACGAGACAGACTCCCGAGTTCGACGTAATCGTGGCAACACCTGCTCGGAACGAGAAAGGCACATCATAGCGTACGCATTTTTTAAAATGATGCCCAATAATTATCACTTCTAAATTAAGGAAGCTCACACTTAAAGCAACAGAGAGTAAGTAAAGGTCGTTGCGGCAGCGAAGAAGAAGAAAAATTGGCTACAATCGTGGACCGAAACCGTCGTGATTTGTCGTGAAAGTTGTGTACAGCTTCGCTACCTTCAAGGCTTACGTGTCAGTGTGAGCTTCGTTAAGTTTTTTTTTTTTTTGTGAAGATGCCCTTTGCCGTAACCACGACGTCTTGAATTCGTCACTCCCTCGTCTCACATTTTCAAGTGGCCTTCATTGGCCGATGGCGAGAAACCAGCACACCGTTTAAGTATGTACCCCCTCCCCTCTAAAAAAAGAACAGATCGTTTTAATATAGGTTGCATTTACATGACAAAAAAAGTTAGGCAAGCTCGCAGTAAACACGCAGGACTTGAATGGCAAAGTGGTTGAAGGTGATCATTGACGGACACAAAGTTGAGTTTTAGAATCGTTGGGCTGTCGTCGTTGATGTCGGCGGCATGGCATTTCAATGACCATATGTTGAGCAAGGCCAGAGTGAGCACGTCGTTTTGGTCGACGTTTGCGTAAGCCACTCTGCAAGCGCTACTTATCGTCTCTAGCGGATGTTTTGAACGCCGAGCCTCTCGAAGCGCGGCCTCTTCCGCGGCCGTGCAAACTATCCACGGCACGGCCATGTGGGGTCAATGACCACCTACAGCAGCTTCGATATTGAAGTCCCGCCTTCTCGGTACACAGGTCGTACGCACGACGACACGAGGACGAATGAACGAAAGGCGTATACTCTGTGAAGTGTTTTCTCTTTCCGAGCAAGTTTTGCCACGATTTTTTTTTTTTTGTGGCCAACGTTAGCCAATCTCCCTAAGTGGGTATGCTTGGCTTGACGAATGTGCGCTCGAAGCCCGTGGCAAACACTGGAGCTTTTTTCCAGCCAATATTGGCCAATCTCCTTACAAGGGTATGCTTGTCTCGACAAAATTGCGCTCGAGGCACGCATGCACGAGCGCTCAGCAATTTCTTTGTATTTTTGAAACTGCGGATACCATACACAAATAATTTTTGCTACACCTCCGCTCTTAGAGTTCTTGCCTTCAGAAATCGAAAAATCGAAAAGCTGTATTAGGCAGAGAGTTGTAGAAAATGATTTTCAGTTTGTGCTTAAAGTGAGAAAAGCTGATCCCAAAGAGTGAGCAAAGGTCTTGAGTCCTTTAACCGGAGCAACAACGCCGAAGCCTGCGAATGGTATCAGTTCTCGCAAACATGCTTGTTGTTCTTGCTTGCTGGTTATTGCCACTTCCATCCTGCGAGAAATACGAAGACAATGGTCACTTTCACGATTGTCGTATTCTTGTGAGGCCTCATTGTTTTGCGTGTCCTCGTCGCTTCCAAGCATTTTCCTTCTTCGTGAAGACAACCCTATCAGTGAGCTTATCACTGAGAAAGAATTGCTTTGAGCAACTACCCAAAGTAATTAGCGGACCTTGAAAGGTGTCAGTGCATGCCAACATATGCATTGTTCGCATTGTTCTTGTGTGCTGGGTACGTTTGGCGCTTCTATATGTGTGCGGAGAAGTCACAGGACTATGACAGCTATCATGATATCTTGTCGTATTCTTGTGAGGGCTCATTGTTGTGTGCACCCTCGTCGCTTCCGAGCATTTTTTCTTGCTCGCGAAGACAACCCTATCGGTGAGCTCACCACTGATAAAGAATTGCTTTGAGCAATTACCGAAGGTGATTAGCGCCCCTTGGAAATTATCAGTGCGCGGCAACATAAGCATTGTTCTTTGGTCGGGCATATTGGCGTGTCTACCTTCGGAGAAGTCACAAGACTATGACAGCTTGCACGATACCTCGTCGTATTCTTCTAAGGTCGTCGTGCTTTGCGTACCCTCTTTGTTTCCGAACATCCTTTTTCTTGTTTGTGAAGACGACCTCTCATATATAACTTATTACCGAGAAAAAACTGTTTTAAGCAATTCCCGAAGACAGTCAGCGTGCCTTGGTATAGTGCTTGCCCTTCGGACAGTTACGTTTGTGTAAGATTGAAGAAACGGAACGCCCAGTTGGAGGCTCGTCACGCGACTTTCGTAGATTACTGCTCCGTAGCAGCCGTGATTGCTCAGGTCACCGCAATACGTTTTCCGTTCTTCCTTCCCCTAGAAAGGCGTAAAGCGCACAAAATATTTGTACGACCCGCGTCGACATTTCTATAGCAAACCAGGGAAAATTCGCTAAAAAACGAGGGAAGTTCGGAAAGGTGTCTAATCATGCCCAAGCATTCTTACGCCAGTTCAGCTATTCACCGAACTTACATGTCCTTGGTGGGATTTAAGAAACACGTCAACGCAGATGGTATCTTTTTGTTTTCTTTTGTTTTTTTAGCCATCGCATAAATGCGCTTGATTAGATAGATCTTTGCGATTGCGGGAGTTTATTTTCAATTTTTTTTTTATGCCCAGTATCTGCAGTGCCTCCCGACCGCGCCCTAACTAAGCGCTTTAGGCCATGGTTAGGGTGCCGTCCGATGATATTTGAATTTGTAAGACGAGGCTTCTCCAGACGAGTCTGCCGTTTGGACGAGAGGTGGTCTTGCCTGCCTGATACAAGAGTGGTGCTTCGAGTACGATCCATGCCTTTTTTGTTTATATCGTCGGTTGCAATAATAAAATCTGTCTTGAGTAAATGATTGCCTTCTGTTTTTTCAGTCATGTTAGGCAAGGTTATGTCACTTTAGGTTATGGTGAGCAAAGTAGTGCCAGACGCGGAATTTTCTTGGCCAAACGCAGCTGGACGTCGTGTTATTGAAGTCCTTGTGGTACCTTCTTACCTTACCACTGTACCTTCGATCTGTAGACCCGGCCATTTATATTTTGGTTCTCTCTTTATGTTATCAACGGGTGTCGTTGAATTAGATACGGCTTTGTGATTTCATTCAATGTGGGTTTTCATATATATTTTTAAATGCAGTGCCATTTAGGGGTTCGTGTTGTCGTCGTAGCTCGTTCGCTGCCACGCTGTTTGATGTCAAGCGACTGCCGGAATCAGGCGGGGCAGCGGGTTTACGGACCCAAGTAGAGCCCCTCACAGCGTAGCCGTGGCGGTGTCCCACACAAGCTTCGTAAAACAAGGGGTTACAGAGTCATAACCATTCCAAACTCCGTGTACCGCTGGCGTGTGCCATGCATCTCCCCATTGTTTAGCGCATAGAAAACTGGGGGGACATTTCAGACAGAATGCAGTCGCGGACCGATTTTTCGGACCTGGAGGGGAACTAAAATTAGTCCGAATAAAAGAGCAGTACGAAACATCCACGAGTTGTAAAAACGCACTTTATTTCATTTAAATGGAGCTGAAGAAGTCGCGAATGGTAACCACAATCACCACAAGGGCTACCGATCAAGTAAAAGACCGACGTTCCCGACGTGCTACACACGCCAAACATGATGATGATGTTGCTTATAGTCAGCGTCAGCAGGTGCTTAAAAAAGGGGCGTTTAAAAAAACTGGCCACGCATGATTCGTTTGCGGCTTTTGAAAATGCTTCCACCGCAGACTTTATGCAAAATTATGGCCTCCAAGATCAAAGTTTGTTGCCCCAGCGGCAGTCAAGTTAATCCCCATCCAATCCGAAGCTGAACATGTGGCTCAAGATTCAGAGAGAGAGAGAGAGAGAGACAAATCTTTTGTTGCCCCAAGGGGTAACTCAGGGGAGGGGTGGTGACCGATGGAGGAAAGTCCCCGGTGACTTTGGCAGCCCTAGCGACGATGGCTTCTTGCACCGCCGAATCCGAACTTGCCCAACGCCCTGCCGCAGTGCTCACCGTCTCGATATCGGGGAATGGGTTGTGGGGTCATTGCCAGAGAAAGTAATCATGGATTGGACCACCCCACAAACAGGGCAGTGGGGTGAGGACTAAAGAGCTGGGTACATGCGGTGCAGGCGGGAGAGCAAACGAAGTGTGTACGTCTGCTCTAAGCGCCATAGGCGTTCTTCGGCGTGTGAAAGCGCCGGGTGTGGAGGGGGCAGTACACGACGGTAAAGAGACGTAACCTCATGAAAGGAAAGGAGCCGATCTCGAGCTGACAGGGCTTCATGGAAGGCATCAAAATTAAGACCCACCCGCCGAAGTAGCTCTGTGGCTAAGGCGTTGTGCTGCTGAGCACGAGGCCGCGGGTTCGATTCCCGGCCGCGGCGGCCGCTTTTCTGATGGAGTCGAAAAGCAAAAACGCCCGCGTGTACGAGATTTCGGCGCTCGTTAAAGATTTACAGGCGGTCAAAATTAATCCGGAGCTCTCCACTCCGGCGTTCCTCATCGCCTGTGTTCTATCGGCACGTTAAGCCCTACAATCAATCACTCAATCAATCAAATCAATCAAGGGAAGACCCGCTCCGAAGGTGAGCTCTCGAGCGGCTGTGTGGGCTGCATGAATAAAACAGCGCAAGGGCCAGGACGAGAATGGCAACAAGGATGGGCGCCCGTCCTTGTCGCCCGTCCTTGTCGCCCGTCCTTGTCGCCTTTCACGTCCTGTCCCTTGCGCTGTTTGATTCATGGATCCTTCCCCGACTCGCCCAGCTTCGCACTCTGGGCTGCGTCGTTCCCTGCCACACCCGTATGGGCTAGGCTCTACTCGAGGCCGATGGGGGAGTCAGAGGGATTTTGAAGACGGATTTTGAGTGGGGGGGCGCGGGGGTGGGGATGCGACTCCGGGCGAAATTTACAATGGTCGTATTCGAATCGGACATTATGATCGCGTGGAAGGCTGGAGATTACGATCGAAGGGTAAGGGGAAGAGAGATATCCGCCTCTTATGCAGTCGCGTGGTAAGAAGTGCGATGGGTGAGGGTTGTAATAGAAGGACTGTTGGGACCACTGATTATTGCGACCACGTAGGCGTCGTGGTGCCGGTAGCTAGCCGCGTCAACGTGAACTGTATTTCAGGATGGCGGGGTATAGCTTCGCAAGGGCCCGCGCTCGCTGCGGCCGGCGGGCTTGATTTTGCGTCGGGCGCATGTTAAGGGGTTCTCACACGACGCAGAAATCCGCCTAGCTTCTCCTAGGAGTGAGCGTCACGCGATTCAAGTTTTAGAACAGTTACAGACACTCTATTTATATTGCTTTATGTTATACTGGAGGCGAAAATGCGCAACGCACACCACAGACGCACAGAAAGGGCCGCATGGTCGCTGTGCGAGCAGCGGCCGCATCCGCGAAGTGGCGCAGGCAGGTGCAGTTAGCTCTAGCGATAGCGTGTTATCGCTCCCAAGGCGCAAACAAGCTGCCCCTGTGCGACAAAGAAGGTAGTGATGTGACGACACTAAAAATCGGCATCTGCACCGCTTACGATAGCGGCAATCGAATATCCGCCGCAAAGTTAAGCTTATCTGCATGTTGGCCTGTAAGCGGACCGAAACTCTATGGGCGGACCGGCTGGCTGATATCAGCGCGCGTATCCCCACCCACTTTCTCGCGCGTCGTGCGCCGTTCTCTACCAGCGGCAGCGCATGCATCGCGTCCACGGCCTATTTTTGGGCGGCTAACAAGACAGTACGTAGGGCCTTTAGCAGAAATTGCTGGCGTCGCGGAACCTGCGGTGCTGCGGCAGCTCTAGAGACAGGCAACTGCAAGGGTTATATTCGTCCGACGGTCGCACCCTTCGTGTGAGCGAAGGGGCCGACCGAGCGGAAGGCCGCACTGCGATGACGGCATGGTCACCCTGCAGATTTCTCCGCTGAAAGGATCCTCATGTCAATACCATTACACTGGAATGGACCGGACGATGATAGGTCATGGAGTATTGCTTAGGGATAGAAAGAGGAAATTCTGTAGCGAAAGTTAAGTTGAGTGGAAGGACGCCGCGAATATACTGACCTGTGTGGTGGTTGTAAGGCGGCATACTGGCTACAAGATGAGCTTCGACGAGCTCAGATGCGGTGTTGTAGATGGCAAGGGATCCTACACGAGGGTGGCAGCGCTACTGCGGAATCCTCAGCGCCCTCTTGTACACTTTGCGGAATTAGATCAGTTCACTTTTATTTTAGTTTTTGAGAAGGATGGTGCTAGATAAGAAATGGAGTAAGTGATGTGACTTATGACGGAAGTCTGTATCAGCCGCAATCTCTCATGCCTGATTTGAGCCCTTTGTGGCGGGGGTGATGCGGCAGAGGAGGCTGATTGTCTGATTGGACTTGGGATGTGAAATGCGGGAGGAATGTGATATTGCCGCTGTTCTGTTGGATACTGTGGCCTTAGGATTTGGCACTCGGGTAACGGAGTGGTCATCCAGCCGTATTGTGATGTCCCAGAACTAAGCGGGAGCGTTGGGATCTGTTGGGCAAGAGAAGCAGCGGCCCTGCCTTCTCAGGCGAACAAGTTAAGCCAGCATCTCGAGCAAACGCACAGACACCATCTGCCCCCTGCTGGAGGATGGTTTCAATGTGTGCGTCACTGCCGCCTGAAAACCGTAGAATGACGTCATCAGTATACAAGATGTGGTGTAAGCGAAGGATATTAGCAAGAAGAGGGGGAGGTTTGTCATAGCAATATTGAAGAGCAGTGGGAAGACAACTGCTCCTTGTGGGGCTGCCTATGAAGGGGAGCGCAAGAGAATCGGAGGCTCAGATCATTAATCTGTAGGACGGCATTGTGATTAGCGAGAAAAGCCCGCACGTAGCTGTAGGTGCGTGCTCCTGGAGACAGAGCAGCCAAACGGCGGAGAGTGGCATGGTCAGACACGCGATCAAAGCCCCTTTGCAGGTCTAGCGCTAGGACAGCTGACGAGTCGGCAGTAAGGGGAGCAAGGAGAAGATCATGCTTGAGCTGCAGTAAGACGTCCTGGGTGGAAAGGCCGGCTCTAAATCAGAAAATTGTGGGGGGTAATTCTGCTTACTTTCAGGATATTGGGCCACCAGACGGGGATGTACGATTTGCTCGATGACCTTACTTGCATCCGAGGTGATGGAAATGGGCCTAATCTATTCAAGAGCGAGCGGTCTTCCCGGCTTGGTGATGACTGATGAGAGAGCTTTTAGCATGCTTCTATTCGGGCGGGAGCTCCACAGACTCCCAGTAACCGTTACAGTAGTTTCTTATTACCCTTGAATGACTAAATTTCCAATGAGCTTGTTGGTGGTTGCATCCTCTCCTGGCAGTGAGTTTGGGCGAATTTTGAGAAGGGCTGCACGGACATCAGTTGTGGAGGTGGGACGATCTATTGTCTCATTGGGTTGGCCAGCGTATGTAGAAAGGGGCTCCTGCGGGCCTTGGGCAAGGTGAAGCTTCCTAAGATGGGAGAGAAGCTGATCGCTTGTACCGGCAAATTTATTTAAGAGGGTGGTAAGACAATTGCGACTGGTTGTTTTCGAATTAGAAGGATCAATCATGTAGAGAAGAATGGCCCAGGTGTGCCGCACGCTAAGGTTGCCACGCATGTTCTCGCTGAACTGACCCCATTGCGCACGAACAATTTCAGCCGCATAGTCCTCGATAGCGGTGCGGGCATGAGCAATGCGCAGTCGAAGATAACGCTGTGCTCAACGACGTTGTGTCAACAGTTTCCGAAGGAATGTCGGGGTCTAAGGATGAATCATCGGCCTTCTTAATCTCGAGTAGGTGTTTAAGCCAATCCTGAACCAGAGTATAATCGGTAGGGAGTGCCTGTACTTGACAGGTGAACCGAAAGATTGGCTAATTTGCGATATGAGCCTGCCGCAGCTTTGGGGTAAGTGCGGAATGCAGTCGCAAAGTAGACTGAATAGTGATCGCTTGCTAGGTTGTAGCGAGTACATTGTCATTTAAGTTCGGTAATTCTCAAGGAAAGTGTGAGGTCATGAGACGTGTCTTTCTGTTCATTGTTGCCTTTTCTGGTAGGAATAGAGTGATCAGATTCTACTGTTGAGCGACAAGCCTGAATTGCTTCTTAAAGTAAGCGGCCTTTCCTATTGACGCGATTGTAGCTCCAGGCTGTGTCAAAAGCGTTAACTTTCCCTAGTATGAGAAGGGGGTGGCTAGTTGCCGCTTTTTTGGCCCGAGTGAGAAGGGTGCTAAATATATGATTGGACTCTTTAGTGTTACTGTGAACGTTAAGTACATGGAGGCAAGAGGCAAAGCATTTAGGTGGATAGAGGGTGATGCATTCATGTGGTATCGCAATGTCGACAAATGTGTGGTGCTGAGCGCGAGTGTTGCCCTGTAGCAAAACCGCCGTTGAGATATTACCGGAAGTTTGGAAAGTTTCATAAGTAGGCTTAACCTCTCTCCAAGTCTCTGGAAGGGAAATAACAGCGGGTGGGTATTGGTTAATCAGAAATTAGGAGTTGAAGATTTGGGCACTTACGCAAAAAACCGCTGGAATTCCAGTGCCACGCGATAAGGGGTTAGTCATGCGTAATCATCGTTACCTTCGGTACGGAGAAAGGGGACATTATGTGCGGTGTCCAGCTGAATCCGAAGGAATACCGGAGGTTATTGTTGATGATTTCTAAAGTGGATTGAATGGCCATCTGGTTGGCCAAGAGGGTGTTATGTAGGCGCAAGTATTCGTCCCTCTGACTAGGAAAGGAAGGTTTTAGAATACCAAATTTCTTATCACATGCCATCGAACATGGGGAGTCACTGATAGAGACAATTACACGCTTTAAGATGGAGGAGGGTCGGCGTTATAAACTGTCTGAGCATTAGGGGGAGTTCTGCTGGGTCGGAGGCAGCAGGCAGCTGGGTATGGGCAATGGGGGGGGGGAGCATAGGAAGCTGGACCTCCAGCTTAAGAGCAATATTTTCTTCACGCACGGTAGGGACCTCAGAGCGCAGGGCCCAAACCTCCTTCATTACCGCTAAAAGAGAGTCCGGAGAAATGGGTGGAAAGGAGGATCGAGACGGAGCCCCACCGGGTGAGGAGAGCTCTTGCCCACCTGGTGGTGGTGGTGCACATTAGTCGGCTGATTGACTGCTTGAGTTTTTGTCTTCGCTTGATTGTAACCGTCAGGGGGACGTTTCAACTTTGGCGGGTCGGAAATGCACGAATACCAGTTAATGGGGTACCAGTCACATCCGACGCGTTTAGCCTACCGGCAGCGGCTTGGGTATATGTAGGATGTTGGCGTTGAGGTTGATAGCGGCGGGGGCACTCAGCTGCAACCGTGACATGTGGGCCCTCACATACAATACAATTGGGAGAGCAGGGGGGTCGTCTGGGGCGTTGGGGAGTCCACACTTGGGGCAGCGTGGTGTTGCCTGTGTGTTTGGACAGATATCTTGGCGATGGCCTGTCCGCTAGAATGTCGTGCAGGCCTCCTTTAAAGGCGAAGCTCCTCTTGCTCGGGCCCTGCCCCGTCCCTCGTTGCTGCCGTACACGGCAGCATGATGATGATTGTGGCAGGATCTCCTTGGAGATTGGCCAACCAAAGATTGGCCGAAGAGGTCCAAACGTTCAACGCGTTCGTTGCTACCCAACAGTGAGGAGAGGAAGAAGAAGAAGAGGTTGTCGTTCGTCGCCTGCGAGCTCATGACACGTACCGTGGGTACGTGACACAAGACGCTCTGCAGAAGGCGACGGCCAAGGTGGCTAAAATGTCACACACCGAATTAGCCAAATTACCCATGGAGATTCTCATCGTCTCAAACAAGCCACAAACATCGTCGTCGTCGACGGGCTTGTCAACGGAGCGGTAGGAAGTCTCAAGCTTTGCGAGCGGGGAGTGGTGGTCTTGACGCGGCGGTGCCCGGTTTCGATCCCACGACTCCCTGGCCGCAACGGGAGGTACGTGGCGCGATTCCCACTGCGCTACGAACCGAGACGCGAGCATGGCTACGAACGCGACTTATGTCCTTCACTGATTCAGATGGTGCGCGCCGTCAAGAAGACCTATAACAATGTTTCAAGGTTTTACCGATAGGCATTTTAGCTTCGCCCCTATCACCCTCATTCACTTCGTGGAGATGGCGGGATTTTTTTTGCATCGAAAGGGTCTGCAGCGGTAGGTGGCAGAGGAGTACCGGATCCAAAAAGGAACGCGAGTGCCACGGAAAAAAATTTGAGCGATGTTGAAAGACGAGGCAATTATAAACTTCTTGCTGAAGGTTGACCCACAAAAAGCTTTCGGACCAGACGGCATTCCAAACGAATTTCTCAGGCGGTATGCAGAATGTTGTAGCAGGTATTTAGGAGTGGTTTACTGTGAATCCATTTCTTCATCAAAGCTTCCCGATGACTGTACAAAAGCGAAGATGACACCAATACCTAAAGCAGGCGGCAGCACAGGCCCTTCTAACTCCAGGCCCACCTCCCTCACTAGTACATCATGTAAAATACTCGAACAGAACGCATCATTCTAAAGCATCTAACATTGTTCCTAGAAGCTAAAGGAACTTTGTCATTTAGCCAACATGGCTTTAGAAGTGCACTGTGAACAACTACGCAGCTCACGCAAGTTTTACATGACCTCGCTTTTCTATCAACAACCACATACAAACAGACCTCATACTGCTCCACTTTTTGAAAGCGTTCGACTCGGTCTGCCACAGCAAACTAATCGCAAAACTAAAAAAGTATAATGTGAGCCGTAAATTTAACAAGTTGGATTGAAGACTTCCTACATGACCGTTTTCAATCTGTGATCTTTGAATACGTGCCATAAGGGAGCAAACCTCTCACGTCAGGGGTCCCCCAGGGCTCCGCGCTTGGTTCAGTTTTTTTGCTTATCTTTATTAACGACATCACGGCAAACATTAAATGGGATATATCAAACATTTCGCTGATGATTGTATTATCTACAAGGAAATCAATAGTCCGAGAGACCATCTCCTACTCACTCATTCTCTAAATCAGCTTGCCAACTGGTGCAACATATGGCAAATGAGTATTAGCCTGAAAAAAAAAAACATTGTGTATAACAAAAACAAGGAAAAAAGAACCCATGGATTTCTCTTACCACTTCAATGGCACGCAACTGGTGAAAGTAAATGAACACAAATATTTAGGGGTTATTCTAATATCTGATCCTAAATTGTACCCACACGTCGCAAACATTACATCTTCTGCCTTGCTCAAGCTGTTTTATATTCCAAGATCTTCGCGGCTTGCTCCGAAATCAACTAAACTCCTAGCTTACACCACATACATCAGGCCAGTACTAGAATACGCCAACACCATATGGTTCCAGTATACTGCTACTAACATTAAAAAAACAGGAAAGCGTTCAAAGGCAAGCCTTCAGATTTATAGGCAATAAGTATATGCGTACGGACTCACCAACTCATATGTTCACTGATTGTGGTCCTTCTACACTTAAATTTATAGCACAACAAGGGCGTCTAAAGTACCTGTTTCAACCCTTGCACAATCATTATAAAATCGATGGATATAAGTACATCCGCCTTTCCGGAACCCGGGAAACAAGGCAATAGCACCCGCGAACCTTAGTCGAATATTCCTGTCGTAACGATTTCTTTTAATTATCATTTTTTTCCGCTCGCCATTAGAAAGTGGGAACCGCTTAAGCCGGGCTATCAATAACCGGGATTCATTATACCCTAATAGGAAACAGCAAATAGTTAAAATCTTTCATCCAGGTTCCCGTTGACGTTACGCTGTAGTACACTGCACAATGTACAGCCCCTTACGCCTTTGTAGCCTGCATCTCGTATTGCAAAGTATGCTTTTGCGGCGACTTCTTGACTGTTTATTCCTCCTCTATGCCTGATTTCGTCTAAACGATATTTTCTTTTTGCCGTTTTTTCTGATTTTGTATAACTTGCTCTACACGCATGCCTCGATATTCATTACTTGGATATAAATAAAGCCCGTCGGAAGCAAGATGCCGCAGTCTCGTCGGCCTCAACGGCGAGGCAGGACCACAGCAAGTGGTGAAGGTCGGCGATCGCGTCGCTGCTGTGGCAAACTGGGCAACCAGGGTTTGTAAGGAACCTCGGTATTGAGGCCAGTCGCGGGTCAGCTCTTCCGGTGATTGCAGCTGCTCCCCGCTTCGCGACGCATGCCCACACGTGGGAGACTGGCCAGGATGATGAATCCTTTATTGCGGAGAGGAGCTAACAAGGCCTGTGGGTAGGCAATGGAAAAGAGGATTGGAAAGATTCACTAATTAGTTGGGTGCACCTAAGTATGTTCAAGTTACACATCAATGTAGCTGCCTCCCGAAGATCCCGTTCGAGCAACGCACACACACACTGGCCCTTCACTTGAGGGAGAGGGGGTGTCCAGGAATGCTCTTGAAGGCACAATTACGTCTGCTGCGGTAAGATGAAGCGCAACCGGTATTCATTTTTGACTGGCAACTTGAAAAAAGTAACTGGGTCAGCCATTCACCTATAGAGACCATTTTTTAGGCGAAGTCTGTGATTTTTCAAACACTGCTTCGGGTTGTCCCTACACAGTCGACGTGCTGTAACGCCGTCGTCGGAACGGTGGCGAGGGCGAATAAATGTACACTGTCGTCTGAGAAGGTTGCACATGGACCAATAATGTCGAAAAAGTTGGGTGTCTCGTTGCTGCGACAGTGGGGTCGCGCCTAAGTAAGGACCTTGGAGTTCGGCACTTTAAAATCACATTTTTGGTATTGGCCGAGTTCGCGTAAAACCTTGTTTGGCGAAGACCTCACCTGTTCTGGAAAGGTCTTGAGTGGGGCGAGGAAACCAGGGAGTAAAGCCTCGGCTAGCCGGTTTCGGCTAAGAGCTCTAGCTTGACGAAGTTCTTGTTGCCGATGTTGTTCATACGTGCTCAGAATCGGCCCAGAAATCGGGAAAGTTGAGGGGTCATTGCGCCCGGGTTGATGAAAGAGAGAGAAACAAAGTCAAACGCAGGAAAAATAAAGAAAGCCACCTGCAACAAAAAAAAAACACAAATAAACAGAAGATAAACTCATGCGTACTCACAAAAATAACATCAGGGAAACGCTGGCGAATCACTGCTCTCCGCACTTCGGGAAGCTTGAGTGGAACTGCATGCATTTTTCTTGCTAGACCCGATGATTCTCAGTTCTACGTTTCTGGTGAAAATGCGACCTATTTATCACCTTTGACTTTCATTCTAACATATTTGTGTGTTCCTGTGGCTATTCATTTATTATTTTATTTGTGTACACGGAGTTCAAGTGCGCAGATCGTGGTTTTAAAACAAACGTCTACGTGCTTTCGTTTTTTTTTTATCAAGCAAGTGATGGACGTTTCCATGTATTCGACGAAAACACGGCTTATTCATCGTGATTCTTCCATTGTAGCTTATTTTAAACACCCCGATGGCCCCTTCTTTTTATGATTTCTAGGCACGGGAGCTTCAACAAGCTTCGGTGAACCAGGCCCCGCCATCAGCACCGACTCGCGGCCGTCCTGGACTAAGGCGGCTGACCTCACCCCCTTTCCCGTACCCTTTTTGCAGAAATAAAGGTTCGGTTCCTTTTCTTAAATAGGAGGTTTAGGTGACCGTTCTTCACGGTCCCTTCCGCAACCGTAGCGCGGCGCAGCTCGACTGGAGCGTCAGCAGAAGAACACCTATTTGCAAAGCGATAACCGTATCTCCTTTGGGCTGAGGAATCATTCGCTTTCACTGATCGTGTCCGGTGCCACGTGTTCATCAAAACTTCACCCAAAGGAAGCACAAAGATTGATATTTGGTCTCTAAAATAAGCAAGGTACGGCGTTTGTTTAACCTTTTAGATATAATTCAGGTCGCTTACTCAATATAACGTCGTGAATAATTTAAAAGAAGCCCTTCAACTATCGAATAGCCCTGACGAGGCTGTCTTTTTGAGAACTGCGTAGAAGACCTCGCGCTCGGTCGAGTTTTTTCGCTTCCGTTCTAAACCTTTGTTGCGGGTGGGCGACATCTTTGTCTATTTGGAAGAGCTTCGCGGGTTCGTCGCTCGCCTCGCTGGGACAGCCATCTTAAAAGTCTGTCGCTCCCGAGACCATGCAGAAGAAAAAATTTAGGAGCGAGCATGACGTCAGACGGCCAAGCTTTGGAAAGCCACCCCCTCTGGCGCCACATTCTGCTCCCTCGGGCTCCTCCCGCGCACTGCATCATGGATGTTTCACCTCTTTCAGGCCCGCGGTAGCATTTAGTGATTCAGGCTGGCTGCCGGCGGAGGTGGAGCCGAGCGGCGTCACCCAAGGCGCCATCCGAGATTTTTCGCTAGCGTTCCACCCCCGCCCTCCTATCGTGGAAGTACTGTCGCTGTTCAAAGCGACATCAGGCGTAGATCCCATGCTCAGGAGCTACCCTCACGAGCTCGCGCGCCAAGTTTGACTTCTGACGTTTACCGCTCGACCCCACGACCGGCTTTGCTCGAAACGCGCGGCCGTAAACATTCGCAAGCACCTAACTGCCCAAGGCTGCCGGGGGTTTGGAGGATTTTTCTGTGACGACGATTGCGTTTGGCCTTTTGCTCGGAGTTATCGCGCCACCTTCCCTCTACATCATAGCGCTGTAACGAGCGTCCTATCCGCTAACAGGTGGTGCGAAAAGCTTTCGTCTCGCTCGCGTGAGCATTTGCATACGTTCGCCTTATCGGCCTCCGGCCTGGTGGCACGTTGCATGTGCCACAATTGTCGTGATCACGTTTGTCCGTGCGTTTCTGTCTCCTTCAGTGCATTGGAAAACAAAAGGTGTAGACCACTGATGTTGGGGGCCAGGCGCGGGGAGAACGGATCATTTTCCGCCTTGGCGTCGCAGACAGTATCTGGGCTGGATGTCCGGGGACTGCTGAATCCGTGCGGTAGGTATACAGGAACAGCGAATGCTAGACCTACGCCTGGGAGGGACTGTGGTGAGTTCTGGAACCGACTGCAGCCTTGGCAATAAACGGTTGATTGTCTAGAACGGTCCTGCGCGGCAAAGTTGAAAAATAAAATGATGACAACTAAGAAAGTGCGGTGTGTTTTGTGAATAAAGTATAAGGAACCGATGTTGTACTCTGTCCTTCTCCCTTTTTGCACGGCGGCTGCACACACACTTCGACGGCGGCGTGAACTTCGACGGGTCCGTAAGCTCAATAAATAAATATGTTTTCTGTCTCTCCCGTCCGGCCACTTTGCCTGCACGATCAGCCCACTGCGCCTTACGGGTTGTAGGCGGCGCTGCGGGCAACGCCCGGACGACGACTCGTCGCCGAAACCCGATTACCCTACCCATACGGCCCGGCAACCGACCGGACAGACGCCCTAACGCACGCAGCGCAGGCGGGCGGCCAGTTGAGGCGCAGAAAACTACCTCTTGCTTGTCCCGTGAGGGTGAAGCTCTTGTTAGTTTTTCCTTTTTATTTTTTTATGAGTAGGCTTCGTAATTGTCGCGTGGCGGGGAGACAGTCCGCTAAGCATAGAGTTTCAAACTAATATACACTAGAGGGAAATCTGGCGCCACTCTCTACAAGAGCCGCGCTTCGGTGAGCGTTCCGTCATGTACCGGGCAGGCACGTTCCACTTGTCCTTGGCACGGCCCATGAACAGGCTGCAAGGTTGGCTCTGGTCCTCGTGCAGTTATCTGGGTCAGCAAAAATACTTCGCGCAACAAGCACCACTTGGACTCATTCCCTTGGACATAGTGTAGAAGAAGCTGAAACTGCAAATTGTACAGGACCATGTGTTCGGGATATTTTGGAGCCCTTTAAATAATACTGTAGATGCGGGTCTCCGAATCATCGCTGCGGTGTGTCCATCTGTTTACAGCTGTATTGCTGTGTAGCCTAAACATTTGCGTTACTCGTGTTTTTGTTTTAAATCTTTTTATATTTTGACATCATGACTCCGTGCAAAAAAAGCATGCATATATGTGACATGGTCCATGTATTTTCTGATGCAGATGCACACTTGTACTGACCCCAGAAGGCTAGGTGAGGAGCTACAAAAATGAACCCTCGTTTCGTCTTGTTGGATATGCGGCCTTCTTTCTCAGCAGTCTCTGTAATTCTGTAATTCGCAGAATTTGCTTTCTTGGCAGCCGGTATTGGTTCCTGGAGTGTAGTGAAGTGAAGCTGAACTACTGGATTGCCCTAGAATAGGGACATGCCAAGTGGCGCCACAATGCCCGGAAAACAAATTTTGCATGTACAAGACGCACGGTCCTATGCCGCGCAAGTACTTGTATGTAAAGCGTTACTTCGTTTTGCATTCCTTCGTTCCGTCTCCTGGGCTTCCAAACATTGAAAGCGGCATGTGAGCCACACGTTTAACTTTTTATTCCAATGTGCACTAAAATAAAGGTAACTAAGCGGAAGGCATAGACTCTTTCAGAAAGTTTTAAACTTATCCTAAATTTTATGATATAGTTTCTAATTTTGTTAACATTTATCTGACCTTTTTTATCAGAAATACGGAAGGGCTGAAATTTTCCACTCAGTTAGGCTATGTTCAGACCACCGACGCAAAAGCCATATCATGTTCTATGGACGTATAGAAACGGCATGTCACTCAATTCGGTTGGCTAAGACGTGAAATGACGTCATTCTTTAAATTTATTACGACAGTTGCAGCAGCAGTCTGAACCCGGCCTTACTTTCACCATTTCTACCTTTGCTCTGGCTGTGTATGCGGAGTTGGCAATACGTAGAAGCAAAAATATATACAAAACGTAAACCAACTCACGCATTTGATAGCGAAATATGTAATTCCTACTTTTTGATATTATTTCTACGGGGGCAGTTTTCTCTTCAAATTTACAAAAGGAGATTTCATTCACCTTTTCCCAATATCTTGGCGCTAACACGACTCCGAGCGCTCCATGTACACGTTTCAAGCAAAGAACTGTTCGCTGAGCTTGAGACATATCCATGAGACTTAAACAAGCCTATTTAATGTCACGTAATATTGCTGTTTAGATGGTATCGATGAACATGCGGTCAGACCCTCCACTCATTAACAATCTTCAATAGGCGCCGTGGCGTGTGGAGACGGCCATCAGAAAATTACGGTAACCACGATGCCTTTGCTCATAGGGACTCGGAAATGTCTTTTAGTCAGTATATCTACACAGAATCTCTCTGTAGCAAAAAAGACACAAACAAATTGTGAACCGTATATATTTTAAGGGTACCAAAATTCAAGGGTAACTTTTGGATAATTCTCCCGAGTGTCAGTTTTACAGCAAATACTCATAGCATTCTTTTAACTCTCGGTACTCTTCGCGACGCAGTCACGCTCGTCTGATCCATCGGGACAGTCCTTGTCGCCGTCACACACAAAGATTCTGAGTATGCACTGTTCATTCGAAGTGCACTTGAACTGGATATCTGAACACGTGTGGATCATGTTGTCCTCATCATTGCCTCCAGATCGGCAACCGTTTTCGTCACTGCCGTCACCACAGTCGTCCTCTCCGTCGCACTTCCAGCGGTTAGAGATGCACTTTCCATTGTCGCACGAGAACTCATCTCGCGTGCAGTCAGTCGAAGAACAGTTATATTCGTCAGAGCCATCGGCGCAGTCTTTGCGGCCGTCACATTTCTTACTCGCAGGGACACATTGAATGCTCCCATTGATTGGCTTGCAAGCAAATTGATCAGAAGCGCACGACTTGGTTCCCTGACAAACATCCTTGTCTTCGTCCGAGCCATCTGGACAGTCTTGCATGCCATTGCATCGCTGCTCAAGCGGGATGCAGCTGCCATTTTTGCAATAAAATTCAGTCGCAGTACAGGTTCTGCTTTCGCAGTTGTCTTCATCAGAGCCATCAGGACAGTCATTCTTTCCGTCGCAGCGCAACATCATAGGCAAACAGCCAATTTCCCCACTTCTTGACTTGCACTCGAACATACTTGAGGAACAGCGAGTCGTTTCGTTGAGGCAAATGACCGGATCTTCATCCGAGCCATCGGTGCAGTCGCGGTCACCGTCACACGAATATTCACTCGATATACACTGACCACTCTTGCAACGAAACTCATTCTCAATGCACGTCGCGCTTTCGCAGTCATCTTCGTCGGAGCCGTCGGGGCAATTCTTATCTCCGTCACATCGGAACATACGAAATACGCAGCGCCCACTCTTGCAAGGAAAGTCAGTTTCCCTACAAGTCCAGAGTTCACAGTGACGTTCGTCTAACCCATGAGCGCATTGCTTTACTCCATCGCATCGCATAGTTCTGGGCAAACACATTTGGTAACCCCTATAAGGCGTGCACTCGTACTTGTTTGAACCGCATTTCGGTGGTATGTTCTCACACAAGATGACACCTTCATCCGAAGCATCTTCGCAGTCGAGGTCGTCGTCACAAACCCAGTCCCGTTGTATACACTGACCGCTGTTGCAAGTGAAGTCAGTTCGCGTGCAGTTACGGTCGCCACAATTGCGTTCGTCAAAACCATCGCGGCAATCCTTTTTACCATCGCATTGCCATGACATGGGGGCGCATTTGATCTCACCGTTGTGGAGCTGGCAGACAAACTCGTCCGGAGGGCAGTTCATGGTCTCGTTAAAGCATGTTACAGGATCCTCGTCCGAGGCATCTGCGCAGTCTCGATCTCCGTTACACTGCCACTTCCGTGGGATGCACTCGTTGGTGGTGGCGCACGCGAACTGCTTCTCCGAGCAAGAACGGGGGCCACTGACTGGCCGGAACACCACGTAGGAGTCAGCCGTAGCGATGATTGCTGCGAAAAACACAGCTGTTGCCGAGAGCGAGATGAAGCCAGAGGTGGTCGGGAGGTTGGACATGCTGATAGCCACAAGGTGCAGAACGTTTGATAACTTGACTCGCGGATTTGCACTCAAGTATGAACAGTCACTTCTTAGCCGTACTCTTAAATGAGACCTGCGCTTTCGGACTTCAGAGAACGGGCCAGCTCGTAAACTTCGCTCTGTACTAAGCGATATACAAGCCTCTAGCCTTGCACCGGCTCTCTACCATGCGCGTCTCTCCTCGGGCGGGAACCGAGAGATACTGAGAATCACAAGAACGGGGATTTCATGCGTTCGGCCTCCCTTTGCGCAGTCAAGGGGAAAAACAGGAAATGAGTTGTTTTTGTAGCTGCCGTGACGGATGGGAGTAACAGGTCTGTTTCTTTGAGATAGGTCGCGCACAAAAGCATACAATGACGGCCCACGCTCAGACTTTTTGGGCCGCAGGAAATACCGCGGAGCGGAATAAGGTCGATAAGAGGCTAATCGAGGCATAGAGGTCACGGCCCCATTCTCACTTCCTCCGCGCGTTTCACGCGTTGGTTCTGCGAATACACCCAAGCTGCTAGCTGTTGCACCCCGTGCTTCCTGCTATCCGCCGGAAGTGGAGTGAGCCGCGCAGCACTGTTTCTGCGTGGTCTCTGCTGCAGTTTCCACTGCAAGCTTATTGTTCAGTGTTGTTTGGCAATAGCAATCTTTGTTCATAGCATGCACGTCTTAAGGCGTGAAGCTAGAAAGCCTCCCCTGCACAAGAGGTCGCTTACGTAGAGGTCACTTGTAAAAAAATCCAGGGCCATCTCCACTAATGTGAAATGTGGGGAGGGGCGAAGTACGTAGTATATAAGAGTATTCTTGACGTCTTGACATTACTGGCAACGGAGATGAAGCACGAAGCTGTCTAGCGCGAGATGTATGCACGTCCCGGTGTTTTTTAAAGACGATAGTCTTTCTTGGGCAGCTTGAACGGGAAAATTTTGGTCTGTCTGTCTGTCTGTCTGTCTGTCACTCGATTCAGCCAGCCGACCAAACTGAAACAGATGCTGCGCAATAGTTTTATGTACTCATAGCCAAATCCAGCCGTCTCCGGTGTTAATGTTCATAATTGTCAACATTGTTGAGCAAGAACAAGACATTACGCAAATATAGGGCAGAACATCAATGCATGAGTAAGATTTGCTGTGTTCCTTTATTTAAAAAATTACACATGCTTGCTTTTTGCGATCGCAAATAAAATACTACATCAACTGCAGAAAACCGTCGCCTGCTGTTGGCCGCGCTACCTGGAGGAATTAAAAAAAAAGCAGTGGCTTAGTTCTCTTATGCCAGGATTATACGTAGCGGTAGCTAAGGTTCACCTGGTTATTCTTAGGTTTCCTGGTTGTCTAGGATTAGCTGATTATCTGGCTTGCTGCTGCTAAAACAATTTCCAATCCAACCCGATCCAATCCGATCCAGTCCGGTCCAGTCCAGTCACTCCTCCTTGCGCATCCGCAGCACGGCTCTCCAGGAGCCACGCGAAACGACTATCACGCGGCTCCGGCACACCGTCAGACTTGGCTACTGCGTAACGGAGGCGTACAGATGGGCAAGCCCCGTCGCTACTGCGTCTGCCGTGGCTATGACGTCACTCCTCTGGAATGCGCAGACCGGCGGATGTGTAGACCCAATTCTCTACACACCCGTACTCCAATTGAATCGAATCCCATACGATCCAATTTATTCCAGTCTAATCCAATCCAAATCCAATCCAAATCCTATCCATTCCAATCCAAATCCAATCCAAATCCTATCCATTCCAATCCAATGCTCCTCACGCTTGCGCAGCACGGCCCATCAATGTCCACGCGAAACAGCTCACCGTCAGCTAGTGTAGCTTACGGTACAAAAATAAAGCGGCAACAGCAACAAAAGGTTCCACTACCTAGTTTTCGCGTTCCGCTTGGAACGCTCGTGGATTAGGGCAACGTGGTTTTATAAACGTTGTAGTCGGGTGCCGCAATTCACACGCGTCTCCGCTGTACGGCAGCTCTGGCATCGAGGCACCTACCTGGGGCAGTGGAACACGGTCAATTTAAATTCACTTGAGCAAACCTCTGGCGTGTTATCTTGGGGGGGAAATAGACGGGAGAGGAACAGCATGAGAGGTGAGCGGGAAAGAGAAGGGATGCATTTACTTGCCAGGGGCGCCAGTTGGCTATCGTCTTGCTTGGACATTTGCTACATTTGGAGCAGATACGCGGCCAATTTTTTTATTTCTAATTAAATGCACATGTTATTGTTCCCCGCCGCTGCCAACCCCGTACTCATGGGGACTGTGGGGTGGTGCAGTGGTTAACTTGCCAGTTTTGCGGCGTTGGGGTTCCGGGTTCGGTTCCCGGGACTTCTCTAACGTTATCTTGTTTGAGACTTCTTGATGTTTTGGTATGATGGGCGGACAAAGCTCGGGCTAAACAGCTTTGCTATTAATAAATGTGCTACAAACGAGCATTGCAGGTGCGGGCACTGCGTGGTGGACGGCACTCTGAAATTACTCAGCATTCTTTCACAAAAATATGAATCTTTACAGTAGCAGCCCAATGCTCCCCTAATGGCATCTTCACTAACCTGAAACCTGGGGAGGGGCGAAGCATGCAGTGTATAATTGTAATTTTGGCGCATTGGAATTTTTGCCAATGGAGATGAAACTGTTGGGGACCGGATGTATACAGGTTTGGTTTAAAAGTCCAGAGTCTTTGAAGCACGAAGAGTTCTAGCGCGAGGCGTTGGAAAGCGACTGTCTCGGTGTTTTTGCCGTACTTGCTCCGAAGCGTCCCAGCGTGGGTCGTAAACGCGTGTCCCGGAACTTTTTAGTACGCGTTACGTCCTAGCGCGAGGGGTAAACGAGTGTCCTGGTGTTTTAGTACGGTGACTAGATTAGACGACAGTTATAACGATGACACGAGACGCGGAAAGCCAAGTCTCATATGGGCTGTACCATTAACAATGCATCGAACTCACGGCATGTATTTTCCACGCAGAAAATTTATTCCAGGGTAGTTTGGCTTGAACCGAAATAATGGAGTTGTGTGCCCTTTTTTGTGATTCTTTCAGACGTGATATAGCAGTATTGCCATTTATGGTACCCTGAATAAATTCCAAATACTGGTACTGGTTTTATTCCATCCACTTTTCAAGTTGTAGAAAGGCTCAGTGCTCAAAGACAAGCATCGCAGGCTATCTCCGCTAATGTAAAACCTGGGGAAGGGCGAAGCACGCAGTGTTTAGGCGCATTCTTGCGCATTGGCGCTTTTGCCAACAAAGATGAAACCGTTGGGGGCTACAGGTATACAGCTTTGCTGTAAAAGTTTCGTGTCTTTAACCAGGAAGCGTTCTAGCACGATGTGCAAACGAGTGTCTCGATGTCTTTTAGTACGCGGGAGAAAACGTTCTAGCGCGAGGCGTAAACGAGTGCCCCGGTGTTTTTTTATTACGCTTTACGTTCTAGCGCGAGGCGAAAACGAGCGTCTCTGTGTTTTGGTACCGTGACTGAATTAGACTAAGGTTACCAAGATGGCATGAGACGCCGGCAGTCCGAGCCTTTAAGGGGCTTCACCCCTGAAACTACTGTACCGGCTTGTTTTCATCGATTGGTGATTATGGCTTTTATCATGGCTGCCCTCAAGCAGATGTAGGGCAAGTAACCAACATGTACACTGCTGTGAGGCAAGCTTCCAAACAGCTTCAATAACATTGAACCGAGGTAACAATTATTAAAGTTGAAGCATTATTCGGTTGTTCCCAGGGTTGTTCTTCTCAGATCAACAAAGATTCCGAGTCTACATTGGTTCTATCGGCTAATAATAATCCGTTCAATCAGTCTGCTGCCATTTTTGAACTTAAAGAAAACATTCCGCTGCTGCCAAGATCACAGCCTGACATTTTATATAGCGTTCCATGTCATCACAAAGTGCGGGGCACCGATATGGCAAACGTTGTCCATCGCATTGCGGCAACAAGAGGACACGAAGTGCATGTCAAGGTGCCCAAACTTATTGTGTGAGCCACTGATTAGGGCAGGTTGAATGTCGTGGCACGACATATGATGTTCCAACAACATCGACTCCGAACTTTAGAGGTGCGCGCCAAGTGTGCTTTATTTTCCTGTTGTGTTTAGGCAGTGGCAAACCAATTCAGTGATTACCCCAGTGCTCGCGAAACACCTGTGGCCGGAGGTGTACGCGACTGACGTGTGCAAACTGTGCGGGAGTGAACGGGCCACACTGGCTCACATCCTGAGAGACTGCGTGAACGAAGAATATACAACCAGAGGTGATGCTCTCGCACCACCGTTGGAGTCGGCCGAAAGATCCAATGACTACGAAGAGCAACACAAGGCCGTCCAGCAGATCCTGGCGGCGGTCGAGAGGCAGCGACCGGATGGGCCGAGCGCTGAAGGGGCCAGTCCCCAGAAGCCGACGCTCGCAAGACGCTAGCCTCGCCGCCGGGACGACGTAAGGCCACGTCGATCCAAGCCTCCGCCTGAATAGGTTGGAGCAGGGAAACTGCAGGCGTTTCAATAAAGTTGTAATCTCTCTCTCTTCTCTGTCATTCGAAAAGCTCACCCACTTATTAACGGGACGCGGCTGACTCCCTCATTATTTTCATCGTCTTGAGCCCACTAAAAATTGTAGGCAGTTCTGAAAGTGCCTGCAACTTCTGTATCTCATTACTTACAGAACTGACCGGAAACTTGCGCCTGCCGTCAGCGGGTCCATTGACTTTCGAGGTTACCACTCAAACCACTGCACCCGCCGTGGTGGCTCAGTGGCTAAGGCGTTGTACTGCTGAGCACGAGGACGCGACTTCGATTCCCGGCTGCGGTGGCCGCTTTTCTGATGGAGGCGAAAAGCAAAAACGCCCGTGTGTACGATATTTCGGCGCGATAAAGATTCCCAGGTGGTCAAAATTAATCCGGAGCCCTCCACTACGGCGCGCCTCATCGCCTGCGTTGCGTTGGCGCGTTAAACTCTACAATCAATCAATCAATCAATCAATCAATCAATCAATCAATCAATCAATCAATCAATCAATCAATCAATCAATCAATCAATCAATCAATCAATCAATCAATCAATCAATCAATCAATCAATCAAACCACTGCAAGTTGCTCCTCTTGCAAGTAACCCAACGGCTGGTAAGATCCCAAAGAAGCCCGTGGGCTTCGCAGCTCATTCCATGCTTGAAGCGTGATGTGTGTGTCATGCGGCCATATCGAACAGGCAGCGCTAGAAGGATGGTCATGCGGTTTGCATTAGTACTCATTGGAATGTTAAGTGCATTATCAGTGTGTTTTTCACCATCTTCAAGTTGCTTTCTGAGCGCATTGTAAACGACTGCCTTTTCATGTGCTTTGTGCACCAGCCCCCATTGCTAGGTATTATCAGGGATTAGGGATGATTGTTTTTCTGCGCTGTCTTTTCATAGACTAAAATTCAAGGATGTGCCTCGAACCTTATGCCTGTTATCTCCTGGAATGTGTCTTCTGCGCACCAATCCAGTTCGTCAGCGTTCCACCAGAGCTTACGCTTTTCTAAACACATCTACTGGTGTGACGGCTGGGGTTGCGGCATTTATAAGACAAAAAAGACTTGCAGATGTACTGTATAGCGTGGGAATAGTGCTCGTTTATGCAGTGTTGCATCTGATTGTTCTTTTAGTTGAATCACTCCTCCGTGGTGACGTACTACCTCTTGTGACAAACGGGCATTTAGAATTGCCGCCCTTGTGCTCATTTCCTGGACATTTAACCTAACAACATTAGTATTTTATGTTTTAGTTTATTGGTCTTGAAATTTGCTTTTCGTCAAAACGTGCTTTGGCTTTTAGCCCCGTTCATTTATTTTGCATTGGCTTTAAACCTGCCACAGCTTTGAATTTTGGGGTTTCTTCCCGACAATTCATGGGGGGGGGGTGGGGGAGGGGGGATGGCTGAACGGGGTAATTTGAAAGGATAACGGGCTTATCGATTACCAGGCAAGAGTGGTGCCGAGACCACCCAACAGATGTCATTTTTTATCAGTCATTTTTTATAGTGAAGAAGCAACGAAATGCGACCTGTACAAACCTTCACGTTAATTGTCATGCATACGATTAGCTTGTTTACTCTTGCCAATCGAAAATAGTATCAGTTTGGAACATCTCCGCTTGATGACACCTCATTTGTAATATAACTGCACGTTATCTTCACTGATATGCTTATTCTGCAGGTGTTCCAGCACACAAGCAGAGGGGCGGATGGCTGAGCTTACACCACCGAAAACACTCATAGATGCCATCTGTGGCATCTTGAATTCGGCGAAACAAGCTGTCAACCAGTTGTCACCCCAGCAAGTATTCCACAGTCTTCGTGAAGAGCACAGCCACGATGACGTTCAAACGATTGAGCGGATAACTAGAGGACAAAGCAAAAACCAACGTTGGCTCGAGCACCACGTCGGCGTGATCACTGCATCGATTGCACATAAAGTCTACACAAGGGTTCAGACAATCCGAACAAAAATGGGACCGCATGATGTTCGAGCAGTCCTTAAGCTTGTAATGAGAGAAACTGGAGAACCAACGGGCGATATGCAAAGAGGTTTGATATTGAAAGCGCCTGCGAAAGATGCATATCTGTGGGAAAACAAAAAGCACAAAAGCATAGAGATTCGTCCCTGTGGGTTTTTCGTTTTGCAGGAAAAGCCATTTATTGGTGCAAGTCCTGATGGTGTTGTCAGCTGTGCGTGCTGCAGGGAAGATAGGCTGATTTTAGTGAAATGTCCAAAGTCCTTGGAGAAGTTCGAGGAGTCGGAGGTCCGCCGGGGCAGTTATCCGAAGCAGCTCAAGGAAACAAGCCTCTATTTCACCCAAGTACAAGTGCAAATGGGGATCACGGGTGTGGCCGCAGTTGATGTCTTTGTGTACGATACTGAGAAAAAAACTCTTACCATAAACGTGCCGTTTTCTAAGAGGTACTTTGAGGGTGTTGTTGAAAAGGCGAAGTTCTTTTTTCTGAGCTACGTTTTGCCTCACATCGTTCAAGATAAAGCTTTACCACCTTTGGGAAGCACTCCCTTCATCGGCTTTGTGACAAATAGGGACTCCGATTAAAACGCCGACGCGCACAGCTATTCGCTCTCACCGAGAGGTTTCCGGATCCGCTCTGCGTTTCCTTGTCCTGCCCGCCATGAATAATCAAGCATGGCTGTAAAGGTGAAGCGCGTTTCGTTTGTTTGTGCGCGCCAGTCGTACTCTGTGAAGTGAAAGGGTTACCGGTGATTTTTCCGCAATGTCCGGTTGGATAGCTAATTTCGTGTACGATCTGTACTCCCCACAGTGCATGACACTTGCGAAATGACGGGCTGTTGTGCGTTTAACTGCGCGACACAATCGAGTAACGGCCAGAATTTGTTTGCTGCGCCGCTCTAGGACCTCAATGCCGAATACAGGAAAGCTTGGATGCGTGAGATAGGGGTAAAAGACCTAAAGCCTACCAGTTGGATCAAAGTATGTCAGATGAGTTCACATCATGCTGCAGCAGCCGACTGCTGCTTCGCGGGCGCAGTGCAGTTCGGACGTGTGTCTGCATGGGATAGCCGTGTTGACCACGGGCGCATTGTTGGCGTTGTGAACGTGTGCCAGGCAAGCTGGCGTCCGCACGAATGATCGTTTGTACTAAGTTTTTATAGATGAACTCCTTCACCTTTCCTGCAAAAGATCAATTAGCAACACGGAAAAGTTATAAGCTCAATACAAAGGTCACCTAACAATACCGTCTTGTTAAAATTTTTGGCGCTTTTTTGTTGAAGAACAGCCTCGCGAATGGCGTGGGCCAGTGCCCTGAGTGTACGTATTCCCCCGAAATTTCCCGGTTCGGAGAGGGGGGGAGGTTTGGTGCGCTCGTTAATCGTATAGAAAGGCTTTTTTTGCTTTGGCTTTTCGAGATAACCTCATAAAGTGACGTCCTTGAGTCGAGATGTTGGAGCAAACTGAAGATTTCTAGGTAGTCAAAATAATCCGTATCTCTACCCTCCCCCCCTCCAATTCGCGCCAAACCACCAAGTTGTAGGTTCGCCGCATCCGACTTCACTTTTTGGATGACGCAATTTCGCACATATATCTACATTTTTGCAATTCCTGATGCGCATAGAACCTGCACCCACAGAAGGTCATATACCTTAGCATAGGGTAATTGGTTTGACAGCTTTAAAACATTGCTTATACAGTTCTTGCTTGGCTCCTAAAATTGTTGGTGTAACATGGAAGCGTCCGCACGCGCAAAGACCAGGAGAAGCATTACTGCCAACTAATGGAGTTTATTGTCGAGACCACGAAATACCAGTATGTTTTCTAGGCCATATGCACCATGCGACAGGTGAGAAGGAAGATTCCCGCTTGAGCACTCACTCCATAGGCAAGCCTCCATTGTTACATGTCTTGCTTTTCTATTAAAGGACACAGTGTTCTGGCGTAAAGTTATCCTATGTTTTTTTAGTTATTCGAGGAGACTGGCACAATGTCAAGTGCTTTTTGAAGGCCACTAAGAAAGCTATGCCTTGGACTCCTTACAGCTTGTTGAAATTTTGCGTCACTCTACAGGTGCCGTTAGAAGAAGAAGAGTGCGATGTCGTCACAGTGTTACCGGTTTTTCTGGTGCTTTCTGGGGCCAATTTCCTGTGACCCGACGTTTATTGAGTATGTAGTGTGCCTTGCTTAGTTTAGTCATTCGTGCAATGTTTTTGTGAAAGATTGCCCTACGGCATAAGAAAAAGTTTTCATATGTAGAACACTGCACCCATAACGCGCAAAAATCCAAAAAGAGACCGGTGCTTGGACCCTCCTATTCAGCGCCTGAGTTCAGGGGGTCTGCCAGGATGGAGCCCTGTGCCTCGGAGGCGTTGCGTTCGGACGTCTCTTAGGCCTGGGCAAGAACACAACAGATGTTCAACGTCACCTTCGGACGCAGGAAGTTCACGGAAGGAGCAAGTGTCCGCAAACGGCGCGGTATATCGGGTAGATCAAGCATGGGTCACTGCTAGGGATAACGCCACCCCAACCCGAAGCCTCCGCAGCAAAACCTCATCCCAGTGAGCGAGCCCACTGGGCAGGCCAGTTCCACGCGGTGGAAGTAAAGCATGCGTGGCGCGACGGAAGGTTTCCTTTTCCACCAGCAGTTCTTGTATCGTAAATACAGAGAGAAGTTGTAGTGGCCAAGGAAGGTCCCTGTGGCAGACGCGATCCGCCGCTGTGTGGGCCGGAAGCATGTCCCGGTGAATCCACAAAACACGGACAGGGCATGGATAAGTGTCCATCATCTCGTGAATGCGCGCGGCCAGGCTTGTACAACGCACAACGCGACGCAAATCCGAATCGCTGCTGTTGAGTCCGTGTAAAGTTCCAGCTTGTCCCCAGCAGTCAAATTTGGTGAAAGCGCCTGCAGGCCATCCCGAATGGCAATACGTTCTGCTAGCGAAATTGGGAGTGCACGGAGTTACTCATACGCGCAGCTTTGATTAGGGCAGGACAGGAAGGACACGCCAAGGCCGGGGTTACGAAGCAGTCGTATGCCCCGGCGTCCACAAAAGCCTAGAGAACCAGCGGTTGTTCCTCAGGCGCCCGGTCAGGGACGTGAAGGACGGCATCTGGAGGCCGGTGAAGGCCCGAGGTACGGACGTGTAGCCTTGTGGGAGGCTTGTTGTCCGTCGCCTGATAGTACAGCCAGGGCGGCCTCGCGGCGGAAAAGGCTGGCATCGCATCACGCTGCTGGGCCATGTACGCGGCAAGGGCTGCTCCCTCTGGAACCAGTGCACGTTTCAGCAGGCCTGCGGAACGACGCTGATGAATTAGGAGATCTAGCGTGTTTAGCGGAGCTTCTGCTTAGTTATAGAATTGGTTTTAAGCGGGGGAGCCCAGAAATAGTGCGGATGGTGGCCCCATTAATATCCTCGAGCATGTCCCAGTCCCCTCGCGTCATGTGCTGGAACTGTGCCTGGTACGCGAGCCTTGGCTGTGGTACCGGAGTGCACAAGGAGACGGGAAATCGTCCAGCAGGACCAACCGGACTTCTGAGAGGTGCGGCGAATGAGGTTGAGCATTTGTCCGGCTATCTGCCGAGCAGATCGGAGCCACTGAGCCGCGGAACCTGAAGCCAAAAATGGCCGCGTAGCTGCTCCTTTTGTTGCAAATGTGGACGTAAGACGATAGTTGACCGCCGCCCCTGGCAAGTAAATGCCTCCCTTCACCTTCTCGCTCACCTCTCACGCTGTTCCTCTCCGTCTCGTTCCTCCCAAGATAACACAATAGAGGTTTGCTTAAGTCAATTTAAACATACCACGTTCCACTGCTCCAAGTCGGGTGCCTCGATGCCAGTGCTGCCGTACGGCGGATACGCGCGTGAATCGAAGCACCCTACTACAACGTTTATAGAACCATGTTACCTCGCGTGAAATAGGGCGTGGAGTAGGGACACCACGAGTGTTACAAGCGGAACGTGGAACCTATCTAGTGGAACCTTTCGTTACTATTGCAGTTTGATTTTATTAAATGCCGACAGGTAGCGCGGGCAACTGCATTCGGCAGTTCCTACAGTTGATGTAGTATTTTATTTGCTATCTCAAAAAAAACCAAGCATCCGTGTATTTTTTAATGAAGGAACACTGCAAATATAACTAATGTATTGATTTTCTGTATTATATTTGCGGAATGTCTTGTCGTTCTTCAACTATGTTGACAAATAATAATACTGACACCGGAATTAGACGTTTAGATTTGGCTGTGGGTATATAAGTCTATTGGCCGGGTGGCTGAACCGAATCGACGGGGTGGCTGAATCAAGTCACCAACCGACAGACAGACAGACCAAAATTTCTGCGTTTAAGTAGCAAAAGAAACACTATCGTCTTAATATTTGCAATCCCAGAACCCGAAATTGTCCAGCAATGGGAATCCGAAGGTGTCCCACAATGGCAATGGCGGGCCTATTCAGCGGCAGTGCGAAGAGTGAAATGCCATTACAGTGTTACTTATGTTGCTGGTGCTTTTTGGTACGAATTGCATGTGACGCATTTTTTTCTGATGATGTGGTGTGCCTTGCTTAGCCTATTGATTCAAGAGTGCAATGTCATTACAGTGTCACTTGTTGTTCTCGTGTTTTGAGTGGCAATCACGTGTAACCAACTGTACTCTTTTTTTTCTGAGATTGGGAGGTGCCTAGTTTAGTTTTCCATGAGTGCACTGCTGTCACGGTGTTTTTTTTGTTTTTCGGTTGCTTTTAAAGCCCATTGCTAGTGACCTACGTTTTCTGTGCCTTGCTTATTTTTGTCTACCAAGGGTGCAATGTCGTCAGAGTGTTACTTTTCTTCATGTGCTTTTTGGGGCAATCGTCTTTGTCATACTGTTTCATTTTTTCTGAGGATGTGATAGACCTTGCTTAGTTTATTTGTCCAAGAGTGGGATGGCGTCACAGTGTGCCTTTTTTTCTGTTGTTTTTTTGGGCCAATTTCTTGTCACCCGCCGTTTTTTGAGTATGTGGCGTGGCCTTCTTAGTTTAATCATACATGAGTGCAATGTCATCACAGTGTTACTTGTTTTTCTGGTGCTTTTTGGGAACAATTGCATGTGACCTACTTTTTTCTCATGATGTTGTATGCCTTGCTGAGCGTGGTTCTTCAAGAGCGCAATTTCATCACAGAGTTACTTGATCCTTTTTATTTGGGTTCCACTCACCTGTGACCAACTGTTTTCTTCTTTTTGAAGATGGGATGTCTTGCTTAGGTTAAGCATCTAAGAGTGGAATGCCGTCACAGTGTTGCTGTTTTTTTGTTGCTTCTTATTCTTAGGATAATTGCCAGTGATTTTCTGTTTTCTGAGGATGGGGTGTGCCTTGCTTTTGTTGGCATCCAAAAGTGCAATGAAGTCACAATATTACTTGTTTTTCTGGTGCTGTTTTGGTCCAGTGGCCTTTGTCATACTGTTGTCTTTTTTTCTGACGATATGATGGGCCTTCCTTAGTTTAGTCGTCCAAGAGTGCTAGGTCGTCACTGTGCTACCTGTTTTTCTGGTCCTCTTTGGGGCCAATTTCCTTTGTAATACTGTTTTATTTTTTCTGAGAATGTGATAATCTTTGGTTAGTTTAACCATGCAAGAGTGCAATGTAGTACAGTGGTAGCTGTTTTTCTGGTGCTTTTTGTGGCCAATTGCCTGTGACACGTTTTTTTTTTTCAGAGGGTGTGACCTAACTTGGTAAATGTATTCATCCCAGAGGGCAATGTCCAAAAATATCGGAACAATAAATCTTGAATGCTGGTTCTGTAAACGAAAAAAAATTTTTATTGCACAATTTCTTTCACTATGAGCATGACTGAAACAGTAGTGTCGACGAAGAGCGTGAACATTGCAAATAGGTCATGGGAGGCTACTCAACACCTTCTTTGATTCTGAACAGGAAGCGCTTGACCATAAATAGTGGCTTCGAATGGTTGGTCACGCAAATTACAGAATCTAGGAAATTTATTTATGGCAGCCTACCTACATCAAAGTGGCTCACGAGAATTTTGAGCTCAATTATTCGCTGTATTGTGCGCTCAACATGCGCCTTGGGTCTTGCATTCGGCTGGTTTAATATTGTGTCTTCTGTGCTTAGCGGGGATTTTTTGAAGAATGGAGTCCTAATCAGTAACAAGTGCTTTTCAGCACATAGTTTTTGCATAAAAAACCCTTGTCAATCGTGACTGCGGCCTTGTCGGACTGCAACAGGTCTATCATACCGGTATCTTTCGCTACGCAAGAGCCGCTTGCTTTTCAACCATAAGATGTGCTCACATACTTATGAGCTCCACAGGTGTCTCCCCGACAAGAACGTTTGCCGTGCACGTCCTCTAATAGTGGCTGTACGTCAGAAGCTTTGACGTTCAGTGTTTAGCATTTTTATTCTCACGTCAGTGCAATAAACCTTGATTCGGCTGTCAACATTATTCTTGAAGTACACAGTCACATTGTCTACAACTGCTTCTTTTGTTTGTGAGAAAACTGCATGTTTGAGAATGCTAGACAATTGTGATGGATTTATTAAAGATATTCGATGCGGTTGTTCTCTCTACACAGAATTCCACGCCCAGCCAACACACTGATATGTTGTGCTACAGCTTCGTGGCATGTCCTGTTAATTTAGGAGTTCTTGGACCATAGTATTTGCAAGCCGCATGTCGGTGTGCAACCCGGTAATGTTGTAGAAGAATTCAGAGCAATTTCTTCCCGAAATTACGATAATCAACTGTTTAATTTTGAATTTTGTTAATTTTGATTGTGTGCTTTTTGCCAACGGGAAAGACGTCTTGGGTGTTGCCCTCAATTGCCCCATTTTTGACGAAGATTTCAATGTGCGTTGAACCTCAAGAAAACAAGAAAAATTTGTAAACCAGTAAGGCATGACAACCCGAACAATACAAAGCTTGCACCCTTGGGTCTAAGGACGACGATGGTTGAACACGACGCTTTCTCGTGATGGATTCTTTGGTTGGCCAATCCCACACAGCGGGTATATATGTGCAACTCTGGAAGCACGCACTACTTTTCTAGAATATCTACAGCAACGGCCAGGTGTGCACTGCGCAAGCCTAACGTTTGGTTTGGGGTGTACGGCGCGAATCGGTACCTGCTGCTTGGCGTTCTTTTCAAAAAATGTCGAAATGGGAAAATCGGCTAGACGACGGCTTGATAACGCGAAGGACCCGGTTCGCTTCCGGCCACGAGAAGCGTTTTTGTTCTTTCACTTCCCCCACGATCGTTCATCATCATCGTGCGAGAAAGGTAGCTTCCCTGCAGGGCTTATGTGCGTACAACGACATCAGTGAGGACAAAGCTTCGGCTTAAAAGGTAACTTACTGTGTGTTGGAGCTTGCTAGCCCTCGACACTGCGGATGACATCTCTCAAAGAAACACAGTGGAAGTAATAAGTCGTTGAGGCTGGTTTGGGGAAGAGCAAGTATTTGATAAATATTACAGTAAAGAATGATGAAACAAAACAGCGATAAAGATCTCGAAATGTGTCCTTGGGAAGACTAGGCGCAGTTGATCAGAGTTATGAGCAGTAAGACTTACTCAATATACATTAGCTTGAAGGCAACGTCTCTCTTCCTGCATGCAATCCATATCCCCAAAGATATCGCATTGACAATAAACCCCTCTTTTTCGACAAAAAGTAGCACGTACACCTCTGTTTTCTGGCTGTCAGCCCGGCAGAGGCAGTTCAGTGCGAGGAGGAGGAGGCAGCAGATTCTGTGGGTTTCATCATTTTCTATTTCGATATAGCTTGGTGTGGGGAAGTCACTATCAAAAGAATTTCAATTCACAAAAAATTACTTAAGCAATCTCCTTTTACAAGCCCCTCTCGAAGTTCATCCATGCCTGGAGCACACTTGCCCCCCTAAATATTACCTCTTTTCATGGACTATTACATACTGACATCTGCTATAAACATTTGCCAGTTCTGCTGGCGGAGAAAACCCATAAATACAAACGAGGAATAAATATGCAAGCTATTTTACGAATGTACGCAGGAACGATGTCTTTATCGGAGACACAATAATCGATATTGTGCTACTACCATGCGCATCTAATACCTTGTAGGCATTATGCCGGCCAGCATGGCTGTCGATTATCTATTGTGCGAGCGGGCAGATTTCGCGATGGCACCGCTCCTGGCAGCACGCGTCTGCACCAGTAACCTGCAAGCCGAATGATAAGTGTACAAGATTACTAAATAATTTTACCACAGCGCGTAGCGCAGGCGACGCTAGCGGTGGCGCGTGCACGACGCGGGGGGCCGCCTGTCTCAGGAACGAATGCGTGCATGCGCAGTCGGCTCCCAGTACCCGCCGCCGCTGGGGTAGCCTAGGCTACTCGCTATGCTAAAACCCCCTACAGATGTAATCCGGCGCCTGCTGTAGCACGCGGGAAAAATGATGTCAGGAAGCAATGTCCCCACTTGCCTGGAAGGTTGCCGTAAGCTGAGTATTGCATGTCCTGGTCTACAAAATCCTTGCTCCATCCAACCGAGTTCCGTGCGCCTGGCGTCCACACCCTCAACCGGATAATCAAGACTTTCTTGAGCTTTGCATTGTCAGGATACCTGTGAAAGGTGAAGACTTAGCGCTTGCAAGACGCAGCGGCGCGGGTGAGTGAACAATGCACACTAAAGTGTTTACACCCTTTTTGGCCAAAAAGGGTGTAGCATAAGTGGAAAAAGGGTGTTGGGAAACCATTACACCCTTTTTCTTGAATTTCAACACCCTTTTCTTAGCTCCACAGCCTTTTGCGTGAAAAAAGGGTGTTGATCAACTTCAACACCCTCGGTTTTTCTTAGGCTGTTGAAAGGGTGTGGAAAAGGTGTTCAGCTGTTCATTGAATGAGGCCATGCATACATGTATAATTGCACTGTAAAGAACAAGACATCCCCTCATACCCTCCTCTACTCGTAAGATATACTGAAAAGCAAAAAAAAAGTCTGTTTGTCTGCAATGATCGCTCGTTTCCATATACGGTGTGTCCCATGCCCCAAGTTCAGCTTTGGCACGTGAAATATCAATTTGAACATTTAAAATAAAAAAGACTATAGTTGTGTGGCAAAAAGGGGGTTGAATGACGGCAACACGCTTGGCTTTCTGTAGGGTGTTGAAAAAAATGTTCAGTTGCAAAAAAAGAGTAGTGCAGGTGCGGGTCCACCTAGTTTCTTCCGGTGTCGCTAAGTTTTGCTCCGTTTTCTAGGCTTTGCGATATTCTTACTAAGCTAGGATAAGGTCTCAGGGGTGAGGCCAAGTTTAACCGGATTTTACAAGGCTGTTGCAGTGTGGCCCCACATTTACAGCGGATCCAAGCAGAGAACAAGCGAGGTTGACCCCCAGATAGGCTTTCTGCATCCTTGCACCACTATTGCAAGCTGCGCCATTTTTTTTGCATCTTGGAATCTAAAAAGACTATCGTTGAAATGGTGTAGCAGTGCAAGCACTAAAGTTCCTGTATATCGCGTAGCGCAAGAGTGGCGCGTCTGATTGCCACATGCCGCGGGTTCAATCTTACGACAGCGAAATCCGCTCCAGTGCTGCGCACAAGACTGTTTTCAGTCAGTTATAAGTGACCGGAGACGATTGCGGTGGTGGCGGCAGCGGCAGCGGCAGCCGCTCAGCTGTTAAGCTACATGCACACTAGCGTCGAACTTGCCGCGCCGCCCTGCTGACGGCCACCAGCGGCGCAGCGCCGCGCCGTCGGTGAGTTGGTTGGTTGTACGGCGACATGGAGGAAAGAAAAGGTACGGCAAGTTGTTACGTCTGCCTCAGTGCATCGGTTCTGTGGCACCTAGCTACAATGCAGTCAGTGGCGGAGTCGGCGTTGGTGCGGTTGGTGTTCATCTGGTAGCATGGTGTGTTGTTGGTGTTCTGGCCAGTGTGCGGTCATCGAATGAGCGGGGCCGGCTTGTTCGCTAAGCCTTTCGGTCAGGCGAACGCGGCTGCGGGCTACGAGGCCACATAGTAACGCCATCTACCAGGGCCGCCGACAACCGTGACTGACAGAGTACTCGGAGGATCCACCTGGTGGCGCGGTAGTCACGAGGACAGTCGACAGCCGCGAGCGCGCATCGAGCGCGCAAGCCGACGCCTCATCGTCCGCGCCGGCCCCGGAGTACTGCTGCGAGATATGGCGGCTGGAAGCGCACCTGCAGAGGTACTGGGACTGCACGCGCTGACTGGAATGTCTGCCACTGCAGGATCTGGCACCTTCGAAAGCGATCGGCGTGGGCCGTCAGGGGTGGACACTCTGTACAACCCTGTGAGACATACCCTGTGGACACTATACCCTGTGTGAGACATAGACCTGTCCGCAGGGGTGCGGGGAGCTGGAACACAGCCAGAGCATTTGACTAACCTAAACCGGCGGCACCTCCCACTATGAAGAAGGGTAAGGGCACGAGGAAAGGAGCATCCAACTGGGCTGCAGACAGTCCCGACGTCCGGTGCGACACATGTGGCCGATGGGTGTTCCTGGACGAGACGCCGTTCGAGACCCAGGAGGGGGCGGCGTCTGGAGGTCCCTTCGTGTGCAGCATCTGCTGCAGGCTGTCGCGTATGGAAATGCGGAATGCAGCAACAAGACTGTCTGATTGAGGCATTACATAGCAAAATTGACGACCCTGGAGACACTTGTTCTGGAGCTAACCGCGAGGCTCGGGGAGGTAGAGCAGAGGAGTGCTGATGTTGCAGGCAATGCAAAATCTACACCAGTCGTGGAGGCAATTCCGGAGACACCTAGCCAAAACCACCCCCCTCCCACGTCCCCGCTGCAGCAGGGGGAGCGGGACGGTGGCATTGATTTGACTGGGATGGCCAATGTTCAAGCGACTCTGGCGGACACGATTGAGGGTCAGCGTGACGTTCATTGCAGATGACAACGATGAAGCAAAGCCTGGCGAAGGACAGCCTGAAGGCAAAAGCCAAACATGCGAGAAGGAGGCGCAAGGGGGCTCACTGGTCCCATTGCCAGTTCATCACAGCCAACAGCAGCAACCAACTTTTGAACGTCCGCCGGAGCAAGACCTCAGCGGCCCCTGTGCCATCGGACAGTGGTAGCAGCTCCCCACGGACTCCGCGGGTGCACAAGACGGGAAGCGGGACAAAAGGAGCCAGCGCAAAGGCCCCAACGGGAACGGAATAAGGACGAGCGCCCCCTCTGGGCATACCAAGGGAAGTTGTGGTGGTGGGGGATGAAAAATGTGGGCCTGGTGGCGGCGACGGTGGTGGCTGGCGTGGGAACCATGGGTGCAGTTGAGCTCATTCATGGAGAACGCAACCACGATGGAAGAAGCCATAAGGTACGCTGCAGAATACGAAGCAGGGAGCAAGAGATGTCCCACGCAGGTATATTCTACACGCCGGGACGCACGATGTACTCGCGGGTAGGCCACAGGATGTGATGGGGGTGCTCGAGGCACGCTGGAAGGGGGCGCCCTGGGAGTCTGGTAGTCTGCTCGGTCCCGGAGATTGTGAATCGAGGGGGGGAGGTGCGAGCTGCGGCGATCCTTGTTAACGCCAAGCTCAAGAAGTGGTGCAAGAAGACGGGGAGCCGCTTTTCTTGACCTCAACAACACGGGATCGTCACAGAGGTTCTGGAAAGATGGTTTCACCTACACTGCCAAGAACACTGAAGAAGTCGGCAAGACAATCAGCGAGTTAGCTGCATGTTTTTTAGGTGTGACCCCACCACCAAGGGAGGAGCAGATGTGGCCCACAGAAGAGGAGATATCTGGACATGTACCCGCCCCAGCAGGACGAGATCCCCCCGGTCCCATTACAGAGGGAAGGTAGAGCAGCCTCCCAACTACAATGCGAGGCAGGAACGCTGGAAGACGAGAACACCCCGAGCTCATCATCGATGGGGCGTAAAGCAACCACCCCAGCGGCGGACACGAGGCAGGGCCGCTGGGAACTCACCGAGCAGCTGGACGAGCAAGGGTCGCACTGTCGACGGAACGACCTAGCCAATCTCATCGAGAATCTCGGTGCAAAGAGCGTTGGCCAAGGCCCAGCCAGAGTACTGATGTCCACTCAGGGCGGATCAGCGGCCGCTGCAACAGGGGCCACGGAGCTTCCTTAGAAAGGTGCAGCACCGCCGCTGTCCAGCACAACGGTGCATGGAACAGAGAAACTTCAAAGCGGCTTCCTGAACCTGCACGGTGCACGACGGGAGCAAAAGTGGGCAGAGCTATATGCTGCACTCCACAAAGAGGAATTCGCCATATACGCAGTGGTGGAAACACACCTTCGAGACCTGGAAGAGCCGCCTATCGACCACAACTGGTGCTGGGCGGGCAAGAACCGGTCTGGGACAAGCCGCAAAGGTGGGGGTGTGGGAGTGATGTGGCGTCGGGGCCTGGAGTGGCAAGTGAAGTGCAGGAGTCAGGCGGGTCATGAGGATGGCTGTCACGACCACCTATGCGTGGTAGGGGAGGTGCTGGGGGTGCCCACAGCGCTTTGCGTGATATACTTTTCTGTCAGCAGCGCCAGACCCAGCAACAACCATACGCTTGTGGAGTGTGTGTGCAGTGACATCCAGCTGTTTGCAAGCGACAGGGAGGTGATAATTCTAGGTGACTTCAACGGCCACCTCTCTGAACTGGACGGCTACACCGACGCGAACGGCAACCTTCTTGTACGGATGGCAGAACGTCTTCACCTCAGCATCGCTAACCTGGATCCCAGGTGCAACGGCCAATACATATGGTGTGCCAAGAACAGTGCAACGTGTATTGACTATGCTCTGTTATCGCCTCGCCTCCTGAGCCTCCTACAGAGCCTTGACATTGATGAAGAAGGACAGTTCAGCCTAGGTAGTGATCACAATCGCTTGCGCCTGAACTTCAGCCATAAGCAATGTCAAAAGACCAGACCCAGAGAGACAAAACCCTTATATCTGCCGGTGCGGAAGATGGAGGTTGTCGCCGAGGAGTTCGAGAAAGACCAAGGGCGGAAAGAAGCCACCACGTACGCGGAGTACATAGAAGCCTTGCGCCATATAATGCGCAAGCATATGGTCAGGGACAAAGGCCGTGGGCGAGCAAGCAAGAAGTCATGGTGGGACGGCCAGGTGGCCGCGGCGTGGCAAGCGCGCCGCAATGCTAACAGGGTTTACCGCAGGGCGGTGAGAGATAAGGACAGTGTGGCAGCGGCAGAGGCGTGGGACACATACCTACAACGCAAACATGAGATGCAGGCAATAGTCCAGGCAAAGATGGTTGATGCGAACCTTGCACTGATGAAGAACATACGAACGGGTGGTAAGTCGGCAGCCCAGAAATTCTGGCGGTATGTCAGCTCGCTGGACAGAGGCAGTGAAGGGCCGGCTGAACTGGTGGACACTACCACAAGTCAGCCTGTGGCAGACCCGCCACGACACATCACCGACTACTTGACAAGCCTGTATGGGCCACCTATCCATGTACCGCAAGACAGGCAAGAGGAGACAAGGCCCCCAACATCGCCTCCAAGCCAATCAGAAACAACCTGGGAAGTCACACCGGCAGGCATAAAACGTGCACTGGGCCGCATTGGCATGGGTACAGCCACGGGACCAGATGGAATACCTGCTCGCATACTCAAGCTGCTCGGACCGGGCTCGAGAGAACAGCTAGCGGAGCTGTTCACCAACATTCTTCACGGGGAAGATATACCAGAGGAGTGGCGAGATGGCAGGGTCGTGCTCCTTCTGAAGCACGGCGGCAATGCGGCTCATATCTGCGACTATAGGGCACTCACGGTCACCAGTGTTGTGTATCGAGTGTTCATGCAGGTGTTGAAAGCGTGGCTCAGCGGATGGGCGGAGACTGCGGGGTGCCTGACGGAGCTACAAAACGGATTTCGTCCAGGCAGGCGTTTGGAAGATAATCTGTTTGTGCTCACGAGCTGTATAGATATTGCCAGAAAAGAGGGCCGTAGACTCATCTGCTGTTTTCTGGATGTGGAAAAAGCTTACGACCATGTTCCGCACGCAACCCTCTTCGATCGCCTTGGCACTCTGGATTAGCGCCACGTCTTTGGACACTATAAGGAGGTTATATGTGGGCAATACAGTCACGACTGTATTTGGGAACGTGCGATCGGAGAGAGTCACGGTCCAGAAAGGGCTTGCGACAGGGCTGCCCACTGTCTCCTCTCCTCTATCTGCTGTATGTGTCCGGCCTAGAAAAGTCCCTCCTTCAGGCAAACCTGGGCTTTGGCTTAAGGTCCAGCACCAGCGGAGTCGATGATTCCCGCCGCCTGCCGGGTCTCGCATATGCTGACGACCTTGTCCTCATGGGAGAGGACGAACACGATGTACAACGGCTGTTGAACATTTGCTCAGTTGAAATCCAGAGACTTGGTCTCCGCTTCAATCAACGGAAGTCCATGGTTGTCCAACTAGCCGGGGACATGACTGAACAACCGGTCCTGACATTGCAGGGAGAGCAACTGACTGTCGCCACGTCCTACAAATATCTGGGCGTAACGCTGTGTACTGGGGCCAACATGTATGAACTACATGAGGCCAAAGTCGGCCAGACGGCACTCAGGGCGCAGTGCATTTTCCGGCGTCGATGTCTATGGGGCTGCAACCGGTATGTCATGGTGCGGGACCTGTGGAAGCTGGTCCACGTCCCTGGCCTAACCTTCGCCAATGCGGTGATCTGCTTGTCAGCACGAACCCGCGAGTGGTTGGAGAGGCGTCAGCGAGAGGTTGGTCGCACCGCAGTGGGGTGTCATGGTGCCGTGGCAAACGAGGCCATACAGGGAGACCTTGGATGGTCCAGCTTCGAGGCCCGGGAGGCCTCGAGCAAGCTAAGCTTCCGTGGCCGTTTGCTGTTCATGGCCCGTGAGCGGTGGGCACGGCGCGCCTTCGAGTACCTGTCTGCTACATGCGTCCGCACAAAATGGGTGCAGCGGGTATATCGTATTGAGGCTAAATGCAACATCTTTAGCCGGCCCATCGAAGCGGGCACAGCAGCAGCGTACACCCGGGAAGTGCGTTCCCGAGTCCAAGACGCAGAAGAGGGCGTCTGGCGTGCGGGAATGGAGGGCAAGGAGACACTCGGCACCTACCGGCAACACAAGACCGCGATCGGTGCCGAGAAGCACTATGACAACAGCATTGGAAGCAAACTGCTGTTTGAGGCACGGGCTGGGGCACTACGAACGCAGGTGTACCGCCGGCGGTATGACTCGGCCCCTGAGGTACAGATTGCGCTATGCCGTATGTGTGGAGCCCAAGAAGAAACTATCGAACATGTATTCCAATGCCCGCAACTCCCGCCGCACGCCAGAGAGGGCGCCACCCTGCCAGTGGCGCTTGGGTTTGTCCACCTGAGCGACGATAGCGAAGAGGCCAGCGAGGGCACCGCAGAAGGGGAATCGAGTGTCCGGGTGACAAAGCGGCGCCTAACGCAATGTTGGGCTGTCGCGCACAATCGCGTCAAGGCGTCAGACTAACCGCGCATTCGAGCGCTCGGTTACGGTGTGCGTGGCCTGCAGGCATTGTGCAGTGGCATCGTCTGGTGTGACACTCGTGCAGGAGTGCTCAACCGCGACATGCAAAACTGTGAACACCGAAGTGTACTCTCTTGTGTCTTTCCATGTTTTGTATGTATTTCCCTGTTTTTTTTCTGTATGTTTGTTTTAGTTGGCCAGAGCACTCATAGTGCCGACCCGTTGCAAAGGGTATGACCATTAAATCATCATCATCATCATCATCGGTGAAAGCCACACCAACTCGCCGCCACGGTGGTCACGTGGTACACCCGTTCTTCGGGAGCGCTCTCGAGCGAGGGCTCCCCCCGATTTTCTGAGCCGCTCTTAGGCGAAATGCCTCCTTGTGGAGACGGCGCGGGCTCGCGGAAGTGGCGGTGGGGAAGCAGGAACAGGTTGGCGTGCATGTGACCAGCGCGTCATCCCACTCACTATCGCTCATTGGTCTTTGCGCTCAGCAGCACGGCAGAAATGGGTCTCGGATACATTTGCTCTGCGGCAAGAAAACCGCGCCGTTCTGCGGAAAATAGGTTTCCAGTGGCTGCCGACTTCGTCAAACGGCGCGCGGCACGGCACGGTGCCGATAGTGTGCACGTACCTGTCCCCCGACTGCTGGCACAGGCGTGCGCCAACTCCTCCCCGCCACTGGCACGGCGGCGGCTCGTACACGCGTGGCGGGTGGCTCTCCCGCAGGATTTAAAACTCAAGATGGTGGATGGACGCGAAACTGCTCCCGTAGGGGAGCTATATACAGGAACTCTAGCAAGCACGGAAAAATTGTTTAGAGAAAATGGCCATTTCATCACACATGGTGCGTGAAAGAGAAAAAGGGTTGGGTGCGGAGGGTACAGGGCAGGAAGAAGAGATCCTCTTATGTTGCATGGGTGGCAGAAGACTACCGTCCTTTGGCAGAACTTGCTGCGTTGGTAGCAAACTAATAGCTTTTCCTTCACTCTCCTCATACATTCACTGTACCTACCTCAGATTTCATTCCCCTGCTTCCTTTGCAAGCCCTGTTACTCGCTCTCCGATGCAGTTCCTGTTCTCCGTTTTCATCTTTCCTTCTGTTACTAACGTTCGCTTGAATACGTCAGGGACGAGTGCATGAGAGCTGCGTCTGAAAGGGGATTCGCACCAATGGGCAGCCGCTGAAAATATATGAGAATCGGTTGCGTTAAAATGCATTATTGCAATCAAAAGCAAACAGCAGTACCTCTCTGTGCACGTCTTGTTTACTCTTTCGCGAACGTAGGGGCGGGAAGGCTCAAATGAGCGCACTCCGCGTGCGATGGCCTCTGTGCTTAGAGCACCAGGTTGCTGGGTTCCGATCTGGAAGCAGTCGTTGCATTGTTGCGGGCATGCCACTTCAAAAGCAGCATGCCAGGAACAGGAACTCATAAAGACGAAGTGGTGGCGCAACGTTTCCCAAAATATAGATGCAGTTCTATTCAAGGTGAGCGCTGTGAGAAGTGCGAAGAAATTACTCGCTAGTGTTTTCCTTGTGCTGTCGTTTAGAGTACCTTATGTTTATCCTCTGTTTATTTGTGTTTTGCTTTTGTTTTCCTTCCTCAACTTTAACAGCGGCATCCGCTTTCCTTCGCTGCTATTGTACCTTAACATTCTTAACGACGAAGCTGGGGATTTACCTGTCATCGTTGACGCTTGGCTTTTGCTTTGACGTTGTGGCACCGACAAATAGGCCCTTTGCCGTGGCGGCTGTCTTTCGAACCCCGCTGTCACTCGCCCGCTGTCACTCGAACCGTGCGAACTGTCAAGCGCTCAAGGCCGGAAAGAACGCTTCTTCGTTCACATGGTTTATTCCTAAAGGGTTCGCCACCCTCCCTCAACTAGTTTCGGTATCGGCCTGGGTGGGTGACGCCCAACGACATTCGATGATAAAATCTTGGTATTTAAATAGATCACAAGCAGGGGCGAAGGTAGAAAAACCGACTCTTCGAAGGAAACACAAATACACGGCGGCACCATCTCACGTGGTGCGTTCATCTCGCCCAAGATAACAGGCATGCGAACTAGTCTAATAGTCCAAAGGCAGGAGCAGCGCTCATTTTGATGAATGACGGACAGAAACACACACCACAAGCGCTGACTATTAAGCAGCAGTTTACAGGCAGCGCTTGTGGTTTGTGTTTCTCTCCGTCCTTCGCATAAATGTGCGTGGTTTTTTCCTTTGTAATTCACCACGAACTAACCCAACATGGTATTCTTTCCTAATAGTGAATTACACTGATAGAAAACATCGCTTGCCCGGAATGCGCTCTAACAAAGTGCTTGCACTTCGTAAATATTCTTTTTGCGAATATTTTTTTTCTGTAAATAAATACGTTTTTTAAATATTCAGTCTTTATTTATATATGTGTTGCGAAGCAGTTTGTGAATATTCCATCGTTTGTGGTGCTCTACTCAACTGTCGTACTTTACATGGTAAGGAACATAAATGTACAGGATTTTTTCTTGGCCGAGTGTTTGAAAGATATCATCCAGCTGTTTTCACATTTTCTTGCCTTTCTCAACCCAAAATGCGTGATTGCGATTGTCCAAGTTGGAACATCGAAGTTGGAAGAAAACTTTAAATATAGTAACCAATTTTCGGGAAGACGTAATCCCAACACGTCAACTACACATGTTTTCTCAAAAGAAAAGCCGCCCAAAGCCGGAGAATTGTGTAGCGCAAAGGAGAAAAGAGCTTGAATGATACCTTTACTGGAAACAAAGAAATCGCGCCTCACGCCAGACAGCCGCGACAGGTGCCAGGATTAGCAATGATAATACAAATACGTCCCCAAAGCCACAAAGCAAGCGAGCGGTGTAAGCCTCGCTGCTAACGAACATACACTGGCCAATGAGTTTTCCCCTCTTCTTGCGTCCAAAGTGAGCTGACATTTATGACCGGCCGCACAAAAACTGCAAATTATCGCCGTTAAATATCAGCACTACAAAGAACGGGCATAAAAATATGACAGGTAAAGCGGCAAAAATTTTGAAGCACGCAATATTTTTCTTGTCTTTCTTGAAACACGCGGTTGGTTTTGGCATGCTGCACACCCGTTTATCTCAGCAAAACACAACCTGCACCATTTATATAGATGCGAAAGCAGTGTACGACCGTTACGCACCTAATCAATACCTGGAAAGAGGGGACACCACATGGGTTTTGTACTCATGTATACTTTGCTTCATGAAGAAATGAAACGAATGTCGGCACGCTGTCTGGTGGCAGGGCGTTTTGTCTCGTGGCCGGACCGCGCTCTGATGAGCCGCTTCTAGAGCGCTCGCCCCAATTCGCGGTCCGTTACAGGGCTTGTTTTCTTTGTGCCTCTTCTTTGTTTTCTTGTGCAAGCACTGTAGCCCACCCCTCGCCCACGAATTGCCACTGGTGCCATTGGTTCCCCCACGAAGCTGAAACGCCACTTCAAAAAAGGTATTTACGGCGAATCGTCGGGACCGAATACAGGTAAACCTGGATCTAACGAACCTTTGTGTAAGGAATTCCTGGAGTTAGCGAAGTTTTTCAATTCCCCATTAGCAACCCCATTGAAAACGATGTGTTTGCGACCTCTATGTAACGAAGGCGGTGCGACGGTTGACCTTGATGTAACGTATTAGCTACACTGATTTGTTTGCACTTTTTCTGAAAAATTGGCTGGAGCAATGCGCTAATTTGGCGAACTTCTCCGGCTCCGCAAAATACCATACGTTTACAGTGTTAGTGCGGTGTCGTTTAGGCGCTAGGCCTGCCTTTCGGCGTGTAGTCGCGCGTCTCCACTGCCATCTGTGGTGTCGGTGTGAGTGATAAGTTCTGCTGCCACGAAACAAAAAGTTCTGTCTTTTCAGGACAAGCCCGTAATTTTTCCGTGGCCGCTGGCGAGAAAAAAGAACGTCGCCGCCAGGTATAGCATCCCGGCTAACAGCCTATCAACAATTTTTAGTGCGGAAAAGAGCATCAAGTCCGCGAAAAAACACCCTTTCAGCATAAGTTTGATACTTGAAACGGAATTAAGTACTGAAAAGTGTCAAAGTGATAGTAAGTTACGTTTGTGAATAGGGGGTAAGCGTTTTTGGTTCTTTGAAGTGCCGTGTGGTGCCTAAGCTTGTGGGAAAGCAGCGGGCGGTAGTCACGCAGTCTCTCACTGTGAAAGAAATCCTTGAAGGGTGAGTTTACCATCACTGATCTATAGCATTTTGGTATCGTTGCTTCTTCCTTCACGCCAGTCTTAGCTTGAAACCTGCATGTAACGAAAAATTGCGAATTTTTGTCAACTTTTTTATATCCAGGTTTAACGGTAAATCGGTACCGTTTCCTACGTCGAAAACAGGACTAAAGCAGCGCGCAGATAAAACGAGAATCCAAAAGTGCGCCTTTTCGATGATTTGCGAGGAGAAACCTGTCTCTCTGCAATGGCATGAGGTGCGTGTATCCTGGTCGAAAATCTGTTTCGACCGTTGGGTATCCCAATTAGCCGTTTTAAATAAATGTTGTACTACCTAGGTAACACCTCTTGTTGTTTTAATAGCATAAATAGAGACAATTTCTCGCATCGAAGTTCGAAAAACCTAAAAATAGGAAATTAAAAAAATAAAATTTTCACGAAGCATGCCTGACAAACTAAAAATATGCATGATATACACGTTCCCCCAAGCGAAGGAATAATCAGGAAAATACGAATGAAGAAACGCCCTGCATTTCCACAAAAAATGTAGATTTGGCGAAAGTAACGCATTCAATCGCTATGATAGCCGAAATGGACATAATTTGTTGCAAACAATTCTGCTAAACCAAAAAAAATAAGAAATTGAAAAATAACATTTTTTACCTAAACGATTAGATAAAATATAAAATGTGCATCTTACATATCTCCCCCGAAAACTGAAGAATCAACGAATAAAGTCTGAAGAAAACGTTCAAAATACGCACAAAAAATAGCAGACATGCGAACCGCATAACGCTTTACTTTTCTACAAAAATGCAGATTTGGCGGAAGTAACAGCTTTAATCGCTACAATAACGTTAATGGAGATAATTTGTCTGACAGAATTTAGAAAGCCAAAAAGCAAGAAAAATAGCAAAATAAAAGTTTCACACGAACGATCCGACAAAATAAAAAATATGCATCCTATGTATCTCTCCCGAAAACCGAAGGCTAGACAAAAAAGCAGTTCACAGAACAACGTTTTAAATACGATAAAAACAGTGAAAACGAATGAACTCTGCAGTACGCCTTGCATCTTCGGAAAAATAACAATTGCTGGGGAAAAGACACTTTATCATTATAATAGGATTAAGTTCCAGCATTGCCGAAAAGAAACAAAAGAAATCTTTAAAAAGAATAAAATACTTCAATGTCTTTCGATACTCATAGAAATATTTCGCTGTAAAGAACCAACACTCTAGAGAAAGGGAATAAAATGCTACGCAGTAGTAGAGAATTCTCTGAATTCTGCAGATCATTTTCTGACGACATTACTCGCCCTTTGTTCGTTCGTTAAAGTAGCTTTATTATGTGGGGATAAGTGTTGGGGGAAGGGAACTTCTCGCATTATTCACCTGTCATACCGACCATGTTCGAGTGAACTTCGGGCGTGCCATAGCATGAATACCCAAAAAGACAAAACATGGGAGCACACGTCTTTTGTTACCTGAGTTCATTGCTGTAACGAGGAGTCAGTGACTCTTTTTTAACAAAACGATTTCATTCTTACATGAGCGGGGATAAATGCAGCTCTAATTTTGGTTCTTTCGATGGCGGGGCTGCGGAATGACCACTGAAAACATTGACTATATACTCAATGTTCAGCCTCTTCCTCGGTTGGTCTTGCGGCCGGTTGGACGTTGAAAATTTAGAAAGGAAGGAATGCACCGTTTAGGTTCCGGGCTTCCCGGCTCGGTGTCTTTAACACTGTCACGTAATAACTGCACCGTCAGTTGTTCGAGATAAATCGTGAAATCTCTTTTGTGCAGCTTCTGGTGGTTAGCAGGTTTGGCGGGGAAAACATTATACACGAAGGGTCACGCTATGTTCAGACTACCGCCGGAAAAGCAATATCGTGATGTATGGACGTAAAAAGACTTGGATGTCACGCAGTTCGGTTGGTTGCGACGTGAAATGACGTCATTCTCTAAAGTTATACGACAGTTACAGGGAACAGGCTGAACCCCGCGTCATTCCAAGTGACAACGATCCGCCCGTGGGAGAACGTTAGCGTGCACGTCTTGTAGATGTCGTCACTATTGTCTTGTCTTCTCGATGAACTTGCACATATGTGAGTTACAGGTGTTAGCATGCGATGTTTCTCATAAGATTATCGGTGAAGCGCTAATGACAGGACAAAATGCCAGAATGTATGAAGTTTACTAGAGGTAGACTAATGTGGTTAAATAAGCTAAAAGATTAGGTACGTTTACGTACATTGTAAGTGTGCACCTATTAGGATGAAATTTAGGTCTTACTGAACAGCAATATTGTAATCTCTGTCGTTTATTAGAAGTGCAGTCATCCACAAAATGTATTACGGTAGAGGGTATACGTGCCTAAAGTTGTGATTATTGCATATCTCACAAAAATCTCTCCTGAAGAACACTAAAACTAAAACCTCAACAGGTAGAACACATGTTGTTGCCCACACCTTACTGCAGTAGAAGGGACAAGTTGCGGGCACAGGGATAGGTTATAGAGAATCAAATAGAAAGTTTGGAACACGTTGTGTGTCATTATCACAAATGAAAGATGTGTCTTTAATGTTTGCCAAGGTATAATACGGAAAGAACCGACCTGTCTGCAACATACTGTCCCTGGACAAAAAAATGGCCAAGCCTTAGTCGGGGTAACAGCAAAAAGAAAATGACTGAATGGGAAAGGATTTGGCGATGGTAATGGGAGGACGCAATCGCACCACCATAAACGTTTCTGCTGTACGTGTGATGTCTACTGCGATGATTCCGAAGCGTCTACGAAAGTGGCAGCTGCGAAACGTGGTCGGCTATGAAGGGAGTGCTCAGAGGGCTATTTATGTTAACAGAAATATGCCGCATGGTGAGCTAGCAGTTAGGCTCTCATTGCAACTGAGACCGCAACAAGCGACGCCATTGCAGCCGTTGCGACCTAAAATATTGACGCGAGACAAGCATCTATACAATTAAGAAACGTTGCCGCAACACAAAACAAACTCATGGCATACCTACCATTACGCATTAAAGAGTCCATAGCGTGAAATAAAATGTAACGCGGTTTTTCCGCCCCTGGCCACCGGCTAATATTGCTGGACACCCGCTTGCACCTCATCGACCTGCCACAACATTCCTCTGCAGATTTTACAATGAGAGGATGAGAATATCCGTCTGCAGAATCTCGTTACCCACAAACTGAACAAATGGTCCTATTGCTTCATCGATGCGCTTGAGCTACCTTCACAAGATGCAGCTCCTGCTGCCATTTGTACAGGCGTTTCCTGGGGCTCTTTCTCATACCGCGCAGGCACAGCCTTTTATCACCCCGAGCATGACACGCTCCATTGCTTTGAGCTCCAGTCTTAGACGTGATATCACAGCGTGCCTCAAAGGGTGCAAATCTCCCTGAGGAGCGACTAACAATTCATACAGATTCCCTTGAGCTCTAAGAAAGTCGGGCCGATAATATGGCAAAGCTTTCTAACTCATCGAATTAAGAGCGATTGCTGATCACTTCGCTTGCAGCACAATGTAAACGTACATGTGACATGGGTTCCCTTGCACACTGGCTGCTTCCGAAATGTAGCCGTGCATGCTTTTGGCTGGCGCGTTTCTCAACTCCTACTCACCGCCGCGCTCACTACTGTCCGCTCACTTGAAGAGCCTGACGTACAGCGAGATTTGCTGAAGCAACACGGACGCTAAGTGCTTCTGCCAACGCTACCTTCTAATTGTTATCCATTGCCGAGTAGACTACCGCAGGCTGCTGAGGTTTTCATACCTACAGAACACGAGCTGGAGCTGCACTTACTATTGATGCATTAGCGAAGTGGAGAGCTTACATTCCTCGTCGTGGACCCCAGCAACCTGACAACGTTGAGTCCTCCCATCCTGACGTCACCTGCCGAACATGTGATTGGCGGGACCGCCGTACTTGACGCACCTCGTGCGGGAGTGTACCGTATTGAGGGTGTTCGTGCGTCTCATCGCGATTCAGTGCCAACGTATAAGTCCTGAACGCATATGCCACCACAGCACACACTGCGCCCGTGTCCTGCGTTCCCTCTGGGATTGCGCTCGCTTGGGTGACATCGGGACCTGAACTCATTTTGTCAACATCCTTCCCTCCCCCTCCAACGTTATATGCTTATGTGCGAGCCCCTTCCTAATAAAGTTTCATATATCTGTCTTTCCACCAGGCAGCACATTTTCTAGACAGCCTAAATATGAACGATTCTCGGTATCCCCACTAGAGGACTTGTTGGACGCTGACCTCAGACGTCAGAGCTGCGGACCTTGTAAGGTTGGCCCGGTGTGTGTGCTAATACTACGACTAACTGACCGTGCAAAATTTCGATATCACTTGCTTCTTTGTTATGGCATATCTTAAGGCCATTCTTTGATGATTGAGTTGGCTTTTAATTTCCGTTAATCGCATCGTATAGGGCTAGTAGACAAGAAGCACAGCACTAGGGGACGACGCTGAGTACACATGCTTCCCATGAGCTCCGCAAAAAAAGTGATTGTGTCTGCCTAATTTCCCAAAACACCACGTAGTAGAGCCCCGACATTGAGTTCCCCAAAGATATACACACGAGGGGACAACAAATTATCAAAGACGCTACCATCAGCTGGCCGAGTGCGACCAAATTTTCGTCCCAGTGAAACGAGGGTCCACTGATCATAACACGGAATCGAAATATTCCAGCAGCAGTGTCGTATCGGGGGCATACAAACATATAAAATCGCGGCCGTATGAAAAATACGAGTACACCTAGGACTCCTTATAAAGCAGTGATTGCGAAATCACGAATGTCTAATTTCCGAACGAACACGTGTCCTCTTATCATTGTCTCCTTCCGGTACATTTCACCGTATTTCTTTCTTTTGGCTACTGGGACTCCGCCCACTTCCGCATCCGCATCGCCAAGCAAAGATGGTATTCAGATGGCCACACTGTGCTGTTCGGCTAATGCTAGTTACGTAATTATCATGCTCGCGTGATGTTGCGCCACGTGGCGTGCAGCAGCTGTGCACGGGCCTCCGAACGTTGTGAGCGCCTGAAGCCTGCTGGAGTGTGCACGAACACCCCTGTCCCGGGCGCACATAAAGGGGGGACCTCTGGGGAAGTGCGTGTGCCTAAACGAGCACGACACCGGCCAAAACATCGGAGCCTTTACGATGCAGCCAACACCGAGCCTTTGAACTGTCGACTGTGTTTGGTGTGCCGTCGTTTATGTTTTTTGCCCTGAAGGCCGGATTTTTGATTATCATGGTCAACATATAGAACACGAAGAGATCCCTTAAGAGCACAGTACAAGATGCCGCTATGCAATGCCTCCCGTGAAGCTGCATGAACGAGTAATGCCATGCACCTGCATGTGTGCATGTGCACCAGTGTTGCACGGAACGGCGTTACAAGGAACGGCGTTCCTGGAACTAGTTCCTTTTTGGAGGAACGGAGAAACGCCACCGTTCCATTAAGGGTCGGTGGAACTGTAACGGTAACTCGTTACGTTTTTGAAGGAACGGCAGGAACGGCGTTCCTGCCGTTTACATCGCTAGGATTTGGCTGTTCTTGATGCCAAGGCTCGAGTACAAAAATCCACAAAGCGCTACTGCGTTTCTCTTCCTATAAGATGGTCAGTTTGCCCGCCCTTCAGCCGTACGTGCTTCCTCGAAGGTCAAAGGCAGAAGAATAACCACGCAGCAGGCCGCAGCTTGTGCTTGCTTTCATGCTGGTTGCTTACGCAGCGTTCGACGGGTGAATAGCGTAGCCGCGAGAATGCGTTTCACCCTTCATCGTTTGTCTGGGGAGGCCAGAATGCGCGTCTGGCCGATAGAATTGTTCCCTGGCGGGGAAAGAATAGAGAGTTTTAGCAGTCCGTCCGTTCTGTCGTATGCGTTGTTACTGGGTTGACCGGGACCCGGCTGGGCCCTTGGGCATTCGTCGCGGTAGGGGGATTAGTTCCGCGGGCCTGCCTTGGCCACGTCCGTGCATCCGCACCCTTCCTACTCGCCCTTCCGCGCGCTCAGGAGCAGACCGGTCCCGGACAACCCGGTAACAACTTAACCAACGAAACGGATGGACTGCTAAACGGAATCCGGACATTTCGGTGTCGGACATTGCGGTACAGGACGTTTTGGTCCAGGACGTTTCGGTGTGGACATTTCTGTGCACGGACATTTTGGTGCACGACGTCTTGGCCCAGACATTTTGAGTGAGGGGATGTCCCAGGCATACTTTGAACATTTTAGCTTTAATATTGTAATTTCGTGACTTGATATGATTTTACGTTCGAGACTGGTGCTTGCGCCGCCGTTCGTGGAAACGAACGCTAAACCCTGGCGGAGCATTGCCACGTGAAACCCAATTTCTGTAGCAGATGGTAAAAATTAACGTTGTTATTTTGGATCCGTTCAACCATTTTTCTGTTATTTTAACATTCATGTGAACAACCCTAATAGTTTAAGTGTTACCAAAGCGCTTTCCTTTCACTTCACCCAATGGTGCAAGACGCTGGTGTTTTTAGTCTATTCCTTCCCCCCCCCCCCCATCCCAGCAAAACTTCCGCGAAAAGACAACAGAAAAACGAGGTCGATTAGGCGCGTGTGCATTTCGTTTTAATTATTCTCTAAATCAATCTCGCCTTCGTTGCATTCGGTGTCAGTTCTACTTAAAACTAACAAACCAACCATCGCACTTACGGTGGCGTTACTTAAGGAGGGGAAAGCTGAGCCCCGCCGGCAATCATCCCCCTAAGTAGAGAGACAGGGGTGTCACTTGTGCTTTACCATTGCGTCTACTGGACTTCGAAAACTATAAGACGACTGTTGCCGCCCTCGTCACACTAGCCTATTCATTTTGTTTTGCTCCACATAATTGATTTGATTGATTGTAGGGTTTAACGCGCCGACGCAACGCAGGCGATGAGGCGCGCCGTAGTGGAGGGCTCCGGATTAATTTTGACCACTTGGGGATCTTTAACGTGCGGCGAAATCTCGTACACACGGGCGTTTTTGCTTTTCGCCTCCATCAGAAAAGCTGCCGCCGCGGCCGGGAATCGAACCCGCGACATCGTGCTCTGAGCAACTGAGCCACCGCGGCGGGTTTGCTCCTTATAATGGGAGGAAGCGCTGTATACCTGGGGTATCCATGATATGCGCGACTTGATGAGTTAATTCCCAAGGGGGCGACTGAAGGCGCAGAAAGAGCGATTCCTGGAGTGGAGGCGTCGTCGATATGACCGCGACGCGCGGAAGGGCTTAGCCAGCAAGCGATAGTGGCCATTGTGTTCTCAGCGGCTTTTTGGGTGGATTTTTGTGTCACATTATAGAGGTTTCGTGCGCCAATGGTGAATGTAAAGCTTTATCTCTGTTTTAAACACGAAGTGTGCTATGTCATTGTTCTGAATGTATCACCCAATTCCTGCAAAAGCCTCCACTAAGAGGCTAGCAGTATGTTTCAAATAAAAAAAAATAAAAAATCACTGCGGTGACGTTTCGGAGACCGTGAACTCCACCACGCCAGTAGGATTTTCAGGGGAAACCGAAAATAATATGGCTGAAAAAGAAATCTGGTCGAGATTCGAGCGTACAGGCGGGAGGTGGGAGGGGGGGGGGGGTCGCTAGAACGAATTAAAATGTGGTAAATGTAGGCTTGTAAACATTAAACGGAGGTTGGTTGTCCCGAACACAATGGGTGGAATTTGTATGCACAACCGGTACGCGCTTAATAAGCATTTAGGACATTAGAACCTGCGGCTGTTTTCCAAAAGGCCCGTTTTTCCTCCCCGACAATATCCTAGACCAGTGTTCGCGAATTCATTTTAGCAAAGCAGCCCAGCCTACGTAATAATCTTCATAAGGTTTTCTACATTCTGGGGGGCTAGCTAATGTTTGTGACTTTCTGGATATTGAGAGTGTGCATGTAAGTTATGTAATTTGAGGGTGTGTAATTTAAAAAAACTACAAAAGAGGTGGTAGACCATCGTAAACACGGGTAATTGTCTTAACTAAAAAAGAGCGAATATAAATTAACAACCTGTCTTAAATGAAAAAAAAAACGTGTGCTAAAGAATTCAATCGGCTGCATAACAGGTGTCCCCAGGAAAAGGTATTAAACAAAAATATATAAATGTAGAATTTCTAGAAATACCTGGCAAAGATCGAACATGGCATCAATCAAAAACATAAATTCACTGCTCCAGATTGTTGTCCATAACCCACGTTAAGCGGGAATAAAAATATAACGGCTGTCGCAAACAGGCACCGGATAATTTGGTCGCCGAAATGTCCGTACACCGAAATGTCCGTACACCGACATTTCCGCACCGAAATATCCTGCACCGAAATGTCCTCGAGCCGTCTGGAGTTTGTCCGATGCTCCCTGAAAAAATTCGCCTAGGAGCGTTTCTTTTGATTATCTTTATCTCCCGATAATCTGCTGCCGGTGGTGTTAATATTCGCATAATATACGTAGTTCGATGTGAGTTTTAAATGTCTCACCTAATTTCGACCCAGGATTATCCGACACTATATTTTAATTTAAAAACCTAATTGTAACGTTAATGTAATGACACGTTCCAATTTTCGCAGTGGAACTGGAACGCGTTCCTTTCGCAATAAAGGAACTTGTAACGGGAACTCGTTTCAAAATTGCCAAGGAACGAGGAACGAGCTTTAGTTCCTATTTTGGAGGAACGTGTACAACACTGATGTGCACCTATAGTCGGCACAAGTTGAAGAATGACAATGATTTCTAGATGTTACAAACTGTGCGCATCAATGGAGCGTGTCACACATTGTGATCAGGCTTGAATAATGCTAAGGCAGCGCCCTTCATAACATAACGAGGTCTGGAATGCTGCCTGGTCCGATCACAACAGCGTCCGATAACACGTGAGGTTTTACTACAAAGGTACAACCATAATGGGAGAGGCTCCGTGTGACACAAAGAGCATTTCTTCACCAGGCAAGGACTTAGCGATCCTGATTAAGTACATTTGCCACCAAACCGCCTAAATGAATTTCCGATCACACTATTGGTTCCGTAGACGTGGCTGGAGATCTTTTGGAGAGGCTTCAGTCCTTCAGTGGCCGCAACTAAGCTGATTATTCTTCTGATGATGATAGTTAAGTAGTTTTGTGGCACCGAAATTAAGGCATTTGAGATACCGGTTTATCAAGCTGCGTAAGTTCTGCACAGACCGTCCATTTTCGCTACAGTTTCAATTGTGTTTCTCATGCTGAAAACGAGATTTTCACGGCGCGGTTGGAAGTGATCGGTAGATCGATTGAATTATTTAAAAGATTGATGAACTGTGATAGATTGAGTGAAGGTGCTTATGTATTATGGCGCTTTTTTCGAAGCCTTTCACAACTTTTCTTTGTGGGTATATATGCGTGGTTCAGTAGAAAATGTTCCGGTACGCTGACAATTTGTTGGTATATATGCGCTGTTGAGTGGAACATGTTCAGGTACGCTGAAAATATGTCGAAGTAATTTTAGAACTACATGTTGAAAAACCCGCACTATTTTTTATTTATCGCTAGAACGGCCCTGCGAAAAGCCTCACTGCCTCACTCTTATTCTAATTGTTTGCGTAAAAATTATATTTACATACGCGGACGCAACAACTACTTACGACTACATATCAAGGACGCAGGTAGCCACCAGCTCATGTCAGCCGCCAGCTACCGATGAAAAGTTTTAAACGATGATGACGTATTTAGAAAACACCAGTCTACTACATCCTGGACAGCCTGCTTTTCCGGAAGCACCCTCGGCAGTAACAGAAATACTTAAAGTACTGCATGACTTCGCATCAACGAATAATTGTAATCAATAAATGCACTCTGGAATAAAAGACGTATCGAAGATATTCAATCGCCTATCCCGAAGGAAAATATTCGCTAAACTCTATGCAAACACGATCGGTATACATTTTCTTCCTCCATTCTGCCCAATATGCAAAAATTGAATTAAAAAGCATCACAACGAGAGAACCGCAGGGGTTTGTTCTAGGCCATTTGTATCGAAAAAACGCTGATATCCTGTTTTGCGAACGTGCGTTAACGGCTTGACTACAACGGAATGCAAAAATTGATTGCTCTATAAACCTTATTAGCTCCGAAGGCGTGTAGGCGAGCACGCCGTTGAACGCCTTTCGCAGTTTTTGCTGTTAAGGTGCGCTATTGTGATTTATCAAGCTGGATAGGTTATGGCGATATATGTTGTCCACTGAGCTTGGGACAGACTTTTAGCACGTAAACACGAGTGTCCCCTCTAATCGAGCACCGCATGTGGCATGATGTTAGCGACAAACCAAGCTTACGTCCTCGGCAGTTCCACCATCTCGGAAACCTCCGTGGCTTTGGGGCGTACTAAGTTCCAACATAAGTAACCCAAGCAATCTGCTACTATATCTAACCCCAACAGATGTCATTACTGACATAACTACAGGTACATTGCTGCAACACAAAGCAATCCCCAGCCTCATGCATGGTATGTACATGTATATTTGAAAGGAATGAGATCTCAAGCTTCACTACAAAACGTTTGCGCGCACCGTGGATTTATCGAAACACTGACGATAGAAATCATACCCGAAGCCTCTGCGTATGAGTTCTCATTTACCGCGCACTGAAATTTTCATCTGTGTAACAGCTCGTTTGATGCCTTTATTTACTGCCTTTAGTGCAGCCACCTTCTTCCTTACTGATGTCACCACAGTCATCCTTTCCCCGCACACTGCCTCCATTTCAGGGTGCACTTGCGATTGGTACGAGAAAACTCGGTTTGCGATCAGTGCATCAAGGACCAGTTTAGGCGTTCGTCAGAGCCATCGGCAAAGTCCTCGGATCCGCCACACTTCTTACTTGCGGCGATACACTAGACGCTCCCGTTGCCAGAATGACAATCAAACTGATCCGAAACGCACTACGTGTCACCCCGACAAGTCTTCGCGTCTTCGTCTGAGCCATCCCGACAGTCTTGTTTTCCGTCACACCGCTGCTCGTGCGGGATGCAGCCACGATATCTGCAAGCAAATTCAGTTTCCGTACAATTTCGGACTTCACAGTTGTCTTCGTCAGATCGATCAGGGCAGTCGAAATAACCGTCGCACCGGAACCGACTTGGTGCGCACTGGTTTGTGGTGACACACACGAACTGATCCGCCGAACAAACACTGGGGTCACTTGTGTTCCTTAGCAGCCGGTAGGACGTGGTAGTAGCCATAGCTGAAGCGAAAACGATTGCCGTGCCCAAGAGCCGCATTAAAGCTGAGCGGCTGGAAAAATTCATGTCTGGCAGCGAATTGCCAACTCCCGATAAGTTGATTCGCAGGATTTGCACTCACGTGTGCGAAGTCTTGTTAAAAGCCCCAATGTAAGCAGTACTCAGGCGTTGGAATTCCGGAGAACGTGTTAAGGCGTCAGCTTGGAACTTGAGGCACAAAGCTCGCGTATACAGGACAGGCAGGGTATAAGCCTGGAATTTCCTGCACACTTGTTACCGTGCGCGTATTGGCTCGGATGTGACGCCAAGAAGCACAAGGATGAGGATTCCGTGCACTCACCCCGCAGGGAAGCGAAACAAAAACTAGACAGTTGTTATTTTTATCTAACTCTTCAGTTTGGTTTGGATGCGTCAGTTTTGAATACACTGCTCTTCAGTTTGGTTTCAGCAACAAAGCAAATCATTCTATGTCTCACTGATGACATAAGCTGCGTCAAAAACACAGTGCAGGAAAGCCAACTTTTTCTGACGGTGATGGTGATTGTGGGTGAAGTGAAAGAAAAAAAAAATGGTTTCCGTGGTCGGAATCGAAGCTGGGTTTCTCGCGGTAGGAATTGGACGTCTATCTGATTCCGCTATTGCGACACGGCCGAATAAGTAATCATTTGGAGAGGGATGCATAGACGTGCAAAATTAGACAAAAAACAGGCACCTGTCCGGCTAAAGACGACGATGCTTGAACGCGAAGCTTTGTCCGTGAGAAATCAATTGGTAAAGGGCCACATTTAAAGCCGCTGAAATCAAGAGTCCAAATTGAGGGCGTGTCAGAATCAGAGCTCAATGAGTCAAAGTCTCAACCATGTTCGCGTCAAAGTTTCAACTCAGACGACAACCAAGGACTCCCTCGCGAGAAACATTCGCGTTCAATCAGCGTCGTCGTGACACGGAGGAGTGGGCAATTTTTCATTTAAATTTCAGAACGGTTTATCCGTGGCTCTAACATGTGTCTGTGCATATCATGTGATTTTTTACATCAACTTTGCAATGATGCTTTTCCTTTGTACTACTAGTGATTGTTTCGCCCTCTCGAAGCTTCCTCGTTTTGTTTCTAACTGCAACACCCTCCTGAATTTTATCACTTTCTCGGATCTGTCCTTAGATGAGCTGTTAGCATCACCATAAGCAATGCCCCATGGCGAAAACAATTACCATCAATAAGCATGCAATCTCTTTAATACCAGTACCCATCATTATGGAGCCACGTGCACAGAACAATTGTAACGTCATGACTGAGACGTCACTGAAAGGTTCCCTACCTAACAACTGAAGTAGTGCTTTAGCACCCTCAATAGATGAGCGAAGTTACGGTACCAAGTGCATAGACCGCTCTTCCAATTTCAAGAGGCACTTTCATCCATGGAAAGGGGATCGGCGCCAGGGATTGAGTGGTTCTCCCGCATGATTTATACCTATTTGTTTTGAAAGCGCGTAAGAAACCCGCCGCGGTGGCTCATTGACGAAGGCGTTGTGCTGCTGAGCACGAGGATGCGGGTTCGATTCCCGGCCGGGGCGGCCGCTTTTCTGATTGAGGCAAAAAGCAAAAACGCCCGTGTGTACGAGATTTTGGCGCACGTTAAGCATCCCCAGGTGGTCAAAATTAACCCGGAGCCCTCCACTACGCGCGCGCCTCGTCACCTGCAGTGCGTCGGTGCGTTAAACCCACCAATAAATTATCGAAAGCGCTTAAGGATTTATTACAAATGTCAATGACTTACAGTAGAAATACTAGTTTACATTAGACATGCTGATTCTTGTTATAGCTCGCATTGGTTACGCGAAAGCGGTAGTCTAAGGTCAGGCGACAAGAGTTCAATGGCTTGCGTAATTTCCAATTATAGAAAATATCACAAGACACGGTGATTAGTGAGCGACGCCAAGCCTAAATTCGCATTTTACCACGAAAAGTGTAAGCAATATTGTTCAAATTGTAATTCTTATATTGTAGATCTAAACAAAGGACCTCAGCGGTGTTTTGTTTTTATTTTGAAATTACCACCCCTTTCAGTTCACACGAATTTTGCGTCAGTATACAAGCGAATCCGACTGATATCCGCAAGGAGAATTTCCGTTTTACATTGCGCGTATACGTTGTATGCTAGAAAATGCGACCGGATTTCATGCAGCAGTCCCCAGGCTAATTCTAGGCATAGTAAGCGAAGTTCAGCGAAGTTCAACGAAGTTCATGTGATACAAAAAATTGTAGGTACTCTTGGCTCAGCCAAAAGGTGAAAATGCAGAATGCGCATCAAGCAATGAAGTGGCATCGTTCGTGGCGCTTGACAGTTTCGCCACACTATGCCTACCTAGTTTGATTGATTTGTTGTTGATTTCAAATCGCTAACGCTGCACAGGCGATGAGGCGCGCCGTAGTGGAGAGCTCCGGAGAAATTACCGAGCGCCGAAATCTCGAACACACGGGTGTTTTCGGTTTTCGCCTTCATCAGAAAGTGGCCGCCACGGTCGGAAATCGAACCCGCACCTTTAAGGAGCTATGAAGACAAAGTACAAGTTTCTTTTATTAGATAGATTTGGTGTTTTATATTGCCCCCAGTGCTAGTCCGGCAGGAAACGATAGATTATACACAAAGAAATTAATCAATTTTTGTTATAATTTTTATTCTTCCGCCAAGTCCTGTGTTTCGTGAGGTCGTCCGCGATGACGTCAGAAAAGCAGGCCTTAAAGTGAACGCGAACGCGGCATTAGGCATCCAGCCATGGAGGAAAGAAAAGTATTCTTTCCTCCATGCCTCCAGCGAACTACAGAGCCTTGTTTACCGTCAGTCCTCCCAGATGGCACTACCATACCGTGGCTGACATTTGCCCGACTTTGCTTTGTTTTTGACCGTATTTACGCCTGCCTTGTTTTTATTAGGGTAAAAAGTACTCGTGTTGCGAAATATGGGGTATAGGGACCGGGCGGCAGTTGTATGGCACCACCGTCGCTTCAGCGAACACCGCCGCCTTTGCCGAACCGCTCGTCGGTGGAATGCCGATGGCGGTCAGCGCTGCGTAGTTGTGCATGGCTTTCTGTCGTTCTGCTGCAGTGCGGCTTGCAAAACGTAGGTAATCACAAGGACTTTTTTCAGATCGGTAAATCTTAAAAGCAGAAGAGACTTTTGCGAGGCATGCCATGTGTGTGATTTACGCCCATACTCAGTAATTACACAAAACTGAGGACGCTCAATGCGTCAATGTTGAAGTCAATCTGCAAGTGCAAGTCCGTTCCTTCGCGCAAATGTTTCATGCCTGCATGCAGTTTGGTGCATCGGGAGATATATTGCAGCCAAATGCTTCTACGAAGCCGGTGTGTGCAACCGATATAGGAATGCTACGAGACAACCAGTTTTTGTCGCGTATATGTTCTCTAGCTCATATGAAAGCCAGCGTTTTATATAGTCCGGTAGCCACAAGCAATTTCTAAAGAAATCGGCGGAAATAAATTTAATTTGGCAGCAAACTTCCTGAAATCGGAAGGGTGGCGGTTCGTAGTGTCGAAACTTGGCACTACAATATGTGTCCCTGTCACGTGACCTGCAAACATAGCAGCTACTGTAACTGCTGAAACGTTTATTTACGTATTGAAAACCTTTTAACACAAGTATTTGCACAAGGTTAAATTGTATATGTATTGCTAAACATTATTTTGAAAATTCTAAAGAGACGCCGCCCGCCGCCGCTGGGTTGCTCTCAGTGTGGCTTATTGAGCCACCATGCCCAGGACCAACGGCAGCGTTCAGTAAACAGACCCAGTGAAGGAGCTTTGACGATTCTGCCTGAGGCAGAAGCGTTTGTTCTGCCAAAATATTTAATTTCCAGTTTTTCAAATACGCCAACGGCAGCAAAAAAAAAAAAAAAACGTCGCGCCCGGGGAGAATCGAACTTTCCACCTCCACAACGTGAAGCCAGATTCTACCTATCGTCTATCCCAACGGATGGCGCATTCGTGCACAATAGACCGTTGCATTAAAAACACATAACGGAACTGAGCCTGCGATTCCAACTTTTTTAGCTGGGGACAAGTTTTTAAATATCGTTTTTCATTTCGCATACAGACAAAAGTATGTTGCCGAGTTACTCTATGTCATGGTTGCCAGCATCATTTTTGGGAGGGACATACGGCTCGCAGATCTAAAATTTTCGATTTAAAAAGTTCTAGGGCGTTATCAGCAAAACCGTTTCTCGTCAAGGTGCTTTAAGTGATGCCCTTTCATTTGGGATAGAGAATATATACTCGACAAAAATCGGTTGTCTTTAATGACGAAACGGGGTCGTACACAGACGAAAGATAAGGTTGGGGGTGCTTTTCAAGATTTGCTCAATAACAGAAATTGAGATGGGCGACACTCCTTGTCTTCATTAACTACGATACAAACGTGTTTAATTTCACAAAAATACGCTCAATACCGCCATCGAGAATCGTTTACAGAATAAATACCGCATGATAGAAGAACGTTATTGCTTGTCGTGGAAAAGCATTGCTTTACAAGCCTTGCAATGCTTGCTGGCTAGTTGGCTAATTGTTTAAAAAAATCAATTCGTGTGTGGGTGAAGGACAAAAGACAGGATGGGCGCCAAAAACCTGCCCTCAGTTTCGCTACTGACGGTGGCGGTTGACGTTTAACGTGCCACCTACGATTAAAAAGTCATGCACTCCGGCTAACGACGATGATGATTTATCGCAAATCTTTCTCGTGTACGTTTCTTTGGTTGTCTTCTGGATTTAAACTTCGACTAGTTGAGCTTTGAATTTGACCAGCACGTAGTTCGGTCTTTCGATCGCAGCGTCTTTGACTTGGACCCTTTCCTATTCTATTTCGCACAAAGAAAGCTTAGCGTTCAACAATCGTCGTCGTTAGACGCAGAGCTGTATGATTTTGCTGTTTTATTTTCCACCTCCATGCACTCCTCTCCAAATCTCAACTGCCTCCAACGTGTCGGAGATGCGTCGGTGCTGGAGAAGGAGGAGGAAAAACTTTATTTGCAATGCATGTCAGCGCTAAACCCGCTGGATGAGAGTCCCTCTTCACAGGATTCCATATGACGCCTCCGCCCCCTGGCCCCTGGTAACCAGCCGTGGCTGATCCTCCAAGGCGGGGCTGGACAGCAAGATCTAGAGGACTCGGGCTGGTGCCCCCCCCCCCCATTTGAGGTAACTAGACACGCGTTTTTGGTTTCTTCACAAGGAATTACTCTAGTTTTTATGTTCTCGGCAAAGAATACTTAAGCATCAAAAACCGCGGGCTGACGTTAATTTTGCCACATTTTTAAACTATGGGTGCAAGCCTATAGTCCACGCAGGTTGCAAAATGGGACGACAAAATCGGAAGAGGAGGGGGATGGTTTGTAGCTTGGGCTGTTGGGTGGTTGAATAACTTTGGCTCTTTGTAAAATGGCCACTACAACCGTGGGAGTTCTGCTTCGGCTCTCAGGATCCCATGCTGTCACTCAGGGCAGTAGCCGGCGTTTCTTTTCGGAGAGGGTTTTGTGTTATGGGTAGGGCTCAGTTTGGCACAAGGAACAGCAAGTCTCGCGTACGCGCTGCCTAGAAAATATTCCGGAGGGGGTTTGAATCCCCAAACTCCGCCCCCCCCCCAACCCCTCTGGCTACGTCCCTCCGGTCGCTCACCAAAATCGAAGGCACAAAGTTCACGGTTATAGAACAAAAATGTAATCTCCGCGATGTTTCCACGGCCACCCGGTAATCGATCTTGTACGTAAGTGCCCTTCTCTATAAAGCACACGTATGGAGGTATCCCAGCGTTAAGGCTGGCGTGGAAACAGTACTCATTAAAACCAGGGAAGATAATTTAAAGTGGTAGAAATAAATAACAATATTAGTAGTTTTATTCCTAACCAGATCGTGCGGAGTCATGCGCAGAGCACTGCATAATGCGCTCATGTAAATGTAGCCAATTCCCAACCTTAAAAGCGTCCAGTAAGTTTACGTAGCCGTTAGTGCATTTAAAAAGAAATGAATACTAATAATAGTACTTTTATTCGTTCTCAGATCGGGTGGAGCCAAGCGTACATCGCTGTAAAAAGCGCTCAGGTCATTGCATCTCATACCCAACTTTAGAAGAATCCGACAAGTTTTGCGTAGCCGTTATTGCATTTAAAAACCCAACACATCTGTCTAGACTTCGTTTCACTACACCTGTCCGCTCACAACACCACGAAAACATTCAAGGGATGAAAGCAAACACGGCGAACATAACGGGAGGCTGCGTAGTCCAATGCACCGGCTCATTCCACTGACGAGGGGAGCGCCGAGTGGTGGTGCTACCCGTCCAGCTGCCCGGTCCCTATACTGACAAACAGGGTCACGTAAGACAATGTCGCGTGCACTAGTCGGCCTGTGTCGTGTCAGACAACGCGAAAGCGCCATACTGCTGTGCAGCTATGACAAGCCAAGGGTGCGCAGTACCAACAGCACGCTCTGGTACTTCAATGTTTGCGTGTAATTTCGTAGCTTCCATGCTTACCCCACCATTCTTACTTCTATAAACTGAATATGTGCTTTACATTTAAGCGAAAATAACTCGTGAAGGAAGATTATAACCCCTGCATAACTTGCATTTGCTCCTGAAATGTCGTGCGATGTAGATTTGCAAGTCATTGAAGGCATCCAGCCATCTCCGAAATTTGCAATTGCCGTGGATGAAAGTTGGGATGTTGGTGACTTTCGTGCGATATCCGGCTGGCACTGTAATTATGGAAGAGTTTGCGCTTCATCAAACTGGATTCCACAGCCACTGTAAAGGGCATTTTTGATGCACTAAATGAGTTTTTTTTCTTTCCAAAGTACTTTACTGGAGCAAATTCGTCGCTGTTCGCACTGACGGAGCCAGGGTGATGACAAATAGGGAAATGGTTCATTGAACTGATCAGGCAGATCAACAACAAGATTATGTTCACGATTTATGGGGAAGTTCTGGCTTTAAAGGGGCTTAGTGTAGAGCTCACAGTTGTGATGAAGCATGTAGTGCGCGCCATAAATTCTACAAAATCGAAACCTAAAGCTATTCGACCTTTCAAGGTGCTGTGCAGAGACATGGGAGCAGCCCATGAGTATTTGCTGCTCCACACCGCAGTGACATTGCTCTCAAGGGCAAACGCCTTGAGTAGAGTGAACTCAGGGGTAATAGTCGGTAGCCTTCTTGCGGATAACAAACCTTTTATCATCATCACCAGCCTATCTACGCCCACTGCAGGGCAAAGGCTTCTCCCATTAATCTCCAATGACCCCGGTCCTGTTCTAACTGAGACCAATTTATACCCGCAAACTTCTTGATCTCATCTGCCCATCTAACTTTCTTGCGCCCCCTGCAACGCTTGCCTTCTCTAGGGATCCACTCTCTTACCCTTAATGACCAACGGTTATCTTGCCTTTGCATTACATGCCCTGCCCATGTCCATTTCTCCTTCTTAATTTCTACTAATATGTCCTCCACACGCGTATGTTCCCTGACCCACTCCGCTCTCTTCATGTACCTTAATGTTACACCTATCATCATCCGTTCAATTTTAAGCCGTCCTGAATTAAAGTGAGCCCAATTAGTGAGCCTTCAAGTTTCTGCTGCGTAGGTGAATACCCGTAAGATGCAGCTGTCGTGCACTTTCTTCCTCAGGGACAATCGTAGGCTACTATTCATTATCTGAAAATGCCTGCCGAATGCACTCCACCCATTCGTATCGTTCTAATTATCTCTGCCTCATGGTTGGGATCCGGGATCACAACTTTGCCTAAGTATATATACTCGCTTACCGCTTCCACTGTCTCGCCACCTATCTCAAACCGCTGTGCTCTCCCAATATTATAGAGCATAACTTTAGTTTTCTGCATAATAATTTTCCGGCCCAGGATTCTACTCTGCTTCTCCGGTGCGGTAAGCATGCTTTTCAATTCGTCCCCCGAGTTACTTAGCAAGGCAGCGTCATCAGCAAATCTGACGTTACTCCGATATTCTCCATTAACCCTTCCGCCCGCCTCGTCCCAATCCAATGTTATGAATACCTCTTGTAAGCATGCTGTGAATAACATTGGAGAGATCGTGTCTCCTTGTCTGACACCCTTCCTTATAGGTATTTTACTGCTCTCCCTATGGAGGATGATGGTAGCTGTAGACCGATTGTAGATATCTTCTAGTATTCTTACATAATGCTCATCTACCCCCTGGTTCCGCAATGCCTGAACGACTGCTGAGATTTCGACAGAGTCAAATGCTTTCTCGTAATCTATGAAGGCTATATATAGGGGTTTAGTATACTCCGCGCATTTCTCTATCACCTGTTTGATTGTGTGAATATGGTCAATTGTTTAATAGCCTTTACGAAACCCTGCTTGTTCATTAGACTGACTAAAATATAAGGTCGGAGACATTCTGTCAGCGATTACCTTGGTACCTTGTATATGACTTACAGTAAGCTGACCGGAAGGCAATTTCACGTCCTTCATGTCACCTTTCTTATGGATTAGGATGATTTTCGCGTTCTTCCAAGATTCCGGTACGCTCGCGGTCATTAGGCATTGCGTATACAGGTTGGCCAGTTTTACCAGTACAATGTGCCTGCCATCCTTCAAAAGGTCTGCTGTTATCTGATCTTCACCAGGTGATTTGCCCCGTTTCATTTCTTTCAAAGCCTTCCTTACTTCTTCTGTTGTTACTGGTGGAATGCCTATCTCCTCTGAACTACTGTCTCGTTCGGCATTATCCTGTATGTCCCGGCTACTGTACAGATCCCTATAGAACTCCTCGGCTACTTTGACTATTTTATCCCTATTTGTGATGGCATTGCCTTGCTTGTCTTTATGTGCATTTATCTAATTTCACCCCACACCAAGACGCCTCTTCACGGCTTTCAGGCTCCTCCGTTCTTTACAGCATAATCGATCCTCTCCATATTATACTTCCGTATGTAAGCTGTCTTGCGCTTATGACGTAACTTCGAAAACTCCGCTAGTTCTATTCTGTCAGCTGGGGTGGATATTGTCATGCTCTGCCGTTTCCTAATTAGAGATTTCGTCTCCTAGGAAATTTTACCCCTGTCCTGTCGAGCTGTAATACCCCAGACTTCTTGATTGACTTGATTGATTCCGTCGGCCTCATCGCCGACGCTGCGCAGGCGATGAGGCGCGCTGGAGTGCAGGGCTTCGGATTAATTTGGACCACCTGGGGTTCTTTACGTGGCCCGAAGTCTCGTACGCACGAGCGTTTTTGCTTTTCCCCTAAATCAGAAAAGCGTCCACCTCGGCCGAGAACCGAACCCGTGTCCTCGTGCTCAGCAGCACAACGCCTTCGCCACTGAGCCATCGCGGCGGGTACCTCCAACTTCTACGGCATAGTACGTGATAATGCGCGTAAGATTCTCGCTGGCTTCCTGTGTCGTAAACTCTGCTTCCTCGGTTAGAGCTGAATATCGGTACTGCAGCGCGGTCCTAAATTCTTCCACTTGCCGTCTTACGGTTAGCTCATTGATCGGCTTCTTTCGTACTAGCTTGTTACGGTTCCTCCTCAAATCTAGCGTAATTCGAGATCTTACCAGATGGTGGTCACTACACCTTAGCCTTCCGAGCCCTTCCACATCCTGCACGACACCAGAGTTATCGCATAGTGCGAAGACTGTTTCATATATATGCTCTCCAATAGGGCTCCTCCACGTCCACTTCCGGCTCTCCCGTTCGCAGAAGAAGGTATTCGTGATGGGTAGATTGTACCGCTCTGCGAACTCGACTAATAAGTCCCCTCTGTTATTTCTACAATCCAGACTATAGTTCCCAACTGCCTTGTCTTCACTCTGTTTCTTGCCTTCTTTAGCATTGAAGTCACTTATAGCTTGCCGATTAGCGATTCCTTGGTCTGCACCGCAAAAGTCGTCTCTTTAAAGGATCACGAAAGTGTAAAAGCAAGTTTGGAAATACCGGTAGATTGGAACGTTGTTAATACCAATATATTACTCGCTATGGGAGCCATCGCTTATTAAAATTTAAAATGCCGATAGCGAAAAAACAAATATCTACGGCCAAAACACCTTCCCGCACCACATTGTTTACACCACAAACGGCGGAGGCAAGTTGTAAGGGAGTCGGTTAAGCAATTTCGGAAACAAAAACAGAGGCAGCAGCTACGCGCAAATGTAAAATAAATGTAACCAGCGACGTTTCATAGTCACGTGCTTTTGTAAAGACAAAAACCACACCAAACGCACATTATAAATAACATGCCAAATCCGTGACGGTAGGCTATGTTTCAGTTTCGATTTTACTTAATTGTATCGCTTTGCGTGCAAGCGCCCTTGCAAGGTGCAGGATGATGAACGCGACAGCCTACCGGAACTACTGAGACGCTATTGGTGACTCCGTGTTTGTGCTCGCCACCTAACGGCCGTCGCGAGAATCGCCCTAGCCAGGTCCGGTTGCGGACTTCCCCGTGGTGCAGCACGCTTGTTTGGCGTCGTAACTGTGTAGTTGGCGTGATACCGCGGAAAGAAGACCCAAAGGCGACAAGGCGGACGTGTAAGGAGCTTTATTGCGTTCCCTTCGGTGTGACGGCACGATTGAAGTACAGCAGTGCATACTTTTACCTCTACCCCCAAGAAGCAGACGACGTGCCTCGGAGGGGTTGTGGACATGGAACCTACGGATTGAAAAAGAGTGACGCCCAGCATGCAAGTTTGCATAAAGCACTTAGCTCAAAATGGCTACTACCTTCCAGGTCAGCAGCCACTTGCTTTTTCATTGGGATGAAGCCGCATTGTATGCGCGTGGCATGCGTTCTCTCGGCGCGCTTCCCAGTGTGCTCTGCTTGAACGTGTGCCGGTTCTTTTCATATGTGTCTTCGGTGCTAAAGATACCTGTTAGGTGCTAATATTGGCAGGATGCATGTTTGAAATGAAGCCTTGATTTCAATTAGTTTGGAACATCGTATTTTAGTTCGCGCTTGAAGCCGTGCCTCAAATGTCCATCGATGCGGCTGCCCCGCGCGCAGTTGGACGTACTTGACGTTCAAGTCGGTGAATGGCAGCACTCCCGCAACTTCGACAGCTCCAAGCAGAGACCGCACGACGTAATCTTATCGGCGTGCTGTGTCGCCTCTTTGTTTCCTCTTATGCCATGTGAGAGTCCAGTTTAGTGGTTTCCCGGAAGCAAGTTTTGCATGTTCCAAACAACCGCAGTGATCTGCGCGCCTGTTAACCAACTAGTGCGACTTTGCACTATCAATTTGCGAACGTTGCAGGTGGCCTCAAATCAAAATAGCAAAAATTGGGTCCCAAAGCGGAGAATCACGACATTGCGAGAAAAAAAATGAACCGGAAATTTAACGCGTGCCCCCAATGTAGAGGAATTTAAAAATTAAAAACAGAGTCCGATTGCACCATGACTTTACCCGCAGCTATCCAACGCCATAAACATTACACCACTGCGTAATATGGTCGCTTTATCAGTTGTTCCAGCACCCGTCAGTTGCATGCTGTCATGAGAAGCCAAATATAATTGTTAACAAGTACAACGTTGTACTTATTAATAATTACAGAACGTTGCGTGCGGCCGCAAATCAAAATAGTCAAACTTGGGTCTCTAAGCGGAGAATCACGAAATGGGGAGAGAAAAAATTGGCATCCACGCTGTGAATTGTTTGGAAAGCAAACTGTAAACGACACCCACAACAGATGACATGCGACGTCATTTCAATTCCCGCACGTGGCTCTACAAAGAGTGAAACCAGAGATTCTGCCTACCGTTACATAGAATTCGCAGGGGTGGCGTCCAGCACGCAGAAGCGTCGGCGACGGCCAGGCTAGAGCGGCGGATGCAGCCGCTGTAGCCCGGACGTGCGTCGGCAGAAAGAAAACGGCGAGGAGCGCATTCGAAGGGTGAGACAGCCGATCATAGCCATCCTGATGTGCTAGCTCGGGGCTACATCAGCGCGAGACACAAGCGCGGACACCGAAACAATTCGGAATGTGAGCTTAGTTACTCCCATTTATACCGATTTAAACATGTTAGTTTAGTAAGTTTGAGAATGGCTAGAAAGCTGAGGGAACTCTTATAATCGCTATGTATCAGAACCAGTTGCTCCGTTCGTCTTTAATACCTGTTAAAACAATCCGAATTGGTATTTACCAGTTTAGAGAACGGAGTCCCATTCATGGCAAGCAGTGCGCGAAAAGAAGTTTGTTTAGTGGCTAGATGTCTATATGTGGTCTCTACATTTTGTTCTCGTGCACTGCAAACCAATATTTAACGTATCTTTGCCGTACGACCACTTACTTCCGTCGTTTCCGGGTTACCCAAGCGGTCCTGTCGAAAAAGTTAACCAAGCCGTGCTAAGGAAGCGCGCAATGAAGGCTAAGCTGCACCTAAAGGGGCCCAAAACAACCGCCGCTAAAGCAGACGACAAAGCCGGGTCGCACCGCTGAGCCCGCCGCCGTGACAGCGCGGCGAACGCAGGGTAAATTTTCAACGCCATCTATACTGTGCTCCGTGAGTGGAACCCGCCCTTCTTTCCGCAGCCGCACTGGGAGTTTCTTGTCCCGCACCCCACGAAAGAACCGTTAGCTGGTAGAGGTAGAAAGCTTTGCTTTCCGGTTTACTCATAACGGTATGTCAAGTGACTGTTCTGATTGCTAATATTTGGTTGCTCCCTCAGATATGTCACACAGGCCTTGCCACATCAGATTAAGGTGCAATAGGCAGATCATTTGAAATCTACTCCATGTAGCAATTACACTTTCGTGATGACTGCAAAGTCCCCATTGGCCAAAATTGCAAGATGTGTGCTCTTGAACTTTTCGATTAAACAAAGCAGTATGTCATCTTTATGGTCACCGTAAAGTACAAAGCTTCTTTCTGCTAGTTACCTGAAGAAAATACTGTTCGTCAGCTTGCCCCACAACTTCCTTTTTCCTTTTATCTTTTCTTTCTTTTTTGCAGGGTGCGTACGGGAGCCCACTGTCGCTCCTCAAGAGCAAGGCACTGCTACTGCCGTCGCAGAACTGGCGTCTCAAGCTCGCCTGAAAATTGAGAAGGCTGTTCAAGTTAAATCAGAGCACTTATAAACACAATTATTTACACCCTAGATGGTTCGAATGTTAATTCCTTCACCGGATTAAACTCAGTAGTTGCTAGAGTGTCTTGGTAAGTCTTATATGAGAGAATACAGCCAGTTGCCCATGAACAGTCGATTCCAGTGAAGTCCATTCCTGAAAAACAACAAAGACACTGATTATTACAAACCAAGCTGTACTTTCTTAGAGAATATACATATTTATAAATAGCTCCACTTGACTCCTGTTAACTCAACCCTTGTACACTTGCAGGACTGCAAGCTCTGGTCGAATAAACCAAGTTAACTCTGAGTTCTGTTATTCGGTGGTAATAGTCCACTTGCTTTTGGGACAGTATCATGCATAAGTTCCTCAGCGAAGGCACCAGTTTTTAAATTCTGTTACAACATCCGGTTACAACCCTATACCATAAATAAGAAGTCAGTTTAACAGCTCACTGCCAAACGTGGTTGTTCAAAAAGCAGTTGCTCAACTTGGTCAGTTATGTCTTCATTATGTTTACTTCTAGCTCTGTTGTACAACGTGCATAGGTGTGAAAGTGGCTTACCTGCTAGGTAGCGGTAAGATTACCGATAACGTGAGGTTAAGTAAACAAACGTTTTTATTCTATAGCGATATGTGAATGTATGCCATGACCCCATGTGTGGCTGAATTGTGCAACACGCAGAAGTAATGAGAATTGCGAGAAAGCTGAGGGAACTCTTATAATCGTTATTGATCAGAACCAGTTGCTCCTTTCTCCTTTTTAATACATGTTAAAGCACAACCGAATTCGTATTCACCAATTTAGAAAATGGAGTCCCATTAATGGCAAGAGGTGCGCAGAAGGTAGTGTTTGTTTAGCGGCCACATGTCTGTGGTCTCTACATTTCGTTTGCGTGCCCTGCAAACCAATCTTTAACGTATCTTTGCCGTACGACCACATAATTCCGTCGTGTCCGGGTTACCCAGGTGGTGCTATCGAACAATTTAGTCAAGCCGTGGGAAGGAAGCACGCAATAAACGCGAAGCTGCGCCTAAACAGGACCAAAACAACCGTCACTAAAGCGGACGACAAAGCCGGGTAGCGCCCGATGCGCCCGCCGGCATGAGCGCGCGGAGAACTGTGGGTAAATTCGCCGCGGCATCTACACTGCGCTCCGTGAGTGAAAACCTGCCTTCCCCCCGCAGCCACGTTGGGCGTTTCTTGTCCCGCACGCCACGAAAGAACCGTCGGCTGGTAGAGGTACACTATAATCCTGGTAACCCATAATGTAACTTCTAAACGGAAGTAACCTATAAAATAAAGGTTACAATTTATCCATTTTGATTTTTTCTTTATCCCAGTCCATTCTAAGGGTTACAAGCGTGAAGTTAAAAGCGGTTTATAGGTTACATTATTGATTTATAGGTTACATCAACAAAATCTGACATGTAACCTTTACGTTGTAACCTATAAAACGCCCTGTAACGTATAAGAGATGCTCGTCGCGCCTTCTCTCCAGGCGGCCGTTCATTTCTCCGTTGCATGACGGGATATAGAGAAATGGCGGCGCCCGCAGGCTCGATGGCTGCGTTTTCGCGCCACTCAAGCCTTTTTACCGCTGTGATACGCCTACGATGAAGCGAGGATTGCTGTTACAAGACTTATTTGTCGGCGTGAGTCGCGGAGGCTGCGGCGAGCCCATTTGTGACTGGCAGCGCTACACGGCTCGTTCTTCTACGGCCAGCATCAAGTTCGCATGTTGGACCAATGCCCCGGCGCCAGTGAAAGCGAACTCGGTGAGTATATTACCGTAACGGTTTCCGTGTTTTCATTGGATGTATCTTTTCGCTGAGGGCTTTTCAATTTGAAATTGCAGCATTCGAGAGGTATTTTCATTACCTGACTGGTTGCTTCGCTGGACGTTTTCTGATGTCCGCGACGGCAGTTGAATGAAATCACGGGCTTGCGTTCGTTGCGTCAGACTACAGCAGACAATCCGGAAAGCCCGTACATTATAACAGAAAACGGCGCTCGTGACCTACTTTCTGCTCTGTTTGCGCGCCTTCTTTACCTTCGTCCTGTGTTGAGCGTTTTGTTTACGCTGTTGGCTGCATCGGGCGCACTTGACGAGTTATTGGCTCATGTCAGGTTGCTCTGTTTGAATAATTGAATTTTTTCCCATTAAAAGTATTGAAAGGTGATTTATTGCCGAAGATCTTTCTGAAGGCGAGAGGTCAGGAATCGCGGACCAGGGAAGCAGACACGAGCCGAGCGAAGCAGTCCGAGTGAACCCCGTCGTTCTAGGCGATGGCGATGAGGATTTCCGACAGTCTGTTTGCTGATGATGACGCTGCTCGTACTGGTCAACATGACCTATTGTGGGTAATGACGCCTCCGATGCTTTTGCGGAGCATAGCTGCTAATCTTCACTACAATCACCCCCCGGAAAAGAGGGTAGCCATCCTGGCGACTCAAGGTGATGGCGAGACGAGCGGGTCATAATAATGCTTGAGACGAGCAACATGCACTGTGTCACGTCCACGGCGTCGGAGATCCTGGGGAAGGTGTTAGCGGCTCGACGACGTAGTTCACCGGGGAAGTGCGTTCAACAACACGGTACGGCCCCTGGTAGTTCGACAGGAATTTCGAGCACAGGCCAGGAGTCCTGGTGGGTACCCAGAGCCACACGAGAGAACCGGGACCGAAGACGGGTGCGGGCTCGCCAGTCGTGATGGACTTTTGTCGCTCCTGCTCTTCAGTGGTGAAAGAACGGGCAAGCTGGCGGCATTCCTCGGCGTGTTTGGCAGCCTCAGAAATCGGCGTGCACTCGGATACATCAGGGCGGTAGGGAAGGATCGTGTCCAGCATGCACGATGGCTCCCGCCCATATAGGAGGAAAAACGGAGAAAAACCCGTCGTCGCTTGTATGGCGGTGTTGTAGGCGTACGTCACGTAAGGGAGTACAAGGTCCCAGTTTCCATGGTCAGACGCAACGTACTTGGACAACATGTCCCCGAGGGTACGGTTGAAGCGCTCCGTGAGGCCATTCGTTTGCGGATGGTAGGCAGTGCTCGTTCGATGGATGACGCTGCATGCCTTAAGAAGCTCCGCGACGACGTCAGACAGAAATACGCGGCCCCTGTCGCTGAGCAGCTCCTTAGGCGCACCGTGACGGAGTATAAAACGCCGCAGGAGAAACGAGGCGACGTCCCGTGCGGTAGCAGCTGGTAGAGCGGCGGTCTCAGCATAGCGCGTCAAGTGGTCGATGGCAACTATAGCCCAGCGGTTGCCGGCGGTTGTGCAGGGTAACGGTCCGTACAGATCAATGCCCACACGGTCAAATGGTTTCACTGGGCAAGGCAGCGGCTGTAACGGACCACAGAGGTGAGGTACCGGCGAGTTTCGGCGTTGGCAATCTTGGCAGGATCGAACGTATTTTCGCACGAAGTTGTACATCCCGCGCCAAAAGTAACGAAGACGCAAACGTTCATAGGTTTTGAGTAGGCCGACATGACCACATGTGGGATCAGAGTGGAACAAGGCACAAACATCGGACCGCAAATGCCGTGGAATCACTAGCAACCATTTGCGGCCATCCAAGTAGTAGTTGCGTCGATAAAGCAGCTGATCGCGTACTGCAAAGTGAGATGCTTGCCTACGGAGAGCGCGTGTCGTTACAGCTTGGGAAGGATTGGTGAGCGAGGTGACAAGGGCAACAATCCATGGGTCCTTCCGTTGCTCAGCTGCCATGTCAGTCACAGCAAGGGAAGCCAGGTCACCCGGAGAGTCCGATAGATTAGCAGGTACGGGTGAACGGGAGAGAGCGTCGGCGTCCGAATGCTTCTTACCAGACCTGTATTTTACTCGTATGTCATATTCTTGGAGGCGAAGCGCCCATCGCCCCAGACGACCGGCCGGATCTTTCAAAGAAGACAGCCAACAGAGGGCGTGGTGGTCAGTGACCACATCAAATGGGCGGCCGTACAGATATGGTCGAAATTTAGCAAGCGCCCAGATGATGGCCAAGCACTCCTTCTCGGTAACTGTATAATTGGATTCTGGCTTCGTTAGGGTGCGGCTGGCATAGGCGACGACATATTCGTCGAAACCTTGTTTACGTTGGCAAAGCACAGCCCCAAGGCCAACTCCGCTGGCGTCAGTATGAAGTTCGGTGGGCGCTGTAGGGTCGAAGTGTCGAAGTATGGGTGGCGATGTAAGGAGACGGCGCAAAGTATGGAACGCGTGGTCGCAGGCCGGAGACCAGGCAGGCAAGTCACGGGCACCACCGAGGAGCTTCGTCAATGGCTCAATGATGGAAGCAAAGTTGCGAATGAAGCGCCGGAAGTACGAGCAAAGCCCGATGAAGCTCCGAAGGGATTTTATGTTGTTTGGCTTCGGGAATTCGGCGACAGCGCGAAGCTTGGCTGGGTCGGGGAGCACGCCGTCCTTGGATACAACGTGACCCAAGATGGTAAGTTTCGTGGCGGCAAAACGACACTTTTTCAGGTTAAGTTGGAGCCCAGCTCGTGAAAGGCATGTTAAAACTTGCTCCAAACGGTGAAGGTGCGTCTGAAAATCGGCGGAAAAGATGACAATGTCGTCTAGATAGCAAAGACAGATCTTCCACTTGAGGCCGCGCAAAACATTGTCCATCATGCGTTCAAATGTTGCAGGGGCGTTGCACAGCCCGAACGGCATGACATTAAATTCGTACAACCCATCAGGTGTGACAAATGCCGTTTTCGAGCGATCACCGTCTGCCATAGGAACCTGCCAATACCCGGACCTTAAATCAAGTGACGAGAAAAATTCTGCCCCCTGCAAGCAGTCCAGAGCATCATCTATGCGAGGGAGAGGATAGACGTCCCTGCGCGTGATTTTGTTGAGGCGGCGATAGTCTACACAAAATCGAATAGAGCCATCTTTTTTTCGAACGAGAACGACAGGAGATGCCCAGGGACTGCTTGAGGGTCGAACAACGCCACGCTGGAGCATGTCATCGACGTGTTGCTCGATGGTGCGACGCTCGGTTGGGGAGACGCGATACGGCCGTTGCCGAAGGGGAGCATGGCTTCCAGTGTCGATGGTGTGCTCCACAGTGGACGTACGACCAAGGGCGTTGTGCGACAAATCGAAAGACGAACGGAATCGCTGAAGTAGAGCCATAAGTTGAGCTTGTTGGGTGCTGTCTAGAGCATCATCCACGGAGGCACGAAACACGTCAGTCGCTGAGTTTGGATCTGACGAACACGGATCCAGTCCGTCGATGTCAATGTGTGACACGCCATCCGCAACGTTGAAAATAAGGCCAGGGTCGATATGTTCTAGACTTCCAAGAGTTTCGCCTTCTAGGAGTGCGCACGGTACGGTCGATGTGTTCGTGATGAACATGGCGCTTCCCCCGGAGTGGAAATCCAGAACGGCAAACGGCAGTGGAAAAAGGTTGCGGCGGTGAAACGTGTCAGATGGTGTAAACAGCGCCGTGGCGTCGGTCACAGACACACAGCATATAGGCACACATACAGAAGAACAGGGCGGAATGTGAGTGTCTTCTGCCACGACAAGTTTAGCAGCGTGGATGGGATGGTCGTCGTCAAACAATGCGTCAGAAGAGGCTGAAAGTTCCACTTGTGCGCGTGCGCAGTCAATCACTGCGTTATTGCGGGAAAGAAAGTCCCATCCTAATATTACTTCGTGGGAGCAAGCCGGAAGCACTATAAACTCAACGTGGTGCACGACGTCCTGAATAACAACCCGAGCCGTGCATGCAGCCACTGGCTCGATATGTTGTGCACTTGCGGTTCGGAGTGATAGTCCATCCAGAGGCGTCTTTACTTTGCGAAGGGAACGGCAGAGATCAGCGTGAATAACGGAAATGGCGGCTCCTGTGTCGACCAGAGCTAATGTGCGAATGCCTTCAACAACAACATCGATGACATTGGTAGGGAACGGAAGGGGATGAGGCCTTGGACTTTTCGACGTCGACGCAGTTCGTGCCTCAGGAACTGCGGCGACTAGTTTTCCGTATCTCCGGGACCAGGACGGCGCCGCATCGGGGAGAGCGAGCGACGGCGTGGTGACGGCGAACGGTGGTCGGTAAAGGTGGCGCGGTTCGAAGAGGAGGTCGGGAACGACGAGCGTGGCGTCACATGGACTTGAGGCGACTGAGTGAAGTCTGCAGGCGCAGAGTTCCAGGTTGACGGCGGACAACGACGACAATAGCGTGCAACGTGCCCAGGCATCCTGCACGCAAAGCAGATAGGGCGATTGTCCGGTGTACGCCATACACTCCGGGGTTGCGGCACGAACTGAGGTTGAGGAAGCACCGAGGGCGGAACCCGAGGTCGAACTGGGAATGTCGGCTGGAACGTCACGGCAGGCTGCTGCAATGGTCTGGTGACGACTTCGGCATAAGTGACTGGCGCAGCTACTGGCACGTACTGCGGAGGCGGCGGCGGAAGTGCTTCAGCAATTTGACCCCGGATGACATCTCTGAGGGCAGGCTCTAGCGCGGACACCGACGTCGTCGTGGAGGGTAGGAGGGACAGCTGTCGCGCCACTTCCTCACGCACGAAGTCTTTAAGTTGCGTAAGGAGCGCGGAATCGGCGGAAATCGCTGCCAAACTCAACCCAGAGCCATCCCGTGCAAGAGATTTTCGAGTGAGGGCCCGTTGCTTCCTCAGCTCATCAAAGCTTAAGCACAGCTTGACGACATCGGCAACCGTGCTCAAGTCCTTGGACAAAAGCATTTGGAAGGCGTCGTCATCTATGCCTTTTAAAATATGTTTGATTTTATCAGCTTCCGCCATAGATGGTTCGACGCGCTTACATAGGTCCACGACGTCTTCAATATAACTAATAAAGTTCTCGCCAGCCTGCTGTGCTCGAACACGCAGACGCTGCTCCGCTTCAAGCTTGCGCACCGCTGAACGGCCAAAGGCCGCAAGGAACTTTACCTTGAACTCAGACCAGGTCCGGCAGTCGCGCTTGTTGTTCCCATACCATAACTCGGCGGCGCCCTTCAGAGAGAAGCCGACGTCATTCAGTTTCATGGCGTCGTCCCATCGGTTATGAGTGCTTACGCGTTCATACACGGACAGCCAATCCTCGGCGTCGTTATTATCGGTTCCGTTGAAGAATGGAGGTTCTCGCTGCATAGCACCGTAGCACATCACCGTCGGCGATGAGGGCGTAGCACTCTGGTTCGGTTGGTTGTTCATGGCCGAGGGTAACTTCCGGCTCCGGAGTTCCAGGATTAAGGCGTGACCCCGGCTCCTCCACCACTTGAAAGGTGATTTATTGCCGAAGATCTTTCTGAAGGCGAGAGGTCAGGAATCGCGGACCAGGGAAGCAGACACGAGCCGAGCGAAGCAGTCCGAGTGAACCCCGTCGTTCTAGGCGATGGCGATGAGGATTTCCGACAGTCTGTTTGCTGATGATGACGCTGCTCGTACTGGTCAACATGACCTATTGTGGGTAATGACGCCTCCGATGCTTTTGCGGAGCATAGCTGCTAATCTTCACTACAGTATTATATTATCGCGCTATTGTCTGGGTATTATCATTTTGTTTCAGCCGTCAGGAAATGTTTATTTTTCTCGCTGCATATATTCGGAATGGTGTCTAGTTTATTGGTCTTGTAGTAAGATATCCGGATAAACACAACGTGTGCGCTGCCGAAAAGTAGTCCACTAAATGCTGCCCGAAATGTCTAAACTCACTTTTGTCCAGCACAAGACTTCTAAACTCACTTTTGTCCAGCACAAGCCTCTTTTTTTGTGAAAGTTTGCCCTACCGCACAGTAAAAATTTTCGTATGTACAACACTCTTTAATTTTGTCATTCTTTTCCTTGAGTGGGTAAATTGGTGTTAGTCATTTTGAGACAGCGGGCCATATCCACCATGTTAAGTGGATTTATTATTGTCATTCGCGCAAATCAGTCGTTTATTTATTCGCGTGGTATTGCAGGGCAAATGGTTGTCTTGCGTGATCGTAGTGTAGTGCAGTAAAGCGACTTTACAGAATGGTGGTATGTATGAGCCAGCATGCAGGCTGCTTGATTGTTGTTTTTTGATGATGCAGAAATTGTGACGAATTACACAGAGACAGGTGCAGGTGTAAAATGGGTGCTGCACCCTCATCGGTTCCAGGCTGTTCGAAAAGTGTGGTTGCATCTGGCTACCTATGCTATGACTTATCAGCACTACTGTTTTTCTTGCAGGCAGTGTTCCTTGAGCTGACAACCAGGACTTCCCTGCGTATGACAGAAGTTGAAATGAAGTCTGATTTCAGTGGAAACAACGGTATGGAAATACAATAATAAAACACATTCATTCAAATATTCTTTGTAAAGATGGCACCCAAGCCTGCACAGACAAAAGTATGATTCACTTGTAAAAATGCGAGCCCTTTCTTCAAGTATTATGATGTTATATTTGGTATCTTATTTTCCCTCATGTTTAGTGACTCGTTTTATCAGTTCTTTACTACATGAACGTTATGAATTCACATAACGATTTCCTCAGCATGGAGCTTTGTAGTTTTTCAGCAACTCTAGCTGTTCTATAAGATATAAAGATATAAAGAGCTCTTTTTCGAAAAGAGCTCTTTAAGAAAGCTCCAGTTGTTAGTGAGTGCTTGTGCTGTGTTCTTTTCTTCTTGTTGTCTAGTTTGAGGTGTTCTTTCAATATGAATGTATACCAACTGCCCAGCTCTAAAGCCTATTATTTAACCCAAATAACCCTTCGAATAATTAACAGGTACAGACCTCCTGGGGATGCCACTTGAAGATCGGTGGCCGGCCGTGTGGCCGGTAGTTCATTCAAGGGACGAACAAAAGGCACCCGACGCAAAAGTTTAGACGGGGCGATGGACAGCATGGTCGCACATATCGTCTTCCACTAACGCGATGTTTGTTTACCACGCAGGAAAGGCGCCTTCGCGGCGTCGGCACAGCGGCGCCGGCGAAAGCGCGCCTGGCGCGCAACATGACATATTCCAGGTGTGCGGCCTTGGACGGCGGTAGATGTAACTTATATAAAGGTATACATGATGAAAGCTGCAAAGTAACCCATAACTGAGTAACCCTTACATGTATACGTATATAAAGGTTACAAAGATATAGGTTACATTTGTACCTTATAAATTATAGGTTACAAAAATTCGAAAATGTATACCTCTATTAAGGGTTACCCAGCTTAGAGTGTAGAAAGCTTTGTTTTAAAGCTTATTAGGCACAGAATACGTTTTCTCGGGTACAGGTAATAGCTGTCGTAGGCAATATTGCCCTGTCTGCTTTTCGTCCACCAGCATTCTAATCAGCTCTTCGTCGCCTCGACAGACTTGAAGTTGACTCCCTCTGTTCTAACGCAAGGAACGCAAGTTGCCGTTGTGCCTCATCACTGCAGCCAGATGTTGCTTTGCGCGGCGCAAGTACTGCGTCACTTGGAATACTTTGAACATGGCACCAGCGGTTTCCGCGATTTCTCGGACTGGATATACCTAATAAACTTCCGCAGCGACGAGAAACAAGCTACGTGCGAAAAGGCAGATGACAGCGCGCCTTTATAGCAATCTCTTTTAAAACTCGCGCGCCCGTTGATATCCAGGTCCGTCGCTGCGGCGGTGATACCGTACATGCACTATTGCCGTTCTTAACTTGTTCCCGAGTATAGCACATGTATACATGACACAGCCAGCTGCAAATTCAGGTGTAATTAGAACGATCGACAGAAATGAGACGGCCGTGAAATTATTTGATCTACTGCGAACGTATCTTCAATGCCTGCTACCAGGTGGAGGCACATCCTCGGCACATCCCCAAGAAAGCTTCACCGAGGTGATTCTTTCCCGCCAACAGAGAGCGAGAGGTTAGCGGCCGAATTTGCCGTACGCCGCCACGCCAAAGTGTCGCCCAAAAAATCCTTCCTAATTAACTACGACAGAATGGAACGCCAATCACGACAGGTTTCAGCTCTAATTATATCTTAGAAAGCCTAGTGAACACACTGAGAACGGTTTAAATCATTTGGCACAGCGTCCACTAGTAAAAATTCGCGCAGGGGCGAATTCAACGAACAGGAAAGTTCAATGACTGCATTTCGACAAAAGTTTGTTCGCACTGCGGAGCCGTTGTTGCTGTCCGTAATATGTGCGGCGTCATCGAAAAATTGGCCGCGTATCTGCTCCTTTCGTTGCAAATGTCGTCAAAAGACGATAGTCTTTATCGGCTTTTGCGAAGTAAATGCCTCCCTTCACTTTCCCGCTCACCTCTCATGTTGTTCCTCTTGCGTCGCGCTCCTCCCAAGGTAAAGACGCCAAAGGTTTGCTTAAATAATTTTATATTTACCCGCGTTCCCTGCTCCAAACCGGTGTGTCTCGATGCGAACGCTGCCGTACGGCGAAGACCCCGTTAATCGAGGCGCCCTACTTCAACGTTTATAGAACCGCGTTTCGTACTCCACGTGCGTTGCAAGCAGAACGTGGAACCTGTCTAGTGGACCCTTGCGTAACTGTTGCCGGTTGATTACTTAAAATGGCGCCAGAAGCTATATAGTGGCGCGGGCGACAGCAGGCGACGGCGGAGTGAATTCTTTTTCTGCAGTTGATGAAGTATGTAATTTCACAAAAGTCAAGCATGTTTGATTTTTTTCTAAAGGAACACTGCAGATATCACTTCTGTATTGATTTGTTGTCTCATATTTGCGTAATGTCTTGTTCTTCTTCAACAATGTTGACAAGTATGAACCTTACACCGGACATAGACGGGTAGATTTAGCTGTGTCTATATAAGACTATTGCGCAGGCATTGTTTTGCTTTGGCCCGGTGGCTGAATCGAGTCACAGACAGACAGACGGACGGCGTAAAAAAAAAGAAAGACAGACAGACGGACAGACAGACAGACATACAGACATACAGACAGACCGAAAAATCTGGGTTTAAGTAGCCAAAGAAAGACTATCGTCTTTAAAAACCCCGAGTCATATTTATTCTTTACGTTTACCCGCACTCATGAGCGCGCGTTTTACGAGAAGCGCCCAGCGTGGACCCTGCTGGTGTCTGGCGCTCCCAAAAGAATGAAAATGGGCCCATCTCCCCGCGAGGGGGACTCGAGTAAATGCGACGCATAGGGGGTGGGTGTATTGCGTTAACGTTTAGTGTTTGGGGGGTTGGTGCTATCACGTGTACACCACGCAGCTATCACGCCGCTAGCACGCCGCTGAGTCGCCAACGCACGCCGCTGACGACGTAGTTTGAATGAGTCAAGGATATAAGGCGCGTTCGTAGCCTTTCATTCTGTGTCGGCTTTGTGGCGCAGTGGGTAGAGCACCATGTACCTTGCGTTCCGCCCGCAGGGTCGTGGGATCGAAACCAGGGCCGGTAACTGTTATTTTTTTATAGTGTAGGGGGAGGCTGGCTGCTGCGGACGCCGACGCACGGGTGACATCGTGAGTTATACAAATGCTCTGCATTTAAAAAACAGTTCACGCGCGTCCGCGCCTCAAGGGGCAAGCACGGAACAGCTCACGCTACAGATCCCAGTTGCCGAATCCGTTTGTCGCCGGTTGCAGCGCAAGCGTTCCACTTTGGGAGAGATGTGAAAGCCTGTGGACAAAACGATCCGGGTCCGCCAGTAATGCATGAGTAAGATGACGATATAGGTGGATATGATGATTACTACTAGTACCACAGTGAAAAGCGACAACGGAACATATAAATAAATTTCAAATCTAATGCTTTGTGTGACGGTGTATCGTTCAATGCTTACATAGAAAGAAATTGTCCAGGTTCGCTATGGTTTAAGCATTACGGAACTTGCTGCAAACTTCTCCAATTTCTTTTTACACAGCACTCAACCTTTTTCGCCCTGGTGAAACTCCTCCTCCTTCGGAGTCAGTAGCTGCCACTACGCAAATTACGCGAGGTTTCGTTGAAATGCGCTCAGAACGAACGTCTTGCTGCCGCCCTTTACGTGGCCTCACATGTAGTATATCATTAGGGATATCCTCTAAGCGTGGGCGACGGCAGAAGGGGTGCAAAAGGGGCACTGTTACCCCTTCTTCCCCCCCCCCCCCTGCTTACTCTTCCGAAGCCCGGTAACTCCATTCGTGCCTGCCCATTTTTTCGCTGAAAATCATGATCGGAAACTTTCAAGAATGTTCATTGCACCTTACCGTCAAAAAAAGATCCCGGGAGCGCTTCTGTTGGGGGTTTTCGGCGAGAACGCAAGTAACGACAAACAAACATCGATGCAAGCCGGCCCTAGACGCCTATACTTTGCCTAGTCTATCCCCAGCATTTCTTCTGAAATACTGAAGTTTCCACGTCGAGCAATTACGAGACACAGCTGTTCATCCACGAATTAGCTATGTCTGGGTTTGTTTGTTAACGACCCCCTCGCCTACGGCAGGTTCTGTGTCACTCAAAGGCCTTGTCAAATGTGTTCTCCTGTATAGTATTCTGATCGGAAGCTGCTGCTTGGAGTCGGAACGTACATACATTTACTTTTTTCGAACAGCTCGGCAAGAAACGAAGTTCCGGTGCGTATTATAATCCCTTCCAAGCCAGCGTACCCTCGCAGTGTTTAACACGAAGGGCAGAGGAACCCACATCGTCAACAAAATAAACGCATTCGTCGCGATATAGGTCACTGGAGTATTATCGCGATGCCGGGATTTCCATCCTGCACAGGCCTAACTTCAAATTCACAACGCAATATTTGCATCGCATGTTAACTATTGTAGCCTTTTGTGGGCTACGAAAAATAACAAGAATAAAATAAAAATTTGGCGGCTGCAAAAAGAAAAGAATGGCCCGAAACATCGTCAATATTCCATATGCTTTCCCAAGACATAACATTATCAATCTAAACCCCTTGTACAGGTTTCGTATTTTAAGTACATTTGTTGCTGCATCAAACGCACTAAAAAGCATTTTACTATCACGGTCATCCCTATCAGCAAGGGATGCTGATTCACGTACACGCAAGCACAGAACAACGGGTAGTGCCGCGATTTTGCACTAATTATACATATCAGTCTCTACTCTTCAACATTTCCACAATTCTAAATGAACACAGGCATACAGGTTAATTTTCCCGCAAACAGTTGCGGCAATACTTCGTAAACTTGTAGTTTCTCCCACTGTTACAATCATTGCTGGTGTTTTGTATTTATGTGCTATTGCTATTTTTTCATGTCTTCCAGTTTGTAGAACGGTCTTTTTGTGATCATTATACCAATTGTGAATTTTAAAAGCGCAATTCTTGCATAACTTTACGAATTCAGCTTATTGTGTTGTATAACTACGCACCAAGGATGTTCTTCAGTATTTATTTTCGTATGGAGGAGGAGGAACACATGTTTATTTGACATATTTAGAGCAGATGGGAGGCCGTCTTAGACTAGGTCGCCGCGTGCTGTCGCTGCTCGGGTGGCCCGCTGGATCAGGTTTTGCTGGTCCTGCAGGTCCGAGCTTGTCAGCGCGCATTCCAACTCCTCGGGAGTAATACAATGTGGGGGGTTCTGGCTGGGGTGTGGCAGTCAAGGCAGTTGTAGGTGAAACAGCTTGGGCAGAAATGAGGTAGGATGGTGCCGTTGTAGGATGCATTTGTTTGGAGACATCGCCATATGCGGGATTCTTCGTTGGGGAGTGTAGGATGTGGAGGAGGATGCTCTCGGCTGGTGTGGCGATAGTGCGCTAAGGTATCGGAGTTATGACTGATGTTATTTTTTTTCTTGATCCCTGCCAAGTGAAGGTATCCGAACCACCGTCAAGCTGTCTTTAGCATCTTTTAGCCCGGACGACCTTCCAGTTTCTTCCGGAGAAAATAAAGATTATTTTATCTAATTCCAGGGTGCTCAGGTTTGCAACTTGAGAAAGATCTTTTGGTGGATGGCTGTTTGAAAGCATTTGCTGATTGCCATGGTGATGAACTCCTTTGGCCCCGCTTGCCACCGGCGTCCTCTGAAGTCGTAGTTGTGGATCTTGTTCGAAAAGCGAAGAATTTATGCCTCCTTCACTCCCCTCTCTCTTTTTTTGCTGTGCTGCGTCGTGGCAGTGACAGGGGAACTATAGCTGCACCAGCATTCAGCCGTTCAGCTGGAGTGGCGTCGAAAACTCAATCCTATTTGTCTAAGCCAGCCCTAACCACAATATGTACATCTTAGGTAGACAGAACGAAGAACAGAAAACGATGGCTTTGGCACCTCGGAGCCTCCGTGCGCCGGGGAGCGCTGACGTCTGTGAGTATCTCACAGGTTTTCCGGAAAACGCAAAAATAGTCTCCATTCTAGCTTTTTGCAAAGCCAAAATGCACTTCAGAAGCCTATTTAAAGAAAACACCGATGCGTATTCTAATGTAGCGCCTTGTTTTCGGACTTTTCCGAGCCGGTCAACCATCTTGATCCGGAAATATTTCTACTACCGTTACCGCACCTTAGCAGCTTCCACCATCGCAGTACCGTCTCCACATGGCTTCGCTCGGAAATCATTCCTCGCAGATAAACTCCACCAGACCCAATACTCCGGCTCCATCCTCTCGCCTTGAAAACTTTTGGGTACACCGACATTACCGCAAAAGACTACTTAAAGCTGATTCCTCACTGATTGCATGATTTTTTCTTGTCCTGTTCTTTTGTTCTTCTCCTATGTTGTTCTTTTGTTTGTAATCTTCTATTAGTTTGTTCTTCTGTTCTTTTGCTCATTGGTTTGTTTTGTGGCAAGTATTTTTTGACGACAAACGTCCTTGTTCTGTCTAACCCATGACCCATGAAGTTGGACCGTTTGCCTGCGACATACATGCGGCATGAATAAGCTAGTTCGTATGATTCATTCTAAGCATATTCAGACTTGCTTCCCCGAAAGCCCAATATTAGGTTTTAGTCTTGCATAATGGGTGGGCGCCCGCCAAGTTCACTGCGGAAGATAGAGAGAAGACGATTTCAAATGAGTCTGGCGATGTTGGCCGAGCTTAAGCAAGGTGTTCCACGTGTGAAGAAGGAATGAGTGGAAAAAGGCAGTATGCACCATTTCAGCTTGTTCTGCTTACTTTGCCAAATACAAACGTTATAAATGAACACATTGACTCTTTAGAGGTGCACCACCACATGCCGTCTCCGTCTCCC
>CM023457.1:77657454-77688979 GCA_013339765.2 Haemaphysalis longicornis | reverse complement strand
CGCGTTCAACCACCGTCGTCATCTTCCCGTAGGGAACTCCTCCCGCAACGCCACGATGAGTGTCACGGGCCGGTAACGCCATCTGCAACGCTAGCGTCAACGCCAGTGTCACCGCCGCGGACAGCGCCGTGGAGAAGAGGGCACAAGAAGAACAAGAAGAAGAAGGAGCAGCACGTCCTCCGCCGTGATGTTTCACCGGAACACGAAGACGCCGACCTCATCCCGAACCAAGACTTGGTGCGCCTGAACAAACACGCGAGTCCGTGCGGGGCCGTGCGCAAGCACCAGGACATCGTGGACCGGGACGAATACTACAACTTGATGAGGATGACAAACGCGGAACAACATGAGCTACTGCGCGAGATCATCCACCGGCAGACGACGCCGTCAGCCCCTCCGTTACGGTCTTCTTCACCGGACCGGACGGGTTCGGCAAGACGTTCGTCCTCCCGCTTGCCATGGACCTCTACAACCGGTACAGCAACACTGGCAACAACACCGCCTACAACGCGTTCGTCATCTGCGCGGCAACTGAAAGGCGGCTGTGGCAGTGGGAGGAACCACGGTGCACGCGGCTTTCAAGCTCTCTCGGAAGACCACCGGCCCCAACAAGGACGGAGGCCTCAGCGCCGGCGAGTTGAACAGCTTCCGCGTGGCCTTTCGCAACGTGAAATACGTGATCATAGACGAGGCCAGCATGATGTCTGCGGACAACCTAAACGCAGACGACTTGAGTCGACCCCATGGCTGCTTCGCATACTACTCAGGGTCCCCTACGGAAGAAGATGGTCCAATTTTTTTTTGTTTTTTTGTCAGTTTCGTTTTAGTTCGCGTGACTAAGGCTGACTTAAAGATGGACGTGTATAGATGCGTCACTTTTAGTAAGTAGTGAAGTCAGATGATTTTAACTTTTTTTTAGTCAGAGCAAATGGCATGATCTGCTGAATAAGTCTTGGTATTTGCACATATTACTTGCTTTGCGTCATTGAACAAAGAAAGTTACAATACAGCATTGTCATAATCAGAGTCTCGCAGACAGGTCTCGAAGTATGAATGTTCTTGAGATGATGTTTTAAAACTGCTACAAAACAATGTGAAAATGTGCTTTCTTTTACGTCTCAAACATGCTCCTTGTGCACTTTATTGACTGGGACAGGTTTCGGCACTTTGTCAGGCAATAAATTGCCTTTTTTCCAACCTTGCCCCTTACATGGTGACAAATGTACAGTTCCCTGTACTCTGTAACTGATTGATTGATTGGTTGATTGATTGATTGATTGATTGATTGATTGATTGATTGATTGAATAAACTGGAATTACATTCACTGTAAACCAGTAATGCAGCAACGCGCTGTGGATGAGTGACGGCTCCAAAAGTACGTACGTAGATCTAGTGCGATAGTATTTCGAAAATCGTCATTGGAAGATGTTTGGCAATCCATCAGCGCCACATAATTTATTTTCATCAATGTGTAAAAGAAGCGCGAATATACCTTCTCGGTTTATTACCACATCAGAAACTCGATTATGTGTTGATGCACAAGATTATTCGTTTTGGGCGCAAAGGGATGGAGGTTGCAAGAAATACAACAAAAACGTGGAAATAAACTAATTTGCGATTTCTTTGAGAGGAGCAGTAGTTTTACCATCACCTCTGAGTTTCTTGGTGAGCCGCTTAGTGTCTGACAAGGAGCACCAAAATTTTTGAGGGGACTAATTCCTTTAGGAATGTTGAAATACATTGGCTGGAAAACTTCGTGCGTGCAGTCCGCGATTTCTTGACCAGTTCATCCTTGAGGTAGCACAGTTGATTGAACTGTTTCGATGATACGGTTGGCCACATTGACTAACTGCTCAAAGTTGTAAATAAGTGCAGAATCAGGAATTAATAGACGTTCTCTCCGTGTACTAATTCCCGCAAACTGGGATCTGGTGCCAATCAGTACACAGAAGGTCAAAATCCCTGTCATTATTATTTGGTGATTTGGGCAAAGCATGTGCTCTAGGTACAGGTCCGCCAGAAGTAAACGGAGCATTGGAGCGGCGGCCATGTTGCAGCTCTGCGCCGCGTAAAACCGCCGTCAGGAACAAAGAAAAGCCGTGTTTCGTGGATGCGGTCGTGCTTGGGCTGCACCCACCGCCCTATCAGATATATGTCTAATCGTCGCTCTGCTTGCGTGTCCGACCGGGCGTAACAGTTTTTCCCGGGCAGCGCTATGCTATACAGTGGCGCTAATCACATTGGCACTCGCTACCATCAATGGCGACCGAATCGGCCGCTATTGGATTCAACCGAACTGCGGACGCTCGGAAACATGGCTTGTGACGCTACACAAAGTGTTCAAGGGCGGTGTAATGTCTCCTGTCTATCCGGTTTCTTGCGGTTGGCTTTAGCGATACCAGATATTAAAAAGACAAAACAAATTATGCCTGAGGAAGCACTCGCGGAGTCCAGACATGTTAAGGGATGGTCGTTATTTGAAAAAAATGGTACAGCTTGCACTAATGTGCAAGGCTGGAGAAACAGCAAAGCTGGAGGCCTTACGTAGGAGGAAGTTCTTCCAGCTACTTAATGGTCTTGCTGGCTCGAACTGGCTTATTGGGGACGTAAGTGGGAATGTAAACGACTCACCAGCTCTTCTCGCACATGGCATGACGGAAAAGAAACTACGCGGCTTCCTGGGCCGACATCACTCCACCATGAACGTGTTCAAAGCCAGCGCCTTGACCACTTCAGGGTAACCCATTTCCCTGCGTTCCTCCAACAGTTCGGCCACGGCCTTGTGCATGCTATACATTCCGCGGTCGGCCTACTTGACGTAGTCGGGCACGCACGTGGCACCGACGTAGTGATCGAGGATTACCTGACTGTCCATGTTAGAGTCGATCACGGATGCATTCCAGGGTTGAAGGGGTTTGCACACGTCTGATCGGGACGCCCCTATACAAGACTCAGGGACGACTGACTCCGGCTCCGAGAATCTCCAACTAGTGACCGTCGTTGCGCACGCTAAAGCGGCGTGAGAACTCTTCGATGTCATCGAACGTCGTGTGTTACAGGCAGTCGCCCATCTTTCGTAGATGTCCTTACGGTTTTAATGGTGTTTCCGCTCCTCTTTGTTTGATTATCCGTCGTCTAAACCTTCCTCACCTTCTATATTTCGCTGGCTGCAATTGTTAACGGTCACGTGCAGAGACTTGATCTTAGGAAGCTGACCCACGTACACGCGAGAGCTCAGCATTTTCTTGGCTCTTTAAACAGCCGGGCGGTCCCCGCAAGGCACATGCTCACGTGCGCTCGTCATTTCACGGTTATTTAAGCAGAGGACACCAAACTGTAGCGATTTTCTAAGCAGCTTCAGTGTTAGAACAAGTTTATTTCACTCATAATTATTGGGAAGTTACTTTAACCAAGCACTTATTCGGAAAGTGAGGAAAGTATAAAAATGTTTGGGTGTCGACTGTACTGTTTTTTTTATTGAGTTAGCGTCGCCAGAGCACTGGAATGGAGAGACCTTTGTCACATTTTAAATGCAGAGCATTTCTAGCCTCGCCTCTTCCTGCGTCGGACGGCGTCCACAGCTCCGCGTCCGCAGCAGGTGCGCGCATGCGTCGTAGTCAGCCCGTTCGCTCGTCGTCACCCCCGGAACGCTCCGTCGCGGTCTCGGCCACGGCCGGGCTGGAGGAGCGGCGGGCGCGCACTTCCATATGAAAGTGCGTGCTCGCCGCTCCTCCAGTCCGGCCGTGTCTCAGCGTAACAGGTGCGTGTAGCAGCGCGGTGGGGCGAGGAAGTGCGCGCGCTGCTTGTGCATGCGTGCGCTCTCCCCCCCGTACCGCTCTCCCTCTACTGCCGCGCTGCAATATAAAGCCGCTAGCGTACTTGCTTCACTCACTGCGCTGCTCGCTCGTGCTTGTCACTGCGTTGCTCTTGGTTGACGCTCGCTCCCACGTTTACTCGTGTCTGCTACTCGAGCATCACGGAAGAAGCGATGGAAGCAACACTGCCTTCAACCAGTACTGAGGCCCCAATGCTCTGCATTTACTCGTGTTCCCTCGCGGGGAAGGCGCGGGAATTTTTTAGATAATTTTGTGGTTTGAATCGAACTTTTATTTCCGTGCGAAGCAGTATATTTTATCTCCCACAGACCCGCCGCAGTGGGTCAGTGGCTAAAACGTTGCGCTGCTGAGCACGAGTATGCGGGTTCGATCCCGGCCACGGCGGCCGCTTTTCTAATGGAGGCAAAAAGCAAAAACACCCGTGTGTGCGAGATTTCAGCGCACTTTAAAGATCCCCAGGTGGTCAAAATTAATCCGGAGACCTCCACTACGGCGCGCCTCATCGCTGCATTGCGTCGGCGCGTTGAACTCTACAATCAATCAATCTAACTCCCCCAGTGTTCATTAAGGTGAAACCAGGCGAGATCCTTTATTCGATGCCGCCGCGGCGCTCCTACTCGCCATCGCCGACACCTTTTTCACCGCTTTGGTTCCTCTCGCCGCTACGGATGCCTCTTTCATAAGTTCCGGAATCAGCTGGTAACGGCAGTAGCGCCGTTATCAACACCAAATATGAACTAGTGTTAAGTGCCGCTTATCTCTGCGCGTGCAGCGCTGGCTTCGCTTTTTGCGTCGCTCAGTCTGGTGGGAGTGCAGAAAGCGCATGCGCTGCCTCCCTCTTCAATGGGAGGGCGAATGGGAAGGAGTGCGTAGTGCCATTCATGACCACGAGCTTTTGCATCGCACGAAATCGGACGGTTTAGTAGCCACACGGGCCATGAGCGGAAATTTTGATTGAGACTTCTGTTAACATATATACATAAAATGGCAGCATCTCCACTCCGTGGATGATGGTGAGGGTGCGGAGTAGGGGGACTCGAAATGACATCCCAGTTGCGCCGCGAGTGACATTCGATTTGCGTCCCGACCGTCATTCGATTTGTACTGTGAGTTGCACCTTGATTATTCCCTAGATGAAACTGCAACTCAAGGCTCAAATCAAATTTTGCTTGATTTTTGTTTAATGGTGGTGTGCGCACGGATGGACGCGGACGGACACTGGGAGGTCCTAAGGTACTCCGCACCGTTACAGGCGATGGAGCAGACCGTTTGACTCTCGGGTACTAACTCACGGTCGTAGCCCAATGGGTCAGATGGCTGAAACTAACTCTATCTGGTCTACCATACACAGGCTCGAATCCTGCCGGCGCAGTGTGATTTTTTGCGATTGTAAATGCTATGCGCACGGACGCGGATGGACATTGTATGGTCCTAAGGTACCCCGCGGCTAAAAACTTTGCAGATGTTACGTGAAAACCCAATTCGTTCATAATGTTGGAACGAACGGATTTAGAGAAGATGGGCAGTATTCTAGCTGTAGTTGAATATAGCGACTGCATTGTATTCGTTTTTATTCGCGCTATGTGCACGCTGTGTGTAGTAAGGCCTTGCTCGCTTTGAGCAGTCTTATCTTCGGTCTTTACGCGGTTTTATCTTCGGGCCGAGACGCAACAAACACCGAGTGATACCGACCATGTATGGGCATGATAAGGAGCTGTCGCAAAAAGGACTGCGGATAACGAAGGGCGTTTTGGGTGTCACAGGGAAATTCCAACGTATATGAATCAAATCTGTTACGAAAACGGAGTTGCACGCATAAAAAGACGTCAAAAGTAGGAGAGCTCCTGCAAGTCGAAGGCGATTCCATCCTGAATTTCGCGTAGCGCTTGGAGGGAAACTCGATACTATTCTAGGGGAGAGGAGGGCGCCGCAAAGAGAGACATGCATAAGACACGGGAGCACTTGTTATTGCATGAATCAAAATTGTGCAGGCGTACCCCGAGGAAAATGCCCGCATATAAGACGTTCCACGATCCTGATGGCTCCGCTGCTGGATTGCATATATCACACAAAGTTGGTTAACACGGAGAAAATTCCGTTCTGCCGTACGGCCGGACAAAATTTTTTAAGTGCAGAGCACTTTACCCATGCAGCACAGGACTGTTAGGCCTAATTAAAGCAGATGTACTATGGCCAGTGATTTTCTATCCGGCCTTTTTCGGCAGACGTGTTCGGCACATGTCCAAATGTGGGCCTTTTGGCCGTATACGGCCGTACTACCATGGCTATGCAACGGCCAGCTTCCGTCGGCCAGTCGACCGGCTTACGTTCATACGTCCCGATTTCAGCCGTAGGGATCCGGACATTTGGAAGCCACCCGTGTGCGGGCAAAGTACGGCCACCTTATGTCAGCCGAGGTGCAGTCGTCAGAATCCAGCCGGACTAAAGCTGCCAGAAGTTCGGCTCTGAAGTTCGGCCATTCGGCCATGCCGGAAGTTCGGCACGGCAGTGTGCTATTACATTCAAATTATGCTGCAGGCATTCGAATAACATTAATTTTTTGCGATCATGTTAAAGCGACACTGAAGTTATTTGTAAACATTGCGGGATTCTAGCGCAAATTGTAGTCCGGAGTCCATAGGCCATGTTTCGATCACTATAAGCGCGTTTACGCGAATTTATTTAGTAGAAAAATCAATTCGGAAATGCTGACCTCCTCTCTGCACCCTCGCCCATTTTCTGTGGCGTTGTCGTGTGACGTCAGGAGGAGATGAGCTGGCCATTGCTGCGCTATGCATGGCTCGCCGACCTTCCGACCGAGTCAGTCGGCCAGCGTTTAGTCCGGCGGCCGCCGACGGGTCGTCTCAATTCGCTCGCTCAGTTGAAACTAAGCCACAACACGTTTGTGAATGGAAGAATGTGCCTTTTGTTACGTTTGTTAGCTTGTACACTGTATCAAGCTCCGAGTCCGGGTCGCTCCACACAAGCGCTGCACAAGTGCACATGCAACGCTTCGCTGACTTTACGTAGTAGGAAAATCTAAGGCCACTTGAAGGCGGGAGAAGAGTCAGCAAAGTAATATAGGTACTAAGGACATAAAATCAACTAAACTTTACCGTATAGCGCAAAACTAGGGAGCAGGAAGCACTTTTTTGCGCTGGGTGAACAAGCCCAGCGGTCAGCAGCACGAGCACACATCTGCGAACGCTTTTCCGTATAAGAAATGCAATTGCTAGACGTGAGATATTGTGGAAGTTTGGGGGACGCTTACTGCAACAGCGCTATACAACAAATAGTCACCTAGAGTACTTGAAATGCTAAAACTAAACAAAAGTGTAAACTGGCTGTACATTATATACCTTACATATCCACCTTCGGCAGTGCTGGCTCGTGGCCGAGTGGTCTGGAGCGCTGGGATTATCGTTTTGCAAGTCGAAGTTCGAATCCCAGAGGGTACATGCTTTTTTCGTAAGTTGATTTTTTTTGTTTGCGGCTGATGTTTTATAAACTGAGTTCACCATTTTTGGGCCGTAACATTCACTGATCCACGTGCGAGTTTGCAGAACGCGCGCAGACTGACACTGACGCACTAGCGAGTTCTCGTTGGCATGCTGCTACCACAAGCACCGACTGCTTGCGGGCAGTGGGCACAGGCCTGAATCAGCACACCCTGGGCCTGGTGCGAACACGCTTTTTACGATACAGGCATGAGTGAGGCAAGCTCCAAATATGCAGAAAAAGCGCATGGCATTTTATCGTCTGCGGTGACGCGGACGGCGTTCATCCACTGCGTAGGCCTCGGGTAGTGAGTTTCTACGATTCGAAGCCGTCCTGGGAGGCTTACTTAGGCATTTTTTTACAGCCCTCAACTGGCAGAGAAAGCGCGGTGCGGCGATTACTGAGATATCGAGAGTGCCCATCCAACGATGCCGTCGGATGTCAATCATGTTGTGTTACAGAACCGAAACCGAAACTTGTGTGAATGCTAACCTTGGACATCGTCCTATCACGGTGCCACCTCCTCCCGACGTCACAGCCTTTAGTTGGTGCGGCCGCCACAGACCGCGCATGGTAGTTTTTCTTTTTTTTCCCGCTTTATAAAATAATTATCGTCTTATCAACAGGATAAACGATGAAAAGTGTGGTAATTTGAGACAGTTTACGCAGTGCAAGCAAAACCGGGTGCTTGACAAATTCACTTCAGTGTCCCTTTAACTACACAGTCGTTTCGCGAACATTTTTAAGAAGATTTGAGGCAAATAGTAATAATATTTATATATAAAAGAAACAAAATAGGGCCCACACTCAGCCCTGGGGGATTCTTAGGTCACGAAAACAGATTAGGAACAACCGTTGAGAACGACCGAATGATGCCTTAAAGAGAGATAATGGGTTATCCATGCAATAACCGATTCATTCAGTTTATAGCCCCGCATGTACTAACTAGAAGGTCCTATGAAACAGCTTCGAATACTTTTTTTTGCAGTCCAAACATGTACAGTGATCTACTTTATGCTTATCTATCCCTGGAGCCAAATCACGCGTGTGCTCAGCAGGCTGCGTTGAGCAGAAAAACCCGACGAAATCCGTGTTGGCTAGGATGCTGTAGAATTATGTTTAACCAAATGTGTCATATTCCAAGTGTAGCTGAGCTCACCTTCAAACACTCGCACTAAATTGAAATCTACGCTTCACACCTGACAAGGCTATGGTGTTATCGCACATTTAAAATAACACTTGTTTGAAAGAGGAATTCTCGCAATAAGATGAATAAACATAATGCACGGTACGAAGTTGAGCCTACCAACGCACGAGCTTAGACACTTGTATGTTTAGTACGAACAAAATATAGCCACATTATTTTTCGCAGTATTACTGTCAGAAGAATTGGCGGTAACATGCGCTTTTGCGCGCCCTTATAAGGGCGTGGGTACGGTATAGCGTTATTTGGTGGGGAGTCCTTGATATGGCGCTGGTCGAGGTCCTGTGTGGTGGACCCTTGCTCGACGCCGTTGTAGTCCAGTTATTTTCGGTGAATCTGTGCGGCCCCATGAAAGGAACACAGGTTAGCAGCTACAAGCGGAGGCGACGCCGATACATGAGCCACCGGACGGCTTTAATTAATTAATTGAGGAGCCCGAACTTAACAACGGTATAGCTTTATTTGTTGGGGAGTCCTTGATATGGCGCTTGTCGAGGTCCTGCGTGGTGGACCCTTGCACGACGCCCTTGTAGTCCAGTTATTTTCGGTGAACCGGGGCCATCTCGAATCGGACATCTATGCTGGGTCGATGCCACAAGTAGTCTCTATTTCTCGAGGGGGCGAATAACCTCGAGCTGATGCGTCGACGAGGCCGGCGGGTGAGTCGCGGTAGCGCTATGACTGGCGAGGCTTGACTCACCCGTCGGTGTAGCACAGTCTTCGTTGTGGCAGTAAATGGTATTCCGCTGACATAAAAGGTTAACTGGTTCGTTCACTTAAAGTTCGTTCATTTAAAGCGTAGAAACACCGAGTGGATGAAAAATTCACAAAAAAATGTGGTTGATCCCTCTCCATAGGAATCGTTAAATCACGAAAGTGAAATGTGCCTTCACAGGAGCATTTGAATGTTTATTGTGCATCAATATGAACTTGCACATCGTTATTTATATTTCGTTGGTATGGCACCGTTATCCGCATCAACGGTAGACACTGGATTACACGCGCCGGAGCATTGCGTCATCCGACTGAAACACAGACGCTCGAAAAACCGCCCGCGCGAACGAAACCTAAACGTTGTTTTGTTGTTGTTTTGTTTTGGGACAGTTGTTGTTTGGACAAAAAACTTTGTGAATTAAATACGAATAGGGATCTGCGCTGAGTAGTTTGCATTGTCTATGACAATAAAGATTCCGCATGTCCACTGTAAGTTCAATTTCATTGTCTTGCTTAGGCTTCGTGAAGAGCTGTTATTATTGTTTACGAAATTATTTAGGAAATATTATTTACGAAATATTATTTACGGAATCACCTGCCACAGGCGTATAGTACCGCCTACTTCGCCATAACAAGTTCAGAGGGGGCTTCTCTGTGTTCTGCCCGCGCAGTGTGGGGCGATTTCCATTCATTCTAGCATCCACCCGCTATTTCGAACTCCGCATAATTCGATAAACTATGTTGTCCCCTTCGTGTTCGCGTTAGCAAGATTTTTACTGTATAACCATTGAACACGTTAAGTTCGCCAATCATCCAATCTTGCGCAAATGCAGTGCATGGTTGGTCAATTTTCCCCATTTTTAGTTGTATTTCTGTTGGTATTTCCATGAATTTATATTATTACCGTCGTTTTGTGAATACGCCGCATGCGATACATATTTTTGCGTTCGTTATTTCGTTCCGATCATTTCCCACTTTTGTTACATCTGGTATTTTTGTTAAAATTTTGTTTTGACAAGTTATCTCCACTTTTACTACTACATAATAAATACGCAAAGAATGCCAATGATGCCTTTCTTTGTGCTAAAACTCTCGTTACACGATTCGTCTGTTTTCGCGAATTTTTATTGGCACTGTTGCTTGTTTTAGTGGAGAAGCCCCTTAGGGGACCTGGCTGTGTTGTCTCCTATGTCGTCGTTTGTCGTTGTCGTAGTCACAGTACTAGAACACCGGGACACTCGTTGTCCATTGCCTTGCATTAGAACGTAACGCGTACAAAACAACACCGCGGAACACTCGTTTTCCAATTCCTCGCGTAAGAACACTTCTTGCTTCAAGCAAAGCTGTATACCTCTATCCCCCAACGGTTTCCTCTCCGTGGGCGAAAATGCTAAGATGCAAACAATACACTTATACTATGCCCGCTTCGCCCCTCCCTGGGTTTCACGTGAGAGAAGTCCGGGATTTTTTTTTTTTTTTCTGAGGGGGGGGGGGGGAGGGGAAAGGCAGAAAGAGGTGGAAAAAAATGTCTAATCGAGAAGTCAATATTGTGGCCGTCATTTTTACCTTTGTTTTGCGAGGGTACTACATCACATAAATATTTTTGATAGTTTTCCTTCTTTTAGTTTTACTGTTAATGGTTTTTAGTCTTTTTAACATCCAGTTCAACCAACGTTTTCATTCGCGCTAAGATTACATTTAAAGGCATTAAGCTTGCCAATTATGCATTTTTTTACAAATTGAGGGCGGTCGGTCCGTATACACAATTGCTTTATTCGTAATCTAATTCTTTTTCGAGACGTTGTATTTTTAGCGTCGCTTTGCTAAGGGCAGGGTATAAAAAATCCGCATTTTTTACTGCATGTGCACGATTCTAATGCACCTCCTTTTTAATAGGAAGGTACGCGTAGGTAGAACAATTCAGAAAAGTACTTTGAAGCGGATTAGGCCGCGCAGATGCAAAAGACATCACATTACGTACTTGCCAAAAGTAATTTTATTTGGCGCACGCAACTGCGCCAGCAAAAAAATAACTTTTGTTTAATAAGCGGCTTCATTAGCGCAATTTGCTTGAAATTTGCATTTGCATTTTTGCATTATGGACTTCTGTGCAGCGTGACAGGGTTGGGGCTGTGGGGGTGCTCGTAAAAAAATTGTACGCATTAAAGACTGACAAAATGATGATCATTACCATTAAACATCCGTTGCCTGTTCTCAAAGCTCTTCGGATCATGCATTATGTTGATGCGAGCATTTTAGTAATGCGCGTCACCACCTGCATGGCTTCCGTTCATCTCATCCTCCTTGCTACATAGGCAGTACTCATGGAAATGCAGCGCACAACCACATGCAGTGAGGATTTCTCCCTTTTAAATCCCTTACACAAAGGTACTAAAAGGAGCTCCCGCAATCTGTATTGCCTCTGTCGTCGTTCGCAATCGTGTAATTCTGTTTTGAACCCTCTATAACACCTTCTGATGTGCTTTTAAGAAGACCCTACCGTCAAGCTAATAATCGTGTTCTCTGTTATCTGTGTTTTTAGAAGCACTCTGAGGGGTATATTTTTAGCACAGAGCTTACGCCGTAGGGTTTCGACCCACGATACATTATAAAGTAATGATTTGCTTTTCTGCGTTTATTTAAAACGGCTACAATTATCAGGCATTGACATTGATGTCGAGCAACGCGAAACATAAAATTGAATCCATACCGTGCCGCACTCAGTCATAGGAGATGGGCTTCCTCATAACCGGTATGGTGTTCGTGATTCCTAGCTACCTCTAATACGAAGAATGTTCGCGCTAATTTACCATGTACAAAAGTGGTTGAAATAATAAACCCTTTTCTACGGCATTTTTCGCTTTCGACAAAGTGTTTACTTCATAAGACACCATTGCATTGACATACCGCACTGAGATACCAGGGAGCCAAGTTGGCGCGCATACGTCTTTTGAACGACGCACATAAAGAAATATGAGCGGGAGTGTAATTGTTCACGGGAATATTGCCAGGTTTTTTTATCATGAAGGTCATGGACAACAGGAGGTTATCTCTCTCTGAAGTTATCAGAGCCCTGCGGGCTCGAGGATGTGTTCAGGAGTATCGGTTCGCAGAAAGTGTATGTGCAAAGGGGAAAGTTTGGGCCAGTGAACGTTTCCGTTTGACATTGTCGCGTTATGTGAATTGAAAAGAACATCTGAAGAAATGCTTCAGAAACTGTGCTGAGAAACGATCGCTGGCAAATGTGAAGGTTAATATACAGAAAACGAAAGTTGGGTTTTACCAGGCATGATTTTCGCCTGGGAGATGAAATGTAAGAACAGCGGGGTGAACATAACTTTACTGGAAAAGTTGTCAGGGGTAATTTAAATCATGAGACTCAAATTAGACCTACGATTGGTAGGGGATGAGGCGCGTTTGTCAAGCACTCCCAAGTAATGAATGACACGGTATGTATACATTCATCACTAAAAGGCTACAATCGGGTACAAATCAAATCGGGTACAAACGGACTAAGCGAGCGGTGCGGAAGAATTCACACTAAACTTTTTTACACACTTTTTGGCCGAAAAGGGTGTAAAAATCTTGTCCCGTGGCTAAAACCCTTAAAAGGTGTTTTGGCAAAAAAGGGTTGTACGGATGAAAAAAGGGTGTTGAGCCAACACCCTTAAAAAAGGGTGTTGAGCCTCACACCCTTTTTTAAGTGATGGCATGCGCAGTGGCAATGTGAATCAACAGAGCGCGCAGCATTCAACACAGTCAATACGCACAAGTTACAGTTGGAACACAAATGAATTGAGCAAGGAAACCAACGGGATGCATGTGGTATTGGGAGTGCATACTTACTTAGTATACATGTGCTGTTCTTGCTTTTATATCCAGAGAGGAAAGCCCCCCGATCGAGTCGGTGGGCTTGTCGCAAAAACACAGATATTTTAGCGTTAATTTTGAAACTATGGATTTTCCTGATACTATACAAATTAACACGCGGATTTGCAAAAACTTTTAATTACGGGGTAGTTTTTGTGTTGCCATAACCTATAGAATTTTAATAAATACCAAACAAATATTCCCGCCATCTCAACACCCTTCAAAAAAGGTGTTCATTATTTCAACACCCTTTTTCCCAAAAGGATGTAAAGCTATAAATTAGGGTGTTCGAAACTAAGAAAAAGGGCGTAAAGAAAAAAAGGTGTAAAAAAGGGTGTAAGAAAAGAGCGCACACTAAGAAAAAAGGTGAAGAGACCTCCAACTTGGAGGCATTTTGTACCTGTTTACACGGGTGGACTGAACATTTTCTACAAGCGGGGGGTGTTTTGTACCTCACGATGTTTAAAGCAATATGAATTGGCATAATTTATTACCAGTGAAGCTCTTTAAGCTTGAGCTAGTTTCGGTGGCGTTAGCAAAAAATGCAAAGAAAAAGAACTGCGGCACCTGTAAAAGGTGCACCAACGCAGATAGGGTATTATAACAGTGAAGTCGGCTTTCGAGCTTGTTTAGAGGTGAGCACAAGGAGCGTATGCGCATGCGCACCCTTAGAATACCATTTCAAAGGTAATAGTCTTTTTTGGATTCTAAAGGGCAAACAAATTGGCGCAGCTTGCAATAGTGGGCAAGGCTGGAGAAACAGCATAGCTGGGAGTCAACCTAGCTTGTTTTCCCCTTGGATCCACTGGCAGTGGGGTTAAACTTTGGGGTTGAAATCCGGTTAAACTTGGCCTCACCCCTCACCGGTCACCCTAGCTTACCAAGAACGTTGCAAAGCTTAGCAAACATAACAAAACTTAGCAACACCGGAAGACACTAGGTCGACCCCGGCTCCGCTGTTCTTTTTTTGCAACTGAACACCATGTTCACACCGTTTCAACAGCCTACAGAAAGCCAAGCGTGTTGCAGTCTGTAAACACCCTTTTCGCCACACGACTATAGTCTTTTTAATTTGAAGGTTCAAATTGGTTTGTTTCGCATGGCAATGCTAAACTTGGGGCCTGAGGTGCACCGCACATGGAAACGAGCGATCATTGCATATGAGCAATTATTTATTTTTTTGCGTTTGAATATTTCTGCGAGTAGAGGAGTATATGAGGGATGTCACATTTTTAAGGCCCGTTCACACTTGCGACGAAGCGACGCGACAAAGCGACGAAGGCGAAAGCGATCGCCACCCTTGCTGTTCACACTTGCACGCGACATCGAGCGACGGGGCGACGACTATTTTTTGCTTTTCTTGTTATTGTCTCGCGCTCGGAGTGAGACTTCACGGGAGCTTCGCCGCTTGTGGAGACACAGCATCCGGGTGCTTTGGCAGGATATGACGTCAGGAAGTCTCGCCTCCTGCTTCCGCTTCAAAAGCGACGGCGCGACGGAGGCGACAAAATTTGGTCGAGACGACGATCGCTTTCGTCGCGCGACCGAAAGCGATGAAAGGCGGCCAAAGCGACAGAAAAAAATTCCCCGCATTTCCCCGAGGGGAAGAATGTGAAAGTGCGAATGCAGGAGTTGAATTTGCGCGGTTCGGTAATGTTCGCGAAAGAGAGATCACACACACACACACAACTACAAAGAAAGAAAGATGCATTTATTCACAGACACCTATTTGTGTTGTCGTTGTACTTGATTGCTAGAGCGGATCTCAGCTTTGAAATTTCGTGTCAGTACTCCTTTAAGCGGGTGCATTAGCCCTTCTCACGCCCCGATTCCTGGCCAATCCCCCACGTGGGTAGTGCCATGCACAGACACCATTTGTGTTGTCGTTGTACTTGATTGCTAGAGCGGATCTCAGCTTTGAAATTTCGTGTCAGTACTCCTTTAAGCGGGTGCATAGCCCTTCTCACGCCCGATTCCTGGGCAATCCCCCACCGTGGGTATGTGCCATGTCAGCGGCCAGGCAGCGCGCGCCCATCTCTCCCCCGTTGCCAAGGAAGACGAGGAGATTCCTGGCCAATCCCCCACGTGGGTATGTGCCATCTCCCCCCGTTGCCAAGGAAGAACGAGGAGCGAGCGCACCCGCAGCTGTTGCTATGTGGACGGACGGCGGTCACCCGGAATTCAGGGTCGCTTATAAAGTGCATTCGCATTAATTTCCGTCGCTTTCATCGCTTTCGTCGCTTTCGTCGCTAGTGTGAACGGGCCTTTACAGTGCTATTATGCATCTAAGCATGGCCTTATTCAATGAACAGCTGAACACCTTTTCCACACCCATTCAACACCCTAAGAAAAACCAAGGGTGGTGAAGTTGATCAACACCCTTTTTTTTCACGCAAAAAGGGTGTTGTAGAGCTAGGAAAAGGGGGTTGAGATTTAAGAAAAAGGTTTGTTGTAAAGGCCTCCCAACATTCTTTTTCCGCTTATGCTACACCCTTTTTGACTAAAAGGGTGTAAAAAAGTTAGTAGTGTGAACTATCGGCTCGACACTTCCCCGGAACAGCGCCTGCTCTCGTGAGGCTGATTGCTCATGCGGGTCCTTCGCTACTCAATGCATATAAATTTAATTTACTTGGGCCGCAAGGCTTCGTTTGTATCGAAAGTAGCACCCGGCATGGCTTACGCGGTAGTACGAGCAAACGACAAGATTCGTGGCATCTTGCGGCATTCACTCAACATGTAGTACCCTGGAATTACAAGATATTTTCGTAAGGTGCTCTTATAATTGGTAGCATTCTTTACCCGGTATCCCACATTGCCAACCGTTGCAACGCCACTGCATCTGCAGAAAATAGCATGATTGACGTGGTTGATGTGTTTAAGCGTGTAATTGCGAGGATGGAGAGCAACGCAACGGCGTAACAGAAAACTGGTGCACCAACATTCGGACGGAAGGGCTACCAATAGAGGAAACTTTATATGTTTGGTGTAGCCGATAACTCGATTCCGAAAGTAAATAAATCGTTGTTGTCGCTCTAAAACATTCAAAACGTGGAGTAGTTTGGTGCTTGTAAGTCTAGGCGTAACCTGCGCCCCGCAGTGGACATAAATTGTCCACTGCGGGCGCAGTGGCAGGAGTACCATTTCTGAATGGAATGCACTTCCGCGAAAACAGTTGTTCAAGCCAGAAATTTTCCGAAGCGCTCCATGCGAGTATTTGTCACATACGGTGTGGCATTGTGGCCTTATTTTTTGTTTGTTGTTTCTGCCTGTACCGATGTGCCTATTTTTTTGTTTGTTGGTTTCTTATTAAAAAAAAAGTTCCTTGTTTAATGATTGCCCCTCCTGCTTGGGCCAGATTGCCCCTCCTGCTTGTATTCCAGAAAATAAATGGCTTGCAATAATAAATAATAAATAAATAAATTGCCTTATTATGGCTTATTAAGATACACGTTTTACATACATTGTGGTCTATGAAGTATGTTCGGGAGAGTTTGGCGGCTTAGACGTGTCTCCGAGCAGACGTATCTTAGTTTTTTTCGCTCTCGCTCAGTGCTATAAAGTAACCGACGACAAAAGGCCTTTTGGGTGACGTTTCAAAAGTAGCCCGAAAAGTTTCAACGGGCAGTTTTAGCAAGTAGTTTTCCCCGGAGACAATGGGCAAAATGATGACCTGAATCTGTATATAAGGCACGAAGCACGCGGAATTCACTTTAATGACATAAAAGTTTGGGGCGAACTTTGTGTCGCAGGGCCTCAAAGCTCTTGGTAAGCACTTCATCCTCAGTTTCACACACCTTCGGGATGATACCAGGGGCAAACTTGAAACTGTACGCTACTGCGATTAGTGGTCCTTCTAACAGTCAGCGCTAATACGACGGGTTTAAAAAAAGAAAGAGAAACAAACACAGACGCTGACTATGAAGTAAAATATATTCAAAGGAAATTAAGGTCATATACACTATACATCTTGTCATGTGCAATGACTGCTTGCATCGATAAAAGCTGGAAGATTTTTCGTTCGCCCTTACCCAGAAAACTCCCTAAGGTTGGTGGTTTGCTCACAACTTGAACCTGACACCAGAAAATAACTTCCTTATCTTTTCACTTCCTCCTATACTTGGACAACTTCAAACTCTTCGGTAAGGATCCATCTCCTTTTTGGACCCATAACCACTCAATCATATTGTTCTTATTAATCGTTTATCCACTAAAAATACTCCCTCTTCCGCTTATGCAGTCCTCTCCCAATCTGTTAATTTACTCTTATCTATCAGTGGAGAGCTTCACCTCTTCTCTCCCAATCTGGTGTTTACAATTCTCCTGATTGCTGTGTTCGTACTATAGTATAGTGTGTCATTGAAGGACGGGGTTCACGCATTTTGCAGTGAAGTGACTGGTGTCTACAGAGCCTACTTTTAATGACGAAAGATTCTCTCTGAGTCTGATATTTACACACCTCTCCGACTTCCGTGCGTATACGTGATCAGAATTCCAGGGTATCTGATCCGCGACCCCTTCTGATTACAATCAATAAATCGGGGAGTATGGTTGATATCCCATTTTTGTGGAGCTTCATTTGTGTTTTTCTTTTTGTACATGAGCTCAACAGTGCGGCAAAACTCGGCTCAATTTACGCTTGGCGGAAAAAAATAACATTTACATTACGCTTTCTGCCTATCTTCTTCATGCGATGGGAAAGCCCATGAACGCACGGTATTACAACCATTTCATCCTCGTGCCCCTAACCTTCTCCGATTGCACAGGTGATTTCAATGGTTTGAAAGCTTTCTCGCACGCAGCTAAAACTGACGAGGACGGAAATCCTGCTCGTAGTAACCGGACAACCTGTTCTTCAAGGCTCCGATGCATCATGTGACAGACGGACTTTAAAAGTGAGACTCAACGCAGGGCAATGCTATTCTAGGTTCGGAGCACCTTAGGACCGCAAAATGTCCGTCCGCGTCCGTGAAAATAGCATTTACAATCGCAACAAACCACACAGGCACCGGCAGGATTTGAGCCTGTGGCTGGTAGACCAGATAGAGTTAGTGTCAGTCGTCTTACCCATTGGGTACGACCGTGAGGTAGTACCCGAGAGTCAAACGGCTTAATGCCTCGCCTCTAACGGTGCGGAGTACCTTAGGACCTCCCAATGTCCGTCCGCGTCCATCCGTGCGCACACCCCCATCAAGTGAAAATCAAGCGAAATTCGATTTGAGCCGTGAGTTGCAGTTTCATTTAAGGAATAATCAAGGTGGAAGTCACGGCTCAAATAAAGTGAGGGCCGGGGCGCAAATCAAATGTCACTCGTGGCGGAACTCGGATGTCATTTCCAGTCAAATCTACAAACTACAGTTTGTTTTCTATGGGGACCTCACAAGTGAAGTTTAAACCATTACCTTATTCCTTGAAACATGTCAAGACTACATCTTTGAAAGCCCCAATATTTCTGTAACTGCCAATACCAAACAATCGTCCACGAAACGGAAGGTTCTTTCCACTTTTCCTTTTAATTCCGCTTCGAGTTTTTGATCGAATCGAGCCAGAAAAATGGAACTTTACGCAGGGTCGACCTGTGACCCTATAGAAACCCGGATTTCTGAATACGTACCTCGCCATTAAACCCAACAAAGGTGCTGCTTAAGTAAATACCAGGCTCAGAGAGCATCTTTCGTCACTAAAAAGCAGGCCCTGTAGCCACTTGTCCTTTATTGCAAAAAATGCAAGTGTACCCCGTCCTTCAGTGACACAACGGAATATACGAACACAGCAGTCAAACAACAAGAGAAGTGGTGGAAGCTTTCCACATTAAGAGATTGGGATAGTACTGCATAAGCTACCCATCTTTACCTGTCACATAAGGAAGTTAGTTTGCTGGTGCCAGGTTGTGAGATGGAAGAGGAGAACGAAAAAGTTTGCAGCTGTTTTTCGTGTATAAAAATCTTGCAGCTGTTTCTATTGATGCACGCCGTCATTGTGCATGACCAGATGTATAGGTATATAAGTGTCTTTTCCTTGGAATAAATTTTCGTTTATAGTCGGCGCCTATATTTTCTATGTCCCCGTCATATCGGCGCTATTAGAAGAATGGAACCGTACAAACTAGCTCGACTTTCCTTACTCATGGTCATCATCATCATTACCTTATTGTAAGGAGTTGCCATTATCACAGCACCACCCGCTCGCCGTCATTATCATCGTCTCTTCAGCAAGCCATATGCGGCGCTGGGTGGCGAGGATAACAGTATAACGAAAAGCGTGTTGGCCGAGCCGTACCGCCCCGAAGCCTCCCCGCGCCACGCTCCACCACCAGGCCGGAGAATTCCCTGTGCATGGCGGGCTAATGCTGTATCTGGACTGATCTGAATGGGCTGTATGTGATATTTTGTTCCGCCGACTCTGCACCTTCTTTCGTAAACTCCATTTTGTACCCGCCAAGGTGGCTCAGGTAATAAAAAAAAGCCAAGGTGGCTCAGTGGCTAAGGCGTTGCGCTGCTGAGCACGAGGTCGTCGCGGGTTCGATTCCCGGCCGCGGCGGCCGCTTTCCTGATGCAGGCGGAAAGCACAAACGCCCGTGTGCAAGAGATTTCGGCGCACGTTAAAGATCCCCGGGTGCACAAAATTAATCAGGAGCCCTTCACTACGGCGCCCCTCATCGTGTGCGTTGCGTTGGCGCGTTAAACCTACACTCAATCAAATTCCCTTTTTGTTCAGTGTCTATGTGCTCACGACTTTCAACAGTGACGCTGTTTAGCAAATCGTTATTTTTCCTGTCCGCAGTTCAAAATACCAAGTAAATGCCGTGCGCACGTGAGCGCGTGCCTCGCGGCGACAGTTCCGCGTCCTCACGCACGTTTTTCAATCCAAGGGTACCCACTTCGTGAGATTGGCGAATATGGGCAACAACAATACTGTTTTTTTTTGTGGCCTATGTTGGCCAATCTCCTGAGTGGGTATGTTTGGCTTTACGAATGTGGGGCTCTAAGAACGTGGCAAACGCCGGAATTTTTTTTCGGCCAATTTTGGCCAATCTCCCTACATGGGTATGCTTAGCTTGACGAAATTGCGCTCGAGGCACGCATGCACGAGCGCTCGGCATTTGCTTTGTTTTTTTAAAACTGCGGATACCATACACAAAATACTTTTTTCTACATATCCGCTCTTAAAATTCTTTCCTTCAGAAATCGAAAAACTGAATTAGGCAGAGAGGTGTAGTTGTAGTTTGTAGTTGTATCGAAAGCTGCAGTTTGAGTGTGTGCTTAAAGTGAGAAAAGCCATACCTAAAGAGTGAGCAAAGGTGTTGAGTCCTTTAACCAGAGCAACAACGCCTGAGCCTGCCAATGGTATCAGTTCTTGCAAAAACATGCACCTTGTTCTTGCTTGCTGGTTATTGGCACTTCTATCCTGCGAGAAGTACGAAGACAATGGTCACTTTCACGATTGTCGTATTCTTGTGAGGCCTCATTGTTTTTCGTGTCCTCGTCGCTTCCAAGCATTTTCCTTCTTCGTGAAGACAACCCTATCAGTGAGCTTATCACTGAGAAAGAATTGCTTTGAGCAACTACCCAAAGTAATTAGCGGACCTTGAAAGGTGTCAGTGCATGCCAACATATGCATTGTTCGCATTGTTCTTGTGTGCTGGGTACGTTTGGCGCTTCTATATGTGTGCGGAGAAGTCACAGGACTATGACAGCTATCATGATATCTTGTCGTATTCTTGTGAGGGCTCATTGTTGTGTGCACCCTCGTCGCTTCCGAGCATTTTTTCTTGCTCGCGAAGACAACCCTATCGGTGAGCTCACCACTGATAAAGAATTGCTTTGAGCAATTACCGAAGGTAATTAGCGCCCCTTGGAAATTATCAGTGCACGGCAACATAAGCATTGTTCTTGGGTCGGGCATATTGGCGTGTCTACCTTCGGAGAAGTCACAAGACTATGACAGCTTGCACGATACCTCGTCGTATTCTTCTAAGGTCGTCGTGCTTTGCGTACCCTCTTTGTTTCGAACATCCTCTTTTCTTGTTTGTGAAGACGACCTCTCAGTATATATCTTATCACCGAGAAAAAACTGTTTTCAGCAATTCGCCAAGACAGTCAGCGCACCTTGGAATAGTGCTTGCCCTTCAGACAGTTATTATCACCGAGAAAAAACTGTTTTCAGCAATTCGCCAAGACAGTCAGCGCACCTTGGAATAGTGCTTGCCCTTCGGACAGTTACGTTTGTGTAAGATTGCTTGCCCTTCAAGAAAGATTAAAGAAACGGAACGCCCAGTTGGAGGCTCGTCACGCGACTTTCGTAGATTACTGCTCCGTAGCAGCCGTGATTGCTCAGGTCACCGCAATACGTTTTCCGTTCTTCCTTCCCCTAGAAAGGCGTAAAGCGCACAAAATATTTGTACGACCGCGTCGACATTTCTATAGCAAACCAGGGAAAATTCGCTAAAAAACGAGGGAAGTTCGGAAAGGTGTCTAATCATGCCCAAGCATTCTTACGCCAGTTCAGCTATTCACCGAACTTACATGTCCTTGGTGGGATTTAAGAAACACGTCAACGCAGATGGTATCTTTTTGTTTTCTTTTGTTTTTTTAGCCATCGCATAAATGCGCTTGATTAGATAGATCTTTGCGATTGCGGGAGTTTATTTTCAATTTTTTTTTTATGCCCAGTATCTGCAGTGCCTCCCGACCGCGCCCTAACTAAGCGCTTTAGGCCATGGTTAGGGTGCCGTCCGATGATATTTGAATTTGTAAGACGAGGCTTCTCCAGACGAGTCTGCCGTTTGGACGAGAGGTGGTCTTGCCTGCCTGATACAAGAGTGGTGCTTCGAGTACGATCCATGCCTTTTTTGTTTATATCGTCGGTTGCAATAATAAATCTGTCTTGAGTAAATGATTGCCTTCTGTTTTTTCAGTCATGTTAGGCAAGGTTATGTCACTTTAGGTTATGGTGAGCAAAGTAGTGCCAGACGCGGAATTTTCTTGGCCAAACGCAGCTGGACGTCGTGTTATTGAAGTCCTTGTGGTACCTTCTTACCTTACCACTGTACCTTCGATCTGTAGACCCGGCCATTTATATTTTGGTTCTCTCTTTATGTTATCAACGGGTGTCGTTGAATTAGATACGGCTTTGTGATTTCATTCAATGTGGGTTTTCATATATATTTTTTAAATGCAGTGCCATTTAGGGGTTCGCCTTGTCGTCGTAGCTCGTTCGCTGCCACGCTGTTTGATGTCAAGCGACTGCCGGAATCAGGCGGGGCAGCGGGTTTACGGACCCAAGTAGAGCCCCTCACAGCGTAGCCGTGGCGGTGTCCCACACAAGCTTCGTAAAACAAGGGGTTTACAGAGTCATAACCATTCCAAACTCGTGTACCGCTGGCGTGTGCCATGCATCTCCCCATTGTTTAGCGCATAGAAAACTGGGGGGACATTTCAGACAGAATGCAGTCGCGGACCGATTTTTCGGACCTGGAGGGGAACTAAAATAGTCCGAATAAAAGAGCAGTACGAAACATCCACGAGTTGTAAAAACGCACTTTATTTCATTTAAATGGAGCTGAAGAAGTCGCGAATGGTAACCACAATCACCACAAGGGCTACCGATCAAGTAAAAGACCGACGTTCCCGACGTGCTACACACGCCAAACATGATGACCCGCCGCGGTGAGTGGCTAAGACGTTGCTGCTGAGCCCAAGGTCGCGGGTTCGATTTCCGGCCAGGCTGCTTTTTCAGATAGCAAAAAAAAAACGCCCGTTGTACGAGATTTCGGCGCCACATGAAGATCCCCAGGGATCCCCAAGTCAAAATTAACGGAGCCCTCAATACGGCGCGCCTCATTCGCGTTGCGTTTAAACGGCTTTTAAAATCAATCAATCAATCAACGCCAAACATGATGATGATGTTGCTTATAGTCAGCATCAGCAGGTGCTTAAAAAAGGGGTGTTTTTAAAAAACTGGCCACGTATGATTCGTTTCCGGCTTTTGAAAATGCTTCCGCCGCAGACTTTATGCAAAATTATGGCCTCCAAGATCAAAGTTTGTTGCCCCAGCGGCAGTCAAGTTAATCCCCATCCAATCCGAAGCTGAAACATGTGGCTCAAGATTCAGAGAGAGAGAGAGAGAAAAAAAACTTTTATTGCCCCAAGGGGTAACTCAGGGGAGGGGTGGTGACCGAGGAGGAAAGTCCCCGGTGACTTTGGCAGCCCTAGCGACGATGGCTTCTTGCACCGCCGAATCCGAACTTGCCCAACGCCCTGCCGCAGTGCTCACCGTCTCGATATCGGGGAATGGGTTGTGGGGTCATTGCCAGAGAAAGTAATCATGGATTGGACCACCCCACAAACAGGGCAGTGGGGTGAGGACTAAAGAGCTGGGTACATGCGGTGCAGGCGGGAGAGGCAAAGGAAGTGTGTACGTCTGCTCTAAGCGCCATAGGCGTTCTTCGGCGTGTGAAAGCGCCGGGTGTGGAGGGGGCAGTACACGACGGTAAAGAGACGTAACCTCATGAAAGGAAATTACCCGATCTCGAGCTGGCAGGGCTTCATGGAAGGATCAAAAATGGAGAGTTTAGCATAGCGGCTAGCGGAGGCTCACGCTACGGTGGCGGGTTACCGGGACCCGACCGCGCATGCGCGCGCGGGGAGGGCGAGGAGATTGCCCCTAATGTGGAGAGGAAGGCGCGGGCATGGCGAAGGCCGGCCGGCGGAACTAATTTCCCCACCGGAACGAATTTTCACCTTCCCAGTCGGGCCGCCGCTACCCGCCGGCGTAGCGTTAGCGGACGGCACAGAGCATGCTAAAACTCTATAAACACCACCCGCCGTAGGTGTGGCTAAGGCTGTTGTGCTGCTGAGCACGAGGACGCGGGTCGATTCCCGGCCGCGGCGGCCGCTTTTCTGATGGAGTCGAAAAGCAAAAACGCCCGTGTGTACGAGATTTCGGCGCTCGTTAAAGATCCCAGGCGGTCAAAATTAATCGGAGCTCTCCGCTCTGGCGTTCCTCATCGCCTGTGTTCTATCGGCACGTTAAGCCCTACAATCACTCACTCAATTCAATCAAATCAATCAAGGGAAGACCCGCTCCGAAGGTGAGCTCTCGAGCGGCTCTGTGGGCTGCATGAATTAATCAGCGCAAGGAATAGGACGAGAATGGCAACAAGGATGGGCGCCCGTCCTTGTCGCCCGTCCTTGTCGCCTTTTCACGTCCTGTCCCTTGCGCTGTTTGATTCATGGATCTGGATCGCTGTCCCCGACTTTCACGTCTGGCTTGTTCCCTGCCACACCCGTATGGGCTAGGCTCTACTCGAGGCCGATGGGGGAGTCAGAGGGATTTTGAAGACGGATTTTGAGTGTGGGGGGCGGGGGGAAAATGCGACTCCGGGCGAAATTTATAATGGTCGTCTTCGAATCGGACATTATGATCGCGTGGAAGGCTGGAGATTACGATCGAAGGGTAAGGGGAAGAGAGATATCCGCCTCTTATGCAGTCGCGTGGTAAGAAGTGCGATGGGTGAGGGTTGTAATAGAAGGACTGTTGGGACCACTGATTATTGCGACCACGTAGGCGTCGTGGTGCCGGTAGCTAGCCGCGTCAACGTGAACTGTATTTCAGGATGTGCGGGGTATAGCTTCGCAAGGGCCCGCGCTCGCTGCGGCCGGCGGGCTTGATTTTGCGTCGGGCGCATGTTAAGGGGTTCTCACACGACGCAGAAATCCGCCTAGCTTCTCCTAGGAGTGAGCGTCACGTGACCACTACGTCATAGTGTCTCGCCGTTTCGCCTCTCGGATCGGAAATCGGAGCTTTTGCTTTCGATTCGAGCTTCAAAAGATTCGATACATGGTGGTAGAGGCGGCCGGATTTCGTCTGCTCGTCGGGCATCTGGCCGCGATTCAAGTTTTAGAGCAGTTACAGACACTCTATTTATATTGCTTTATGTTATACTGGAGGCGAAAATGCGCAACGCACACCACAGACGCACAGAAAGGGCCGCATGGTCGCTGTGCGAGCAGCGGCCGCATCCGCGAAGTGGCGCAGGCAGGTGCAGTTAGCTCTAGCGATAGCGTGTTATCGCTCCCCAAGGCGCAAACAAGCTGCCCTGTGCGACAAAGAAGGTAGTGATGTGACGACACTAAAAATCGGCATCTGCACCGCTTACGATAGCGGCAATCGAATATCCGCCGCAAAGTTAAGCTTATCTGCATGTTGGCCTGTAAGCGGACCGAAACTCTATGGGCGGACCGGCTGGCTGATATCAGCGCGCGTATCCCCACCCACTTTCTCGCGCGTCGTGCGCCGTTCTCTACCAGCGGCAGCGCATGCATCGCGTCCACGGCCTATTTTTGGGCGGCTAACAAGACCAGTACGTAGGGCCTTTAGCAGAAATTGCTGGCGTCGCGGAACCTGCGGTGCTGCGGCAGCTCTAGAGACAGGCAACTGCAAAGGGTTATATTCGTCCGACAGTCGCACCCTTCGTGTGAGCGAAGGGGCCGACCGAGCGGAAGGCCGCCTGCGATGACGGCATGGTCACCCTGCAGATTTCTCCGCTGAAAGGACCCGTCATGTCAATACCATTACACTGGGAATGGACCGGACGATGAATAGGTCATGGATATTGCTAGGGATAGAAAGAGGAAATTCTGTAGCGAAAGTTAAGTTGAGTGGAAGACGCCGGAGAATATACTGACCTGTTGTGGTGGTTGTAAGGCGGGCATACTGGCTAACAAGATGAGCTTCGACGAGCTCAGATGCGGTGTTGTAGATGGCAAGGGATCCTACACGAGTGGTGGCAGCGCTCTGCGGAATCCTCAGCGCCCTCTTGCACACTTTGCGGATTAGACAGTCCACTTTTGTTTAGTTTCTGAGAGGACGGTGCTAGATAAGAAATGTAGTAAATGATGTGACTTATGACGAAAGTCTGTATCAGCCGCAATCGCTCAGCCTGTTTGAGCCCTTTGTGGCGGGGGGTGATGCGGCAGAGGAGGCTGATTGTCTGATTGACTTGGGATGTGAAATGCGGGAGGAATGTGATATTGCCGCTGTTCTGTTGGATACTGTGGCTTAGGATTTGGCACTCGGGTAACGGAGTGGTCATCCAGCCGTATTGTGATGTCCAGAACTAAGCGGGAGCGTTGGTATCTGTTGGGCAAGAGAAGCAGCGGCCCTGCCTTCTCAGGCGAACAAGTTAAGCCAGCATCTCGAGCAAACGCACAGACACCATCTGCCCCCTGCTGGAGGATGGTTTCAATGTGTGCGTCACTGCCGCCTGAAACCCGTAGAATGACGTCATCAGTATACAAGATGTGGTGAAGCGAAGGATATTAGCAAGAAGAGGGGGAGGTTTGTCATAGCAATATTGAAGAGCAGTGGGAAGACAACTGCTCCTTGTGGGCTGCCTATGAAGGGGAGCGCAAGAGAATCGGAGCTCAGATCATTAATCTGTAGGACGGCATTGCGATTAGCGAGAAAAGCCCGCACGTAGCTGTAGGTGCGTGCTCCTGGAGACAGAGCAGCCAAACGGCTGAGAGTGGCATGGTCAGACACGCGATCAAAGCCCCTTTGCAGGTCTAGCGCTAGGACAGCTGACGAGTCGGCAGTAAGGGGAGCAAGGAGAAGATCATGCTTGAGCTGCAGTAAGACGTCCTGGGTGGAAAGGCCGGCTCTAAATCAGAAAATTGTGGGGGGTAATTCTGCTTACTTTCAGGATATTGGGCCACCAGACGGGGATGTACGATTTGCTCGATGACCTTACTTGCATCCGAGGTGATGGAAATGGGCCTAATCTATTCAAGAGCGAGCGGTCTTCCCGGCTTCGTGATGACTGATGAGAGAGCTTTTAGCATGCTTCTATTCGGGCGGGAGCTCCACAGACTCCCAGTAACCGTTACAGTTGTTTCTTATACCCCTATTGACTTGTTGGTGGTTGCATCCTCTCCTGGCAGTGAGTTTGGGCGAATTTTGAGAAGGGCTGCACGGACATCAGTTGTGGAGGGGGGACGATCTATTGTCTCATTGGGTTGGCCAGCGTATGTAGAAAGGGGCTCCTGCGGGCCTTGGGCAAGGTGAAGCTTCCTAAGATGGGAGAGAAGCTGATCGCTTGTACCGGCAAATTTATTTAAGAGGGTGGTAAGACGATTGCGGCTGGTTGTTTTCGAATTAGAAGGATCAATCATGTAGAGAAGAATGGCCCAGGTGTGCCGCACGCTAAGGTTGCCACGCATGTTCTCGCTGAACTGACCCCATTGCGCACGAACAATTTCAGCCGCATAGTCCTCGATAGCGGTGCGGGCATGAGCAATGTGCAGTCGAAGATAACGCTGTGCTCAACGACGTTGTGTCAACAGTTTCCGGAGGAATGTCGGGGTCTAGGGATGAATCATCGGCCTTCTTAATCTCGAGTAGGTGTTTAAGCCAATCCTGAACCGGAGTATCATCGGTAGGGAGTGCCTGTTCTTGACAGGTGAACCGAAAGGTTGGCTAATTTGCGGTATGAGCCTGCCGCAGCTTTGGGGTAAGTGCGGAATGCAGTCGCAAAGTAGACTGAATAGTGAAGTGATCGCTTGCTAGGTTGTAGCGAGTACATTGTCATTTAAGTTCGGTAATTCTCAAGGAAAGTGTGAGGTCATGAGACGTATCTTTCTGTTCACTGTTGCCTTTTCTGGTAGGAATAGAGTGATCAGATTCTACTGTTGAGCGACAAGCCTGAATTGCTTCTTAAAGTAAGCGGCCTTTCCTATTGACGCGATTGTAGCTCCAGGCTGTGTCAAAAGCGTTAACTTTCCCTAGTATGAGAAGGGGGTGGCTAGTTGCCGCTTTTTTGGCCCGAGTGAGAAGGGTGCTAAATATATGATTGGACTCTTTAGTGTTACTGTGAACGTTAAGTACATGGAGGCAAGAGGCAAAGCATTTAGGTGGATAGAGGGTGATGCATTCATGTGGTATCGCAATGTCGACAAATGTGTGGTGCTGAGCGCGAGTGTTGCCCTGTAGCAAAACCACCATTGAGATATTACCAGAAGTTTGGAAAGTTTCATAAGTAGGCTTAACCTCTCTCCAAGTCTCTGGAAGGGAAATAACAGCGGGTGGGTATTGGTTAATCAGAAATTAGGAGTTGAAGATTTGGGCACTTACGCAAAAAACCGCTGGAATTCCAGTGCCACGCGATAAGGGGTTAGTCATGCGTAATCATCGTTACCTTCGGTACGGAGAAAGGGGACATTATGTGCGGTGTCCAGCTGAATCCGAAGGAATACCGGAGGTTATTGTTGATGATTTCTAAAGTGGATTGAATGGCCATCTGGTTGGCCAAGAGGGTGTTATGTAGGCGCAAGTATTCGTCCCTCTGACTAGGAAAGGAAGGTTTTAGAATACCAAATTTCTTATCACATGCCATCGAACATGGGGAGTCACTGATAGAGACAATTACACGCTTTAAGATGGAGGAGGGTCGGCGTTATAAACTGTCTGAGCATTAGGGGGAGTTCTGCTGGGTCGGAGGCAGCAGGCAGCTGGGTATGGGCAATGGGGGGGGGAGCATAGGAAGCTGGACCTCCAGCTTAAGAGCAATACACGCACGGTCTGGGCCCCCTCCTTCATTCTAAAAGAGAGTCCGGAGAAATGGGTGGAAAGGAGGATCGAGACGGAGCCCCACCGGGTGAGGAGAGCTGTTGCCCACCTGGTGGTGGTGGTGCACATTAGTCGGCTGATTGACTGCTTGAGTTTTTGTCTTCGCTTGATTGTAACCGTCAGGGGGACGTTTCAACTTTGGCGGGTCGGAAATGCACGAATACCAGTTAATGGGGTACCAGTCACATCCGACGCGTTTAGCCTACCGGCAGCGGCTTGGGTATACGTAGGATGTTGGCGTTGAGGTTGATAGCGGCGGGGGCACTCAGCTGTGCCGTGACATGTGGGCCCTCACATACAATACACTTGGGAGAGCAGGGGGGTCGTCTGGGGCGTTGGGGAGTCCACACTTGGGGCAGGGGCAGCGTGGTGTTGCCTGTGTGTTGGACAGATATCTTGGCGATGGCCTGTCCGCTAGAATGTCGTGCAGGCCTCCTTTAGCGGCGAAGCTCCTCTTGCTCGGGCCCTGCCCCGTCCCTCGTTGCTGCCGTACACGGCAGCTGATGATGATTATGGCAGGATCTCCTTGGAGATTGGCCAACCAAAGATTGGCCGCGAAGAGGTACCAAACGTTCAACGCGTTCGTTGCTACCCAACAGTGAGGAGAGGAAGAAGAAGAAGAACAGGTTGTCGTTCGTCGCCTGCGAGCTCATGACACGTACCGTGGGTACGTGACACAAGACGCTCTGCAGAAGGCGACGCCAAGGTGGCTAAAATGTCACACACCGAATTAGCCAAATTACCATGGAGATTCTCATCGTCTCAAACAAGCCCTATAATGATCACCACAAAACATCGTCGTCGTCGACGGGCTTGTCAACGGAGCGGTAGGAAGTCTCAAGCTTTGCGAGCGAGGAGTGGTGGTCTTGACGCGGCGGCGCCCGGTTTCGATCCCACGACTCTCTGGCCGCAACGGGAGGTACGTGGCGCGATTCACACTGCGCTACGAACCGAGACGCGAGCATGGCTACGAACGCGCCTTATGTCCTTCACTGATTCAGATGGTGCGCGCCGTCAAGAAGACCTATAACAATGTTTCACGGTTTTACCGATGGGCATTTTAGCTTCGCCCCTCTCACCATCATTCACTTCGTGGAGATGGCGGGATTTTTTTTGCGTCGAAGGGTCTGCAGCGGTAGGTGGCAGAGGAGTACCGGATCCAAAAAGGAACGCGAGTGCCACGGAAAAAAAATTGAGCGATGTTGAAAGACGAGGCAATTATAAACTTCTTGCTGAAGGTTGACCCACAAAAAGCTTTCGGACCAGACGGCATTCCAAACGAATTTCTTAGGCGGTATGCCGAATGTTGTAGCAGGTATTTAGGAGTGGTTTACTGTGAATCCATTTCTTCATCAAAGCTTCCCGATGACTGTACAAAAGCGAAGATGACACCAATACCTAAAGCAGGCGGCAGCACAGGCCCTTCTAACTCCAGGACCATCTCCCTCACTAGTACATCATGCAAAATACTCGAACAGAACACATCATTCTAAAGCATCTAACATTGTTCCTAGAAGCTAAAGGAACCTTGTCACCTAGCCAACATGGCTTTAGAAGTGGACTGTGAACAACTACGCAGCTCACGCAAGTTTTGCATGACCTCGCTTTTCTATCACAACCGCATACAGACCTCATACTGCTCCACTTTTTGAAAGCGTTCGACTCGGTCTGCCACAGCAAACTAATCGCAAACTAAAAAAGTATAATGTGAGCCGTAAATTAACAAGTTGGATTGAAGACTTCCTACATGACCGTTTCAATCTGTGATCTTTGAATACGTGCCATAAGGGAGCAAACCTCTCACGTCTGGGGTCCCCCAGGGCTCCGCGCTTTGTTCAGTTCTTTTGCTTATCTTTATTAATGACATCACGGCAAACATTTAACTGGGATATATCAAACATTTCGCTCATGATTGTATTATCTACCAGGAAATCAATAGTCCGAGAGACCATCTCCTACTCACTCATTCTCTAAATCAGCTTGCCAACTGGTGCAACATATGGCAAATGAGTATTAGCCTGAAAAAAAAAAAACATTGTGTATAACAAAAACAAGGAAAAAAGAACCCATGGATTTCTCTTACCACTTCAATGGCACGCAACTGGTGAAAGTAAATGAACACAAATATTTAGGGGTTATTCTAATATCTGATCCTAAATGGTACCCACACGTCGCAAACATTACATCTTCTGCCTTGCTCAAGCTGTTTTATATTCCAAGATCTGTGCGGCTTGCTCCGAAATCAACTAAACTCCTAGCTTACACCAAATACATAGGCCAGTACTAGAATACGCCAACACCATATGGTTCCAGTATACTGCTACTAACATTAAAAAAACAGGAAAGCGTTCAAAGGCAAGCCTTCAGATTTATAGGCAATAAGTATATGCGTACGGACTCACCAACTCATATGTTCACTGATTGTGGTCCTTCTACACATAAATTTATAGCACAACAAGGGCGTCTAAAGTACCTGTTTCAACCCTTGCACAATCATTATAAAATCGATGCATATAAGTACATCCGCCTTTCCGGAACCCGGGAAACAAGGCAATTGCACCCGCGAACCTTAGTCGAATATTCCTGTCGTAACGATTCTTTTAATTATTCATTTTTTCCGCTCGCCATTAGAAAGTGGAACCGCTTAAGCCGGGCTATCAATAACCGGGATTCATTAGACCCTAATAGGAAAACAGCAAATAGTTAAAAATCTTTCATCCAGTTCCCGTTGACGTTACGCTGTAGTGCACTGCACAATGTACAGCCCCTTACGCCTTT
>CM023457.1:77541155-77657354 GCA_013339765.2 Haemaphysalis longicornis | reverse complement strand
TAAATAAATTGAAAATGACTGTTTGATTTTAAAATTTAAAAAAAATGTAAAAAGGTAATTAAACAAGATGATTACGCACAAAATGACTCACTACAGAACAATGATGAATACAAAAGATCTAAAAGCTATTAGCGCGTTTGTTGCCGCTGACTTGTTTCTGCGTGGTGTGAAAATCTGACAAAATAATTCTCAGGGATTAGTATTGTTGAATATTAGCGTTAATTTATTGCCATTTCTTCTAAAATTTTTAATGTTTTGTATGTTTTACTAGCTGCTTGTTTCCTTCTTACGAGATAAAGTTTATTGATATCAAGACGTTGTTCTCATTGTTTGTTTGTTATTGGGCAGTCCTGTAATTAGTGGTCAAAACTCTCTGCTGGTAGGTTACATTTACATATGGTATTATTTGTAATGGCGAACCTATGAAAATAAAACGGAAATTTACCGTGTAAATCACTGTAAACCCCTTGCATCCTTGATTTGTTAGGGCTAGCACCAAAGACTGGAACCTTTTATAGATTAAAATTAGGTGGAGTATCTATGCGCATTAGGAGAGATAGCTCTTCGACAGAATAAGAGCTTTTGCTTATATTGAAAAACCCCTACTTTGCCACGCATGCATGTGTACGATGATAGAAATGTTGTTATTGTTTAGGACAAGCAGAGATCATTGTCGCGTTACATTAGTCAAGTTGAACACCATTCTCATAACCACTATTATCAACAAATCTTGCAAGATTTGTTAGAGATTAGAAATTGTATTTTATAGTGTTAGAACAAACATCCGAAAAGGTTCATCCAGTCCTTGAACTTCTGCGTGATGACGATGATGGTGGTTGGATGCTAATTGCAGAACGCCAACTGGGGCAAAGAGCGCGAAAACAGTGGTTATTGTGAGGGATTTGATCTAAACACTAAAATCACTCAATAAGGAAAGTAAAATCAGTAAAAGACAATGAGGATGGCTGGTGTAGAACGCGAGGTTGTGATTATGCGCAGTAAGAAATCAGGTCTAAAAATTTTGCTTCTGCTAAATATTTGAAAACCGACTGGGCAAAAACATGGGATCGTCAGACAGCAAAACAGCTGGGTGTAACGGGATGTGTAGTCTGTACTGTGGGAAGTGTTTCCGTCGTGTTGTGTGAAGTGCTTTGCATTGAATGAGTATGTGAACTACTGATAGGGCCTCTCCGCACCTGCTACACAGAGGTCTTGAAAACCCCGATAGCAGATACCAGTGTGTTGCATGTGTGCCCCCATTCTGTAGCCTCGCAAAGACAACTTCTGTGTTTCTGTTGTGTGTGTCAGTGGTGTACGGTCCCAAGTGTGGTTATTACGTATGATTTGTTGTCTGTCTGTTCACTCCAGTGTGTTTCCCAGGTATTTTTATGTGTTTTCTGATGTGTGGCTTCATGTTGGTGTAGGGTGCTGTTGTTATGTCAACTGTGCATTAAGCGCACCAGCCGCGGCCATTTGAGCTGCGGTCTCACTTCCTGCGATATCAGAGTGACCTGGCACTCCAGCACACGGTCACTTGGAGTTTTAACACGTGCAAAGACATAATGGTGCTTATCAGAAGATTGACAACATGGTTTTTAGAAGTTTTTTGTGCTGACAATGTCCGCACAACACTTAAAAAATCAGTATAGATTACGGACTGCGGAATTTTAGTTTCAATGATATGGTTCACAACAAGAAGTATACCGTGGGCCTCGGCTGTGAAGATACTAGTATACATATTCATAGTTTTAGTAATATTCAAGCTGGGTCTGTGCGCAGCACAGGACACAGTAGGGGCAGTTTTTCGGCTGTCAGTATAAACATTCTGCACACTTTTATTTGTGTTGAAGCGACAAGAAATGCAGCAGAATCGCACTTCTTGGCACTCGGTTTCTGTCTATGTGTATAAAAGATACGTGACATGGTCTAGGACGAAGATGTCATGTGTCTATAGAAGTAGCAGCAGTGGTTTTTGTGGTATCTAGAAAAGAGACTGACAGTTCTGGTGTTGCCTCTCTAGCTCTGTATGAGAACGGAGAAGAAATAGATGGGCGGTTTCAAATAAGCTGGGATATGGATGTATCACAAAAGACTGACCTAAAGGATCATTAGGAATTATGTTTTAAAAGCATAAAGAAGGTTCATGTATTTTCGCTGGTGTTCTAGGAGCTTCTTTTTACTTGCTACATAGAGGGTTTCAACTGGGCTAGTACAAAAAGTCGCACATGCAAGCCAGAGCCCGAGGTGCAACCCTGAGTCCAGCATTTTTAGGGATGTTTTAGTCACTGACCCATAGGCAACACTGCCATAGTCCAGCCGGGATGCTATCAAAGCATTTTACAGACATTCAAGGAGTTCTTTATCAGCACCGTATGATTGGTTTGAAAGCGCTTTAGGAATGTTCATTGTTTTTGGCATTTGTGTTTGAGCCGTTTCAAGTGAGGGATAAATATCAGTTTGCTATCGCATATTAGGACTAAAAACTTCTGTTCTGCTCTGACAGGAATCACTACACCAGTAAAACAGGAATCAGGGTCCGCGTGACTCCCGCGCTTCCGGGAGAACACAAGCAAGTACTTTTATCCAGGATTCTGTTTTAAACCGTTTGTGTCCGCGCAGCCAGAATATTTCTTCAACTCAAGCTGGACTTGGCGTTCTAAAATGGAGATGTTACAAGACTTCAAAAATATTTGAACATCCTCTACATATATAGAAGAGGAAATGGTTGGTAGCAATGCTTTCCGGCGCCAGTTCATCTTAACAATGATAGTGTAAAGCTTAAGACATCACCTTGAGGGACGCTATTTACTTGCACATATACATTGCAAAGTTCACTGCCTACCCTAACTCAAAAATCTTTTCAACATATAACTAGCGAGGGTGTTCAGCATGCTGCCCGAAACGCCAAATGACTTGAGGTCACTCAAGACGACCTACCTCCAGGCCGTGTCATAGGCCTTTTTCATATCGAAGACTTATGCGAAACTGGTTACTGATGAAGGCATCTTTTACATATGATTCCAACGCAAGGCAGCGAGCCTGGAAGCTATCCAAAGACCATTCTACTCTAAGCAGTACATGTGTCTCTTATTGATAATCTTCTCGCGTAGCTTACACAGACAGCTCGTCAGGACAATGGGAAGATAACTTTCGGGAGAGGAAGGGTCCTTCCCCTCTATCAGAAAGGCCACAACGATGGTCTCCGTCCAAGACGCTGCAAGGCGCCCCGAAAGAAATATTTTGTTGTAGAGGTGAAAGAGGGTTTCAGGTGTGTCTGCGTGTAATTGTTGCATCATAGTGTTTGTAATGTCTGCACCTAGAGAAGAAGGCTTACAAGTACTGAGTGCGATCTTCAGTTCATGAAGTGAGAAGGAGGTGTTATAAGATGAAGTCGACTTATTACTAAATCGCAAAGACTTCTCACAGGATGTTTTGTGTTTTATCAAAGTGTTGGTGTAGTGCGCTTAACTGGACACATGTTGGAAGTGTTGTGCCAGTTTGTTAGCCTGGCCTTCCACTGTGTCCCCTTTTGTACTTATCAGGGACAGGCTGTGTGTATGTTGTCCTTTCAGTTTTCCTATTCGTGTCCAGACTTTGTGTTGGTCTGTGTATGAATTGATGGAAGTGAGGAAGGTGCGCCAACACTCCCTTTTCGCCTCCCGGCTCACTCTCTTCCCAAAGGCATTTGCCAGTTTAAAAGAAATGAGATGATCTGAAGTGAGGTACTGGTGAAGGAAATCCCACGCCTTGTTCTGGGTCTCTCGCGCTCGCCTAGTCTTCACTCCACCACGGGCTCCTTTTGTTGCGCGGGGCACCAGAGGCGTGCGCAATGCACTTTTCGGCGACGTCCAGGATGTGCGCCATGATGAGTTGGGCTGCTTCCTCCACGTGTAGGTGTTTGATGGATGTGTGGTGTAGTTGAGATATTTCTGTAAATGTATTCCAGTTTGCTCTTGCTTCATCGAACCTCTTATGGGAAGCTGTACTGCTTGGGCCTGTATATGCTAATGAAGTAAGGAATGGTCACTATCATCTGGGTCTGTGGCCACGCCTCACTCAAGACAAGGACAGAGAACTGCGGAACCAACAGCCAAATCAAGGTAAGAGTACGTGTTGTGTCCTATATTGTAGTATGAGGGCTTGTTTTTGTTGAAGAGGCATGCTACAGAACATGTAAAGAATTTCTCGATTAGGCGACCTCGAGCATCCATGCGGGAGGAGCCCCACCGAGAGTTGTGTGCATTCAGGTCCCCAGTTAGCATAAAAGGTTCGGATACCTGATATACAAGGCCCTCGCAATTAGAGCTCGAAAGTTGGAAATAAGGAGGGATGTAGACAGAGCATACTGTTATTACCCTTTTTAATAATATGGTTCTAATTCCGACAGCCTCAACGACAGTTTGTTATTGTATGGTGTTACACGCCAACGTTTTCCGGGAAATAATGGCCACACCACCTGAAGATATACCAGCACCATCTCGGCCGTTCGTAAATACAATGAAGCTATTCAAGAAATTTGTGTTTTTAGTTTAGATGTGTTTCTTGAAGACACATTACACTTGGCTGATTGGAGTGCAGTATCTCGTACACATCGTCAATGTTTTTAGAAGGCTTCTGAAGTTCCATTGAATTACGTTTCCTCTTCCCATTATTTAGTGTGAGCGCTACTGGAGTGCGTATGTTTGTGTGATGTCTTTCGGGGCTATGACTCTCATCTTTTTTGGCTTGTAAGGAGGCTTTGGCGTCGGGACGCGTTCCTTGCCGTGCACCGCACACAAGAATGGTCCGACGTACACTTCGTCCTCGAATGTCCTCGAGTTGCCTCAGTGATCAGGCTCCTCAGCCCGCGGATCCTTTTGGGCGCGCTTTTCATGGCCCGCCACAACCGATGCTTTTGAGGAACACCTCGGATGGCAGAGCCGGTGTGGTGAGGGTACGAGCTGCCGCTGGTTCCTCCGTCTCCATCTCCTCTGTGCTGCCATGTGTGGTTTGGGACGGTGGAGCAGAAGTGGAGCATTCAGCATCACTCCCACCAGATGTGGTTGTCTCCACACCCGGTGCTGGCTCAGCGAATGGTGTGGAGACGGGATGGGCCGCTAGAGGCAGCCCAGGGGGGCGGGGGCGGAGGGACAAAGTCTGACAAGCAGTACTGTGTCCCCGCCGAGCCAGACGCTGCTCCACCCCCCGGTGAACTGCGTCGGCGTATCTGCCCAGAGAGAAAGAGGCGAACCTCTTCCGCGCCTATGGGAAGTTGATGTTTTCAGTGACCTTGATATTGATGATTTTCTTTTGAAGTTGAAACTTTTCGCATTTCCGGAGTAGGCCGCTTGTGGACGCTGGCAGTCTACACAAGAAACTGTTGCACGTTACAGTTTTAGGACGGCTGGTCATGCTGGGCGCATTTCGCGCAGGTACGTCGGCCGCGACAGGAGCTTGTGCCATGCCCGAAGCGTTGGCACTTGAAACAGCGCTGCGGGTTCGGGATGTAAGGCCGGACTGGAGATCGGATAAAACCTGTATTGATGAATTCCGGAAGGCTTGACCGGTCAAGGGTTAAGATGAGGTGCTTTGTGGGTATTTGTCTATCATCTCTTCGTATTCTTAATCGCCTGACAGCTGTTACGCTCTGACCACGAAGGCCCTCCAATATGTCGGCTTCAATTTCATTCAAAAGGTCATATTCGGAGACGACGCCCTCGGAGCTGTTTAGGCTGCGGTGGGGCGTGATTCGGATGGCTAGATCGGCGGTGCAAGTTTGAGCAAGAAATTTATGGGCCTGATTCTGGCTACTGACTTTGACCAGGATTCCAACCGTTGGATGTTTTTGGCCTTATACGACTCTCCAATGAGACCCTCAATAAGCTTTGAAACCAGAAATACTGACTGTGAAGCAAGAGGTTTTGATTGGTCGACCGATTCTATCACCCTGAAGAGAGGGTAGTTCCGTTTCGGAGGACTCAACTTAGGAAGTGATGGGAAAGAAGTTTCGATCACGCTTGTAGGAGGGTTTAGACAATACCATATGCTATAGTATAAAAGCAGGGTACGGGGGTACTTTCTTTTTAAGCCTTATCCTGATAGCTTGAGAGGTCTCGGAGCTCCCTGTCTGGTAAACAGACAGGGAGCCCATCCGCCAGAGCTTCACCTGGGCTCCAACGGCCACCGTTTTTGGTATCTGCCCTTCACCTTACAACACCTAGCCACGGTATATTTCAGCGTGAGTATGGGGGCTCGGGGTCCATGGTACTGCCAATACCATCACCAAAATTACTCAAGGTGCCCCGTGCGGGGTTAACTTCTGCATGCAATGTTCCGAACTGCATCATAATTTGAAATAAATGCTAAAAGGTTTTTCGAACAGTTATCAAGAGGCCGGATTTAAACGCACATGCAAGTGACAGCCCTAAAAGAGAGTACGAATTGATACGTTTTATTTTATTTCCAGGTTTAAACAATCTATTAAAATAGCGGTTTTCGGTGCCAACATTTAGAAGTTTCATAATTTTTATCCCATCAAGTTTGAGTTTTGTAATGTTTTTTTTACTGCTCCGTCCTTCACTGCTAATAATTGTTTGTGGCTATAACAATGTCGAAGCCTAGAACACAGAATGTGCCCGCCATTAACAGCTTGCCTAAATATACACAGTTTTGGTGAAAACATTTGGGGAATACCTAGTATAACGTGGCACAAATACGATGAAACTATTCCCAGATTTCACCCACAAGTTTAGTTCTAGTGATTGGTCTTTTCTATTCACTTCATCATCCCTTCCTTTTGCAGCACCTAAAGCAGAAGAAAAACTTCATGGTGAGTACTAAGTTCTTCTGGAATGAAAGGGGTAACATTTGAGATGCCATAATTGGCAAGGAACATTTTATCTATGCACTAAAAAGTCGTTAATTCGAATTCCAAGAGGACGCGCCTCAGTTCGAAATTATTAATTTTTGAACTACGCACAGCGAAGTACAAAATACGTTAATTCGATTGTGGAGCAGTAGAGCATGTCAGAAACTGAATGATTGAAAAAGAAGCGATTGAAGCCTACCGTTTATTCTTTAAATCGCAGCCAGCGCTTTTTGCTCGAACGAGCCAATGTAGCGGAAATCTTTCTTTTCGTGCACTTGAAAACTGAACGAGGAGAGGCACGGCATTCCATCCGGCCTATCCTTTCTTGGTCGTTCTTCATTGCTGGTTCTTCGTCACCCACCTCCTAGTAGCGACAGCCTCAGAAATGATGCCATCTGTCAGACCGCCCGCAACCTGAACAAGTCAACACATTTATTTAGTTCCAAAGAAACTTCTTTAAATGTACGTCAGGGGGTTTTAGATTGTTTTAGCCAATTTAGGTTCTCTCGCCGTTGTTCTCTGTTTTTCGGAAGCGAGGCAGACTTGTGTGTAGTAAGGCAGCGAGGGAGCATCGTGCTAGCAGGAGCCAATTCTCAGGCCGACCGCCATGCCCCAAGCTGCCGCCGCAGTACCGAGTAGTTTCCTTCCGTTCAAAATAACTTGTTTTCATTGCATAGGCTTCGAGGAGACATGGGCGGGCTAAATCTCGCAGTTGGAATTATTAATAAATCATATTTATTGAACTTCACTTTAACGACCTTTCACCGACAGCTCCACTGCGGAAAAGTTATAATGAAATGTCGAACATCGGTGCGTTTTTTTCTAAGTGAAGAACGTTTGCTTAGAGCGGTAATACTATGTTGAATGGTACACACAGAATGATAGGCCTGAAATAACCATAATTTAGGGAGGAAGTACTATTTTTAAATGCTTCAAACAAAACTTAACACCTGTTTCCTTGAACCCCTGAGAGGTTTCATGAGCAAAACTTTCACTGCTTTAAACCTGCCGAAGCTCAAGCAAGATACAATTATTGATCTATAACAATGTGTCCGAAGGACAGCTTGAAATTATGATGTTTAACAGTAATCTGGATTTGATTACCCTGGAAACGGTAAGTGATTTGTATAGAAGCCGTTGTGGCTTTGATTTTTGTCTATGACCTTTTTGTAGAGCCTATATTCTACGTTTGGTTTCGCGAAAGAATTTACCCATGCTTAGTACCTGTGCTGCACGTCTAAAACTAATTTAGAAGAGACGTACATTCATGCCCTCGAATGCCAAATAGAGTGTCCATAATAAGCGTGCGTTCTTTCGCGAACTGAGTGCGCGCCGCCAATGAAGCGTCTACTACCTCTTAGGAAGCTCGTATGGAGACACCAGATTCAGTTTCTAAGCCTCTGCAGAAGAATTCATGCAATAACGGCTCCTTGCTACCCGCATCGGTGCCCCTTCGCGGCCACAATCGCGAAGAAAGTACCCGCACCTACACCAGATACTTCAAGACAATTGCTTTCTCACACTTTTCTTGTGGGGATTGTTGCAACATGTCGAACGATTATGTCTGCATTCGTTTAGAATATTTATTTGTATTTCACTTTTACCCGCTTTATTTATTTATTTTAGCTTGATACGATAACCGCAATAACGCTTCTTTAGTTACGGCGTAAACCGCGCTTTGAGATCGATTAACGTCATTATTGCCCAAGTGCCGCCAAATACAGTAAGTGTGCCACACGTTTTATGGGTTCATCTGCCCAGACGACAACTCTTTATATTGAACCAACAGTACTTATATATTGAAACTGGGGCGTTATTTTCTCTGAAGAATTAGGCTTCGGGCTAACACACTGATGAAAGCAAAAATTATTTATTTTTGGTAAAGTGTGGGCTCTCCTAGCATTACTTAAGACACTCTTTTTTTCCGGAATGGCTGCAATGTCGGCCTCGTCTTTTGTACAATCATCATTTTTGTGGTAAGCTTTTGCAGACCCCAAATTTACAAGAAAGTGGGTTAGAAATAAATCGCAGAAGACTGTAGGAACAAGCTTTTCTTTTCGCAGACAGTTATAACTGCGATGACTTCGAGGTCACCGTAAGAACAATTGCAGAGCGCGATCCGTCCAGTTGTGAAATAATGAATCCCAAGGACATAAAATGCATCTCAAATGAAAAAAATAAACAAGGAAAGCCGCCCGTGCGTACGCACTAGGCGTAGGAACGCAATTCACCTATACCAAACATCAGCGGTAGCTGGCGGCCGACGTAACTCCAATTTGATCTAAAAATAAGTTCTGCAGCATGATTTCCAACTGTTCTCGTTTAAAAAATAATTAAAAGAGATGAAGAAAAGTAGGTGTCCCGCCATTTGTTGTAACAAGGTTATTTCATTGAACAGGGAAAATAAATAGGAGAATTGAAAAAGGATGGCAGAAATGAATTGTGCCGAAATTTTTTACCCAGCTGTTAAAATAGTCAATAACGCTGCACGAGAGATGACGCTGTACGGTCAATGACTTGCAAATTGAAGTTAATAGCAGCGGACAAGCAAGATGCAGACATTTTCCCTTAAACCTGCTGCATCCATAACGCCATAGTACGGGGATTACCATGCTGCCTGGCCTCTGATAGGTTAAACTGTAACAGTAACTCCAATACAAAATTAGGCTGCACGTACGAGATGCCATGACCGAACATAACAAAGTAGGGAAAATATCAGCAACAAATGTTTAAAGGCGTTTTTTGGAATACGTCGTTCATCAAAGCCCAGTCTATGTACCTGTAAATCACAGCATTTAAAAACTTCACGGCATCAACGGTAAGAGTGATGTTAATGATAGAACGCGAAATAAATCTGAAGGGCCAACATTTATCCTGAAATTTACACACCCCCGATATTTGCAAGCTATTCTTCCACTAAAAAGACTGGTGGATGCCTGGGCGCCTGCGGTCTGTTCAGGAGTGCTGCCAGAGGGCCCCAAAACGTATGCTTTACATTTACATCGCTCTTAAAAAGCACTTGAAATGGAAGTTTGTTCATTAAAAAGTTGAAATTTTCCACGATGATATGCAGGCAAGCTCGTGACATCCTGCACCTGCCCTTTAATTTACCCAAAAATAAACTCAAGATTACCCGTTTTTAACAGGTGACCTCCAACAAAAGCTCGATTACCCGTTTTTATTTTGGGCGTTTTACATGCCGAATGTGCACCTATACCGCAGGACCTGCTGAAATTAAAATCTACAGAAGAATCTAGAATCCCTAAATCCATTTTTGCATTGAAAACAAGCAGGCTACTGTATTTCACTTTCCATGTCTATCAGAACATACGCTTCGTACACAGTTTAACACGCCTCTTGGCCTTGTCCATGAGAGTACCACGGCGTTTTATGGCTTCACGGAAACAAGAACGGTAATTTATGTAAGAATGAATAATGAAAACCGGTAAATAATACTTTGGGCCTTAATTCCCTTTTTATAACAATCAAAACGTACTAAAATGGGAATGACCCGAAAATACTTGCTTAGAAAACCAAGCTAACCAGCCTGCAACAGGAGTAGATTTCTTTAGATTTATATCAGGTAAAACTTTACAAGAAAACATTCATTCGTGCTGCATTACAAAGCAAAAAACCCACTGATTGCTGCAAAAAAGGGTGTGAGGCGGGGAAAACAGACGAGTCGAGCCCAATCATTATAAGTTAAAGCAAAACAAAGCCTGATATGCCATAATAACCTAAACAGCACTATCGAATCACTGACGATGACACTGAAAAAGGCAGGGCTATTTTACAAACATATAAATTTACAGCCGTCAGGTGCGGTTGACGATCCCGAACACCAATTGCTTACCAAGTCTTAGTGCTCGCTTGTTGCGAAGACGGTGAAGGCCTAATGCCCCATCGCCCACCTTGCCGGTGGGTTCTGCTCAGCCTTCCTTTGTTTCGTATAGCACGTGCGCCTTTTCAAAACCTATTCGATAAACTCCAGCTTCTTTTAGACGCGCACAGTATCAGTAAATGGAGAGTTAATGTTCGAATTATATCCAATAAAAAATGACACCGGCATTTTTTATCATCAGTATTTAGGCCATATTCCATTTCATTGCGCGACGAGAGCTACAGGTGACAACTTCTAGAAACGGTGCTTCATCAAAATAGGGCATTCTTATGTCGCGGTTGTTGTATATGCAGACGGAGCACGGCACAGCATTTCGTCGCTGACATATCCGCTAATTTCGAGTCGTGTGTGCCCGTTCTCACGCAGTTGAGTCCACTGAAGTGGCACTTTCCTTACGGGCTAATATTGCTCACTAGCCTTTTAAATACTGTACTTGTGAAGAGGAACATGTAGCGCTACAACAAATTGTATGAGCTCTGTCAGTGCGTCCACCTCCATTTTCAAGCCGTCATGGCGGTGTTAACTCCGAGTCACTTTTATTGGCTTACTTCACTCGGCATTCCAAGAAAAAAAAACACGGCCTCTTATATGCAACAGATAGGTCAACACATCTATTCCCAACGCCCTTCTTTGAGTGACGTTGACCAGCAAGACCGTCACTCGTCCTGTCTAGTTCTTTTTCTTGTGTTCCCGCAAAACCCCGCTATTTCTTTACTACCAACGCTATTGCCCAGGATAGCCACTGAACGAACTAACCTACCGCCATTGTTTCCTCCTTCCCCTTGTTTCAAAATTCTGGGCCATTAAGTTTCCAAAATTTACCACCATGCTCACTAAGGTTTTCAGGATTCTCTTTTAAATTCAAGTTGCCCTCCCATCTCAGCATAAAAAGTCCTAAATCACTGTTGAGGTATCTAATCGCGATATGGGTAAAATTTTCCCCGCAAAGAGATCTTCACCGTTCAGAAGTATTGACATACGTAAGTTTTCATGTCCCGCCCTCATCATGAAGACTTCATGCGCAGCCCTCTCGGCATATCCTGTCATAAAAATTGTGCTAGATGCCAATTATCACGGGTCGTAACAAGCACTATACAAAAAAGTCTTCAGGAAAACCACGATGCAATTTGGAGCTTCGGTAACACTCATTCCCCGGAGTTATCCTCGCAAGATGACTTGATTCACGAAGTAAAATTAGTCAGTGTGTCTCTATTCTACCACGGCGAGTCTATCACCAAAGACAATTTTAGGCGAATGCGCCGCAACCTCCCTGAGTAGAAACAGGGAACTCTCAGACGTTCAAATTCCACCGACAGATGGATTTTTTCACTCTGCTTAACGCACTTTCCAGCTGGGATAAAACCGCACCGGCAACATCTATACTTGCAGCGTCCAATTATTGGACTGGAGAATGAGCTTATACGACTGCGTTGGGATGCGCTCCGCTGCTTATAGGCGGTAGTTGGCGAGTATCCTGCTGTGAGACGTCTCTCTGAGATATGGTCAATAGCCCCGCACAAGGAGTTTTATACTTCCTTCGTTACACCTCAGCTTTGCTACTACTGCTCATTTTCATTTCCATGTACTGCGACATATATCAAAGGCGCCGAGAAACGATGAGCCATAATATAACGACGGTGAGACGTGAGCACCTGAAGTGTTATATTTCAATATTTCCGGGCACGTTGTGTTCATCGTGCAAGCAGTATGACATGCTCTGAACTTCAGTCCTACAAAACATTATGGGAATACTTTTTAAAACGAAACTATTTCAGTCCTATGCGTTAAAAGCCACCGCCAGGGATCGCAGTGATTGGTGGAAACTGAGGAAATGCTTTGTGCTATCTTGTTTACCGTTATATAAATGAAACCTATTGTCTTCAGCTAGCCGTATTAAACGTAATTAAAGTCAGAGCATTATTAGGGGAGACAATTATTTTTATTTGTTTCAGAATGCAACACCACGTCGTGCTCGAAATTCTGTTTCGAAAAATTTGGGCGCCCAGACGTTGACAACTGGAACTGTGAAGGAGACATCTGCAAGTGCAACCCGTGGAAAGGTAGGTAACATATTGTGGTTCAAATTTTAAAGATATTTTTATCCCCTGTCAGGTGCATATATAACTATAAAAAAATTTACTTCATTAACCGTGTAAAAATAGAGCCTAACCACCCCCTATGCCTCCTTTTCTTGTAGACTGCCGACTATGTTTCTGTATATATATATATATATATATACAAGAAAAGAAAACTTTGAACAAGGTAAAAGCACGATTGTTGCCAACGTTTCAGCAAGAGACTTGCTTACCTGACGAAAGCAAGTCTCTTGCTGAAACGTTGGCAACAATCGTGCTTTTACCTTGTTCAAAGTTTTCTTTCTTGTGTTCTCTAAGTCTTCAAAATTTCAATGCTCCCTATATATATATATTATATATATAATAATATATATATATATATATATAATATATATATATATATATATATATATATTATATATATATATATATATATATACGATAGAACTACATGAAAAACATATATTTATTCTAACGTTTCGACCGGGGCCGGTCTTTTTCAAAGAGGCCGGCCCCGAAACGTTTGCATAAATATGCTATCTTTTTCAATGTGACTTCTCTATCGTACAGTTAACCTTATAGCCAGGAACCTTTTCTCTTAACTATCTATATACATATTTATATATATATTATGTGTGTGTGTGTGTGTGTGTGTGTATTTACAATTTTTTATCTGTTTCAGACCTAATATCTCTCCCCCTTGCTTCCCGAGGTTTTCTGACTCCAATTATTTCTGTCTAATTCATGATTCCCTCATTTCCATTCTAATTCGCTACATGCACCGCAAGACCTCTTCTGGCAGTCTTTCGCCATAGGGAGCTTAATTAAGAGGGTCACACTGGTCGCCACTTTCGTCATGTCGTAGACACACGAGTCTCTGCCCGGCATTAATACGAAGGCCCCCTTCACCCGAGTATAAGTGGGCTGCTACCACCCCCAAGAGCCGAAACAAAATACCTTAACCCAAATACCCTAGAAAGGGGAGGGAAAATACCCCGCCGGAAGAGTAGTGGTTGGTCATTGCACCAGACGATTACGGAGGTCGTGGGTTCGGATCCCTACCGGTGGGTAATTTTTTCCACTTTTTTTTGTCTTTCTAATCATTTCTTTCAGCGACCTACCATGTTGTCCTTTTCTTTCCGAGGCTTTTTTGACTGCACCTATTCTATATTTGTATATATATATATATATATATATATATATATATATATATATATATAATATATATATATATATATATATATATATATATATCCTCCAGTCGAAACGTCGTAAACCACTGTTTTTGTTTTAATCGTGAGTCAACCATTTCTCGACAATCTATATATATATATATATATATATTTAAAATGGTGTTAGCTTAACAAAACTGCTATTGGTTGACGTTTCGGTCGGATGCCGACCTTATCAAGTCTTTGATAAAGGTCGGCATCCGACCGAAACGTGACCAATAAACAGTTTTGATAGAAGCTATACCCATTTTTCCTATTTGTTACGGCAACCTAGACAGCCTTTTCACAATCAATCAATCTATATATATATATATATATAGATATGATATATATATATATGGGAGCGTATGCGTGTAAGTGTGGATACGTGCCGGCGTGCGGTGTGTGTGTTTAGCAATATATTTATATTCATATATATAACATTCTCTGCAATCCCGATAATTGCTCATAGCTCTTTTTATTTTAAATGCACAAAACTTTCAATTTCTGTGGTAAAGTGGCGGCATGCGGGAGTTTGTTCTCACCCTTCGACATACGACAAAAATTTGCTGGAATGGTTTCAAATGATTGTGCAAAGATGAAGCATTCGGCTTAAGCTTGTGTGGCTCTCCTGGTCTCAGCGGTTTGATTTTTTTTCTTTTGTGGCACAGTTTGCACAAGACGTCGATGCACATTTAGATGTAAAGAGGACAAGCCCACAGTACCCCTGACCAATGCCCGGTGTGACGGACCCGAATCGTGCACGTGCGAGTACCAAAAAGGTAAGTACGCACAGAGCCGGGCAATACTGGAATCACGGGAGTGCGCGAATATTTGCCCCACGCAAGGGCATCTAACGCTACAATAATACCCTCAATGGCGATGGGACTGTAATAACTGCAATGGCGGCTGAAAGCAGTTAGTATTTGAGAGGGACCATTCTCAGCTTGACATCCAAATTTGTGCTGGAGCGAAGTAAAACCACTGCCCTAACTTAAGTTTTTTCAGGTTTTTTCTGAAACACTACATTGCCCTATTTTCAACAGATCGCGTTGCCTAATCATACTGCGGAATGAATTGGCTTAAAATACGCTTGAAATCTAAAACCCCAAGAACGAACACGTGAATTCTAACCTTGTTTAACTCGAAGATAATAATGCATTGGGCATCCCCGCACGTATAGGTTTTCTCAAGAATCCCAAGATACGTGGTGGATGTTATGAGGGCCCAGATTTAAAATGCTTTAAGGTTATCCAATACTTAGCGGCAAGATCACTCAAGTAAGATAAACCACGACATCAGATTGTTGCAGCTTTTTTGTCATTGACTGAAATTTGACTGCTTACGGGCGTCTTACCTCGTCCCTGGCTCAGAACAAAAGCTCCAAGCTACAAACCACAAAATTGCCGCGTAGTGCAGAAGCCTCACAGCCAAGCAAGTAATAATTTAGCCCTGTGGCTTGAAAGCCACGCCACAGATTTTGCCCTTAATAGTACGAACCACAGCGAAATATGTTTAAAAGGCAGGGACTCTGCAATGTGCTCACAATGTACAACGTAACCATATTGTCACGTAGCAAGGACAACGCAGCTTTCTTCTGGAAACTGAGTATCTTTGAGCGAAGTTCTGCTCGCCTAAAAACTCGAAATACACAAGCGGCTAACCAGCAGTCAGTGATGTGTCGAGCGCAGGCGACTGCAAAACGAAGCCTTCCAGGGTGAGGCTTTGCTCGCCGCTCTAAAATTAGCACGTTCCTGCTTGGATATAGCTTCTTTTGACACAAGCCAACCTTTTGCAATCACAGAGAAATCTAATTTCTTGTCAACTAACTTATGTTGTGAACTTGGAAAAGGTCTGGAGGAGGCTTGGGGCATCTCGCTGTGTTTGCCGGTTAATGTTTAGGATGTCGCCTAAGAGAGCTGCAGAATTATTTTGTCTCCTCTGAGACAATTATTTTTTGGATCGAAAGAGACAATCATTGTTATTTGCAGCAAAACTCGTAACGCCTAGCTTGCACCTTAGTTTTTTTCTGATTAATGCATTCAGATAACTCTACATGTAGACACAGTAAATGTCTTGTGTATAGTCTGCACCCTACCATACTCGCATAGAAGGGGTGCATTTAGGGTCTGTTCCCATGAAGTAATATCAGCTGCTACTTTGAGAGTTTTGTAGTTTAGCAACAGCAATTGTTTTACAGCACTGGTTGTGCTTTCGGTGAAATCTCCGTGGATTCATTAAATGTGATGTAGTGATGCTTATTAAAAGCTCTCGGCTACACCAAGCATAAGCAGGTTAGATAAATTTTATTGTATTTTTGTCTTCTGTTTTCATCCGTGACACTGATGTATAGTTGTTAGTTTGTCATTTCTTGTAGCTGTTAAACGGCATCGTTTCCACTGCTCCTTCTTCGGCATGTTCTGTTGCCTTCATTAGGTGTGTGTAGAAAAAGCACCTCTTTAAAGTTGTTCTACTTCTTGCTTGCTTTTTACTTCTCGCCACGTCTTATGTGCTGCGCTACAGCTTTCGATCGAGACCTTAGCACTTTTCGTTTTTATTGCTTTCTGGTGATGTGCAAGATGCTTTTTGAATGTCCTCTTTATTTTGTTCAGTTATGGGTGTTTTCTTGTCTGCATGTACTTTCTGGTATGAATTATACACAATTATTACATTGTCCCAAAAGCCTCTGCTGTTGAGCGGAGCCACGAAGACCAAGAAATTTGAACGTTCCTCGTCGCGGAGCTCTAAGACATGTGCATAAAACTGCGCGTGCTAGGAAACGCTCTCATAGCTGTAGAGTGATTTGTATAAGAAGATCTTTTGGTGGATCTCTTTGTGTCTTATTAAAAGCACAAGCTCTGGTAATTTAATCTTGGTTGGTTTTGGCCTCCACTTTGGCTGTTGCAATTTTTTCCAATCAAACACTGCAGAGCGTTTTGGTATGTCTACCCATTAGTGTGCAATCTGTGCACCATGGCGTGGGAGTCCTCCGCTGATTGAAACGCGCCTCCATCGGCTAAGCTTTCGCCTACTAGCCCGAACACGTGTGTTCTTCCCCTTGCGCGCACATGCACTGGTGCGTCAAGCTTGCGGAATTCAAGGTGGCCTTTCAAGAACCTCAGGTGCCAAGCCGCTTCCACGGGATTGTGTTCAAAGACGCCACGTCCTGACAGGTCAATACGAATGAGTTCATTCATACAATCTTTAGAATAATGGCGAAAAATTTGGAAATGTGTACTTCTCACTTGAGGGAAGTGTTTTGACGTGGTTGAAGAACCGTGAAGCCAGCCTTCAACCATGGGAGGACATTTTTCACTACCTTTACAGCACATGTTCGAGCACGCATCATAGAGACCAGATATTACAGCCCCTTGAATGGTGCCTAAAGAACCGAAAAAAAATTGGCAATGTACACATGCCGTCCAAAGTAACTAAAACACCGTCTGGTAAACTTGCATGAATTTCTTCCTCTGGAAACTGCCCGGGCTGCATTGTTGTGCATTTTAAATAGAGTCCTCCATAACGGAAAAAAAGCTTCCTATAAACGTGTAATGGCTGTCATTTGGCCAGTAAGACAAATATTTTGTGATATTGACCGTAGAAAATCGCCGTTGCTTTTGCAGTTCCTTATCGAGGCGTCAGGCGGGGACTTAGTAACGTGGCGCGTCCTTTCGGCCAAGCTGAACCAGACATTTTCGAACCAGAGAATTTTCTGTACCTCGTGCTCGGCATGAAAGAACAGTTCTTTGCTTGACATGCACAAAACTCCCGCAGGACACGCCTAGCTTTAAAAAAAATCTGTCGGCACCCAACGGGCTCTTCGGATAGGATTTCTTCCGGTATTACAACTGATTCGACAACACAGCCTTATTCGATTCAGGCTGCTATACTTGCTATAGTCAGAACTATTTTGCTGCGTGATATAGTCTGCACGATCGTCCAAGATTTCACACAGCTTACAATGACCTATTTTGGATACGCCAATCCTACCCTTGCTGAAGTCCGCGAAGACATTCTATAAAGCGAGAGTCCCACATAAACCAACAAAGTGATAAAGTGAGCTATGCCAATTTTATTTGTCATCCATCATCTGCATCTACCGCTCTCTCAATGCAGCAATCGTCGATTATCAAGACATGGTGCCAAACGGGCCTGTCTTCTAGCCATAAATCTACCAAACCGACTTGCGAAGCCCCGTAGACCACTCAGATACAATTGCGGCCAACTGTACCACTTGTACCGTTGTTGTACCGTCGTTGTACTTGTACTTGTACCGTCGTGTCGCTTGTACCGCAGACGACACCACGCTGCCGGTTGAACCTAGACACCCAAAACTGGAGCACTAGCACGTCAGCCTCCTCCTTTTCTACGTCTCCCATCTTTGCGCAATCACACATACCAAGTTAGAGAAAATGGCCGAGTGCCAGAGTTTAAAAGGGGATACCTACACATTACCCCTTTTCCTTAAGGACCTCATCCGGATACAAAGTTCTGATGCTCGCTCGGGATGTAAAATAGTTAAATATGAAGTCGGAGGGGCGTGGTATGGCTTCAGTCTTGCGAAGTGAATGACACGAGATTGTGCAGCTCGGCGAGGGAACTCATAATTCCTTAGGGAGGTATTTCGTAATTGACTTCACGCCGACTCAGTACATTGTGGTGGCCCAAGCAACGCTGCATTAACTTTTCGAATTGACTTCGAAGGGTAACAGGGCTCTACACCAGACCAGTTGTCCTGGTTGTTATTGAACTTGTTGGTTTCCCGCATTGTGCCGCCGAGTATCGATTGCCTGCTGCCGACATCAAATGCGCTGACGTGCTATCTGTGGCATGTGGCATCTACACGCTGAATCATTTCTTCAGGATCTGTAGTGGAGATCGCATTTTCGAGAAGCAAACGCATTGACTCCAACACTGTCAGGGTGTCTCCACCATGAACCAACCGAAAAGAGTTGAACTGTGTAGTCTCCAGGACCGCCGTATTGTGGGCGAAGGTTACGTAGGGATTGATTGAATCCCAATTTTGGTGGTTCACATCAACATACATGAACAACATACCGGAGCTACTCTGTTCAGCTGTTCCGTAAGTTCGTTTTCTTGCGGGTGATAAGCAGTTGTACGGGGCTGACTCGTAAGGGTGAGCTTCAGGAATTCTTGAATAAGCTGCGCTGCGAACGCGGCTCCTGTGTCAGTGATCACACCTCCAGGAAACCATTGCAAAGTATGATCTTCTCAATGAAGAATTTCGCAATGTCGGTGGCTGTGCTTCAGGCCGGGGCCTTTGTTTCGCAGTAGCGCGTCAAGCAATCTCTCACAACCCCAATCCATCTGCTATCCGAGGGTGACCAAGGAAAATGTCTCAGGAGATCTATTCCGACTTGCTGAAACGGTACCTTTGAATGGTAAATCACTTGCAATAACCCTGCGCGCTTTCCTGGCGTCGTTCCTCGCCTCTGCCAGTCTCGGCAAGTCAGCACGCACCATTTCCGATCGACGGCAAGTTTCGGCCAGTTATACCTGAGGCCTAAGCGGGATACGGTACGGGCGACGCCTAGATGTCCGAAATATGATTCGCCGTGGCATGCCTGTAGAGTTTCTTCAGGCAGGGCTTTGGTTGGGATCAGTAGGTATATCGTTTGTGTGGCTGCGAAATTTTTCTTATACAGGAGTTTTTTTGCGCAAACGAAACGACGTACGACCAAGTTCTAAAGGGTGTGGCAATAGAGAGGTGTTCCCTTCCAGGTAAACGATGACACGGCAAAACTCCGGATCACCCCTTCTTCTTGAGCAAGGTCAGAAGACGTCATGGCTCGAAGAAAGCCTTCATCCTCGTTTCCATCGGTCAATATTTTGTTGATCGGGGCACAGGAGGTGCAGACCGCGTCGCTAGGCTGACGATACCACTTGTAGGTCAAAATCCTGCAACCTGAGACTCCAACAGCGAGACGCCCCGAAGGATAATTTAGATTTATGAACCAACTTAGACAATTCTAATCAGTAGCTACCTTAAAATGCCTCCTGTACAATTGTCTGCCGTCTTAAGCGTAATCACCGTTTTCGAAATTTCGTGATTGCCCATACGAGGGGTAAGCATTCCTTGTCACCCGTGAACTAGTTAGCTTCGGTACGTCACATAGTACGGCTCCATTAGCTCTGACCCGCTTCACACCACCTTGTTACTGAACGACTGCCGCCCACTATCCGTTGCCGCTGGAATCGGTGTGCAGCTCCGTGCCAGCGTCCTCATCGAGGTGGCTGAGTATAGGGGGCTCTGCAAGCGATTCATGAGCTCATTAAACGCTGCGCAGTTTTCCTGGTCCCACATAAACTATATGCCTCTTTATCGCTCAGCGCGTCGACAGTACCGCTATGTTGGAGACGTTTTTCACAAAGCGACAAAAGTAGACACGAAACCTTAGGAAACAGCGTACCTGCGTTTTCATCAGTTGGCGTTGGAAAGGACCGAACCGCAGTCATTTTGGGGTATCTGGACGGAAGCCTTGAGAGCTTACCACATGGCCCAGGAACCTCGCGCTTCCTAAACAAAGTGGCACTTTTCTGGATTTCGTTCCAGCTGGGCGGAGTGAATGGCTTTGAGAACTAACGAAGACACTTTAAATATTTTTGAACGTTGTTCAAAACACGACAACGTCATGCAGATGCACCAGACACGTCTGCAAGTTAGTCCAGACAAACAGTGTCCCATCATCATAGGTAAGTGGATGGACGAGCACAACATGAACGGGAGCGCCATAATCTGGAAAATGCTGTCAGGTGTTATGAAAGCTGTTTTTTCGTGGTGTCGATCATTAACTCCATTTGCCAGTGACCGCAAAGTAATAAATGGACTAAAATAATCAAATAGGTACAAGCGGTTCAGCGAGTCACCATTGCGTCACAAAGGGTATACGCCGTTTTTTTCACTTTGTTGCGTTTCCTTTAGCCAAACCAAGAAAATCGAGTATCATCATTCTTCACTATACGACGACCGGTGATGCCCATGGGGTTGCAGACGGTTTGTATGACGGCGTCCTAGAGCATTCTTTACAGTTGGCGACGAATTACCGCCTGTTCTTTAGTCGAATCTCACTCAGGGTGCTGCCCAATCGGTCGTTCGTCTTCTCCAGTGACGACTACGATGTTTATTTATTTTTGTTGGTCGTACTTTGGATGGTAACGCCAGACAGTCATTAAATGGTTGATAACGCTGTGAAGCTGGTGGTTGTCATGGCGTCAGGTTAGGGTTTACGTCGTCAGAGTCACAAAGTGTCACCAAAGAAAGGATTTTTTAAGGCAAGAGACAAATTACAAAATTACAATAAACTACAAAATACATCAACTTGCATAGCTTCTCATCACGTTTTGCCAGCAGACAACACTATTAGATTTCCTGTCTAGTTCCGGCCACGTATTCCTCACGTGAGGCGACTGTTGTCCGGTGCGATAAATGCTGGGGTTCTGTGGTAAAGTTCGCTATATGTCTTCCCGTTCTCCCGTTGCTGAGTGTCCATAAGTCTCGTGATATGAACATTTTTTCGGGTGAGCAGCAGTGAAATGTTTATTCAGCGATTACCGAACTGAAAGAGGTGCCCGCTCGCACTCGACCGTAACGAACTTGGTTGCTAGAGGAGGTAGGGTAATTCTGTCGACACAAATACGCCAAGCGCAAGACTACACGAAAACTCCTTTTCTTTCCATCGCTAACTGTTCGCGGGGTAGGAAATGTAACCAGCAGCTCCCGTAACTTGATAACAGCTTCATATTCTCAAAGGAAGTCAAAACCTAGCGTTAGCAGTTTTGATCATTCCCTCAGCACAACAAAACAATCGGGGAACGTCGCATTTAATTACGATTAAAGCGCTGCAGATACCAGTCGGCCCAACAAGGTGGCCGCCAGCTGCGCCTATGTTTTTCCCACACCATGGCGTGGCGCCCTTGCGCAGTTTATTCGCGAGTGACCAGCATATGATCGAATAATCAGCGCCAGTGTCGATGAGATCAGTTACAGGGTAATTGTCGACGAGCACGAGGATGTTGGCAGAAATCAGTTCGTTTTCTTCAAAAGACGCTTGTATACAACGTTTGTGCGGGTGTCGTTTGTCGGTGGACGATCTTGAGCGTGGCACACAGCACCCTTACCCCCGGAAGTCACTGGTCTCAGTTTCTCCGGCGAGGGCTCCGAGACCGAATCCCGGTGGGTCGAGGAGAGCCGTTGGGGTTAGGCGACGAATGCCGGCGATGTGAATGCGATCTGGGCTCACGAGCTACGGGAGCATTGCGCGACAGGTGGTGGGTGGAAAAGAGTCCTTGATTATTTGGGGTTTGTTCCCCTTAGCGCGGTAAATGGTGCATCGGGTAAGAACCCACTAAATTCCATCCTGTGGTAGCGACGGTGACCGAACACGTGACCACATCTCCGGAATGGTAGCGGAGAGCTCGATGGTAGGACGTGCGCCACACAGTCGCTTTGCGCTCAAGACGTCTTTGTTCATGGATCGTGGACGGGTTCAAGGTGCATCTTAACGGCTGTATCGTAGAAGGCGCAGGCTGGGCTGACACAAACACCCGTGTGTGGAGCACATCTGTGTAAATGGGAAGTTCCTCTGAAGTAGCCGGAATGCTAAGTACATTCGTGTACATTGGAACAGGGCGCTCAACGTTGGGTGTTACCATGGGATGTGTTGCTCTTAGAACTTCGTCACGGAATATCTAGGGAACGGCAGCAAAGTTGGTTGACTGTCACCCTGCTGGAGCATCCGCCGTTTGTGCACGTCGCTTCGCACCAGCTCCCGAAAGGCCATTTCGTCTTTGATTGCGGAAGCGCAAGTAGGCAAATTGGAATGACGTCCGTACTCCATGGTGAGGTGCTGCGCTTGTCACTCCGCTGCTGTGGCTTTCCGAATGAAGTCAGAAACTATGGTTGGTTGGCTACGTCGACACCATCAAACAGCTGCACCTTCACACATTGAGTTATAAGGCGCTCTTTTTTGTCTTTCCTAATATCGGGATCAGCTCGCCGAAACAAACGCGACAGGTCTTCGGCGGATATAGAGACGTTCTCATTAGGTTTTTGAGCCCTGGACTGTAGAGCAAGTTCAGCCTTTTCATCCACTCGCTTCTTTTAAAGGCATTGTGCTATTGCCGCAAAACCTCTAGCCAGCTTGTCAGTGATCTCTCGTGGCTTTAGAACCACGTTTTTGCGGAACCGTCGACTAAGAAGCAGACTTTCCGTAGCTTACGTTTATCATCTGAGCCGTTGAACACAGCTATCTGTACAAATGATTGAGTCAGTCCTCGACGTCATCAAAATTATCACCGTAGAACGACCAACGCGACGAATGGACGACCAGCTTCGACAAGACTCCACTGCACTCGTTGGTTTGGCAAGCCATAGGGTTTGTCATGACGCGTGGAGGCATTACCGGGAGGCGAAATTCTAGTAGTAGACCTCAAAGGTGGCGACTTGACTTCTGCCTGGTGTTGCATCCAGATGACCCTCGTGTGGGTTGACAAGTTCGCCTGCTTCGAAGTGCACGAGACTACGCAGGAACACCACCACAAATGTCACGGTTAAAGCAGAAAAGCAGTAGTTACTTGAGCGGTAGAGCTTGTAGGAAACACATACCCTGACGGTGGAACCTAAGCACCCAAAGCTGACGCACTAGTACGTACTCCTGTTGGCACGTACCTCGGTAGGAAAAATGTCCATGTGCCAGAGTTAAAAAGAAGGAATACGTGTGGCAGTATGTCCTTTAAGTAAACAAGATGCTATGAATCACTAAAACAGTTAATTTTGTCACGTCAGCCTCATATCAAGCTGTGCGTCGGCTAAATTATTAGGAGTGCAATGTAGACCAAACAACGTTGTTCCTAATGGGTGGTCATGATTTATAAACATCACATACTCCACCATTGTTATCACAGATAAATGATCTAAATAAGCAGTTGTAATATTTGGTCGCATACCTTCCCCCCCACCCATAAAAGCCATTCTAAAATGCAAAATTTGTATACCAGTGGACTGAGACAGAAAGAACAGAACATTTATGCCGTAAAGGAACACTCAAGTGAATATGTCAAGCTCTCGCTTTTGCTTGCGCTGCGTAGTTTTGCTCAAATTAACACACTTTTCATCGTTTATCCGGTTGATAAGTCCGTAATTCTTTTCTAAAGCCCAAAAGACGAAAAGCTACCATGCATGGTCTGCGGCGGCCGCATCAACTAAACGCTGTGATGTCGGGAGGAGTTGCGCCGTGATTGGACGGTGTCCAAGTTTAGCATTCAAACAAGTTTTGGTTTTGGTTCTATAAAATCACATGCTTGATATCCGATGTTATCGTTGGATGGGCATTCTCGATATCTCAATAATCGCCATGCCACGCTTCTCCGATGTTGTCGGCTGTAAAATGCCTAAGATAAGCCTCCCAGGACGGCTTGAAATTGTATAGCAATCACTAGCAGAGGCCTATTCAGTGGATGAACGCCCTCCGCGTCATCGCAGACGCTCAAAAGCCATACGCTTTTCCCCATATTTGGAGCTTGCCTCACTCCTGCCTGTATCGTAAAACGCGTGTTCACACCAGGCCAAGGGTCGTCTGATTGTGGCCTGTGCCCACTGCCCGCAAGCAGTCGGTGCTTATGGCAACAGCACGCCAACGAGAACTCGCTAGCGCGGCACTGTCAGTCTTCGCACGTTCTGTGATCTCATTCGTGGAGCTGTGAACATTATGGCCCAAAAATGGTAAACTCAGTATCGAAAACACCGGCCGAAAACGAAAAATCCACTTGCAAAAAAACGAACTTATCCTTGGGGATTCAAACTTGCAATTTGCAAAATACCATGCCTAGCGCTACAGGCCGCTCGACCACGCGCCAACGCTGCCGGCGTTGGAAATATGAAGTATAAAATGTAAAACCAATTTACTATTTTATTTATTTGTAGCATTTCAAGAAGCTTAGGTGAATATTTGCTCTATAGCTCTCGTGCAGTAAGCGTCACACAAATATTCACAGTATCTCACGTCTAGAAATCGCATTTCTTAGACGGAAGAGCGTTTGCAGATGTGAGGTCGTCCTGCTGACCTCTGTGCTTGTTCACCCAGCGCAGAAAAGTGCTTCCTGCTCCCTAGTTTTACGCTGTACGGTAAACGTTTCAGTATATTTTATTTCTTTAGTACCTACATTGACTTCGCTGACTTCTCCCGCTTTCACGTGGCCTTAGATGTTCCTACTAGCATAACAGTCAGCGAAGCATCGCATGTGCGCTTGTGCAGCGCTTGTGTGGAGCGACCTGGACTTGGAGCTTGATACAGTGTACAAACTAACAACCTAAAAAAACGCACGTTGCTTCGTTCACAAACGTGTCGTGGTGTGGCTTTTTACAACAAATTGCGACGAGCCGTCGGTGGCCGGCGGACTAAACGCTGGTAGGTCGGCGAGCCGTGCAGTAGCGCAGTCAAGCCAAGTCCTTTCCTGCTGACGTCACACGTAAACGCCACAGAAAATGGGCGAGGATGCAGAGAGGAGGACAGCATTTTCGAAGTGATTTTTCTACTAAATACATTCGCGTAAACGCATTCAGAGTTCTCGAAACATTGCCTATCCTGACAACAATTCGCGCTGGTCATCCCGCAATGTTTACAAATCATTTCAGTGTCCCTTTAATATTACTCACCAAAGAAAAGGCTACCCATAGTCATCAAGATCACTGCTAAGTTCCATTTGGCTTTTAGGAATGCGGGCAATGGTCAGAGACATCATACACGAAGCTGTTATTAATATCCCCGTAGGCCTGTCCCGCAACTCTGGTCCACAATAGAAACTTCTTGTGTCCAGTATAGAGTGTATGCTCTGTTCTTCTTTTTACCGTTTTCTTTAGTGTAGGTATCACATATTACTCTTTCGTTAGTACCGAGACAGTTAACGACGTTTTAAAAACTTGTGCTCGATGCCGCTGGGAAGTGCAGCATCTAAGTATTTGCATACAATGACATTTCCTCTTATTTTGATTGATTGTAGGGTTTAACGCGCCGACGCAACGCAGGCGATGAGGCGCGCCGTATTGGAGGGCTCCGGAATAATTTTGACCACTTGGTGATCTTTAACGTGCGCCGAAATCTCGCACACACGGGCGTTTTGGCTTTTCGCCTCCATCAGAAAAGCGACCACCGCGGCACGGAACGAACCCCCGACCTCGTGCTGAGCAGCACAACGCCTTAGCCACTGAGCCACCGCGGCGGATTTCTTCTTATTTTGAAAAGAAACGTTACAAAATCTGTTGTGTAGGAAACTGAAATATTCTCGACTGACCGCAAACCCCATTAAAGGTGTCTCTAAAGGGTGTGCAAGTTTATAGGTCTCAGTTCATCATTGCTCATCATCATCATTGCGCTCATCAGTGCGCCTCGTTTTGTTTTGGCTCTGTGCCCAAAGCGTCACAAATTCTACTGCAGAAAAGAAGTAGAAATTGCATGCTTATACGCACTCCCCTCAACTTTATTCATCGAAAGGAACGTTTAATACATTTTATTCACTTGACCTCTTCAGTAAATACTGCATACCGCATTAGTACAAAATTATTCAAACATTCTTTTCTGTTCCGACCACAGCCTTTCGAGTTTTGCACCTCGTGGCATCAGAGCGGAAAAACCTTTGAAAATGTTTGTTTGGCAGTTCTCGGTTTGTTTTTTTTTACGTTTTTATCCCGTAGCTTTTTATCGGAGGACTCACTCGGAGGTGTGTTTTATAGGCATTGAATGGATTGATCCAGGTGCTAATTTTGCCCCTGGCGAAATACGAGGGTAACGTTTTGGCATCAGAGTGGTACATGTTTTTTACTTAAAAACCGCGCCGCCAACGCGAGTTTAAAATTCTAAAAGAACTTGTAAGATTACCTCCATCTTACCCTGAGTGCTTCCGTGTTCATTCTCATGTTTTGCTTTCTTGTCTCCAATTTGTCTTTTTGTTTCTACTTTAGGCTGTGTTGAAGACGACTGTCGTAAACTTTGTGTCGGCGACCTGGATGGAAAGTTTGCTGGTTCACACTGTGAAGGCAGAACTTGCATATGTGAAGGAGTTGGTATGTATTATTCTGCCCTACTTCTAAGTCGTCATAGATATTTTTATACGCTTGATAGCTCTCCTCTCGGAAAAAGAGGTATAGGATATATGTTTATTGCTTGAGACTGGGTAGAAACAATAGTAAAGTAGAAATAAGAGGGAAATGCCGCAACGTGTTACAAAAGCATCAATTTGGCCAACCGATTTTCAAAACTTGCGAATATGATGGGCGCATGTCTTCTGTGCTTAAGCTACTGATAGTCAGCTTAGTGCACCGAAGCAAATTAAGCGCTCACTCACAACTTGACAAGCCTTGATGCCAACAATAGCGCAAACCTTATATAGCACCGTGATGACATCGACCAACGACGGGATCTCGCGAGGCCCTAGGCCCTAAATAATTTAAGAAAGTGGGTCTGTCCCAGATAGTACAAATCGTGTTATCTAGTACGGTGTCGAAATCCTTCAGTGGGACACAGCCGCCTCAATAAATCTTTTCATACATAAACATCGGTTTATTGTGGTTCAGCAGCAGCAGTGCTGATTAGGTTATAGTTGTCAGTGGTTCTGAAACTCCAGTGAAAGCAAATAATGTTTTCCATTAGCGGTTAGTAGGCAAACTAAGAGTTCAATGTAATCATTTTCATATGGTATGAGGGTAAGCAAGTCACAGCGTGCCCACTCTTGTGTGCACGATTCAAGGTGATTGGAACTGGGACAAATGTAAAATAACGTCTATTGCTGTGCTGTAACAAGCAGAAGAGAAGTGTATAGACGCAAATGGTCTATCTGCAAATGCGTGAGCTGACTAAATAGAGCAGGAAAAGCAGGGGCACAACACACTTTATCCTACAACGCAACGTAATAAAAAATGGCCATAAAAAACGTCCCAACCGGAGAACAGAAACCCCATTTACTTCATTTTAATTGACAGCACAGACATTGTGCATGACCTAAAGGTGCTAGGCGACATTCGGACTAGTGACACGAAAATTCTTCGGTGCGAAATAGGGGTAAATATTAAAAAAAGACGAGGAAAACCAGCGAAACGCCGGAAACCTGCCATGCAGTCAGTTAAAGCCACGACTCAGGTGCAGGGGTGTATATTACCCCTTAAGAAAAAATTCGCGCATTTAGCCCATGACAAAACAGGCAGCGTTTAAACGCTATATGACAAACTAACCAGAATCAAAGACTCTGCAGCAGCTCTGGGAGAAGCAGCCTGCCAAACACATAATGGCAAACTAACGCAGCAAACAAGAAAACCAATTGCGAAACATATAGAACTAAAACTGTCGTGTTAGGTGGTCCAGATTGAATTAAACAAGTTTTTAAAACCGATTATTGGAAGGAAAAAGGAACGCCATTCGTGCGTAAAACATGGCACTTATCAAGCAAGGGCTGGACTTCAGTTTATGTTTTGCGTTCCATAGATAGTTATTACTACAGGATAGACTGCTCTACTATACATTCTGCTAAGTTGTACTCAAAGGTGTCCCAGGTGAATTTGGCTGACTCATCGTTTCGGGAAATACAGGCGTTTTGAACTTGCAACGCCGCGAGTACAAGAGGTTGCCACAATATTTCTAGTGTCTTGCATTACTTAACATCTAAGGCTTGTAGATCTTAAAAGGATAACGGCGGACAACCAAAAACACAATAGACATGCGCGTGGTTTGCATGGAGGAAGTTCGGTACGCGGACTCTCTCAATTGCGCCCTCTTATAAAAGAGGACGTCGTGCGGCAGCAGCAGGTAGACCACCATCACAATTCAGGCAAGCAGAGGACCCACTGCTTTGTAATATAAGGCGGACTATTTACGCAATAGTTTCGTGAACATTGTCGGTTCTGCTTTGCAGTTCCCTTTACACCAGTAACTCCGTCATAGAGCTTTCAAATATAATGTGTCTTCGCACTCGCGTTTTTGTATAATTCTGCAACATTTGAGAACGCACGATAACAATTTTTTAATATATCTAAGACAGTAGTCAATTTGGTTCTAAGAATACGGTAGCCGTTTGTACACATCCGTGAGCATCATTACGAGTATTGACAAAAATGCTGCCACTATCCTGAAAAGCTTTATGCCATGGGTTATTGTACACCATCTTAAGCGTGTCTCCTAAAAAAACGCATCGGAAAAAAAGTTCAATTCCTCTCGTTTGTTTCCTTTCGCGTTTGTTTTAGTACAGATATTTTACCCAGCATGCACTATACGAGGAATATAGAAATAAATTTCTTTATGCTAATTTCTGTATGCCCTTTTTTTCTCTCACAAAAGGAGTCCGACCTCCCGGAATAGGTCAGCCAATGTAGTTTGGGGCTCTATACGTGAATGAGTTTATTTCGAAATAAAAATTTTGTAAAGTCCTTGCGTCATTCTTTTATCGCGAAATATTTATAAACCCAGTAATTTGGCGTGTTATGTTCTCGTCGATGAATGTCTACAAGTGTATAAAAAATGTAAAGGAAATCAAGGGGGGCAGTTTTCGAACTAATTTTATGTACTGATAACGATTACATTTTTTTTAATCAGGCAGTATTATGTAAAATATTTCAAGCATTCAGTCACCGCACATAAAACCTACTCTATAAGGAAAGTTCTAAAGTGAAGTTTTGGTACCTCTAAGGCTAAAGGTTCTATCTCTAAGGATTCTGTTCAGCTAAGGATTCTGTCACGGCCGTCGGCGTCAACAGAAAACTCCATCGAAAAAATAAATGAAATTACCGCCACCGCCCCGAATCGAACCTGGACCGAATAGACAAACTGAGCGAAAGGCCATTATCTTAGCATTTGAGCTACCAGCACGCACGGAGAAGTGGGAGACAGACGGTGTCCTCAACGAGCGTAGGTGAGGGTTTACCCTCTGCATTCCCGCTGAATTCCACGTGATAGCGTCACGCGACGTCCCGCGTCGCTGTGCGTTTCACCCACGGTACGTGTAGCGGCCGTGTGAGCGCGTTGCGCATGCGCTAGAAGTTGTAAACATTGAATTAAGCTCACACCTACGCATGCCATTTCATTTTTACTCCGTCTCTGCCGGCGATCTATGGATTACTTTCATTTGGCATATGAGGTACACAGCTGAACGAGCGATTCCCACGAAGCAAACCGGAAACAGTACTAAGTGTGTTCTTTACAGTTGGCCCTCAGGTGTTACTCAGCTGCGCAGCTCCTACAAACCATAACTGCAGTTAAAACGCGAAGTTTGAGTGTGTATCACACCGATCATAAGGCCGTCCTGAACGTCGTGCGGAAGTGAAATAAGAAAGTGTTACAGGTATAGTGTGACGTGTGGGTAATGCGAGGCGGCCGTAGTCAACTGTGCTAGGTGGTTTGTAAAGCTCCGCTTCCCAACCACCTCCACAAGGGGATTAGCTATCACTTTTTTTTCTACTGCTTAAAATAATTACCGCTTGTAGTCATTTTTCGCGTGCCTGTCTGATTTGGTCGTAAGTGACTTACTATAGAAATATTCGGCCACTATTGCACTCTAAAATTACAAAGCAGCGTTTCAAATACTTTAGCGATATTTCTTGGATCGAATTGCAAGAAATGTAAAACAAAGCATAAATTCTTGTCTGCAATAAAGCATGTTTCATGTCACATCCAGGAAAAAGGTAAGTGGCTGCAGTCAAATAGACGACACTGGGAGAAGTGCGCCGTCATAACCTTTTCATTGTTGATTCCCAGTAATCTCTTTTCAACCTAGGAAGCATAAATCTATAGTCGCTACCAACGTGCAATTTACTTATAACTCTTTTATATGCTAGGAGTAACACATTTGTGGTGTTGAGAAGGATTAAACTAGTGAACTGCTCCATTTTATATTCGAATATAAATGTGAAAACAGCAGAAGCCATGACAATAGTTCGCATTAAACAATATTCTAGGACGTTACTGAATTTGTAGCACGTAAGTGACGCTGCTCGGTAATCTAGTTGTGTTGGTGCAATACCATAATGGCAGCGTGCAATGGCTGATACGCGAACATGGCGAAAATCATAATCATCACGCACCAAACATGATTTTGCTCTATCAAGACTAGACAAAAACTACCGTAAATTATTCCTCAATAGCTTATTCGGCCGTCCCTGCGGGGGGGGGGGGGGGCGGGGCGGAGAGAATGTGCTGAAAGTTCCGCGCTTGAAAGTTCTTTGCAAAAGTCACTTGAGTCTCCACGGACGCCACAGCCTAAATAAGCTAAAATGCCCAACGGCTCTGCATTCTGGAATACAATGGATCGCTCCAGACATCCGCCATCTTCGGTCGTTTTACTGCCACTCCCGCTGAAGACAGCGTGATTACGCTTGCAAACACCACATCCCAAGTAAGTGACACCAATGTTATTAGAACTTCGGGGGAATATACCGTAACTACCAGAAAAACCAATGCTCCCCAGCCACCAAAAGCGTCGCAAAGCCATTTACTCGAAGACATGCGAGCGCATCGATGCGCCTAAATTGTTCTGGCTTCATTTCGCTCATCCAGTCACTATACAACGCTTGCCGCCATTTTTTTTCGCACATCACGAGCTGTCGCAAGATCTTGTTGCTGTGCCGACTGGGCCATTGCTTTTTCTGCATGTTTTAATAGAAGCTGACAGTATGTAAATGTGTTCCTCCCCTAACTTAGTATGGGCGTCGAAGTTAAAGAATCCACTATGATTGAGCAACGTAAACATAACGGGACGAGAGAAGGACGCAGTACCAGCGTTCTGTATGAAAACAAGCCCTGTTTTTGACCTTGTCGCAGTTTACTCAGAAGTCCCCTGTTCAATGCAATGTCCCAGTAACCGGGACTTTAAAGGACGCCCACATCAATGACACGCGGAGCCGCAATATGCCACAGAAAGATCCTTCACTTGCGATGTTCGCGAGGGTTCGCCGCTACGTGCGACAAAACAGAATAGCTTTTTACACGGATGAGCCTGTAGTTGAGATAAGCCTGTAGATCAGGTAGTTCCTGGTGGAACTTAATAACTTCAACAAATCAACCAATGCTCTCTTTGAAATACTTCGTTGCACATTGCGCATCAACATCATTGTACAACCTTGCTGTACGAGAGCGCTATATACTATGGAGACCCAGTGCCATGACTAAATCGTAAGGCGCTCTATCCTGATGGTCTACTGCAACGAAACGTATACGGTGAGGATCTAGAGGAAAATCTTTGTGTAATCTCGTCTGAAGCACATCCCAGAAATATATTCCCTCCTAACAATGCAAAAATACATAATTTATGGTCTCGGGGGAATTACAATTACAACAATCTGTCCCCCACGGTACGAATAACCCCCTTTCTTCCGTAAACATTCGTACTAATAATGTTCCTGTATGTAACTTAAACACGAAAGACTTACCCCTGCTTGAATATGCATTCTTTTAACCCTCCTAAGCACATCGCTAACGGGCCTTCCACAGTACATAGCCTTGTACATGGGAACAGGGAACACAACATCGACAATATCATGGTACAATTTCTTACGCGTAACCGTACTTAAATACTCTTTTGAGAATCTTGCGTATAAAACCCTCACGCTGGCCACAACCTCCTTAAAATATCCAAAGATACGTTCCTTCCTGCATTCAGTCGTAATCACAAAATCGGGGCGAACCCTGCCTAGCCTTAATTGACGCACTGTACGAATAAAAGGGTTACTTACTTCTCTCAAAAAAATAAATCTATATAATACTTGTCGCACAAATAAATGCGCTAGCCCGACTCCTCCATCTTTGACACGCGTAAAAAGGTCGTTACGACTGCACCTCTCCCAATTCGAGGCCCAGACAAAAATGGAGAACACTCGGTGCAACTTTTTCACGTCGTGCGTGAGCAGTGCAACACCTGCATCACATACCACAGTTTGCATACTAAAAACAAATTACACACGGTCGCCCTAGCAAATGTGGACAAATAAGCCCCCTTCCACTTGTCCGCTTTTGCGCGAGTTTCTTGTGTCTGTTCTCGCCAATATGGTTCGCTATCCCTATAAAACTGTAGGGGGGCTCCCAGATACCCAAGTGGGGTTCTTGTCCAGCCTACGTTGGCAAAAGCGCTGGGGGTGGATTGCAATTCGCCATGCCAGAAACCAAGACATTTTACCCAATTTACTAGGCTTCCGGGTGTGGTGCTGAACCGTTTTGTGACCTGGACTACTCTATAAATGCTCTCCTTGTTTTCACAGAACACAGCAATGTCATCCGCATAAGCCAGCAGTTTCACTTCGGTCTCCAGGAGCCGGAATCCACGAATCTCTACGTCTTTTAGGGTACGCAAACACAAAGATTCAATGTAAATACAAAACAATAGTAGGCTGAGTAGGCATCCCTGGCGCACCGAGCGTTGCACGTCGATGGGCGCTCCCAATGTCTTATTCACCACTAACCGCGTAGTGCAATTTTGATACGCCAGAGCCACCCCATCTTTGATAACAGAACCTACATTGATGTAATCCAGTACACAAAACAACACTTCATGTGACACAATCAAAAGCCTTCTCGAAATCCAGCTGAAGCACCACGACACCTACTTTTGCGGCATCGCTACACTCAAGCACACACCCGGCCTCGTGAATGTTAGTGCATATAGATCTTCCTCGTATACCGCAGGTTTGATGAGAGCCTACTATTTTATGGATCACTCCCTGGAGTTTACTTGCTAATATTTTTATAAAAATTTTATAATCAACATTCGTGAGTGAAATGGGCCTGTATGAAGTAATTTGTTTAGGTTTTTTCCCATCTTCTGTTTTTGGAAATAATATCGTGTGAGCGGGTCCATAAGAAGGTAGCAGGACAATCAAATTAAAGGCATCATTGAAAACGCCAGTTAAAGCCGTAGCTATTTTACTATTAAATTCTTTATAAAATGCCACACTTAAATCATCCGGCCCTGGCAACTTCCCCGGGTTCAAATTTTCAATAGCCTCTTCAACTTCTTCTACTGTTATTGGCTGCTGTAACCGCTCCTTCATTTCATCATCCAGTCTCGGCATGTTGCCAAGAATCTCTTTCTTGAAGTTTTCCATATCCACTTCCCGGAAAACGAAAAGCGATCTGAAGTACTCGAACAACGCTCGCTCAATGTGGTTGTCATCGTCTGATGTAACGCCATTGCAATCACTCTCGCTGATGTGGTTCCGTCTAGCTTGCGCCTTCTCCAACCCCAAAGCCCTCTTCGTAGGCATTTCAGCCGCTATCACCTGTTCTGCTCTTGCTCGCACTAGCGCACCTTCATCCTCATCTATTATTTCTAGTTTTTGTTTTGTTTGTCTTATGTCGTCTCTGTAAGCCTCAGGCTGTTTGCTTTCTTGTTCTGTTAATGTTTGCAGCAAAGCTCGTAGCGATGTTTTCTTCTTATTTCGTTCGTACTTGAATTCGCTGCCACTTTCAATAGCTTTAATTTTGACTGCTTGTTTAATTAATTCCCATATTGCCGCCACCGTATTTTGGCCGTCCTGTTCACTTTTGCTAAGTTTGTGCGTGACTGAGCTAGTGAAAGATACGTCTTTTAAAAGCTTTATATTTAACCTTTATAGGTCCCATGTGAAACTATTACTCCATTTTTTGCATCCAGCCCTACACTTGACCAGACAATGATCAGAAAAGGACATTGGCAGAACACCGTGGTTGCGGCACTTCAGAACCAGTTCTAAAGTTATGTATATCCGGTCCAGCCGGTCGTGGCTTCACTACTTGTGAGGTCATAGTTAAACGGTGACGAGACTGTTGCTTTTTGCTTTCGCAGCTTCATTAATTCGTAGCAGCGGGCGGAAAAAAAACAAGATGGCGACCCAGCGTCCTTACTCATGATGATCAGCTAAAGAAGAGGTTGTGGTGGTGATGAGTACGTACAAAAAATGATGCGCTAGCCACCTGCTACTGGCGATGATGGTTGTCACAGATGGGGACAAAAAACTTATAGCAGGCAGCAAGACACGAACTCGGCTCACAATATTGATACTTATACCCAATAGTGCAATTATAATAGTTGCCAAGCCGGGAATCAGCAGCTACTACCTCTGGTAATACAAAAATCCGAAAATTCTCCCTGATGAATTAAGATTTCTTGACAAATATAAAAGATGCAGCTTTCTAAGAACATTAATGTTCTTCACAAATAGATTCCAAATTATAGTGAAAGTCTAGGCAAGGTGCTATCCCGGATTATTCCAAATTTATTTACAAAAAGAAACTTCAAATAGCTGGAACTCTATTCAGCGTGTGGTTGGAAAGGCGGGCGCCATATAAAAAAACTGAGGGAAGTAACCTAAAAATAGCTTAGCAGAGGAACATACAGAAAATATGCTTCACGCAATCCAACACTGCAAAACTAAGTTACTTCCGAGGACTTTTATGGTCTCAGCAAGGTCTGCTTCTTTGCAAGATTTATTATTTACTCGATTTTGTCACGGTTGACGTCATGTAAAGTAAAATTTGGATACTTGGGGGTTAAATCTTTAGTACGGCATCTTCTCAATAAATTTAGTGCTAATTATACCAGAATTCGTGGTGAATAAAATGGCTGCCGCTTTAAAGAGTTTATAAAAATCTCTTGTTTTCGCAGTGGCTTTAAAACCCGCAAGTTACCAGTGAGGAAAGAAAGCATTATCTACTGCATGGTAACCGAACGTGCCTGCACGTGAGCACAACAGGTGTGACTCAGCCGTGCCACACTCAGATTCTGGTGGCCTACATCTTGTGTTCCAATATCGCCTCGTGAATGATCGCCTGTGCCCCAAGTTGGCAGCACAGGACAGCTCGCGCGACAGACGCCGATTTCACGAAGCCGATTGCCTCGGGTTCTAGCGTGTGTTAACGCGGTCTGCTTTAGGATAGATGTAAAGTGTGCGGAGAAACCAATCCAGGCCTGAATTAATGGACAAAAATCCGCGGCTAGTTCGGAAATCTATTTGACGGACAACATCCGGGTCTCTGCGGAAGGGAGGCGAACAGTCAGCTCTGCTGTTTTTGCAGCCTTCCACCACTGGTGCAAGCTCCGCCACTTTTTGTGTTAGTTTTTACTTTTGGTCAAAACAAAGCCAATGTCCACTCTGACTAGAACGGCTACCGCTATGTGGACCCAATCCGTTTTCTGAAGAGGCTGGCTTTTTTACAAAACTTAGAATGCCTCCAGGTATTTTATATACTTATTTTTATTGTTTACAACACACTGTAACACCATTTATACTTTCGCAACTTCAAGCACTTTTCACGATTCTTCTGGGTGAGCGTAACCGAAATGTTGTTTCTTGTTCGCTTGAATGCACCTTAAACCAAGAGCGGAGATTTGCGAGGCGTACTTCTCAAGTGGAGCCACTCATTCATAGGGCCATTTCCGCTGTCCTTTTTTTGCATTATTCTCACAACATCTCAGAACGACGGACATTATCCCACTCTCGACACACATGCGTACTCGAACGTCAACTCTGTACAAATGCACGACGTTTTAACCATCAGTAACAAACTTGCTTTTTGTTTGTCTCCCAGGAAATTGCTAGCAGCCACCTAAATTGTACCCATGAATGGAATAGTTTGATGATATAGAATAATTGATTCGCACTCAACTTGGCAAAGGGTTCTTTACCTTACGTTTGGTCCCTACATGAATGCTCCAATCAATTGAGTGTGTTTCAAAATCGGTTTCGCCGGTGTGTGCATCACGGTTTACATGTTTATAAATAGGCTGCTACGTACGCGTGTGTCGTCCGAAACAATTCATATAACTGTTACTTATTCTGCAGTTGGAAACTGACCTTTTAAACCCAGGGAAGAGTATATTAGCGAAAAGATCTTTTATGGGTGGGGTGCAGCGCGACTACTCTGGAATGAGCCACAGTGGCAGTAGAATAGCAAGTTAGGCTATTCCGAGAAATTGCACAGGAAAAAACCATGACAATAGCAAGCCAGCCCAAAAATTCGAAACACATTCTTTAAGCATGTTGGGTGCACCTAGTTAAGCAGCAGGCTGCAACTATATTAGCCCAATCTCTCCTGCTCTTGCCAGCAAAACATTTTGAATTGCCAGCAAGCTTATCTGCCCAGCTCGCGGCCGTTTAGGCAAGCTGCTCCCACCTCAAATGGTCTGCCAATCACGGCCATTTTAATATATGTTCTTGAGCGCGGATCTTCTGGGAAATGAACACGCTCGCCATGACAACCGTGTCAAATAGCAAAAGCAAACCTGCAAATAAAAAAAATGTTTACAAAGTGGCTGGTGCGATGATTTTCTCAACGCTGAATTTCTACCAGTTTTGTCCACAGCTGCATCTGGGGGAAGATACAGCCGCGTTCTTCACCGTAACTGCCACAAACAGACTTTACACTAAACCTACTTGCTTTTGGAATGAATGAAATGAATGAATGAATAAAATTCTACCGTCTGGTGAAAATAACCCTTCCCTGAATTCCTGGGTTGTGAAAACAACTTAGAAACTGTATAGTCAGTGGAAACATGCAAGAAGCAACCACAACATCTAGGCAAAATGCTGGCCGAGGAGAAGTGAGGAAGGCCTGTGCCCTAAACAAGAAAAATGATGTATTGGCTTCAACCCAAAGGAGCCTCTGGAACACAAAATCATGGTCCATGGCTTGTGCGCGACCAAAAATGTCTGGGTAATCTTTTAGTCAGCAAAACAACATGTCATGGCTCCCGCAGGATATATGCGTTCCTTGAGTTTTGTGATGTTTTTAAAGAACCCAGCAACTGTACTGGGGCCGCATTCCAGCATAAGCCAAATATACAAAAAAATACACCATCTCCCCGAAGGGAACTATGTGGCGATGCAAAGCATGCCGAAGCGGCTTCGCTTTCTAGCAGTGTGGGATCCGCTGCTCAACGCTGGCGTTTCGAAACGGCTTCACTTCCTGGAAGTTTGGCATCCGGTGCTCGATGTCGACGTTTCGAAGCGGCGTCGCGTTGCCGAACGTCATCTGGATGCGCTGCTCGGCGTCGACGTTTGCATTCTGCATCTCGAGCTCTCCTCTATCTTCAGAGCCTTGTCTTCAGAGGTGCCCGCGGTTGTGGGAGTGAGCTGGCTGGCGCTGGTTGAAGGTGTGCCAGCCAGTTCGCTGACAGAATTGTTGGCGTCCATTCAGTTCATCGGGAAAGCAGCAACTTAGGGAGCGGCGCGCGGAGAGGAGGAGAGCAGGAGCAGCACTCGCGCTATCGCACAGCTCGTGGGGAGAAGGGGAGTGGAGGAGCAGTGCGCGCGCTATCACACAGCTCGCGTGGAGAGAGGGAGTGGAGGAGAGCGGCGCTATCAAACAGCTGCTGGGGAGAGGGGGAGAGATGCGGACGGACGCCGACAGACATAGCCCGGAGCAAGATATGCTTTGCATCTAAAAGTCGCCAGGGGCCTTGAAAAAGAGCACCAGATTGCTTCCACTGTTCTTAAGAACATGATTCGCTCGTCAACAGTTCTTAGGTAGTATACCTAGACAAACACTCTGCGTTTCCCTGGCTGTACGTCACCGCACGGCGTTGATGCAAATAATTCTCCGAATGACAATTGCGGCACGCATGCCCCCATTCATCTCCCAAACTTTAGGAAGCGCATTAAAAATCTACTTTGAAATTGCGAAGGAAAGCTTTGTGGTAGTTTTTGCCCGATCTCACGTGGCTTAAGGGTAACCTGAACGTGACGTGGCGGGACGAAGGCACGGACCTCGGATCCGACCACACCATAATGGGCATAAAAATAAAAGGACCGCGGTTTCGGGCTACGCTCGGCAGAGCCCGAATCACGGACTGGGACAAGCTTCGCAAGTACACAGACGAGGAACCCCTCGACGAGGAAAACGGAGGGGAGACCAAAGAGGACAAGCAGACGTACGCGGAATGGGCGCGCGATCAGAAGACGGCACTCGGCAAATTTGCACAAGAGGTCACAACGACGGTGCAGACGCCCTTCGTCGACGCGAGGCTGGCCCACATGTGGGAGGCTCGGCACTCGCTCACGAGGTGGTGGAAGCGCCAGCGGAGAAACAAGAAGCTAGCTCGGCGTTTTGTAGTCCTCAACCGAGGGATTGCAGAGTATGCCATCAAGCTTAGCAGAGAGAACGTGTTGAGTATGTGCGACGAATTGCAGGGCAAGCTGTCTACGCGCAAGACCTGGGGCCTCCTGAGGCACCTGATCGACCCGCTGGTTAGCAACACGGCAACGTATCGCAACCTCAATAAGGTTCTGAATACCTACGACGGAGACGGCCGCAAGCTCGTCGCAGACCTGACGGCGCGTTACCTCAAGACCGATAGGGGTAAGTTCCAGATCCCCGAGACGTACGACGGCCCAGCGAACGACAAACTCGACGAGCCGTTCACGCTGGCGGAACTCTGGAATGCCATCGATGATAGCAACAGACGCAGTACTCCTGGCGGAGACACGATCAGTTACACGTTGCTCGGCAATCTGAGCGACGGGGCGGCCAAGAGGCTCCCGGCCACATCAACAGGACCTGGGAGACCTCGCTGCTGCCCATGGAATGGAAAGAGGCGCAAGTGCCGTTCATCCCCAAGCCGGGTAAAGCCCTCACAATCGAGAACATGCGACCCATCTCCCTCACGTCGTGCGTAGGGAAGGTAATGGAGCGCATGGTGCTCCGTAGACTCGAAACCTACCTGGAAGAGACCAACCAAATGCCCGAAGCGATGTACGGCTACCGGCAGCACCTCGGCACGCATGACGTCCTGGTGCATGTGCAGGAGCTCGTGATGAAGAAAGCCACTCGGAGTTCGTTGCGCGGGATAATGGCCTTTGACTTAAAGGGGGCATTTGACAACGTGTCCCACGCGAGCGTTCTCGGTAACCTCAAGACGGGATGTGGCAACGCACGTTTGGCTACGTTAAGGATTTCCTGAGCAAGCGCATGGCGGTCATACAGATTGGAGGAGAGACGTCGGACCCGATAGAACTGAGAGACTGCGGCACCCCACAGGGTTCCGTCCTGTCGCCCCTGCTATTCAACCTGGACCTCCTCCTGCAGCCAAATCTACTCAAACAGATCGACGGCGTGGACCACGCGTTCTACGCTGACGACATCACGGTGTGGACGAGTCGCGCGGGATCTAAAGCCTGGACGGAGAAGGTCCTGCAGAGGGCGGCAACGACGGTCCACAGATACGCCAAAACCTGCGGGTTGTGCTGCGCACCTCAGAAGTCGGAGCTCCTCATCGTGCAGCCCAGAAGACGCAAGAACGATGCCGAGCCGCGTTACCATCGACGGCGTAGACATCACGCCAACGCCGCAGCTGCGCATCCTCGGTCTCTTGTTACAACGAGACGGCAAGGTGGTAGCGGCCATTGCTAAGATCAAGATGTCCTCCGAACAGGTCACAGGAATGATCCGACGCGTTGCGAACCGGAAGAGAGCACTTAAAGAAGACGACGCCTTCCGCCTGGTCAGAGCGTTCATCGTGTCTCGCATCACCTACTCGGCCCCCTATCTACAGCTAACGAAGGCGAACAGGAACACGCTAGACACCATCGTAAGGAAATCCACCAAGACGGCTATGGGCCTGCCCCAGTACTCGCCTACGCAGAAGCTGCTGGACATGGGGGTACATAATACGGTAGACGAGCTCATAGAGGCTCATCGGTCTAACCAGAGAGTGCGACTGAGCCAGACTGAGCACGGCCGAGCAGTCCTCCGGAAGATTGGTTGGCCCATCGAACCACAGATACCCAAGCACCCTCTACCTCCGCCGTGGAGGGAAGTGCTCAAGACCAAGCCCCTGCCGCGCAATATGCAGGCAGGCAGGAACGACGAGAGGCGTGCCGCGCGGGCACACGCACTCGCCCGGCAGCTGGAAGCAGAAACCCGGATCCTCTACGTAGACGCCTCACTTCCCCAGCACAGCAGCCAAGCAGTGGCCGCCGTCACGACCATCGACAAGCTGGTGACCAGCACGTCGCTACGTACGACAGACGCCAGCCAAGCAGAAGAGGTGGCCATCGCTCTCGCCCTCACGCACGGAGACGTCCATACGATCGTCATAGATTGGAATACGGTTTACGGCAACTACCGCAAGGGGATCGTCTCCCACGCGGCCCTAGATATTCTCGCAAAACGCAGCCCACCGGGACAAGACGTAGAGCTCGTGTGGGTTCCAGCACACTCAACAGTGGAAGTCAACGCCCTCACCGACCCCTACGCCCGTGAACTAGCACACCAGGCCGAGGACGAGTCGGAGCTACCGCACCCAGTTACGAGCTACCGCGAGATTACCGGGTTGTACAGGAGTGCCAGGTGCAGGCTTCCCGTGCCGCACCAGCAACTCGACCGCAAGCAACAAACAATAGTGCGCCGCGCACAAGCGGGGTCACTGGCGCACCCAGCTTTATTGCACAAGATTTTCCCGGCAGAACACGACCCCATCTGCCCGTTCTGCAAAAAGACTGAAGGCACCCTGCCACACATACTGGCGGAGTGTACTCAGCTCAAGAATCCCCTACCTTCCCTCCCCCTTCACCTTCCCCCCTACCCGAGCGATGGGAGATCTTGATGTCCAGCCCCGACCTGTCGACGCAGCAAGAGCTCGCGTCCAGGGGCCAGGAGCTATTGGACTCATATGGGACTTGTGAATAGGGTTACACCCCGTCTGACGCCTGCGAGCGTCACCTGAAATGGGCTCAGTGAAAGTTGTTTCTCTCTCTCTCTACTGTTACCTATTTCTCCAGTGCAATGCTGGCTGGCACATGACCTTTACAACGAATCATTAACCGCTCCGAGATATTCTGGGAGAAACGAAGCAAAAATTCCGGATACTTTTACCTTCGATGACGACATGGGTTTAGAGGTGGCCACCTCTTACTACAATTATGTGTGAATGCCAACACAGCTCCACGAAAACACTCCCTGACTACGCAGGCTGCCTCTACCCTGCAAAGTAGATCTGCCATTCACTCCTGCGGACGTACTCAGATTATGTGTGAATGCCAACACAGCTCCACGAAAACACTCCCTGACTACGCAGGCTGCCTCTACCCTGCAAAGTAGATCTGCCATTCACTCCTGCGGACGTACTCAGTAACACCTTGCTTAGAACTTTCGCCACGTGAACTTGCGGGACAAGAAAAGCTTCAGTGCTGTCCTGCTTAGCAAAACCTGTCTTAAAGAAAAATATTCTAAACCTGCCCTGAACAGAAGTTCTCAATTTGCACAACGCGTACACTACGCTTCAATTACTCGAAGCTTTCCTTACCAGGGCCCCAGACTGGTCGTTCCGACGAAAGAACAGGAAGCGTTCTGCGACTAGCGGCCAGCATCCACGTACGCCATTTAAAGCTCGTACTTTGGTTGGAAAACTGTGACAACACCCTGCCCTAGTCCCGTGGACAATTTTGATAAACATTATGCGCATACACAAAGTGGCTTACAGTGCGCTGCATGTGACAGACAGTCACAGACGCTGCTTTAAAAATTGCGAAATCTTTTGGCAATGCTCGGCATTCCGAAAAAAACTGATAATAGAAAGTAGCAGGTTTTTTCCCTGTGGAAATCAATTATTTACTAATGAGGAACATATTATTTTAAATTACATGTGCTCCCCACCGCCAAGCCATGATTCTGCAAGCAGAAAAATGGCCTTTCAGAAAAAATCAGGCAGTATCAAAAATAAAAAAGGCATATTTTTACGTAATTTTCTATGATATTTGTTCAATCAGTCAGTTAATGCTTCAACCGCAACTGTCATGATTGCATCAGCAGTCGTCTTTGGTCGCGAAATCTAAAACGCACTTGCAATCAGCCCCTCCTGGCTGCAAATGGGGCATGTAACCACAGCTGTACTAAATCAGACAGGAATGGCCGTAGGTAATTGAAGTTTTTCCGTAACTGCACAAGAAAGCACTTCCCGTTTAGAAGGGACCGTACTGGAAAGACTCGGTTATTATTCCAGGTTAAACGCTGGCTACTTCATCAACCACAGAAAACCATTTGCTGATTGGTCTAAGGCAAAGTCGCCGCCAGTGCATAGTGCCGACTCTATACGGGATCGGGACACGAGCAGGAACTCCTCAATCGCACCGCACTATGTCTACCTCTGGCTTAACATTCCCAAATCAAAATAGCCGCATCCCCTAGGAGAGTTGTGGATCATACCCTGCCATCAGGAACACGGAGGTTCCACGCAACCACCAGAAACTGAAGTCAGACTAAAATGACCGCAGGTCAAACGGTGCCCATTGAGGCGATAAAATGACCCAGTGAAAGGTGCAAGAACTGTTGTGTACGGCACAGCAGGTAAAACGCAACACGCGCCTGTTTTACTGCACAAAAGTATGTCTAACCTCCCCCCCAACCAGTTATAATTCCGGTGTCATCGGTTTACTAGGCGCCGCTCCGGGGTTCCTCCTCACCCCAGCTGACCCCTCTTTCACAACAATTTTCCCCCTCGCCTCCACCGATGCCCCTTTGGCAAGTTGCGCAGAAAGCAGCTAACGGCGGCAGTGCGGTTATCGGATGATTGCGAAAAATAAACATAAGCATGGGTGGGCATAAAAAATGCACTGACGATTACCACACTCACTAACATAAAATTTGTGAGCAGCTCGAGCTGCAGTCTTCTCGGCCACGCCACATGTCTGCTGCGTCACAGGAAGTGTTCGAGCGATCAGCGAATGTACGGCGGCGTGGGCTACTCTGCTGCTACCTCGCAGTGCGCCGCCGCCGCCGGCCAGCATGTTCCAAATCGTATTTGAACCTGCCGCGCAAATGTCACGTGGTTCGGATTAGCCCCGCACAATGGAGAAGCGAGCATGTTGTTGCATATCGTGTTTGAACCCCCCGCGGAAACGTCACGTAGTTTGCATTAGCGGGGAATCGAACAGCGTCCCGGGAAAGTGTCAGGGGGAGGGCGCTCCTTGGACGCGACGCATGAAACGAGCTGGGGAAATGCAGTGAGATATGACCCCGTTCCGCACCTGTCGTACTCCACTTCACCCTTCGCAAGACGCTCCTCTCCGTTTTCTTTCTTTCGTCGCTGCTGCGTTCGCTCACATAAACAGACGACGCCCCGCGAAACCCAGGTAACGGCTGCCGAAAGCCCGCTGTCGCCGTTTCCACTCAATAAAACTTCACTAAGTAGCTACGAATCCCTCCTAGTAGAAGTGAAACTTCACCACTTGGAACGCCGGCTTGAGCCCATATTTTTTTTTCATCTTGGAAGACCTCCCCAGCCACATTTTCGCCGGTGTCTTTCACGCCTAAGTATGCGCCATCACCGATTGCCGGTTTATGCCTGCAAGGTTTGCGGGTAGAAAAATGTGGGCGTGCACGCTCAGCTAGGCTTCATACCGCTACCGATGAAATGACGGTTGTGCTGGTATTTGAATGTCGAAATTACATGGCTCAATGTGGTTAGTCGGCTGCACTCATCAATCGAGTGGTTCCGGTTCGGGTTGATGTGTTGCACAGACATCTTACACACACAGTAAGATGCACACCAGGGAGAAGGAAAACGAACAGCCACTGGTTTGTACGTGAAGATAGAGCTCAAAGGCTTGCAGGTTTGAAATCGTATTGGGACGGATGCATGCCATTCTTCTGGAGGAAGAAGAGCAAGAATCGAAGCGTTGGTCCAAACATAAGCGCGAATGGGGGCAAAAACAACCGGCTGCCACCGCCGTTACCACCACAAGTTGAGCTCGTGAAGGAGCGGCGAATCCTTGCCGGATCAACAGCAAATTGTCCGTTTGGAACGCCGGCGTGAGCCAATATTACTTCTTCAGAGGGCTTTCAGGGAATATTTTCGACGGCGTCTTTTACTTCTAAGCACGTGCATATGAACGGTTGCCTGTTTATGCGTGCAGAGGTTTGTAGTGGAGAATAGTGGGAGGGCGGAGGGGGTGTGCACGCGCAGCTATATGTTTCATGCCCGTGCTAGTGGATGGCATGTCCGTTGTGCTGGTGCGACGTTTAAACGCGGACGTTAAACGGGGCAATGAGACTTTTCCGTAGTCCTTACTGGTAGAGCAGATTGGGTTTGTGTGTTTCAAAAACAGTAAGACGCTTACAACGCGGGAGGGACGCAAGCAGCTCCATGTTTGTCTGCTAGAACAAAGCTTAGATTCTTTAGAGAGTCATCCAGCTAATTGGCTAGGAAGTATGCTGCATCGCAAATTACAACAAACGTGTTATGTTTCGTGCGCTCTGTAAACTGCGTCAAGCTTTGCAGGTCATCCTTCTTCCCAAATTGGAAGGGCGCTAATTTTTTTTTAAATTTTTATGCCGATCACAGGTGCTGAATAAACATTTACGTAATGCGGGGTAGAATAATTCTAACGTTTGAGATGGTTATTTTCGCCTATTCTTATGTTTGTATAGGAGTGATAATAAAACATATTAACAAAACCAAAAAATATGGAAGGAGGTTAAAGAATTTTTTAGGCCACACGTAATGCCACAGCAATATACGAGCCGAAAAACGTTTTTGCGAAGAATTTGTCTGGCGTTTTACGCCTCTGTAGGAATTTTTGAAGCTGTCTTTTGTTAGTTTGGAGCGTATATGTTACTATAACAATTGCTATTTCGAATAGAGTTGAGTGGTGCTTTACGTACGAACAATAAAAAATACGTTACAAAATTATTTACGAATAAAAAAATAGAGTTTACCCCCAAAGCCTGTTTTTTATCCCCTACAAGTAACTCTTCCAGGTTTTCCTAAACAGCCTTCAATAATTTCGTTTTTTATATTGATCTCTTTTTTCTATAATCTTTAGTATGGCTCGTTTATTATTTCCAACCGAAAGATATGGTTATGCAAGGAAAAACGTCCCGAAAGCCTGTTCGAGGTGGTAACAAAAACGTAATAGCCGAAACGCAATTTTTCTTTGCCCAAAGTTATGACACGACACAATTGAATTATTATTTTAATGTATGTCAAGCCTTATCCACCGACTCGTTTAAAAATATTCATTTGGATCTCGCTGCTTTGTTCAAAGCGAACACGGCAGCATTGCAACCCCTGCGCCGAATTCCATGAGACAGTCGTATATGGCTTGTAGTTATATAAACAACGTTTTCCCGTCTCTCTGGACGTAGTTCAGTACAATACCACCTGGGTGACCTCGGTGGCTGAGCTCTTGCCCCTAACTGGTTAGCAGGGTATGACTTAGCCTGCAGAATCAACATCGTGGGATCAACGTTTCAGTTTAGCCTAAAGACAACGACATCAATATCGCGAATCATCAGCGTTTAGGCTGTTGAACGCGAAAGCTTTGCGCCTTCTTTCACGCAAACATTTCGTGTGGTAACAAATCTGCGCAGCCAGCAGACTTAATAGCGGTTTCTTCTCGTACCGACCCGGAACCACAGAAGCTGAAGTGTTTCGTATTCAGGCAAAAGAAACGTTTACTCGCAAGCAAAAACAAACGGCTAGATAACTAGCCGTTAGGGCTTACCAGCTATATGCCCTTTATTTACCAATGAGTCAGTCTCGCTAAAACAACTGTGAAAAATCATTGAAAAATCATTTCTGGCTTATTAAAAGAACAGCGAACGATCCCAACAAAAGAGACAGACCAACAGACAGACAGACAGACAGACAGACAAACAGACAGACAGACAGACATACAGGCCACGCATACATGAGTTTATGTAGCCCGAGAAGTACTGAACAGTGGATATAATACGTGAAAGGCTGCTATTAAAATCAGGAGAACTTTAATTACAACGGAAGCTTGGAGTAGATGTGCTCAGGCCTGTAGTGCCGGCATTTTTGTTTGGCATGTCTACGATTCCCCTTTAATACATTTGTCTACATCAGCTTCGGACTTGAAATCATTCTTGAAGAAGTCTACAAGTGCTCGCAGGGTCTTTAGTCGATGATATTCACCCTTGCCGCAAATATTCGCCGTGTCATCCGTGTTGATCGACACTGCAATAATTCCGTACTTGACATCAAGCAGCTTCTTCTTCATCGTACAGAACTGCAAAAACAAGGGCAGCGTTTTGGAACAATTCAGATGGCAATCTTGTAGGCATCCAAACCTTATTAAAAATTTTACGTTTCAGAACCGATGCTGTAAGAGGATGATTTTGCGAAGGGTGATATTTTTTTTCTATTCGTTTTAGGATTTGGAAACCTACTATTTTTATTACTTTCGTAAATATAAAGGTTGTGTGTAAATTCCACAAGCAGCCATTGTGGGCTAATGAACGAATGAGATCCAAGATGTTTAAGCGGAAATATTTATTTTCCAAAACAATGGAAGCCTAAGTTCAACATCGTTGTTGCACTACTACCTACAGGTCGTAAAGCTCGGAGTAGAGGCACAGCTCAATGGGTGGATGTGCATCTACACTTTTACTGGTGAAGCTGACATGTACCAGAACACTTAGTTTTGAACATCTTAATTTAACGGTGTGCGCAGTATTTAAACGTTGTTATTCCAGGTTTGACTAAGCCAAAACGCCCTGTAGTCCGTACTACAAAGGTCATGTAATTGTAACAGGTTCAGTGACTTGGGATAATTATTTTAGTGACACCCCAGTACGTAACATTTTCTGCTCCCGCCGACGAAATATCCCCAAGGGCGATACTTCTGGGGCTGAGGCACCGCTGTTGAGTGCTAGCCTCGCGCCGGCATTGCAGTGCAATTCACGGGTGAGAAATAAACGGGGACACCAATTTGAGTTCCCGGGCGAGTGTTAAAACGTGTGCCGGATCCTGTCTCCTCGCTTGTGGGGTCAATAACATTGTGAAATACAATTGAATTTATACCTTTGCGACGATGAAAAAAGCCGCAAGAAGCCCAAGAAGCACACAATACAAGGAGCCACAAGCAAAGCACTTGAAACTATCTGAATTGGAATCAGTGTGAATCGAAATATTTCCAGAAGGACCGTGTAACAAACTTGTGTATTTGAACTTGCCGGCTGTTATCAAATTGTATTTGTACAATCGCAACACCGCGGTGATGTCTGGAAGTAAATGAATGTGGTGCAATAATTAGGCCTCCTTCTCCTTCTTACACTAAAGGTTCTAAATTACTTTCTGGACTATGAGCCAATACAAATCATCAAATCAATTTTGAGTTTATGTTTCACACTTACTACCGTCACTGCCCTAGGAAGCTTACAGAGGCCACAATCACAAAGAACGCGAAGCAGCCCAAAATTGCCGAAAAAGGCGGCATGGCCAGCTTTCTGGACACCTTACGAAGAGATCACGCCACACCCACTTGGCTCCAGAATTTGAGATTAGGTTGTGGTGCTGTGAACTAGGTTGTTGTAATGGTGGTAAAAGTTTAATTGACCTCACGATGAAAATCAAAATGTAGTGGCCTTCCACTCTGTGAAGTATAACCTGCAAACTAGCACGTTCTCCGCGTAGTGCACGAAACAAAACACGTTTGTTTGAAATTTACGACTGAGCATAGTTCGTAGCCAATTACCTGAATGAATTTGGAAAAAAGGCGAGCTTTTTCACAGCGGACAAACGTAGAGCTCTTTCCCTCCCGCATCCGAGGAATCTTACTGTTTGTGTAAAACGCCAAATCTACCCACTCTACCACACATGACACCGCACCGGTCGCATTCGGCTCTTTGACGGCCACGTTGAACCTCACGCCAGCACAACGGACATGTCATCAGCAAGGGTAACAACAATTGCTGTGGTTTAGCTTAGGTTAACGCTAGTTGGCAGTGAAAGCTTCACTGACCTGGCTAGGCCTATTGTCGCACTGTGGTCAAGGTGGTGTTTTGCAATGATAGACAGACATATTTGCAATGAATACACTGTTTATTCCTTTTCTTCCTTCGCCTCGCCTCTCCGATATACGACCGACCACAGCTGAGTGTTCATCTTCTTCCATCGCACGTGGCCTGCTAGCCTTCCTTTGTTGTGCGCGCTTATCACTGCGGTGGTGACTCTCGCTTTCCTCAGCCAGGTGGCGACACGGGCTCCGCGCATGTCTCCGTTCCCTCGTCGACTATCTCTACCCTGCCGGCTATCTCTCCCCGCCATCGGGCGGCTGCTCCACCAGCTCGCGGCACCAGTCGCCACAGGGCCTTCAAAAAGAGCACCAGACTGCTTCCACTGTTCTTAAGAACATGATTTGCTCGTCGAAAGTTCTTGGGTAATATAACTAGACAAACACGCTGCTTCTCCCTCGCTGTGCGTCACCGCATGGCGTTACTGCAAATCATTCTCCGAACGACGATTGCGGCACGCGTGCCCCCATTGATCTGCTCCCAAACTTTAGGAAGCGCATTAGGATCTACTTTGAAATTGAGAGGGAAAGCTTTGTGGTAGTTTTTACTGCTACCTATTTCTCCAGTGCAATGCTGGCCGACACATAACCTTTGCAACAGAGCATGAACCGCTCCAAGGTATTCTGGGAGAAACGAAGCGAAAATTCCGAATACTTTTACCTTCGATGACCCGATGGCTTTAGATGTGGCCACCCCTTACTACAATTTCGTGGGAATGCCAACAGAGCTCCACGAAAACACTCCCTCACTAAGCAGGCTGCCTGTGCCCTGCAAAGTAGTTATGCCATTCCCTCCTGCCGACGTACTCAGTAACACCTTGCTTAGAACTTTCGCCACGTGAACTTGCGGGACAAGAAAAGATGCAGTGCTGTCCTGCTTAGCAAAACCTGTCTTAAACAGAACTATTCTAAAGCTGCCCTGAACAGGAGTTCTCAATTTTCACAACGCGCACACCGCGCTTCAATTACTCAAAGCTTTCCTTACCAGGGCACCAGAATGGTCGTTCCGACGAAAGAACAGGAAGCGTTCTGCGACTAACGGCCAGTATCCACGTACGCCATTTAAAGCTCGTACTTTGGTTGGAAAACTGCGACAACACCCTGCCCTAGTCCCGTGGACAATTTTGATAAACATTATGCGCATACACGAAGTGGCTTACAGTGCGCTGCATGTGACAGACAGTCACAGACGCTGCCTTAAAAATTGCGAAATCTTTTGGCAATGCTCGGCATTCCGAAAAGACTGATAATAGAAAGTAGCAGGTTTTTTCCCTGTGGAAATCAATAATTTACTAATGAGGAACATATTATTTTACGTTACATGTGCTCCCCACCACCCAGCCATGATTCCGCAAGTAGAAAAAATGGCCTTTCAGATAAAGTCAGGCAGTATCGAGGATAAAAAAGGACATTTTCACGTAATTTTTGAAATGATATTTGCTCATCAGCCCATGAATGCTTCAACCGCAACGGTCATGATTGCATCAGCAGTCGTCTTTGGTCGCGAACTCTAAAACAAACTTAAATTCAGCCCCTCGGGCCTGTAAATGAGGCATCTAGCCACAGCTGTACAAAATCGCAGACAGGAATGGCAGTAGGTAATCGAAGTTTTCCCGTAACTGCGCAAGAAAGCACTTCCCGTTTGGAAGGGACCGTATTGGAAAGACTCGATTATTATTTCTGGTTAAACGTTTGCTCCTTCATCAACCACAGAAAACCATTTTCTGACGACTACGCTAAGGGAAATTCGCTGCCAGTGCATAGTGCCGCATCTATACAGGATCGGGACACGAGCAGAAACTCCTCAATCGCACCGCACTATGTCTACCTCTGGCGCAACATTCCCAAAACAAAATAGCCGCATCCCCTAGGAGAGTTGTGGATCAAACCCTGCCAACAGGAAAATGGAGGTTCCACGCATCCACCCGAAATTGAATCGGACGAAAATGACCGCAGGTCAAACGATCCCCATTGAAGCGATAAAAAGACCCAGTGCAAGGTGAAAGAACTGTTGTGTACAGCGCAGCAAGTAAAACGCAACACGCGCATGTTTTACTGCACAGAAGTATATGTCTAACCGCCCCCCCCCCCAACCAGTTTTCATTCCGGTGTCATCGGTTTACTCGGCGCCGCTCCGGGGCTCCTCCTCACCACCGCTGACCCATCTTTCACAACAATTTTCCCCCTCGCCTCCACCGATGCCCCTTCGGCAAGTTGCGCAGAAAGCAGCTAACGGCGGCAGTGCGGTTAACAGATGATTGCGAAAAATGAACATAAGCATGGGTGGGCGTAAAAAATGCACTGACGATTACTACACTGACTAATATAAAATTTGTTCGCAGCGCGAGCTGTAGTCTTCTCGGCCACGCCGCATGTCTGCTGCGTCTCAGGAAGTGTTCGAGTGATCAGAGAATGTACGGCGGCGTGGGCTACTCTGCTGCTACCTCGCAGTGCGCCGCCGCCGCCGGCCAGCATGTTGCAAATCGTATTTGAACCTGCCGCGCAAATGTCACGTGGTTCGGATTAGCCCCGCACAATGGAGAAGCGAGCATGTTGTTGCATATCGTGTTTGAACCTCCCGCGCAAACGTCACGTAGTTTGCATTAGCGGGGAATCGAACAGCGTCTCGGGAAAGTGTCAGGGGGAGGGCGCTCCTTGGAGGCGACACATGAAACATGCTGGGGAAATGCAGTGAGAGAGATGACCCCGTTCCGCACATGTCGTACTCCACTTCACCCTTCGCAAGACGCTCCTCTCCGTTTCTTTCTTTCGTCGCTGCTGCGTTCGCTCACTCTCACATAAACAGACGACGCCCCGCGAAAGCCCAGGTAACGGCTGCCGAAAACCCGCTGTCGCCGTTTCCACTCAATATAACTTCACTAAGTAGCTACGAATCCCTCCTGGTAGAAGTGAAACTTCACCACTTGGAACGCTGGCTTGAGCCCATAATTTTTTTCATCTTGGAAGACCTCCCCAGCGACATTTTCGCCGGTGTCTTTCACGCCTAAGTATGCGCCATCACCGGTTGCCGGTTTATGCGTGCACGGTTTGCGGGTAGAAAAAGAATGGGCGTGCACGCTCAGCTAGGCTTCATGCCGCTACCGATGAAATGCCGGTTGCTGGTATTTGGATTTCGAAATTACATGGCTTAATGTGGTTAGTCGGCTGCCCTCCTAAATCGAGTGGTTACACACACAGTAAGATGCATACGAGGGGGAAGGAAAACAGGCAGCCACATGTTTGTACGCGAGGATAGAGCTCAAGGGCTTCCAGGTTTTACATCGTTATGGGACGGATGCATGCCATTCGTCTGGAGGAAGAAGGGCAAGACTCGAAGTGTTGGCCCGAACATAAGCGCGAATGGGGGCAAAAACTATCGGCTGCCACCACCGTTACCGCCTCAAGTTCAGCTCGTGGAGGAGCGGTGAATCCCTGCCAGATCAACAGAAAATTGCCTGTTTGGAACGCTGGCGTGAGCCAATATTACTTCCTCAGAGGGCTTTCACGGGATATTTTCGGCGGCGTCTGTCACTTCTAAGCACGTGCACATGAACGGTTGCCGGTTTCTGCGTGCGGAGGTTTGTAGTAGAGAATAGTGGGAGGGCGGAGGGGGTGTGCACGCGCAGCTATATGTCTCATGCCCGTGCTGGTGGATGGCATGTCCGTTGTGTTGGTGCGACGTATAAACGCGGAAGTTAAACGGCGCAATGGGACTTTTCCGTAGTCCTTACTGGTAGAGCAGATTGGGTTTGTGTGTTTCACAAACGTAAGATGCTTACAACGTGGGAGGGACGCAGGCAGCTCCCAGTTTGTCTGCTAGAACAAAGGTTGGATGCTTTAGAGATTCATCCAGGTAATTGGCTAGGAAGTATGCTGCATCGAAAATTATAGCAAACGTGTTTTGTTTCGTGCGCTCTGTAAACTGCGTCAAGCTTTGCAGGTCATCCTTCTTCACAGCATGGAAGGGCACTAATTTTTTTTTATTTTTATGCCTGATCACAGGTTCTGAACAAACATTTACGTAATGTGGGGTAGAATAATTCTAACGTTTGAGATGGTTATTTTCGCCTATTCCTATGTTTGTATAGCAGTGATAATAAAACATATCAACAAAACCAAAAAATATGGACGGAGGTTAAAGAATTTTTTTTAGGCCACACGTAATGTCACAGCAATATACGAGGCGAAAAACGTTTTTGCTAAGAATTTTTCTGGCGTTTTTCGCCTCTGTAGGGATTTTTGAAGCTGGCTTTTTTAATTTGGAGCGTAGATGTTACTATAACAATTGCCATTTCGAATAGAGTTGAGTGGTACTTTACGTACGAACAATAAAAAATACCTTACAAAATTATTTAGCGAACAAAAAAATAGAGTTTACCCCCAAAGCCTATTATTTATCCCCTACAAGTATCTCTTCCAGGTTTTCTTAAACAGCCTTCAATACTTTCGGTTTTTATATTGATCTTTTTTTCTATAATCTTTAGTGTGGCTCGTTTATTACTTCCAACCAAAGTTTTAGTTATGCAAGGAAAAACGACCCGAAAGCCTGTTCGAGGTGGTAACAAAAACGTAATAGCCGAAACGCAATATTTCTTTGCTCAAAGTTATGACAGGACACAATTGGATTATTAATTCAATGTAGGTCAAGCCTTATCCAGCGGCTTGTTTAAAAATATTCATTTGGATCTTGCTGCTTTGTTCAAAGCGAACACAGCAGCATTGCAACCCCTGCGCTGAATTCCATGAGATAGTCGTATATGGCTTGTAGTTATATAAACAACGTTTTCCAGTCTCTCTGGACGTAGTTCAGTACAATACCACCTGGGTGACCTCGGTGGCTGAACTCTTGCCCCCATCTGGTTAGCAGGGTATGACTAAGTCTGCAGAATCAACGTCGTAGGATCAACGTTTTAGTTTAGCCTAAAGACAACGAGATCAATATCGGGAATCATCAGCGTTTAGGCTGTGAAACGCGAAAGATTTGCGCCTTCTTCCACATAAATATTTCGTGTGGTAACGTATCTGCGCAGCCAGCAGACTTAAGAGCGGTCTCTTCTAGTACCGACCCGGAACCACAGAAGCTGAAGTGTTTCGTATTCAGGCAAAAGAAACGTTTACTCGCAAGCAAAAACAAACGGCTAGTTAACTAGCCGTTAGGGCTTACCAGCTATCTCCCTTTTGCTTACCAATGAGTCGGTCTCGCTATAAAAACTCTGAAAATTATTAAAGGAACAGCGAACGACCTCGACAAAAGAGACAGACAGACAGACAGACAGACAGACAGACAGACAGACAGACAGACAGACAGACAGACAGGCCCACGCACACATGAGTTTATGTAGCCCAAGAAGTACTAAACAGTGGACATAATAACGGAGAGGCTGCTATTAAAATCAGGAGAACTTTAATTCCAACGGAAGTTGGGGTAGATGTGCTCAGGCCTGTAGTGCCTGCATTTTTGTTTGGCATGTCTACGATTCCCCTTTAATGCATTTGTCTACATCAGCTTCGGACTTGAAATCATTCTTGAAGAAGTCTACAAGTGCTCGCAGGGTCTTTAGTCGATGATATGCACCCTTGCCGCAAATATTCGCCGTGTCATCCGTGTTGATCGACACTGCAATAATTCCGTACTTGACATCGAGCAGCTTCTTCTTCATCGTACAGAACTGCAAAAACAAGGGCAGCGTTTTGAAACAATTCAGATGGCAATCTTGTAGACATCCAAACCTTATTAAAAATTTTACGTTTCAGAACCGATGCTGTAAGAGGATGATTTTGCGAAGGGCGATATTTTTTTCTATTCGTTTTAGGATTTGGAAACCTACTATTTTTATTACTTTCGTAAATATAAAGGTTGTGTGTAAATTCCGCTAGCAGACATTGTGGGCTAATGAACGAATGAGATCCCAGATGTTTAAGCGGAAATATTTATTTTCCAAAACAATGGAAGCCCAATTTCACCATCGTTGTTGCACTGCTACCTACAGGTCGTAAAGCTCAGAGTAGAGGCATAGCTAAATGGGTGGATGTGCATCTACACTTTTACTGGTGAAGCTGACATGTCCCAAAACACTTAGTTTTGAAACATCTTAATTTAACGGTGTGCGCAATATTAAAACGTAGTTATTGCAGGTTTGACTAAGCCAAAACGCCCTGTAGTCCGTACTACAAAGGTCATGTAATTGTAACAGGTACAGTGACTTGGCGATAATTGTTGTGGTGTCCTCCCAGTACGAACAATTTTCTGCTCTCGCCGACGAACAATCCCCAAGGGCGATACTGCTGGGGCTGAAGCACCACTGTTGAGTGCTAGCCTCGCGCCGGCATTGCAGCGCAAGTCACGGGTGAGAAATAAACGGGGACACCAATTTGGGTTCCCGGGCGAGCGTTAAAACGTGTGCCGGATCGCGTCTCCTCGATTGTGGCGTCAATATTATTGTGAAATACAATTTAATTTATGCCTTTGTGACGATACAAGAAGCCGCAAGAAGCCCAAGAAGCCCACGATACAAGAAGCCACAAGAAACGCACTTGAAGCTATCTGAATTGGAATCAGTGTGAATTGAAATATTTCCAGAAGGACCGTGTAACAAACTTGTGTATTTGAACTTCCCCGCTGTTATCAAATTGTATTTGTACAATCGCAACACCGCGGTGATGTCTGGGCGTAAACGAATGTGGTGCAATAATTAGGCCTTCTTCTCCTTCTTACACTAAAGGTTCTAAATTACTTTCTGGACTATGAGCCAAAACAAATCATCAAATCAATTCGGAGTTTATGTTTGACCCTTACTACCCCCACTGCCCTAGGGAACTTACAGAGGCCACAATCACAAAGAACGCGAAGTAGCCCAAAATTGCCGAAAACGGCGGCATGGCCCGCTTTCTCGACACCTTACGAAGATAAATCGCAACACCCACTTGGCCTCCGAACTTGAGATTAGGTTGTGGCGCTGTGAACTAGGTTGTGGTAATGGTGGTAAAAGTTTTATTACACAAATTTTCGAATTTTCCTGCCAGTGACATTTTATGTCGGCCTCCTGAACCAATCCCCGCGAAATTATGGAATGCTCCACATAGCAGAAAGAGGGGACAAGTGTGTCAGCCAACCAAGCATGTTTCTTCATCCCAGAGAGATGGCGTGTCTCCGTGGGCCTTGACCGTAGCTGGTGTCAATCTAGCTGCCTTATCATCGTGGCTTTCGGGAGCTTGTTTTGCTCATGTGCAGTGTCTTTTATTGTATTGCGTCAAGTGTTTATATTCACCCTTCTTGATATAAAACTTTAGTTTTTAGACCAGCGGCTGTCCTTCTGTGCCTTTTCTTTTGTCATTGTTTACGTTCGGGCTTGATTCATCCAATAATAAGCCTATCTCTCTCCTGCCGCCTCTCTCCCCGCCATCGGGCCGCTGCTCCATGCCGGGCTCTCGCGGAAGGGACTATTGTTTGACCTCCAGCTCTCAAGGACTAGTTACCCGTGAAGACTGCCCGAAGTAGCGTAGAGTAGCTTTCGCTACAAAACCTATATCTGGGCGTGCCTGCCACCTCCGCTACCGCCCTCCTCTCCCAACCTGTGCACGCATAAACCGGCAACCAGTCATGCGCGGGTGCTTAGAAGTGAAAGATACTGTTGATGTCGCTATGAAAGCACTTTGCGCTGAACCAGTGATATCGGCCCACGTCAGCGTTTGAAGCGGGCCATTTGCTGTTCGTCTGGGAAGGATTCGCAGCTACACCACAAGCTGAAACTTGAGGGGGCAACGGCTGCGGCAGCGGCTTTCCATGGTTTTCGCGCTTATTCACGCTTCTCCTCGGACGGACACTTCTTAAGTTACCGCTCTTCTTCCTCCAAGCGAGCTACATGTTTCCGTCCCATAGCGAGTTAGCATCTCGAGGGCTTCGACCTCTTTATCACTGGCAATGAGCTTTATTGATATACTAGTTTCCAGGGATAGAAATGGAATACGTTTTACTATTTGAGAACGCTTACCGAGTGCATCCCATCTAAGGCCTATTTCAAAGCAGATTTTTGCCGTGGTGGCGATCAGCACGGAAACTTGTCCACTGTAGTTATGCCTGTTTACTTTCCTAGCATTTTGTTTCCTAGTCTAAAAGAGGTGCTTCATGAGTTTTAGTCTATAATACGTTAAAGTATTTGGTGGCAAAACTATTTTTTATTTAAGATTCTGCCTACTCCCGTTCCCGAATCAAAATACGTCTTCCCCACACACTGTGAACAGTTCTGGCGAGCTGGTCTCGCCCTTTATTACTACTTGTCTGATCGGCAACAGTTCGCAGTTCTCGGGGGGGATTATTCTGCCATACATCAGTTATATGTACAGTTGACGACAGATTTTTCAGATGCCTCATTTTTCAAAAAGCCTAATTATTCGAACTTGTTTCCGCAACCAGGACATAACTCATAAATACAATATATTATGCAGCTCAAAATTTCGAACATGTTAGGGCGGGCTGTTTGATTTTTCGGACCATCCAACTGCCAGCCGATCGAATACCACGCATACTTTATTAAACGGGCTCATGAACTGAAACCCTTCCCGTTCCACCGAGGCTGGGTAAATTAAATACATTGAAAATGGATGTTTGGACTTAAAACAAAAAAAATGTGAAAATGTTAAAATTAGCAAGATAATTAAGCCAGAAAATTACTCACTACAGTATCACCGCCGCCTGTCTTGTCTTTTGCGTTTTCGTCCTATAGCCTCAAAACCAGGTGCCACCTCTGTGTTGCCGCCTGGCGTCCCTGCTAGTAAGCCTCTAACACTGCATCAGGCATTCTCGCACATAGCGCCTCTCACCTTCATGTAACAGCCGCTATCGCTTCGACTAACTCTTCACCTTTCTTTGTGGGGTATTTTTCACGCGTGTTGCCGTGCTTAGCGAGATGGCCTAGTTATGGTCGTGCTGCGGAAACAAAAACTGTGGCGTGCTTTTGAATATATCGGCTACAGTGCTGTAAGAAACTGTTTCTGCAATTTATTGCATGAAAGTTTTTTTCCCATGGAACCCGCCTGCAACGAGGCAACCAATGGAGTCATTGTTGTGGTCCTGAGCCAATTTTTTCGTCGGCTTACGGCGATATGATGACTCGACTAAATACAGGTGGACCTGCTTGCACAGAAGCGAAGCATGGTTCAGAAGTGCACTCAACACTTTTGCTTCAAACACACCTAATATAGTAAAGCCACGCGAACACCCCAGAAATCACTAATCGACTTCGGCAAAGCTAGCGGTGAGCAGTTCTAATTAAACTACAAGGTCGTCATTAACAAGAAAAACTACGTGTACTGCTACGCCGTCGACCGCGTGCAATCCACCGCCATCCACTCGACAACAAAAACGCAATGGAATTCAACACGCACCCTTCTGGATCGTCCGCTCATGCAAGCTCATGGCAAAAAACAAAACAACGGCATTCTGTGAACCATAATCGTTCCTTTCTGCTTTTTAAAGTAAGAAGTGTGATAAGCAAGTGGGACGCTCTTTCCTCTCTTATTGGTGAGTGTTCTGCAGACGTGGTCCTATTAAGAGAGTCGTGGCCTTCTGCGAAAGGTGCCAGCTCTGAAATTCTGACTTGGGAAAAAACTTCTATCCCTGCGACGTGGATTGCGTTTCTAAGCGGTGTCCTTATAGCCGTTTCAACCTAACTGGTTTTCGCACACATACCCCTCGCTTGCGCTTTGGAGTTAGTTTGTGTTAGAATTCTACTACAAAATAACGATGTCATCGTTCATGCCTACTACCAGTCCCCTAATGTTCCTTTTAGTTTTTCATGCGATTTGTATGATGTTCTTAACACGCTGCATGTTACGTTCCCGGTCTCGCATACCATTCTTTTATGTGACTTTTATTTCTCTGACATCAAATGGAACATGCCTTTTATGTTACCTGTCTCCAGTAATTCTGAAACGCCTTTCTTTGTTAAACGTTTGCTTAGAGTTTAATCTAACCCAAATGATAAGTAGCGCCGCCCTTGTCACGGGTAATAGTTCCACCATACTAGACCTAGTGTTTATCAAGTAATACTGACCTCATATAGCAGCCTGTCAGTTACAACAAGTCTCAACGACGACTCTGTCATTGCCTTTACTTTATCGAACACAGAGTCCAAACTCAGCGAGGCTACAAAACTAATTAAGGACTAAGGAATGGATTACTGCGAGTCAATTACGCCGAAGTTGAGTCTTTTTCACAGGACTTTCTTTCTAGCTTTATTGAACGATGTGAGGAGAAAGTAGGATACGTTTCAAAGCTAAAATTGCTGAACTCACTGACCGCTTCATACCGCTCCGTCATATAAACGACAAAACTCAGTCTGCCTGGTTCACACCTACTTTAACACGTCTGCACAACAAGAAGAAGCGTATCTTACGGAAGGTCAAACTGCCAACTAACACCGAAAGATGGCAAGAATATTGCCGTGTTTCCGTTACTACGCACGTGCAGACTCACTTGCCAGAGCAGTCATACTTTTGGCGGACGTCCCCTTCTCTGTAAGCAAACCTCGTAGATTCTGGCAGGTAATCAGTGAAGATAACAAACAACTTACTGATGTAACCCTTAAAGCGATTCCGTTATTCTGAGTGAAAATTGTTTGGCTCTTGACACAGAATTTTCATTATCATTTGTTATCCTGGCGTTTACTTCAGTTCCTGACTTGCCTCTTTACAACTACTATACAATGGCACCTGTGTACATTGATTTGGTGGGAATAAGAAATATTATTCAAAACATTGAACCTTCCCCTTCGCCCGGTGAAGACGGAATTCACCCCTTTAATTTTCAAAAAACATTGAAATTTTTGTTGCCGTTATATTGTCCAGAATCTTCTCTCAGTCATTACAATCGCGCGCTGTACCCTTCGGCTGGAGGAGGTATGTTCGCTTCACAAGTCTGGAAACATTAGCGAAGTGTACAATTATAGGCCATTTCGCTAACAACCGTGCCATGTAAACAATTAGAACACGTAATTTACTGCGGCATAATCACTTTTCTTGAAAACATCGCTGTTCTTACCGCCATCCGACACGGTTTTACGAAAGGTCATTCTTGGGAAACCCAGCTGTTGTGTTTTGCTAATGATTTGTTCTCTGCTGTTGATTGCAGTTCGCTTATGTTTGTGTATATATCGACTTCTCTATGGCGTTTGATACAGTATGTCGTACATTACTACAGCTAAAGTTCAGTAAACTAAACATTTACCCTAACATCCTAAAGTGGATCGAATGTTTTTATGTAACCGTGAACAATTTCCAACTGCCAATGAATGTGACTCTACTCCCACTCCTGTTGCTTCAGGTGTTCTCTAAGGATCTGTTTTGGGCACCTTCCTTTTTCTAACATATAATAATGACTTACCTGATAACATATGCTCTTTATTAGGTTATTCGCCGACGATTGTATCATTACCCGTAATATTTTATGCCCCGATGACCCAAATGTCCTACAAACTGACCTGAATAACATTTCTTTGGGGCGCAATACATGGTTAATGAAGCTTAACGTATCTAAGTGCAAATGGATGAAGATCACTAGTCACCTATTAAAGGCTACAACCACCTCTTACCTAATAACAACTTCCCTCTAAACGTTTCTTCTTACAAGTACATCGGTGTTGTTTTCCCTAATAACCTTTCGCGGCAGGCTCACTTTGATTACATAGACTGCAATGCTAACCGCACTCTTATTTATTTACGTCGAAATTTTTCTCTTGCTCTGGTAAGCATAAAACTTCTTAAGCATAAAAACCACTAGTGCGGCCAAAAATTGTACATCCGTCTTCTATTTGAGATTCTCGCAATACCGCTCCCATAGACAGTAACGAATCCGTTCAGATTCGCTCTGCACGTTTGATTAGGCCTACCTATTTCCGGATTGCAAGTGGCACGTCAATGAAAACAAATCTCATCCAGCCTAACCTTTCACTACTACGCAAAAATTCAAAAGATATATCGTACTAATAGAGGCCTCTTCGATGCACTGTTTTTGTCCCAACCTACATATCATATCGCAGTCATCACTAGTAATACGAAGTTGGGATTCCTTTCAGGCCCATGAACCAATATTTCAACCCTTTTGTGCCCAAAACTTCCCGCGACTGGTACCACCGTCTAGCATTAATCGCATCGATCACTGACGCAACGCCTCCAAACCACCCATTTTGAACACTGAATTGTAATTTATTGTAACACTACCTCTCTACTGTAAATTTGCTATTTGTTAGCCTACTCTTTTCGGTTGTTTCCTGTGTCTTGAGAGTAAATAAATAAAATAAAATATGCAAAAATTCATCTTTTTGAGGAGACATCAGCTTTTCAAGTAAAGCTGCAATGTCAACTCAAGCAAATAATTTTTATTATCTAATATTATCGTAAAAGCGCCCCAGAACATTTTCCAAACATTCTTCCACTTCATTGAAAATACGACTCTGATGTTTCGTTGACAGGACTTTTTCAAACGCACCCTGTTCCTTCGGTTCTTAAATTTCTTGCATGTACCATATACGGTTAACCATTCTTTTGTAAACTGTTGATTATTCACCGACAAAATATAACGAATATTAATTGTTTAAGCCTTATTCTGTCTTTCTTCGCGTGGATGAGGATTTTTTACGGGCGTAAACATAAAGTGATCTTTGTATCACATGGATTGAGAAACAAATGACGAACTACTGATAATGCATCTTATCCTTCCAAATGCCTTTTCAATTTTCATCTCCTAGCAAAAGCAGCACCCATATCTAAAATATGGAACAATTTTTTGTCAACCGCTCTTGAAACACTTCAGCAGAAGAAATACAGTGAAGAGAAGACGTATTTAGTGTTTCTGTGGCTACATTTCTGGGCTATGAATGGTTGAAGATTAGGAAAACAACAAATGTGAGCATAGGTGCCCGAGCACCTGCCGCATAAAATAGTACAAAGCTTCTATATAGAAACTGAAGTGAGAAAAGTAAAGTAATAAAAGATTTCGTGTCACTTTTAACGTACCTTGTACCGAAATGACTTTGCATCTTCATATGTCAGCGACCGCTTCAACTCATTATCTACCGCAACTGTGCCCCATTGGTCGACGGACGTACTGTTGATATTTTTCACAGCGCATACCTGTAGAGAGCGTGCGATAGACACAAGAGTAAGGTATAGTCTGGCTTTTTTTAAACCCGGCAATAAAACCAGGCTATCAATACGTCCCAGCCCCCCCTACAAGGAAACATAGTTCACAAAATACTTTTTGAAAACGTTCACAATGGAAGAGCCTAGCTTGAGCTCTCCCTAACATGCGTTGCTATCTGAAGGAAGGGATCTCACACTTTTTTTAATAAAAAACCCTTCGAAGTTCTGAAAGCCTACCTCAGGTTAACAAGGCATTCCTGTCCTGTGGCATGGTAAAAGTCAATACAATTTTTAACTAGACAACTCTCACTACACCACCATACATTGCAGTTGTTGAAATATTTATTTTAAAATTGCAACCTAACCAGCGTATATTTTCATGAGCGTGATTTACTACATTTCGTATTTGTAAGCCAAAACACTTTGGGGGTTCTGTAGTTCTGCTTTTTATAAAAATTCTACAAAGGGCCTAATATTCCCGATATTGACAGGGTATCTTCTTCTACTACGGATGTTGTAAAAACAGTGCTACATTCCGGCTATTCTACATCACTTCCTCTACTCCCCCTTCTAAACTCCACTTTCGCTATTACTACGCCTTCGATACCTATAAATGCAATGCCAAGGTAAATCAGTTTCATATCGTTTCCCGTGCTCTTTTTTGATTTTCAGGACGGAAAGTGTTTCTTTACCTCTCGTTCTCATTTGAACACTTCAATTGACTTTGAATTGTTTTTATGTTACCCTTAATCAATGATATACTCGGTGGAGCTTTGCACTTGTGTATTTTGGCTTTATTAAAACCAATATTTTATTTTCTTCACCACAAAATAATTGTTGCACTTTTGGATGTGGTGTTATACTCCGCCTCTACTAGGACAGCCATTTTCTATTAGCTGAATAATGTGAGCTTCTATGAAGCAAAGCAACTGTACCTTGGCAGCAAACAAAGCAGATACCAAGCAGCCTATTGACCTATCAGCACGCCGTTATTCAAACACACCTACGGGTGGACGAACAGACTGATCAAAATGCTGAAACAAACACAGGCAAACAGACAGAGATTCTGAGGGAAGCAAGCAAAAATGTGAAAGAAGTTTCACAGGTACCTTTCTACCCTCGAGCAAACACCGCAACGCGCCCAAGTTATTTTATTGTTTGGCTAAGAGAAATTGCCTTTGAATCATTTCCCAAGCTCTTAGCTTAAACATGCAATACCAGAAACGCGCATTTTTGCTAACGCTACGCACAGTGCTCAGCATACGCCGTAGCACAAGAAAGTAAAAATACTGTTTTCAACACCGCACTTCAACAAGTTAGCTAACCTTTCTTTCCAAATGCAAAAAAAATATGACGAGAAGAAAGCACCAGAGGTTTCTTTCTAGGTGAGATACAGCAGTTGGCGGCGGTCGGCACGCACAAAAAAAATGCAAATTGCTGGTTCGTGGTTTGCCGTCCCGTTTGCGGTTTGACGACCAGGACTCCAGAAAGTGTAGTTACACCATTCTACCTTTGCATGCGCAAACTTGTGTAGCCTACGTCGGGACAAAGTTTGAAAGAATCAGATCACGGGTCAACGTAATTTTAAATCCATTTTTATCAGTTCAGCCAACTGGCCGAATTTGAAAGTTATGTCAAGACGTTCTTCCACAGGCTAGATGTAGCCGAGTTTTCTCTTTTTCTATTTCGATTTTGCAAGGTGCCGCTGTTACGATTTATACTCTTGAAGTTTCAGCATGCTAGGCCACCACAACGGCGCATAAAACTGTGCCTAATACATGGGTAACAGTATATTGTAAATTTCCTGCCTCAAAACCGTAAGCAGCTTTTGGGAGTGCTCAATGTTTCAGCAAGGTAGTGGTGGTTACACGAGTCGCAAGCGGACAACAGAATCTGGATGGGTTATAGCATTCAACTGAACTGAAAAATACCTATGTTTTAAAGGCGAGAACAGCAAGCAAAGCAGAGCAGAATAGGCAATAAATTGAACGCAAATGTGGTCTATTCAGCGACGAAGGCCGCATTGCAAGCATTAAAATGGCTTCAAAAATTTTGGGATGAGGATAAGGCAGTAACAGATGTAAGTCAAGGGCGGAAAAATAAGGAAGCGCTTTGTCATAGGCGATTGAAATAAAGAAAGCGCAATAACTGGAAGAATACACCGACTTCTTCTCGACTGGGTATAAGCAGAACCATGTGAAAGCTTTGACGGTGCCGATGGCTGTGTTCGCCATCCGGATGCACATGAAGTCACAACAAACACTGCGATAGCGTCGCCAAGTAACGCAGCAGCCGCTATCAAACCGAGCCGTTTGACACAGTAGTAGCCAATCGACCAATATTAATCTAATATTGCTTGTTTATAATAACCATAACAACGTGTAACTGCTAGTAACCAAAACCAATTTATTCACAATACTGGAAAACATGGCCCGTACCCAACGCAAGATTACAACTTACACGGCAACACTTGTAGATGCCGTCAATGGTGCTCATTCTTCAAATATTGATTTTATATTCCAAATTCGTAATTGCTGTGTGATCTGCCGTTCTAGCTGAGAATCTTACTCCCCTTCCGCTATTTCACAAAACCTAGCATCCGAAATCGGCCTAGAACTAGTGCCCCTACCTCGGTCAGGGATGCATTCCTCAGTATATCAACCAATGTACTGCTGCAATTGGAACCGAAGCCAGACGCGTTGCCTTCATACCGGTACTGTCTTCCTTCCAGGGCGGCGGTCACAAAGTAAGCAACGGGACAATATTTTCCCCTGTCCCACATTCCGAGGGCTTCATGAACGGATGCCTGAAAAAGGAGTCACAAAAACACTGACGTCACTAAGAAGAAGCGTTTGCATGTCATGCTTTTAGCAGCAAGAATACACCAGGTGCTTGCCAGCACTGTTCAGGAAGACGTAATGAAAAGCTCCCGTTACTGTTAGGGCTTTTTGAAGCCCCTCTTTCTCAGGCACAGTCCGAACACCTATTGGCGAGTACAAGCTAGGGCCGGACACTCCAATCCACGACCATTGGAGACGGCCTCCTGGTCAATGGCACAATGAGTAATCTCCCCACAGGAGCCACTGGTTTGACTCCATAGGGTATGGTTTGTTGTGAGCCGAACATGAATTTTGTCCTTGGCGAATAGCAATGGGGCAAAACTACTACAGTGGCGACGAAAAACATTTGCTACTGGTATGAGTATGTGCTTCACAGCGGTGATTTTCCCACAGCCTTCGGTTTTTGTCTTTTTGCGTTTCATTTTGTGAAATTTTATTTCTGGGTTGGTTACGCTGTTATAGAAACTTACGAGAAATGTGAAAGCAGACATTTTCTTGGCGAGGTAAGAAGTCTTTTAGAATTCACCAGAAACTACCATCTTTTGCTAAGGATTCAACGCCCGCGCCCCTATGAAAGCTTCTACTCTGTGTTGGATACCATGACCCGTACACCAATAGGGAGTTCCAACACTGGCTTGGCCTATACGAAACTGTCATACAACCCTCAGAATCCAACATGCTGTATTCTGTCCTGCCGGAGCCATTTTATGAAGTCCGCGGCATGTCAGTGCGCCTGAAAACCAGGGACTATTTGCTGGATTTTTGTGAAGAATGACTGCATCTAAGGTGTGAGTACGTGAAGCGACCGTGAAGCGACCTTCACGGTCGCTTCACCGTGAAGCGACCGTGAAGCTTCACCGTGAAGCGACCTTCGAATACAGCCAACCAAACAAAGTTTTCTTGAGTTTATATGCGCTTTGAGGCACTTGTACAGCACATAAAGCCTGCTGGTGACCGACAGAACCCTAACCATGGTTTCTGATATGTCATACTCGCTTTTTGCATCAACTTTGTCATTTTTAGAGACCATAGGATGTTGCACAATGAGCTCGTTGTATGTAGAAATACGTCACACAGACTGATTGGCATGTGTAACGTATTTCTACATACAACGTATTTCTGCATACAACCTTGTATTCCTGCATACTGAAAACTCCTACATTCAAGGAGTTCCGCCAGATTACGTTTGTTGTAACCCTACTGCGCATACAAAGAACATGCCACATAAAGCTTATCTTTCTATAAACTCGTAGCCAAGAAGTCAAGAAGTCATAATAGCCAAGAAGTAATAAACGGAACAGGTACTGTACAATCGCTTGCAACGACACCATTTATTGGGCTCTACTCTAACCGGTTTCGCGACCGCAGGCTAGGGGCCTCTCCCTTTTCATGCCCGCAAAAAACACGCATTAGAGGTCTCTAAAGGGGCCATGCAGAGAAAATATCAGTTTGTTTTATTGGAAAGATTTCACGTATTATACGGCCCTACGCGCTTGTTCGGCAGCAAACGATGCTTTACTCACTGAGAAATTAATTAGTTTTATTCAAAATTTCAATTCACCCGCTAAATTGTGTGTTTTCGTGACGTCGACAATGACGTATTCAGAGCAGTTCCTTCAAACAAAATATAGCCCGCTGACTTGGGCTGCTCCCATTTCAAAGGCACCAGTTTAATTATCTCATTTATAACGCAATTTAATAGATGGCGCTGCAATACCGCTGAATTTAGGGCCCCTAAAATTTCTAAAATTTTATGATCTCGACGCCTTTCGACCTCACACGCGCTCCTGCCCTCCTCTATATCTTGCTGCAGTGCAACCACGGTACTACGACTTCCAAGGGACTCCGAGAAAGCGTCGTATGACCGGGTGTCGTACGACCGGGATGCAGGTAAATTTCGGCCTAGTTAGCGGTCTCACGAGACAAGTGGGCTAAGAACTTATTTAAACTACTATTATTGGCGCCTTCACGCGTGATTTGCGAACCTTTAGCTGAACTCACAAGTTTAAAAATTTGCCGCGTATCTGCTCCTTTTGTTGCAAATTTCGCCAAAAGACGACAGCCTTTGTAGACATTTGCCAAGGAAGTGCCCCTTTGCTTTCCCGCTCACCTCTCATGCTGTTCCTGTTCCGTCACGCTCATCCCAAGGTAAACACGCTAAAGGTTTGCTCAAGGCGATTTGAATTTACGCGTTCCACTGCTACAGGCCGGGTTCCTCGATGCCAGCGCTACCGTACGGCGCAGACGCGCGTAAATCGAGGCGGCCGACTACAATGTTTATAGAACCACGTTGCCGTGCTCCACGTGCGTTCCGGCCGAACGTAGAACCTAGCTATTGGAACCTTTCGTTGCTGTTGCCGCATGATTTCTCATGTGCCGCCAGGAGGTGGCGCGGCCAACAGCAGACGGCTGTTTTCTGCAGTAGATGTAGAATATCATTTGCTATCATTTGCTTCACTTCACCCCATAAATCTTTAACTTCTACTCCCCCCATCCAAATTGCTGAGAATAACATCCCTGTAAGTGATTCCTCTCGGTTTCTCGGTGTCGAACTTGACTGTAACCTCAAGTACCATCAACACATTGCACTCATCAGAAAAAAAATGACCTACGGCATAAGAATAATAATTAAAGCTCGCCCTTATTTCGATCAGGCAACATTAAGGTCATTATATTTTTCCTTCGTTCATTCGTACATTTCTTACTGCATTGTTTCATGGGGTAGCACATACAGCACTCACCTCACGTCAATCCAGACAATCCAAAACCAAGCAATAAGAATTGTCACATGTAGCCCATTTCGCAGTAACGCTAAGTCATTGCTTCATGAGAATAACATATTAACGGTTAAGGAACTTATCAAATTTAATCTCGGTATATATATGTATAAGACAATAAATAACCAACTTCCACACTTATCACCTTCAATATCTTTGCTTACAAATACTAATGTCACGAGGTTTGCCCACAACAATAATTTCATCTTACCCAAAGTTCGTACTAACTACGGCAAGCAGACCATTTATTTTTCTGGGATCGCATTTTGGAATACCTTACCCCTAGATATTTAAACATCACGTACATTGAATAAAATGAGAAACAAGCTAAAAAATATACAATGTTCAATGACTAGCCAGTTTTTGTCCTTCCATTTATGTTGTGTTTTGCTGTTATGCACGTATTTATTGTTTTATGTTTTCATAAAGTGTATTACCTTGATAAAATTTTCATGATATTTCATACGTGTATCCCTGTTTTATTTGCTTGTACCCACTGTTACTGATGTTCTTTTTTCTCTGTCTATCTGATTTGTTTATTAAAACTTTTTTTTTCACTTTTACATTGCACAGGAGGTCCCCTTACAGTCTTCGACTAACCTCCTTTTGTATCTTTTGCCCGTGTTATGTATTTTTGTATAATAAACTGACTGATTGATTGATTGATTGAAACCCATAGGTGCATGAATAAAGGAACTCTGTAAATATCCTCTGTGTGTTATGTTCTGTCTTATATTCGCGTAATGTCTTGTTTATGTCCAAAAAGTTGACAAGTATGAACATACAAACCGGGCTTGGACACTCACATTTAGCAGTGAGTATGTAAGACTATTGCGCAGTATACATTTTACTTTAGCGGGTGGCTGAATCTAGTCACACACAGACAGACGGGCAGACAGGCAGACATACAGACACACCAAAATTTCTGGGTTTAAGTAGCCCAAGAAAGACTATCGTCTTTAAAAAAAAGCAATTCCTACGTTGTGCCCTACTCCCATCCATGGCGTCCAGATAGCCCGCCAGCCAAGCGCCGCGCACTACGGGACACCCGTAACCCCGTAACGTCCGGCGCAATTTATAGCCCGCCAGCCCCGCGCCCTCCGCGCGCGAGATGAAGCCGACCTGGTCGAGCAAATTGAGAGGGGAAAAGAGGGGTGTCAAGGCCAAGCGAACCGAACGATAGTACGAGGCGAAGATGAAAAAAAAACGGCATTGCCGTACTTGGTGGTACACCCTTTGAAATGTGCCGTGCCGTCGCTGTTGGGTCAAAATGCTCAACACATAGCTGTTTTCGTTTCCCACCAGATGCTGCAACGCGAAATAGACAAGGTGATTTTGCGACGAAAATAATAGCGCGGTCTTGCTACAGCGACTTGCTGGGCGGCCGGGGAGTGGGCCAAAATGGCGGTGCCAAGGGGCAGGTTTCCCCACCCTTTAGGCGGACGCGTGTGAATTGAGGGACTCTAGCAAAGTAAGGAGCGGAGTGACAACCCGGCTTTGAAAGACACTGATAAGCATATCTGAGAGCAGAGATATCGGTCGTCGCCACGGGGTTGCGTCGTATGTGTTTTCGCGTGTGTCGGCGGCTCGACGTGAGCTTCAAATTCACGTTCCGCCTGCCACCTGAACATCGACTTCTCGCGGTTGGCGCGTTGGCGTACTGCTCCCGCGTGGGGCCGTCTAAGGTTAACTCCCGCTCACGATTGCCGCCTGCTTGCATGCGTCTCTTCAGCAAGTGGTCTGGCCCGCCTGCGGACCTTTGCACGTCAAGCAGCGTCAAACGGGGTTAAGAATAAAGAAGGTCAGTCCGAGGCGTCGAAGCGGTGTAAAATGTGGGAAAAACTCCGGTTTATCCGCGCCAGGCTCCGTTGTATGAAGCGGACCACGTTCCCCCGAGCGTCATATCATCGCGGTTTATAACGCATTGTTTCTAGGGAGAGTTTGCCCGGACCACGGTGATCCGTCGTAACAAGCGGGTCGTTGTAAGTCTTGAGGACTTAGCAGCGGGGTTCCACTGTATTTTTTTCTACGGCCAGCACCGCTGGCCATTGGTGAACAAAAAAGTCACCTGGTAGCTCTGACGTTTTTTTTCTGCCTCCGCGGCCGGGTCTGCTCGCCGGTTAGGACATTTAATAACGCCGCCGGTCCGGCGCCATATTTGGCCCTGCAGCTGCAGTACCGGCTTTAACCCTGGCAGCCAGCGAGTAGCAATTTAAGTAAGGATTAGCTGCTCGTTCTCAACAAATGTCGCATGGGTGTAGCTTTTTTTGGCTTCGTGGTGCCGATGTGTTGTGCCTTAGGCTGAGCGTATAGCGTCAGGGATGGAACAATACTTCGTTATTCCTTCCTAGAAACGCGACGCAGAAAGGAGAAATTTTTGGTTGCATACATTTCGACGGGCATACTTCCAGCCGACGCTGCCATCACTCTCCGCTTTTTTAACGTCTGCGAGAGCTTGAGCGGTCGCTTAAAAAAGAAATGCGTATTCGCTCCGTAACCGTCGTCCACCCTTCGTTCTGAGTAGGCATTGTGCGCAGTGGCGACTTCGTCACGTCGTGATCTTGGCTTTGGATATGAGCCGTGTATTTGCCATGTGCGCGCTGGCAGACGAGACAGGCGAGAAAGGCAGACATGGCAGGCAGACAAGACAGGCGCTTGTCTTGTCTGCCTGTCTCGCCTGTCTCGTCTCCCACCGTCCTCGTCTTTTTTCACGCTAAGCCTCCATTCATTATGTACCAACTAGCCCAACAGCAGATTTTGTTGGCGTTCCGAGTGCGTGTAAGCTTTTAGTGGCGTGAATTCATGTTTTGTGTGTAAGCGCCCTGAATAGTATTATAAGCCCGTTATCAGAACATTGGACCGATTTGCTGCGTAAATATGCGCTTGGTCAGTGCGGGGCAAATTGCCGCTTTAGAGAGACAAAAATGCCGGTGGTAAAAACAATTAAAGGCCAGCTAATCTAGTAAGTACTTTGATTCGCAATTTCTGTTATCACTTTCGCGCACGTTTGAATAGACAGTTAAAATGCATATTCGCGCTGCAATGGCTGTACGCCCTTTTTTGCGTGTATACTCACAGCACAAAGGATCGTTAATTACATGCTAACGTTTTCTTTACACGCGAGGGGGTGCGATTACAGTGTGCGCGCTTACTTATCGTAATAGTCAATGGCGCAGCGTATCCAGTCAATGCGCTGTGGACCAAAACACAATGGGCAAATAAATTATTTTAAGCAGACCTTTTTTTGCAGAGCAAATAGCTTTTTAAACGGATTCAGTGTAATCGAGTTGAGCTTGGACGCGGCACTGAGCAGATGAGAGTACCAGAATTTGACCATGCTACGGTAGAGCTGGTCGTCAAGTCTCTTCTGCAATGCATTATTGCATATACTTGCGGAGTGTGGGATTTCCCTTGAGCCATCTTAAAAGTTTCGCACTAACCCATTAAAAAGTTTGCTTACTGTCAAATGGGAAACCAAAGCAAAAGTGGCCAGAACCATTTACAATCGTCAGAAATACAAGACATTGCTGTGATAGTATTGATATAGCCATTAGAAATAAAACGTTCTGTCAATTGTGCCTTGAGGTAAAACAAATTTGACATATACACAAAAATATGTATTTACAGCTACAGCGAATTGGAAAGAATGAGTTCTCCACTTCATGAGTTCTCCATGAATCTTCACTAACGTGAAACCTAGGGGAAGGGCGAAGCATGCACTTTATACGTGTATTCTTGGCGCCTTGGCGTTTTGCCAACGGAGGTAAAACCGTTAGGAGGTAGAGGTATGCAGCTTTCCTGTAAAAGGATTTTTTTTGAAGCCCGAAGCTCTCAAGATCGGGGCCTAAACGAGTTTCCTGGGGTTTTTTTAGTACGCGTTAAGAATTACTCTAGCCCAAGGCGCAAACGAGTGTCCCGGTATTTTTGTAGCACGTGTTACCTTCTAGCGCGAGGTGTACACAGGTTTCCCGGTGTTTTAGTGCAGTGAATGCGTGAGAAGACGAATACAATTACGATTACGACGATTACGACGACGACGACTACAGTATACGCCAACAGCTTGAGCCCCTAAGGGGCGTCGCCCCACATAAATTGTGTAATACCGAAACAACTGAAGCTCCAAGCTCCTGGCAGGGCGGGAAATACGGTGGAATCATATCTGAATGCTCAGAACCCAATCGCCACAGAGTACGGGCAACACGCTGACTCCCTACGCTCCAAACATTGCACATTTAAAAATCGGCGCTAACTGCTTCAAATCAGAATATTAAGGTCATGCCGATCGACACTTGCCAAAAGATGTTCACGGTTAGTACCGGTACATTTTTTCCTCCGCCTTGTACGAAATCTAAGAGCTCTTTCGGTGGACGCAAAATATTTTTCTGAGTAGCTACCCTTTGATTCTTCGAAGGCTACGATAGTTCACCCCCAAGGAATATGAGTGAAATAGACACTAACAGTTAGGCAATATATACGCGAAGTCCCATCACGCTTGCGAAAACTTTAAGCAGCTTGAATTTGTTTGTGCTCTTCTGAATAACAAATTAGGTAAATAAAACATCTTGGAGAACAATAATTTCACTCTTGGCTCATATGGACATGCCCGACTCAGGGCTGCTACTTCTGGGATCCTCCTCGTGGTTTAGTTATGCTAAGTTCTTTGGAAACAACGTAAGATCCCCAACTCGCCCAATTGCCCATCCTTCGATACATAATAAGCGACGCTTACGTAGAAACAGAGAAAAACACATTGGGTCTGCATTGTCAGAGTGATGATATTCTGTCAGAGGCTGTGTATAAAACCGCTGGGAAACCCCAGAAACGACATTGCACGTGTTAACGTATATTCACTTGTGGTGAAAGTACAGATTCGTGTGGGACCTATATACGACGTCATTAGTGATAATTAAATCAAGAAAAACGCAAGCGTATTTTGTTACGTTCGTTTACACTTTTTACTATCGTATGTTTGTATAATGACAGGCTCTCTGGGAACATAGATAGCAGTAGCAAGCACAACCATTCCACTCACCATGGTCCATAAATAACTGTATGTTGGAGAGTATTTCTTGCCATCTTTTTTTCCTGTATCAGGTGGAGCCTTCATAATATGGGGAGGGAAAATTTTGCAGTTCCCGTCAGAAGAACGGGCCTCTACGAAGTACAAGTGCGAAGTAAACACCAAGCCATGGGGAGGCACGTTCCTGGGGATGAAACAATAGAAGTCATTGATGGGAACTGGAAATCATGATTTTACATACTGTACACAGATTTGAGTGTCCAACCTTTTATTTAAATTGCGTTTGGAAGACAAGTGAAAATATCGGATCTAGCAAGTAACAAACATCGAGTCAGCCAATCACCTAAAAAATGGCCCGAGCGAAACTAACAGTTCAATTACTCGGTGACTTGTGAAACGGCTGTCTTTGTTGCGAGGTCTTGTATTTTCATTTACGTAAAGAAAGGCCTAATGGCAAAAGGCAGAAGAACTACGCCAATATTTGTTGATGCAAAGAAAGCCTTTTTTGCCGTCACACTATCACTTTAGCCGACAAATAAAAGTCGCTTCTATCCCAAGTTCCCACAAATTATTGTAAACAAACAGGAAACTCTTGTATAAGAGGACTAAAGTGCCCCACGACCAGTTTTATATAGAAACGCGCCGCGGTTGCCCTTGTGGCTAAAGAAGTAAAACCTTCGCTGTTAGCACCAATTTCTGCTAGGCTATGTACAAGATGCTCAACTAGCCAAATCACTTTACGCACAGAGTGGAAGTTGAGCCGGAATGTCAAATTTGCACACACCCTTAAAAAGTGCAGATATGATTCCGATAACCATGTATATTTACAGTTTGGCTGTATTATGTGGACTTGAGCAATTTTTTGCAAGTACAGTTGTGGGCATTCGAGAACCGCTAAGGTTCGGCGAACATTTTTGGACAAAAAATGCATTGCTTTCGCCTGTAGGAACAAAGCCCTCGTGGAAAAAATAACACTGAAGATTTTTAATACAATGTCTTGTGGCGACACTCCTCTGCTGAGTGGCATTGATAAAAGAGCAGGTTTCTCTATTTCAAAGAATCTAGCGATGAATATAAAATATCTGGTGCGCGAAAATGTCCTACGACAAAGCTATCAAATTTGGTAGAGGAGTAGCAATCACTAATATCGATAGTACCTTGTCAAGATAAGATGGCGGAACCTTTTCACGCCTGTCTTCATACTAGCGCTTTAATATAGGCCTCAGTTTCCGGTGTTATTGTAAAAAACTTGTATAATTTGCACAACGTATTAACTTTCCAAATATACGACTTAGGCTTTACCTTGAAGATAGCTGTAGGAATATTAGCGCAAGTCCAACAAAGAGCAAAGATAATACAACGAAGTGATGTAAAGTATCAAATTAAGTGAAGGAAATGGGCATGGGCTGGTCACGTAATTGCGAATAAGAGACAACCGGTTGACCATCAGTTTGACAGACTGGCTGCCAATAGACCGCAAACGTACTAGGGGTCGGGCAAGAACTCGTTGGCGAGATGAGATAGAAAAAATTGGGTGAAAAACATGGACTCAGATGACACTCGATAGGCGTGGCTGGAAATCTTTGGGAGAGGCTTTCGTACTGCAGTGGACACAAAAAGGCTCATGATGATGATGACAATGTAAAGTATCGCTAAAATATAACGAATAAACCAGATATGAATTTACATTTTGCCACGACTGTGCTTATTTGCGGTAAGAAAAGCGCCGGAGGAATTGAGTCTTCAAAAATCATCCAATAGCATCCTTAAAAAGATCATACGACCGTCGGCTAGAAGCGGTTATTGGTGTAGGAATGTTGCACCTGTGCCGTTTCGGAAAATGCACGATGTTGATAATTCGTTGTTTTGATTGGGCACGAGGCCAACTAAGAAAAATAGAGCGAAATAAAAGCGGTATTCAATAAAACTGGTTACAGATGTAGCATTAGTAGGGCCGTTAAATTTGGACAGAAATTGCGTAAAGGACAAATATAAAGCTCCAGTAAAAACTGTATTGTAGTTATGCATGGTAGAAAACGAAGTGCAAAAAGTAAACCTCTGTGAGAAACGTAAAACATGTCAATTAGAGAACCGGAAAGAGATCCAAAAAGCATATTGTGTGTACTGTAATATTTTGTCGGTACGGTTTTAGGTAATGCTTGCTTTGGGTTTTTCGGGATGCCGTGCTTACATATGAACATAGAATACCAAAATGACCTCTCTAAACTTGCTACATAGCGTCTTTGTTGCGCAGTGAGCACGTGAGTGTGTGTTGCATGAGTTTGGCCTATCCGTAAACTGGCGAAGGATACTCTCAAGTGCCTGGTGTGGGCTCTGCATGGTGCGCTGTAGGACGATGCTCGTGCAGCGTCCCACATGTGGTTATGTGACCTGTAATTTGTTGTACGTCTGTACCATCCGGAGTGCGTATCGCTTTTTACGAAGTTATTAGTATCTATAGAATTTGTCGTGAGAGGCAGTTACGGCTATTATGCCTGTCGAGACAGTAAACAGGCCGACCACCTCGCTGCAAGATCGAACAGCTTGTGGCTCTTTACTGCGCGTTCACACGCACCCCCGCTGCCCGGCCGCTTTACTGTCCTTTTCTCCTCTTCATGACACAGCGCATGAAATTTCCCGCCATTCCTTTTGTCCTGGTAAAGTCAACATCCCCCTGTGCCTGAGGAGTAGACTTCCGCCTCTGGGCGCTGTGCAGCCCGTCTGACTTGCTGACCATTTGTCAAGCTGATAGTGAAATATATGACGACGCCATTACTGCCTTGGAGCGCCTTGACCACTCTGCCGAGCATTCACTGCAGTGCCGGCATGTTGTTGCTGAGAATCACCAAGTCTCGAACGCGCAGTCACCACGATGACGCTGGCAGTGAGGCAGTTATAACCGGTTGGAATGAAGCTGATAATCTCCTATTCAGCGTCTCCTTATGGGGCAAAGAAGCTCGCCTCTGTACTTTTCCCACCATCACAAGTTCTTTAAGGTGAATGTAGGCAGATATTCAGCAATTCGTGCTGGTAGTACCACGGTGCGCTTCACTATTAAAAAGTGGGAGGGAGATAGTGCACTGCATCAGTACTACCTTCGCTCAGCTGCCTTAGATGATGGCACTCGACAATTCCTTCTACCTAAGCCAGCACATTCTGCAGCTCGACGTAACCGAGACTGTTTCGTGCAAGGCAGCGTTTCAACGCATCGTTGATTGTCCGGATGGCTCGTTCCCAGAAACCACCCAACCACGCAGCCCATTCGGCGATGAACTAATTTGTGTGGTGAACACTGGTGTAGTCAAAGACGGTCTCCGTGAGCAGCAAGCGCAACTGTTTTGAAAAACGTTCGAATGCCCTTGAGTCATTGGAGCAAACTGGTGATGGGATGCCCCGTCCGGACTTAAAGCGACGGAAGGCTATGGGGAAGGTTTGGGCTTTCATGTTTGAGGTTGATTCAAGGTGAACAGCCCGGCTGAAAACCGTCTCCTCCCGGCACTCTGCTGAAGAAAACCGCAATCTCCTAGTGTGTTGTCGTGCTTCTTTTGAGGTGGTGCTGCAGAGTTCATAGCGGCAAGAACGAGCGGGAATACTCTGCGAAAAAGAGTCCGGTCATGCGTCGTGCAAGGATTGCCGGGACGCGATGAGCACACGTAGGTAATTGCTCAAGCCACAAGAAACCGAGAGCTACTCCGTGTTCTGATATAATGCTAATAATGAGGAATGCCTCCCCGATATCAGCAGTGAAAATGACCTTGCTGCGCCTGTACTGCACGGGCGGCTACCGGAGATCAGGAGCAAGCTTGATACGTTATGAAGCATTTTGCTTAAAGAGGGTTTACCAAATCCGTTCGCCAAGGCATCGAACACTACGCAGGCCTTCGACATCCCAGCTTCACATCGTACTGCAGCATGATGGGACAGTTAGCAGTCGGTGGGGTGTTAGTCAGTAGTACCCGTAGTAGACAATTGTATCCCCGGGGGTGCTACTCTCTCCGCACGGCCTTCCATAAAATACCCCCTGATAACGGCATCGCATTCTTGCAGTAGTTCCGCCTAGTGCTCGAACCGCTGAACTTGTCTTTTTAGCCTGCGAGAGTCCGGTTAGTGCAGGGCCTGATTCCACGCGCCTTGACCATGGGCAGTATTACGCATCGGCCGAGCGCTTTCGTGTACTGCGCTGTGAAACTGCATTCATGAACGCCAGGTGTTGCCTGACGTCAGGATCCACCGTAAACATCGCTTTGCCCTCTGCATCTAACCGCCACTTCTCCGATGGGTCACCATTGCCGGAACTGTGTGCACCAGTCACAAGTGCAAGCCAGGAACAAAGCAGTTGCACTGGAGTTACGTGCTGGCAGAGAATTCCAGATGGCATCGTATATTCCCTGGACGACGCAGCCGAATATTGTATCCGAAGCGCACAGGTTGTCATAGACACTCTGGACGCACCCGGTTACAACTCTCAGAAAATTGTTTAAGCCGAATAACCCACAGTCGAGTCTTCAAGATAGTGCTTTTGGTGGTCGTTGCCTAAGGACAAATCACGATCACGCAGTATAATGATGACGGTAACGTCTATTACTGAACCGCTTGCAGTAAACACCTCTAGCACTTCCAGAGCTGGAAGGGTGAGTTCCTTTGATTGATCGCGGCCACTGAGCGTGATTTTTACCCTTCTGACTTCATACTGGCGTGAGTGGTTGCACTTGCCGAATGCGAATACAGATGAATCACCATTTCTAGTGTATCGTAGAGATGGCTGCTGCGAAACATCTTGACGATGGAAGGTCCGCTGGTTCCCGGGGTCACGCAGTGTCCGTACCGGCACGCGGCCGCGTTGTCAGCACGCCCATATTCTGGCGGTGTAGAGCAACACCACCGGTAATCAACCCCTCCTGCTTGCATGAGCCGTTGTTACCTGCATTTCTCGCAGTGTTGCCGCCCCTCTGTGTTTCAGCGCCGGTATGAGAACATGGTCACAGAGCGATGGTTGCTGCTCGCTTCCCCATTTTGCACAGCGGTGACATGTGTGGTCCTGCGTAGTGGTAGCACTTGAGCCATGCTGCCGGTTCAGCAATTGGGAGCAAAGTGTCCGTGCTTGCCACACGTAAATCACCAACACTTTCGAGAGAGAGGGAGAAGGTAATTTAATGATACTGACGAGGTTTGTCCAGCAAAAGGCCTGACATGCGACGTCAGGGAAAAATAAAACGAGGGAGAAAAAAAGAAAATAAAAAGAGAAGCAACAAGGAAAGAAAAATTTAAAAAATTGGAAAAAAAAGTTCAGAATTGGAGACTGAACCGAGTCCAGTAGTTCGGTATAAAAAATGTTTAAGTATACTCGAAGTTATGTTTGCATCAATTTGAACACAGTACTGACACCGCAGAGTAACCACACGCGAGCACGGCACGTTTAGCATTAGCATAGTAGCCATGCTTTGCACACCTCCGCCTAATGCTCACTTTGGCAGCCCGCCGAGTTTAGGAGTTGAAAGATAAGAAACGCGGTACTATATCACGCGTATGATCGATGTTCAGCAATGTTAAAGAGTGTTGACAAGTCCTGAACTGCATAGGAAGCTGAGAAAGGCTTTCGTCGCACGTGAGGTCACTTTAGCACATGATAAGGGGCCAAGCAGATCGTGCAACGTAAGACGCGATGTTTGCCAAAGTAACTGTCAATGAGCGTCTGGGTGTATCATATTGTTTACACACACAGATGACATGGTGGATATCTTCTGGATAGTCGCAGTGGTTGGAAAGGGGTGAGCTGGCCTGGTACAGCTTCAAACGGGAAAGGCTTGTGTAGGCGGCGTTCACACGTATTTATTTATTATTTATTATTTATTTATTTATTTATTTATTTATTTATTTATTTATTTATTTATTTATTTATTTATTTATTTATTTATTTATTTATTTATTTATTTATTTGTCACAATACCCACCGCGCCAGTTTTTTCATTACAGTGGGTGGGGGGGGGGGGGACTACATACTTTCTTAAATAAATGAAATGCAGTTAAGTACAGCCCACGTTAATCGACAATTACCGTCATAAAGCAAATTTCGACCAAAAGCGAAAGGAATGAGCAAAAATAAAATCATACATGCGTGAAGCATAACACAGCGGTTCTCGAGAGCTGCGTCGTGCTTGTTGAGACCAGGCGGAAACCTGAAAGTAAATTCTCGGTCGATGGAGTAGAGCGGTGCATAGCGGCGTCGATATATCAGCCCATATGGAAAACTGTACCTGCTCCGCAACACGAAACCCCAGTGTGGCCTCATCTTTCCTAGACAACGGTACGGCCGCAATAGGAACGTCGTGGTTGTGAGCCTGTGAAGCTGTAACGCGTGCTGCAGAATAGCGCGATACACCGCAACGTGCCAGAACCACTGGAGTGTGATGAGGTGGTGAGTGCTGACGGCTTGGTAATGTAAAACCCCAATGTACCAGTGTAACCTTTGATTAGGAAATTAGTGAAGGCATGGAAGGGCCGCGCGGGAGTCTGTAAAAATCACTCATTGACTTACTGACTGGGTGGTGCTGTATTGAAGAGCCCAGCGTGGAGTGAGGCGAGCTCTGTCGCGGTAGATGATGTCCTGTGGTTGAGTTCTTTGGTGATCGTGGTTTGCGACACCGGAATATAAACTCCACTCGTGGAGGAGCCTTCCATGACTGAGCCATTAGTATATATGTCGGTATGAAAGACGGATTTGTAGTGTAGCAGCTGCACAGTAAAAAACTGAAGAAATAGAGCTGCAAACTCAGCTCTTCACGTGATCCCTCGGACGGATGTGTACATACTTATGGGTGGGAGCAACCATAGCGAGTACGAAGGCAAATTTGGACCTGGTAATGTGGCGGGAAGAGCTCTTCCAGACCTGGAGCAGAAGTTTTTTACAATTGCTGGTTTTATTGTTTTGCCACAAAACGTAAACGCCCACGAAGGCGTTGCAGTTCCCACACTGGATGTTCGTTGTTGGGGCGCAGATACACAGACGCAGTATGCGCACTTGCATGCCTTGTAAAGCATTGACATTGCTTGCTCACAGGTAAACAAGGCAGGAAGGATGTAGCGTAGCAGACCTTCGCCTACAGCATCGTGGAGACGAAGGAGCGAGTAAACTGTGCAGCCTCCAGCGTTGCAAGAAAACATTTGGAACAGATTGAAGACTGAAGAGTAACTTTTCCTTCAAACTTCAGACATGTGGTGTGTATGTCAATAAAAGGTAAAATGTGACGACGAGCAATATGATTTGCGACGCACGGTATTGGAATTCTCATTACCGTGAGCTCGTACCGTGTAACGTCTTGTTTTGTGAAAGCAATTGGAGCTTATTTTGTAGCGGAGATTTTGTGTCCACGCGCAGCGAGGAACGCTGAGATGGACTTATTCATCGCCCAAGCCTTGCACGGAGTCCACGCCGATTGCGCCGGGAGCACCATATGCAATTATCAGGGTATAGGGAAATCGCGACAGGTCGTGGCAACACATTGCAATGCTGATGCGGGAAGTATTAAAAACTGCTGAACTTAATACTCCACCTTGCGGACCATCACTAATCACTCTTGCTTCTTTGTGTCGTCCTCAGAGGTGGTCATAAAGGTGGTTCTGGCGCAGCCAAGCATACATACTGCCACCAATACTTAACCAATTCATTTGAAAGCGGATGGCGTCGTGCGCAGCAGAGTCATACGCAGCCATGGCCTCCAAAAACATGGCTGTGACGTTGTTTGGCAGTGCCTTTTTACGTTTACGCAATCTGCAAAGGCGACAACACTGGGTAAACTGCGCCTGCCCTTTCGGAAGCAGGACATCTGTGGCGGGTAAACATTTCTGGTGGTGAGATCCCAACTTAATCGAATAAGCACCCTTCTTTATTGAGATTGCCTACCCAGCTCAAAATTGCAATTGCTCGGTACGACTGAATGTCTGTAAGATTTTTTCAAGGTTTTATTATTGGCACAATGCGACCAGTCCTCCAGGCAGGCTGAAGACGACCGGTCATCTATGATTGTTAGAAAATATCCAGGAGAAATCTCTTAACCGACTTCATCTTCATAACCGATGATAAAGTCATAACGAGTTTTGACCTTATAAAAGGGTCCCGGAATGCCACAGAAGGGGCAGGTAGTATGCCCAGGCATTGTCGACTTGGCACCTAGGGATGAAGATCCTGCTGCCAGTGCTAACCCAGAAGGAAGCTAAGGCGGAGTCACGTTGCGCTTTGCTGACAACCTTATTCAGGTGGATTCCTTGAGTAACACGTGATCATCATCTCTGCTTCAACTTTCACTTGCAGTAACTTGACGCCTGCCTTTGGTTGGTCAGCTCCAGCCGTGTCTGTCTTTTTCAGCTTACGGGAGAGTATTTCCATGTTGTCCGGCAATTAGTGCAGCAGCAACCAGTGCAGCACGACCGCATACTAAGTAGAGGGCTTGTCAAAGATGTCCAAACAGCCGGTCTTGAATTGCATCTGCTCGTAGATGACCCGCAGCAGTGATACTTCTGTCGACGACAGGATCGGCTCGATGGAGAGCAGGTTGTCTACGCGATCGTCGATGAGATCTTTCTGGCTATAACGCTCAGGGATTACCACGACTGGAATCTCGTAAGTAGCATCAGTAAGGCGTATCCCTTCATTGTACTATTCAGGGCCCTTGAAACTTTTCAGTATCTGTAAGGTTGTGGTGGGGGTGTATGGTCGTTTCGTAGTGCTTCCAGAAGCCCTGCAACTCGCGGCTCTCATCATGAAAGACAGGTTTTGAAACTTCCGCAAGGCCACGCTTTTAACTCGATGCTCGGGCCTACCGTGAGCTGCGAGATTTTGGCTGACGAGCTCCGAGCGTGCAGCTTCGCTGGGGCTCCGAGATACGTCACTAGTCCCCGCTGGCCATTCAGGTAGTCATCCCTACGCCCAGTGCGAGTCTATGCATGCGCGTTCGGTCCCTACCGAGCCCTGCTAACCGCGTTGCCGAACTTCTCACGGAAACCCAGAGCGTCTGCGACTTCTTGGTCGAACTCTCCACTGTCAGGAGAGCCGGTGATCTGCTCATCCAGCTCGTCGAGAGCGGAATCTTTCTTTCAACGCCCGTCGATGATTTTTTGGAGGCCGGATTATGAAGTTTAAGTTCCTTTTTATGAGGAGATCGCTCGCCAACTTTACTAGCCGCGCACAGAAGCAGTGTGGTTGAACCACGAAGAATGTTTCGGCGAACACGGAGCTTCTCCATCCTCGGAACGCTGTCGGTACCAACTATGTCGGCCTTATCCAGGGATTACAGCTCCAACATGTAGAAAAAGTGAAGAGGCCAACGCGTTCGCTGCAAGATCAAAAAACGTCTGCATCTTTATTGCGTGCTCACGCACTGCCGCCGCTCCCCACCGGCTTTGCTCTCATCTTGACAAAGAATTGACAAATCTCAGAAACGATATCTCGAAAATCGCAATCAAAAAGCTAGTGAGTACCTCAAGCACATAAATTCTACTTTACAGGTTTTTTGTTTCGTTGCATAGTGCTAGTGTCACCATGCGGTTTTATGTCTGGTAACCTATCTCCTTCTTACAGTTGACTACCTAAGGTTTAAGTGCTCAGCCTCGGGTATTTCTTGTCTATTTCCTCCATTTTTGTCTGTAGAGTAAATGACCACAATATTAGAAAGCAACAAGCGAAGCTTGGACGTAGACACGTTTTAGCACTGCCTTTGCAAGCTCACATTGAGGAAGAGAGATCAGCACAAATGTCTGTTGCCCCTTAAAACAGGCGCAGCTTTCTTAAAGTATGCGACGAAATGGTACTTACTTGATTGGGGCCAAGGCATCTAGATCACGCAACCTATTAGTAAATATGTTGCTGTACACCAAATAGCACGGGCGCTTGGGACTTCGCCTGCCTTCGAGTATATCAAAAATGGCCTAGAAATAAACAAATTAATACAAACTAATATTAGCGTGCACCTACCTAACAACATAAACATTTCAAATCTGTTGTGGAAATTGGAGTTGAAATATTAGCAAGGAAGGTGAGAAAACACGAACACAAAGACAGCCTTTGTGAATGCAGTATTTGAGCCTACTATAAAATTTTTGTACTATAAAAAAATCTATAGCATAATAAAGAGCACCCTTCATATTTTCAGGCGCTATATAGACGATAGCGTACCAAAGGCCTGATGCTTGTTCGTAATTTTCCTCATATTTCAATTTTCCGTTCTACTTGGATGGCGCAAGCTTTAAAGATAGGAGATGACTACTTTCCAAATCAACTTCGCATAACAGAAAATAACGACTATAAAGCGTAATATTTTCGTAAAAAAGTACGAAAACAAAACGAAATGATGACACGAGACACCCGCACACTCTCATGTACTTTGCTTTACCCGTATATGGCCCCACAGCATTAGACAACCATGCTCTACAGAGATACAGAACAAGGCGAGCAGCATCCGTCATTATGTGGTGTTGCTAGAAAGCGGATGCTTGTTTCCTTCCCCTCGTTTTTGAAGACGATCTGAAGCAGCAGGGGCCGATTTACAATGTTTGAAAACCTCATAGGTTCCCATTGTCTTGCGAGCTAATCGCCCACTCTTCGGTAACTCAGGTGAAAGATTGATTGAGCGCCAAGCAAACGGCGACCGGAAATAGCGTCACACGGAAAGCCCATCGTATGCCGAGTTTTAGCAGACGGATAAAAGCGCATTTTGGCCACGCGCTTGCCGTGTGCGCGGCGTGTGCAAACACGAAGGTTAGAGCCGTGAACAGGCAACAACGCAGCAAAAAGTACTTACCAAGAGAGCCACAGCACCATGCCACCAAACAAAGCCTACTCAAACTATAGTGCAGCGTATTCAAAATAGCGTACTAGATAAAGTTACACGTTTTGTAGGAATAGGTCATTTGTCCCTTCTAACGCAACGGTGTCCGGCGGACTACTTGAGCATTGTGCCCTTGCGCGTTCTTTTTTTCCGCGGCTGGGCTGGTGGACGGACGCGTCGCTGGGACGTATGCGTCTCTTTTGTTGCATTGAAACCGCCGGAGTACTCCTGTACGTGTCTGTGAGGTACGTGTTGGTGTCGGTGCCTGTGGTTGAAGTATACCTGACTGGTGGATTAACATCGTTTGCCTGCTGCGGCCGGCCGCTGCAAACGTGAGTCACCATTCTAGTTTTCAGTGCGCGGTACGGAAGAGCTTGCGCTCGTTCCCGCCTAAACTTCAGCTGCCCTTTATAACGATGCCCGTCAGTGCTGCTAAGTGTTGTTGGTCCTTCCGAACAATTAGGCGGTCACATACATGTGCTTCGGTTTGTGTCCTCTTTTCGGCTTTGTGCTTTCCGAACAAGCGGATGTGATCCCACTGCAGGTTCACGACGACCAGCATGCGTTGAAGCCGGACTTCTGTGCAGTAGAAGAGTTACGTATATATTAGGCTGGCTTCATTAAACGCTAGCTATGATTGAAGCTTTGGTTTCAATATTTTTATGAAGAAAGTAAAAATTATGTGTAGCGACGAAGTAATTACACTGCCGCTAGGTTTCTCCTTCGGTTCCGTTCGCATCTGGCGCGTCTGACGAGGCAGAAGGGAGCGAGGCGACCGCAACACCGTAACCAGTTTAATACCCAAGGAGTTAGGTTTGTAGGATAGCCAGAAATGGTCGCTTTATTTGGTTACCCCGTAAAAATATAACGCATTAAAAGGTCACAAGGCTTCTCATCTACTTCCAAGTTGGCAAAGATGTCTTGCAAAAAAACGTGAAAGTTCGTGCGTTCCCAACCCATGTATTCTGTTGCCTCGTAGTCGCTGCTCACGCGTTCTTAGAAAACAAAACTAATGCTAATAAAACTTCAACGGCACGGAATTTGTCTGTTGCATTTCGTTTCTGTGACTCCGGTACGCAGAACAAAATTTCACGGAACCGTTGTCGTGTTGCTTTTTCTATTGAACTTTTTTCATATTACCTTGGGCGACGGCCAAAAGTGTAAGCCTATTTCCGGTGTAATTCAGGACTGTTTTTTTAAGAAGGAGCCAAGTAACTGCTACCAGTAAAAATCAGTATTGAAAAATAAACAGCAGTAAGTGCAGTACGCTTGATATCTCGTAGCGAGTGTTAACAAGCTAAACGTTTAGCTGAATATTTTCACACGCGCAAAAGTTTAGGCTGAATATTTTCACACGCGCACCCAGAGCTGCGCACGTGTGAAGGGGCTGCGCTGGGGCTATAATTTAGTAAGCAGCGTGCATTTACCATTGTATTGAACGATTTTTAGGTGCGGAGTACCTTACGACCGTACAGTGTTCGTCCGCATCTGTGCGCATAGCATTTACAATCGCAAAAAATCACACAGGCACCGGCAGGATTCGAGCCTGGGTCTGGTAGACCAGACAGAGTTAGCGTCAGTCGTCTTACCCATTGGGCTATGACTGTTTTTTTTTTTCCTTTATTGCCTTGCTTTGACAAAAAACATGCTCCAACAAACATAACCAAAAACAAACGCTACAATGATAAAACTGCTAGCCGACAGCTTGCTAGCAGAAAGACGGTTAAAATTGCTTCAAGTTTGTGAGCTTCTCCATCACGGGCAGCCAATCAGGCTGGTCGGGCTGAGCTCTCCAAACTTCAGTTATCATCCTCATAGACTCGGCGAAGTATTCTTTAGCACGCTTCGCGTCAACGTCACGATTGCGTATGGCCGTACGTGATTTCCATATTCCGTGCAGAGCCAGAACCATTACGAGGTCGTAAGGTACACCATCGTCGCTCTCGATTGGTAAAAACCTGATTCCGTGAGCGTCCAGTGGGAAATCCTTTTTTAGGGTTCGCTGCAGCACGTCCCAAAAAAAGACGCCGTCCCAACACTCCAAAAACACATGTTCGACCGTTTCGGGCTTTTTACACGGGTAGCAGTCGACCCCCCATGGAACGTACAGACCTTTTTCTTTCTGCCACGTTTTTACAGGCAGGGCTCCAGCGTGAAGTTTGAAGAAGAAGTCTTCACCCATGGTGTACAGCAGCCATTCTTTCACACGCTTTAGGACATCCTGTCCCTGGCCCTGCTCGATACCCTTACTCTATACAAGTGGAATAGGTAGTAAGTAGTACTAATCTACCAGATCATTATATAATCTCTTCCGTGTCACACTAGATAGATACTCGAGACTGAAGCGGGCACATAGAAACCTAGTGGCCTATACCACTTCACTGAAATAACCTCTAGTTCCGCCCACAGAAAAATACACAGACGTGACAACGAAGTTGGATAGCGCCCTAGACAGCTTCAATTGACAAACAGTGCGCAGAAAAGGGGCCTCACATCTCGCAGGAACAAAAAACGATTAACAACTTGTCTCAGAAACAAATGTGATAAGGAAAGGCCCCCCAGACGCAGGCGCCGAAACAGGTTCGTGCGGCTCGTTCGCTCCCATGCTGACTCCCAGATCAACACTGCAAAAACGCGGTGCAAGGCCTGTACATTCGTTCGTGAACAGTGCAGAACTTGGAGAACAAACCACAATTTGCTGATAAAAAACAAATTACACACAGATGCCCTCGCAAACATTGACAGCCCACTCCCTTTCCATTTTTCAGCTTTTTCGCGCAATTCGACAGCCTGCCTGCGCCAGTATGGATCACTGTCGACATAATTTTCCAATGGCGCTCCCAAGTATTTTGCTGGCGTGGTCTGCCAGTTGATGCTCTCAAACACATTCGGCGCACAGTCCCAGTGGCCATGCCAAAAACCTAAACATTTTTGCCAGTTCACTCCACTGGCACTGTACTTGCAAAACACTTTTAAAGTGTTCACGGCGACGCTTATGCTGCTCCTATCAACGGAAAAAAGGGCGATGTCATCTGCGTACGCTAAAATGCGCACTTCACACGACTCTAATCGAAAGCCATTGATACTTTTATTCCGAATGATACTCAAACAAAATGCTTCAATATACACGCAAAAAAGCAGAGGGGACAGCGGACAACCCTGACGCACAGACCGCTGAACCTGGATGGATTTGCCGATTGTTTTATTGACAACGAGGCTGGTTGAACAACCAGTGTACGCCATGCGTACGCCTTCGACGATAACGGACCCCACACTAACGTGCTCTAACACATTTAACAGAAGCTCGTGCGCTATCTGGTCAAAAGCTTTGGCCAGGTCTATCTGAAGCATGGCAAGAGAACCTTGCAAGTTATCGCAGCACTCTAAACGCTTCGATTGGGCTTTGACCGTGAGTTAGTACCCGAAAGTCAAACGGCTTACTTCCTCGCCTGTAATGGTACGGAGTACCTTAGGACCTCCCAATGTCCCTCCGCATCCTTCCATGGGCACAACACTATCAAGCGAAAATCAAGCGAAATTCAATTTGAGCCGTGAGTTGCAATTTCATTTAGGGAATAATCAGGCGCAACTCACGCCTCAAATCGAATGACAGTCGGGGCGCAAATTGTCACTCGGGGCGCAACTTGGATATCATTTCAAGTCCCCGCACTCCGCACACTCGCCATCATCCACGGAGTAGAGATGCTGCCATTTTTTTACTTATTACATGCGCTACAATGTAAAGGTGTTTCCCGTGGACAAGTGGCACATGCAGCAGAGAGAACACGCCTTCCAAGCTGGAATTATTCTGACAATAGTGCTGCTGAACGACATATTACGATCTTGGCAGGTCGGCAAATTAGGAAAAGGGTCTTGTGTTCATTTACCTCATGATTCTGTTTTGTAGGCATCTCAAGCAGTTAAACGACGCATGGATCGGTTCACGCTTCATGAGCTTTTTTTATTTTTTTCTCGACTATAGTGTTTGTGTCTGCTTTCATGTTAAGGTTTTGAACAAACTTATTTCGTATTATTGCCACTAGCTGTTATGCCAGGTTTGTAATTGTAAATTTGATGTGCATAATAAAAAGTAAGCAAAGAGGCATGGTGTGTTATGTTGCTCAATTGATTTTGGTAAGTCACGTAATTGCTTCGAAAAGTTGATGCCGTTTGTTTATTGTGCCTTGCGGGTTGGTTTCGCTTTTATACATGTCGTTGCACAGGAAATTATTTAATGAGTGCGCAATTAAAAAAATTTCTTTAATGGCATGTATGAAACAGAAACCGAGCCGCGAGGCAACTCATAAATAAGCATTGGCCATAAAAACTGGCCAGAAAGCCAGAAATGTGCATGAAAATAGCGTTGGGTCCACCCTTGGCAACATACTTTGCCAAGCGTTGTCCAATATTGGCCTTCCAGAGCTTGGCCAATTGTTGGCTCGTCACCTTTCCCAAACACTTGCCAATAATGGCGGCCGAGGTATTGCCAAGCTCGGACACACTGGCCACTGATGATTTGCCATGCTTGAACTGCCAGTTTCCGCTGCTTGGGATCGGCTTTCTTAGGCTAGTTCCACGCCGAAATTTTGGTTTATCTGTTTGTCTGCCCGTCTGTCTGGCTGTCACTTGACTGAACCACTCGCCCATTGTTGAAGAGGATGTCGAAGGAAACGCTTATATACCCTTTGCCTATTTCTAAACACATAGGCCCGGTGGCAGTTATCATACTTGTCAAGATTGTTTAGCCAAAAGAAAACAGCGTCTCAGCGTCTCAGCGCGGATATCTGAGACGAATCATCAATACCTAAGAGATATTTGCAGTGTTTCTTTATATAAAAATACACGATCGCTTGATTTTGCGATAGCAAGTAAAAAAAATCGCGCCAATCCACCCTGCGCATGTGGTTGGAAAGCAAAGCTGTAAACGGCACCCGCAAGGATTGCCCATGCGACGTCACTTAAATTCACTCACGTGGCTCTACAAATAGCGAAACCAGAGACAAGTGAAATGCACTTAACCACACCCTTTATTACTTCAAAGAGATATTCTTCGCTAAGGTTAAATCAATGCATGATGCATGGACGGTAGTTGGTTGAGTTGTATTGGTGTAGCACATGAGTGGAAACTTTTTTTTACGAATTAAAGGAAGCTCAAACCCGCTGTTACACGATGTCACTTCTCCGTCTCTGCCGCCGCCGACGGAGGCGATGAGATCGGCGACCGGAGACGAAGGAGGAAGTGGAGGAGAAGTACTTTTATTCAGATTTCTAAACGGCCCAGAGGGCGGCGCAGGAGAATGGTCCCTTCATTGGAGCCCATATGCAGTCCGCCCCGCCTGTGCTCTGTCGACCAGCTGAACTGAAAGAGCGTGGTGGTGCGGGCTTGTTGGTACACACTTGACAGGCAATACCAGCGCTTAAACGGCGCCTTGCCTTGAAAATCTTTCTTGGGTCCTGTTTAAGCGCTGTTATTGTCTGACCAGCTGTAGCTGGGTAGGCAGAGAGGGACTGGACAGCAGCCTCCCCCATTGCTCTTGTTAGGTAGCTGGCGGGAAATGAGGAGGGTGCTCAGGGCTAAAGTCGCACAAAACGATTATGTTGCGCGAGTGTTCGTACTTCTGAGCAAAATTTACATTCAGCGTCGTTGGGATTCGGGTGCATTAAGTGAAGACGCGTCGGGTGTGGGAAGGAGCCGCATTGCATGAGGTGTAGGGTAGTTTGTTGTTCTCTGGAAAGGTTAGGGTAAGGTTAGGGTCGGGCTGTCTGTGAAGGCAATAATGCTGAGTTATGTCCCTGAACGTGACAAACTGTTGACTGTCTTCATGCAGCTCCATAGCCTCGGGGGTAAAAGCGCTGGCTTGTTGGTGGGCGTATTCTTTGCCCTCCATGGAAGCATGAGCGGCTGTCCAGACGAGGTGTATGGAACCGGTTGGGGAGTGGGTCTTTAGAACACACAGAGCAGCTCGGGACACCCACCTCGACTGGTAATTCCCATAGGATTGTCGGGAATCGGTGGCTACCTTGCGAACCCCTGGCTAAGTGACGGCGAAGGCGATGGCTGCTACTTCTGCTGCCGTCATGTCTTCGATCTTGAGTGAGGGACACGCAAGGAGGTTGGTTCTGGAGGTAGCCTCGATGATGACGTATTGCTACCCGATGTTTGGAGGCGTCTGTGTAGATAACTGCATGATTCTCGCCGAGTGTGGTGTTGACTGCTTTGAGCCCGTGCTTGTCAGCGACCATCGTCGTGTGAAGGGTTCATACTTCTAAGCAAAGGGAGCCTTTTTATTTCTTGTCACCAAGAGTCTGGGTGTACATAACCCGGTGTGACATTCTGTGCTGCCCAGCCAATCTGGTGAAAGATGCAGCGACCCACTGCAGGTCCGCTCAATCGGAGCTTCTGGCTATAAAGATAGCCCTCTATCAACTCTTCCACCGTGTTTTGGAGCCCCATATTAAGGAGCCTCTCCGCGGGCACACTTATGGGAAGACCAATGGCCTGCTCAACCGCCTTTCTAATCATTATATCAAGCATCTTTATGTCCTCCTTGCCGACAAGAAGACATGGGGGTGACGTAAGTGATTCTCGAGAGGACAAAAGCTTGAATTAATCGAAAGGCCTTCCTTGAGGCTTCGCTTATTGGTGGAAGCAAGCCTGAGCATGTGTATGATCTGACTGATGCTCTGTTTAAGGGGCTGCGAGGATAGGTCACTCTTGGTGTTGGCCTGGAGATGTAGGCCCAGGATCTTGATGCTGGGGCTTAGAATGATGGCCTGGCCATCAAGGAGTATTTCAATGTCTTTCTTGATGTGGCGTTTGGCGTGAGGGCGGATGACAATGATCTCTGATTTTTGTGATGAACACTGGAGGCCACAGGCTTTAGCACATTGGCGTACTAGAAGTGAGATGCCATGGGTTGGTGTGAGCGTCCTTTAATTTTAAGTGCGAATCACTTTTAAGCGACCCCGAACCTTCCGCCGTCCGCATAGCAACAGCTGCGGGTGCGCGCGCTTTTCGTCTTCCTTAGCAACGGGGGGAGATGGGCGCGCGCTGCCTGGCCCAGGCACATACCCACGTGGGAGATTGGCCAGGAATAAGTGCGCTGCCTGGCCGCTGACATGGCACATGCCCACGTGGGAGATTGGCCAGGAATAAGTGCGAATGCACTTTTTAAGCGAGCCTGAATCGTCCGCCGCCGTAGTCCGCATAGCAAGCTGCGGGTGGACGCTCCTCGTCTTCCTTAGCAACGGGGGGAGATTTCCGACGCGTGAGGGCGCTCATAGCGCCTCCTCTCCCCCCTCGCCTACTCTCCTAAAGCCCCTTTACTACTCTCCAGCTCGCAACACCCTCTTCGGCGCGCCAGCCAGGCCACTACACTATATAAAAAAAACAGCATCCGGCGCAGGTTTCGATTTGCGACTTTGCGGCCGCAGCGCGCGCTCTACCGATAAGCCACGGACGACGTTGATATCAGTGTTAGTAACGCGCCTTATATCTTTAACGATCAAACTACGTCGTCAGCGGCGTGCGTTGGCGACTCAGCGGCGTTATAGCGGCTTGATAACTGCGTGGTGTACACGTGATACTACAAACCCGCTAGTTCTGCATTCTCTCACGTGACTGCGCCTCCTCTCCCTTCACTCCGGTCGGCGCTTCGCAGCTGCGGTGCGCTGCGGTGCGGGCGCTCCTCCTCTCGAACTACACGTTAATTCACCAAGATTTCCGCAGAGGGACAAACGAGGCGTGTTAAGCCGAACGTGATCACGAGGGGGTGTTAATGTAACTAACGGGCAAAATGCCACCAAACTTCAACAAACTCCCCCTCATAGCATCACCCCGTGCTTCGCACTTCCTCATACTCCCCTTCGGGGAAATGCGGGGAATTTTTTTTGTAACACCTTGCGCATGCGCAACGCGCGCACATGGCCGCTACACATGCCGTGGGCGGAGCGCACTGCGGCGCGAGAGGTCGCGTGACACTATCACGTGGCATTCAGCGGGAATGCAGGCGGTAAATCCGCAGATGTGCTTCGTGAGTGCTCCCCCTGTCTTCCCCGTTTCCGCGTGGGCTCGTACCTCAATCGGTAAGACAACGGGCTCTCGCTTTGTTACTATATTAGTTGCAGGTGTGATTCCTGGCGGTGCCAGTAACTTCTTTTATTTCTTCGCAGGAGTTTTCTGGTGACACCAACGGTCGCGAAAGAATTTCGGGGGGTAGAGGTAAAAAGCTTTACTTTAATACTAGAGCCACTGTAGGAAACGGAGACTGGTGGCACCGTCTCTTAGTGGTCCTGGGTGTGCACTGCAGTGAGTTTCACAGGGTCACCGCCAGCTGCCGCCAACTCTGTCGCCGCCCGGCGTATCTTTGAATCAAGAGGTGGTTGCCAGTGGTATAAAGTCCGGCGTTTTTCTGTCCCGTGAACACTGCGTTCCTATTGTTTAACGGCTGTAGTAAAATCACCAAAACATCGCTTTTTTTGAAAGCCACATATATTCTCGTTCTATGTTTTTTTTTTCCTGTGCGTTTGCAAACGTTTTCCAAAAAAAAACGTCGCAAAGTGGCATAAAAAATACTTTTGCCTGCCGCGGTGACAAAATATCAGCACAAAACGGCGAAAAAACGGCAATTTTCGGAGCGCGGTATCTCCGCACGGTGGCAATGGGTTGCGGCCATTTTGGTGCCATTGGATCGGCCGAGTGATCCTCGTTCTGGTCCTGGCCATCGCCTGGCCAGACACACAAATAAAGCCAGAAACAGATGCTGAAGCGCGGTTGGCCTTCCGGTCGCTACGCGTTTAAACGGCCCTCCTGATTGAGCGTCGCTGCGGCAATGCAAGATGGCGCCCGCCTGAACTGCGTAGTGCGCGTTCCTGCGTTCATTTGCGCTGTGTCGCTCGGCCAAGTTTCTGTTCAGTCATTTTATCTGCTGTGGTATTCAACACGGACATTATCACGATGGGTATGCCTGAGATCACGAGTCAGATTACGGGAAGACTCGTGGCTCGGAAGGCGGAAGGTCATCGAGCCCTTCGTGGTGCGCGTGACTTCAACCTGGAGGGTGAAACGCGGTGTGCGCGCTTGTGATAGCGGTTCGTGAAGTGAACTTTTTGTCTGATTTGCGATGCTTACACGCTTAGTTATTGCTAAGCTTCACAGTGGACCTGCTAGTCTTGGGAAAGAAACGGCCGACGCGTCAAAAGCTGCAGCGCGCACGACGTAACCGCTGCGCATTGGAGGTTCGCCTGACTGCGCAACCGTGTACGAGTGAACGCCAGAAGTTGTAAGTGATGCTTGCTACATTAGATTTAACCTTCAGAGTGACCTGACAGGCCATGTCAGGGATTAACAAAGTATTGCGTGTTGTCATAAACGAGCGCCGTGGTGCGGGCGAGCCATATCGCTTTCTCGCGCAACGTTTTTCGTGCAATTCGAGTAATCATGCAAACAGGTCTGAGTTCGGAATAAAAACGTGTAGACCGCGTTAAACATGTTTCGCAACTGAACAAAAGTACGTACCATTAATCCCGCACTCCCACGCTTTTTCCGTTAAAAACGTACCTTATTGTCGTAGATACTAACAAATTGATTTTTAAGGGAAATAATAATACCAATGCGTAAATCTATCATTTAGGGCATATTGGCTGTGCTGCGAGAAGTACTGGATGCCTTGAATTTCAAGACTACAAAAAATGTGCATGCATAAAAGTTGAAGTTATGCAGAATAATATACCAAGCTTTAAAGTAGCTTATTTGTAGCCTTGTCGTAGACAAACGTTTTGCAATGAACACCTGCACGTAAGCTGCTGCTCCAGGCAAGGTTATAAGCATAAAATAAGCCAAAAATTAGTTTTCAAATTTAATTAAACAAAGTGTTTCACTTGTTGCCTTTGTGGCAACACTGCAAGGCAAGTTGTCCAGTGCACTACAAGCAACCAGCTAACCTACATTGCATTGAAAGTTATCTTACCATTCCCCCACCCCGTTTGGTCCGCAAACTGGGCTGTGGACTCTTCACAGAGCAGCTGAAAATGATGTTTTGTTAAAATAAAAAGGCTGCAAAAGGCACTCCAATTTTAAGGGAAGGCATTCCAGAAGCCCCGTGTTAAAAGGACACAAATGGCTGCAACCCTAGCGACTTTTGATGAATGAAATCTATGTTGCAACTTCAGAAGCTGTTTTCTCCAAACAGCTTTTTTACCACCGGCCTCGCTTGTTCAAGTGACTTATTCGTGACCGCTAGGGCGATCTTGATTACGTTCTTTGCGTTACATTGTTTGATGAACAGTTAAGGTAGTGACACTTTTTGTTTTCCAGGTTTACTTGTTTAAATTTTGTATTCAAATAGTTTATGCTCTTTATGCCTGTTGTACATTCGCCTCTAAAAAACTGAAAACTAAAGAAATTGTATTTAAATAAACAATCTAAGACTGTCATGACCTCGTCCATTCGTTTTGGGCATGCAAACCACTTCGAACAAGTTTTGCATTATGTTTTATAGGCGCTCAAGCTCGGTACAAGGTGAACAGAAAGAAAATTTTATAAAAAAAATTACGCCCACCTCCCCTCGCGGGAACCCTGGCGTGATGCGACGCTGAGGGGGGTTCAAGCGCAAGCGGAGAGCAACCGTCGACCGAAAGGCCGCCGGAGAGCGGCACACCGGTTATATGCGCAGCGCGCCCGAAGGAGAGGAGACCGCGCAATAGAGAGTACTGCACATGCGCCTGCGCCAGTGTGTCTGCCGCGGCTATGACGCAACACAATCATACACAATCCACTTTAATCCAATCCAATCCAAATCAAATCCAATCCAAGCCAATCCATTCGAATCCAATCCAATGCCCCTCGCAAGAGAGGGGCATCGGAGAGGAGAGGGGGTGAGCGGCGGAGAGCGCAGCTCACGCGGCGAGGAGAATGGGGGAGGGGCGGACGACAACAACGCCGACGACGCTGCATGGACAAGGCGAGTGAATGAGATGCAGTCGCATCTAATAATAAAGTTTTCAAAGTTATAAATTTTTGGAAATATTACATTGAAATTTTTATGGTGTCATCACAGAAGCATTTCCTGTTGCTATGATACTTTTCATCAAAATCAACAATGAAATAAAACAGCTGATTTCGAAAGCCACGTCCCCCCTTAATAATTCGATATTCGGGGCTAAATATTCGTATTCGATTCGTATTCGAAAAATTTGATATTCACACACCCCTATCTCAATGTCGTCATTTTTATCCTTTGCTACTGTCGGGAATCACGGGGTCGCGGCGCAGCACCCGAGAGAGACTACCGACGTTCAAGCTTTTCAGAAGCGAACGCCCCGTGCTGTGCTCGCGCACCAAGCACGTGCCGGTCCTGACTTTATTCTTCTCAACTTTGATGGACGGCGCCAAGGCCCCGGCTGAGAGCGCTGACAAAGGGACGCTGCAGTGCCCCCCGGCCACACGCAATGTCGAATCTCACGTGATGCGAGGCAGGAGTGTGTTGGTTTCACGTGTGGACAGAGTGGAGCCTAGGCCTGCGATGTCTGAGCGGAGTTCGTTGAATGGCGTCTCGAGGTAGGCTGGCTTGAGGTGGTCTAACGAGACCACTTCTTTGCGACCCTTCAACAAGATGGTGGCAAACTTCGGAGTATTGTTATGTACACGGTAAGGACCATCATGGGAAGGTGGAAGGGGCGCCTTCATGGCGTCTCGCCTGAGGAAAACGAGGGTTGAACAGGCAAGGTCAGGATGCACAAAGATGCACCTGTCAAGCGATGAAGGCTGGATCGGGCAGAGTTTTGGAATGCAATCCTGCACGCATTCGAGGTACTGCTGCTGCTGCTGGGGCGGAGAGGCCCAAGGGACGAACAAGTAGACAGGAAGGCGCAAAAGTGCGCCGTAGACGGGTTCGGCCGTTGAACAGTGGAGATGCCGACGAAGGACGGTACGCACGCCAACAAGCGCTCTAGGAAGGTGATCCGCCCACTGTTCTCGATCCACGTGCGCAGTGAGGGCAGCATTGAGCTGCCGATGGAGTCGCTTAACAATGCCCTTGGCACAGGGACGGTATGCCGTGGCACTGCAGTGTTTAGTACCTATCAGGCAGGTGACGTACGTCAAGAGAGTATATTCACATTGCTTGCCTTGATCCGTAGTAATAATGTCGGGGCAGCCGAAGCGACCAACCCATGTTGAAACAAAGGCTTTGGCGACAGTTTCTGCAGTGATTTCCGGAATGGGCACAGCTTCGTACCAACGAGTGAAGCCGCCCATCGTCGTCAGAATGTACCGGCAATCATTAGAGGGCCAACCAAATCAAGATGTACGTTGTCAAAGCGACAGCTGGGTGGAAAGAAAGAATGAGTGAGAGTCTGTGTGGCGGCTCACTTTGGTGGTCTGACAAGCCACAGATGAGCTGGCCCACTAACGAAATCAATGTTGATGCCCGGCCAGACGTACCGTTGTGTAACGAGGCGTTGCGTGGCTAGGTTGTGGGGTGGCATATCTCCTGAAGCGATTGAAAAACAGCACGACAAAGTTGCAGCCGGAACAGAGAGACCAGGTGCAGCCGCTGAACACGTCCCGCTACAGTGAACCAGGCACCAATGAAAATTTGGAAATTTCGGCACAGTAAATTATGTCCACCTGGGAGAGCGCCTTTTTTACAGAGAAGCTGTCGGGAAATCCTGTTAGGTTCCGGTGTCCGAAAATCCCCGACAAATAAATACCGAGCGGACATGAGGGCGTGCCTCGCGGCGACCACCCCACCGTTAAGAAAACAAAATATGCTAAGCACTCGCGAGCACGTGCCTTCGCGGAGACCGCTCAGCGTCCCCGGCGCACGTTTATCAAGCCAAGCATTGGCCAAGGTTTAAAATAAAACTTCAGTGTTCCCCTTATTCGGGCAAACACTTCCAAAAAACTGAAAGAAGCTCACACGTTAGCAACAAAAATAGAGTAAAGGTCGTTGCGGCAGCGAAGAAGAAGCAGATCCGCTGCAATCGTGGACTTCAACCGTCCTGATCGTCCCGAAGGTTGCGCACAGCTGTGCGACCTTTCAATCTTAAATGTTAGTGTACCCTTCATTAATTTTGGTGCTTGGATTTCGTTGCTCCGCGAGATTGTAAACAAAGCGCTGACTGGAAAGTGCCAGAAAGAATAGGGTACGGTCAAATCACGTCAACAAGAACCAAGTTTACCCTTGTGGCCCTCGCGGAGCCCCAGTCAACACGCTTTGAAATATTGCCCGGAAGATTCTCTTCTGAGTTGACGTATTAACCGAGAGCAATAAACAGTTTTGTTAATTTTACGCTCAACTTGTTTACTCCGTCATCTCTACCACTACTTTTTTTAATTTTTCTGTGTCATAATAAAACTTGAATCCAATTATTATTTCAATATAACTAATAAGGTGTGACGGTATATTCAGCCTAACTTCCTACATCAAAGGTACTTTTTTATAAACGGTGATAGCAGGCGCAAACATTGTTTTATCTAAGAAAACAATCTCTTAATGAGTTTTTTGTGTGCTGAAAATTCCCGAAACACAAGTATTCCTCGTGCGAAATGCCCTATGAGAAGCTTATATTCCCGACCAGTTTACTTATGACGAGTTGGCCTAGGATGATGTGGCCTTGTGACGGGTGAGAAAAGACCCATATTCTTCGTACTATATATCCGGCATCGTGTATACATAAAATTTCATAACTTTTCCTCCTCCAGGAACACGCCGCCGTGTATCGCGTCGCCTGTGATGGACGTGGCAAACTCTGAGGTCCAAATTATGTACACTTTATGTACAGGAATATATACATCATATATAGAAGACAACTGAGGTGGCGCGTAGTGGGCCTTATAAAGTGCTTGCCGTGGTCTGACCGGCGCCCCGGGACTGTGCCCCCGACATGTAGCAAGTTGGACAGCAAAAACCATCTCGTTTTCAAAGGGCGAAACGCCATGCTTAGCCCATCGAGGTCAAGAGGGAACAGCCCCATTCAACTAGGCTCAACCCAGTATCAGGCATGCTGAGACGCTTTAACGTTTGCCTGCATTTTGTGTGCGAGGCTGGCTCTAGTGTGCCCTCTTGCTTTAACTCGTGAAGGAAACAACACACATGGAAAAATTTCGTCCACCAAAGCAGCCGTCTGCTCCCGGCCAACAATTCGTCTCTACCCTCTACCCACGCTTCGCTATCAACGCCGCGTAACGGCTACTATTTGGCAGTGCTACGCTACAGCTGCCTTATAATTCGCCGTCGGCTCAGTAGGGCTCGACTATCGCGTTGCCACGAAGAAGTCGGCTCATTTCTTTCTATAGATATGCTTGATAGACAAACGCTGACGTTGAAGCCGGGAATTTTAGAAGCTCAACTCAATGTGGCATGTGGTGGCCAAAGCCTGTACTACAGGCCATGAGCCCGAAAGCAGGACATGATTAAGTATTCAACACACAGCAAAGAAGTAGTGCTGCTTCGATTACCGCATTTTATTTCCTAGTACATACTACAAAGGTTCACCACTAAAAGCATAAAAGCTTTTTTCGCAAGGAAATAAAACAAGAGCGCTTCTTTTTGAGGCACCCTTGCGCTTCTACACAAAATAAATTTGCCGGCAAAAGCATTGCTCGCCTTATTCTGCAAATAATCATTGTCATTTACGCTGTTGTGCGGTCATCAAATTGGTCGCCTCTCCATAAACTAACGATAAATTTGGAGTTGGTTAGGTTTTTGGGTAACCTGCCCCTTTAAATATTTCAAAAATTTAAATTCCAAACGTTAGACTGGAAGCGCGGCCGCATAAACAAGGTAGCACATGGATGGAGGGGGCGCACGTCAGCCCCACTAAACCCCGATTCAAACAAGGTGTAGCGTGTTGTAGTTACGAAGTCTGTAGTTACGAAGTCAAACGAAGTCTGCGCAATAGTCTTATATAGTCACAGCCACATGTAAACGTCTAAGTCCATTTTCTATGTTCATACTTGTCAAAATTGTAGAACAAGAACTAGACATTACGCAAATATCAAACGGAAAATAAATACGCAACGGATATTTACAGGTTTCTTTGGAAAAAAAGTAATAGGTGATTTTGCGAAATGAAAAACTACATCGACTGCAGAAAAAAATCACACTGTTGCCTGCTGCCTCCCGCATCACTAAAGCTTCTGGCGGAATTTTAAGAATTCAAGCGGCAACAGTTACGAAAGGTTCCACTAGACAGGTTCCACGTTCTGCTTGGAACGCACGTGTACTAGGGCAACGCAGTTTTATAAACGTTGTAGTAGGGTGCTTCGATTCACGCACGTCTCCGCCGTACGGCAGCGCTGGCATAAAGGCACCCGGCCTGGAGATGTGGAACGCGGTAAACTTAAATTGACTTGAGCAAACCTTTAGCGTGTTGACTTTGGGAGGCTCGCGACGCAAGAGAGCCAACATGAGAGGTGAGAGGGAAAGCGAAGGGAGGCATTTACTTGGCTAATTTCGACGACTGACTATCGTCTTTTGTCGACATTGTCGAAGAAAGGAGCAGATACGCGGCCACTTTTTAGGAAATATTTCACATGTAGACAACTTCTTTGAGGTGGTCAGAACGTGATGAAAAATTTCTAAACACTAGTTTGAATTTTTAAGTAGCATACTTGAAGATCCCTACGTACGTTTCATGTAATAGCTTTAGTATTCAATGAATAGATTTAATTATAGCTATTTATTGACCCAATTTTTCGGAACAGAGAGTACCTATGCCCTTAGTGACTTCACTAGAAGCAGTGATTTCAAATTTCGAAATTCATTCACTTGCGAAGATGTCATACACCTTCTAAGCAGGACACCCACAAAAATCATTTTTCTTGTAAATTATCGTGTGTTCCAAACAACACAAAATTCATACCCGGAGTGCCTGAAGATACGGCAGATTGCAGTCATATTTATAACACATGTAAGAAACATCGAAGATGGCAAAGTGATAAATCTTCCTGCTCCAAAGTTGAAAGATGGGATCCCGTACGGCAGCGTTGGTCTTGTTTATGTATGCATACGGGCTGTGAGTGCTGGAGAAGGGAAAAAAGTAGTTTTCGCATTATACACTGCCATGTGACGTTGATTTCGTTTTCACTAAGCAACCTTCAGTAACAAAGCATCATTAAGGCCTTGGGATGGCAAAAACATTTGTCATGCACTAACACGTTTGGATAACACAATTCCTGGAGTACGTGTTTTTCATGTTTCGTTACCAGCGTCAGGACACACCATGCTCTATGTACTAGTTTCGCATCATTATCAAGAAAACCAGGCCTGCCTTGTCGACTTCTATGTAATGAAGAAGCTTGGTTTCTGTGTTTTTATGTACGCACGCTTCCTGCAGAAGCTGAATTTTTTATCCTTTAGGATAGGATGGCGTAAAAATGCCCAGCGACTCACGGCTACAACATCGCTGTAAATCTATCCTGCTGAAAGATGCTCACGAAAGGCTAAGCATGAAAACGAATGGCATGAAGGCATTGCCTGTGTGATACTTGTTCGATATAGCTCGTATGAGTGGTGGGAGTATTGTGACTTCAATTTCTCAAGCACGAGAATATGTCGAAGCATCCTTTGTGAAACAAATGAGGAGTACATTGCAGTATAAAGTAAATTTAGCATCACCAAAGGTGCAATATTTGGTGAACCGCATGACGCACCAACTAGAAGCAGCTTCAGTAGCCCCGAGCTCAGAGCCTTATTCGCACAGTGGCTCACGCGAAGAACAGAAGAGGGCTAGAGTTTTTCAGTTATATATGTGCATTGGCCTTATCTTATCGAACCTGAGTGGTTTAAACTACATTGAAGTTGCCACCGAATGTGAAGACGTCGTTTTTATTCTGGTTAGTTGTGCTTTTATTTTATTTTCCAAGGCCTTAAAACACTACTTTTTTATTTTTTTTTCAAGCATATTTAAAGAAACAAACTCTGTAATATAAAACCCGACAGTCTTTTTTGAGTTTTTCAGGCAACAGCAAAGGTTTGTAGGCCACAAAGGATTTAAAGCAAATCTAAGCGTTTAGCTGTGACCAAACTATTTGATCACAGCAACATATAAAATTTTTTTCTCCAGCAGCCAGCTTAATTTATTTCAACCTCTTTCGACCGGTAATGTTCAATTATAGATATTTCTGGCGTCTGCACTTTGACATTGCCTAAAATCCTGACAAAACAGTTGTTGCGTTTTTTCACTAGAAAGCTGTTACGCGAAAGGTAGGCAGTGCAGTGTAGACACGTGCAACGAGTGCAAGTATCTTGGGAACGTGCTTTTTGCACAAACTTGTGTCCACCCTTTTTCATGGCAAGAACACTTTTTGCAACTGTGTACAGACCCTGTGGAGATACAAAGGGCTTTATTTAAGACCCGAAACACTCATAATAATAAAACGATTTGCTGCAATATGCGTAGCATAAAATAATGCTTTGTAGAGATGCCGTTCAAGGGAGAGCAAAACCGTTTTAAAGGATCTAATTATGACTTTAAGCACTCTCTTGGCATCTCTAGTGGTGAAACTTTCGCTACTTACAAGTTCTGTGGGAATTCCAAGCCTGTACCACTCTCGGTCTTTTCGAACCTCCCAGCCATATCGAGGAAATAATTGAATCCTTCATTGTATGGACCTCCAAGTGGGTTGATGTGGCCCTTTTCGAAGAGTGAGTCGTAGAAAATTATGTCACAAAGCCCATCATCCGGAAACTTCGTTGTTCTTTTCAGGCTTGACCGCACAGTGCAGAGGAGCAACTCCGTCGGCATCGGAGGTTCTGGATACCAAGCAAAAAATATCTTGGTAAACAATTAAATGAGGGCAGCAGGCGAGGCACAATCCTTTGGCCTGCTTTCACAGGATAATAACAACCTCAAAATACCAAGTATATTTTAATGCTAATGTCTACTAGTGAGCCTACTCCTTTGTTCAGCTGCTATATCGGGGGCTGAGAAAACCTCTTGCCTGCTGTTAAGAAAAAATTAAGCGCTTATTTCGGAAGTTATCGGCACACTCTCTGAAGATGTGACATCGTGATCATTTGTTGACACAGCCCAACGGATGCCGCCTTATATTTGCAATTTTTCTTCATTCCTTTTTAGGCTTCCACAGTATTTAGGCCCGCGCGCGCGCGGTCCCCGGACTGCTGTTGTAGCCAGTAATTTAAAAAGTTTCACATTTTCCCACTGTAACTCGTAAGATCGTGCTCTTTCTCACCCACAGCACAGCCGGGAGACCAGCTGTGGTTGTTCTGCGTAAGGTGACCCAGGTGATCTGGAATGTTTTGATGGCCATCACTTTCTAGAGTTGCATGTGGAATCATATTCAGAAAAGTTCGGACTCATCACGCTTCAAAATGAGGCACCGTTGACTACTCTCACCATGAGAAGGCCAGTCATTTTCCTGCCCCATCAGCGTGACCCAGGAATACTCTGTGGCGCGAATTACGTAGACGCAAACGACTGCGTCTTCATATACGTTAGTAACCACAACCGCTGCGATGCACCACCCATACTCTTCTAACTGAACTCCTACATTAAGGAAGCGCTAAGGCGTGCTTTGAAACACGTAAGAACAGTCTCATTGTCTGGGAACTTTTAAAGAAAAAGCCGAAAGACGTGTTCGAGATGTATACGAGTGTCAGCATATTGTACCGCTGGACTATCCGTACTGCCGGACCACAGCTATTGTGCGTCGTCCCTTAGGACCTCGGCACCTCTGTGCTTCAGCAGGTCCATGACATGCTAATTGCTGGACGTCTCGTCATCTCTCGCAGGTATGACCAAATACACCGCCGATTTTTAATCCCGGCCGGTACCATTTCCCCACCCTGAAGATCAGGGCTTGCGACCAATGCCACGCAGAATGACATGAAGCTCTCCTCCAGCAGCGCAGAGCCACGCTCTTGGACCTGGTCTGGGAATCTTCCTCCATTTTTCATTGTCCACTTCGTGCAACAGCTTAACTGCTGTCGGATCGAATTAAAGCACGCGTTACGCAGTCATGTGCTTTTACGACGGGCTGTGCGACCAACGCGGCCTACTTTCTGCTTCAAGATAACATTCCGCAGAATGGGTCCCCTTAGCAGATGCTGGCTGACCGTGACATACCTTCCTCTCCCTATCGGTTGGAAATATTTTACTTTTTGTTCTACTAAACACACGGTATCTTCAGCGTATTGCACTCTCACAAACAGCCTTACAGAAAGACCCTATCTTGATCTAACTGACATGCTATCTGGGTACATTTTTTCGGAACGTCTAGGGTGGGACCTTGCGTGGATTTCTATATTTCTTCACCGCACAATACGGCCGGATTTTTACCATTTTTTGTAATACCAGTTATCCCTCCCTACGACTGACAAGCTCATACCGATGTCAGAAGACCCACCATTACTGCGGCCGGAGCACCCCGGAATGCCACTGCTCACGGTAATCACGCTCGGCAGACAGCCCGCTACCGACTTTCATCACAAATTTTCAGAAGCCAATTTATGGCTTCAAACAACGGCTCACGGACTTCACTCTGGGATGCCTTCTTCTCGAACAGCTGTCCGCCCAGTCAGGTGTTTTATAAAATGGCCGCCCCGCTACTTGGGTCTATACTGCGTACAAGAAGTGACCCACGTCACGTACGGGATCTCTCATGTTGTCCCAACGTCGTCGGTCTTTCTTCGTCAGGCAGTGTTGCCGTGGTACATGTAATGCCGTACCATATGACTGACGCAGATTTGGGATATCCCCGCAACACCACTCGATCCGACGGTGGAATATAAGGAAACCACCCGGAAATACAGAGGACAGAGATAGGCTTATAGAGGAATTCAAGCCGGTTGAAGAGAACGACGTTCGGAGAAGTGTTCTGCTGGAGCCGAGGGAGGGTCGGTTGCCAGTTGTGTTTGCTAGCGGCGGCTAATCATTTCCTTTTGTGATCATCGTAAATACCCCAAATTCATTTTAACAGAAGAGTTGTTTAGGCTTTAGCTTGGTCCATTCGCATTCGCAAAAATACAAAAAACTCCTCCGGCTCCACACGCCAGGCACTACCTTCGCCCAGGTGCGTAAGCGGACCCAAGCCTCGCCTAGCTATGTCGTTGTCACGCGCGCCGTTTCATCATGACCTTCGCGAACACCCTGCAAGCTAACCTGTTATACTACACTATAGCCCAGTATTCATAGACTGACCTCTTGCGTGCTCTTCTCCTCGCCCGTACATCACCATTCGCGCCAGAAGTGGGCAGGCGCAGCACTGCGGGCGCGACACATGTCAAGTTTGCTGACAGGTTGCAACGGTTATAGCACGTCCTAACGCGGTCCATTTTGGGAGAGATGTGAAAGCCTCCGGAGAAACCTGCCTGCCAGTCTAGAAAACTTTCCGCAGCAATTTTGGAAATACAGGCTAGGTGTAACACCCTGGTCTCCGAGGAAGGAAGATGGGCCACCAGCCCTGCTGTCTTACAGTACCACTAGGGCATCTCATCGAAGGCAATTTCGAAGGAACTTTTATCTCATCGAAGGCAATATCGAACGCAATAATTGTTTTTCTTACTGTCCTCGACTTTCAAATAATACACGTAATAATTATCCTATCAAATCCTTATACCGCCTCTATTATTATCTATTCGGCAATTCTTAGAACATTCAACACGTACTTGTCGCAGCATAGCTAGGCTAGTCCTATTTTAAGAACAGGAATTGTGAAAGTCTAAAAATTCTCTTCCTTGGGAAACAAATGTGTCCACTTGGCAAAAATGTTTGTCAGACCATTCATCAACAGAGACCTATGATGCACAGAAGCCGCCAACACTGCAGCGGAGAGGCGTAACATGAGCATACCATGCACTGCCATTGGCTGTTGAAGCACTGCGTTCGATATGCTGCAGACTTGGATGCTAACAAAATGAAAACTTGAAGCGTAGTTTCCCAGTTCCTACTGACGACTCGCCATCACACGATGTTTTGACACCTCTTTTCAGTACCCATTCGTGTCGTAAATTCTACTGCGCATCGGGTGCAGGGCTGAGTAGGTGGCAAAACATGGCGTAGGAAGAGCTGCGACGAAAAGAACACACTGCTCGACAACACGAAAGAACCATATCCAGCCACCAATGCTGAAAAAGCAACGACAAATAGCTTCGGAGGCGGCTAGAAAAGGACATGCGGTTGGCGCAATTTGTCAGGGGCGGGCATGGGAGAGAGATTAAGAACGACTGAAGATGTGTATTCACGTGAATGGGGGCTACAGCGTCAACTGCGCGGGGACATGGCATCAACATTGGCCCTGACCCAGTTCGAAACATTTCATGTAGTGGGCTTTTAAAGAAAGAACAAGGCATGCGCGTTCATGTGAGCCTCAAAATTGGGGTTAAATTGCTCACACATCCTCGTAATTCTGCCACAGTTCCACAAATCATGTTGTCAGACATGTCGGTTTACACTGGATGCTACTCTTTGGGCAGAGAAAACCATGACGGCGTCGACGAGGTAAGCACTGCTTCATTCACGTCTCGTTTACTTCTTGTTTTTTCTGCGACTCCTATTCAGTTTTGCTGTGGCGTTTTAAGATAATTCTTTCCTCTAACTATTGCAAAGAACCGTAGAAGTAACACTTCAGCAGAATCTAACCTTAGGTAGGACTCTTTAGTACGAGTTCGCAGAATTACGAGTTAATAAAAACGTACGCTTTGCTGAGCGAAGTCCACTACTTTCCAAACTTTTTCACTCACCTGTGCCTCTACCGGGCCTCGTAAAATTAACGTTGATTTGAGCGAACGTACCCTCTTGAATAATAAACCCCAACGAAACAATAACTACGAAGGACCTGTCAACAAAGTGATAGGAGAAGCGCCGGCAAATTGACATCACCGGCATTGGGTCTGCACGGGTTCATCTGGGAGCATTCGCTTTTGCGGAGCCGTATATTTCAATCCTAAATCGTTGCCTACAGAATACGAACAATTTACATTAGTTACAACGCTGTGGCACCATTTTCTGTCAAACATAATTCGCGGACGACGCATTTGAATGGAGGAAACTAGAGCTCTGCTTAGAAGTCAGAAAAATAGTGGACCACAGTACCGCGCTGGTAGAAAAACATAAACCTTACGAGTTTCTAGGCATAGCCGTTCCCATAAATTTATTAAGCAGTGCATTGAACAGTTACTAAGATTATACAGTGGTGAAAACGACCAAAGTGTCTAATGTAACGTGATAGGCCGCACCCCAAGGTGGCAACCGGCCGCGCGCATTGTCCTAAGGGCCCGTAGTGGCCATCAGGAATGAACTGTCTTTTCCAGCCCGTCATGACATTCTCTAATGCTTGTCACTGAATTCAGCGTATTTAGGATTTATTAGTGAATCCTGCTTGTCCAAGGCAGTAACGGGATGTTGCATGTGCCAGTCCACGACTACACTAAGGCCGGTTATGTCAACATTTTTAGGCACTTTGGCGTAAAGTTGAAATAAACCGGTAGTGCTTGTTTTAGTATAGTTGTAATGTATACAAAAACCATGCAAATCCAGCTTCCAGGTTGTACAAGTTGCCAGTTGCCAGTTGTACAAATCGCAAAGTACAAGTTTTTCTTGACAAAAATACAATAACACCCAAAATACACTTTGTTATTCTAGACATTATCCACATTCAATGCAAACTGAAACAAACGCGCAAGAATAACAAAAACGTTATTATAACAACTTCAACTTTCTGTCGACAGATGCTGGCTATTCAACATTTTCCGTGCTTTCCCAAGTTTTCATCAGCGTTGGAGGCTAAACGGGGTAAGATTCCTAATGTAAGGGACCGACTGGAATTCGCTAATGTGTAGTAATTACTCTTGGCTGATGATTGTGACATCAGTAATGACTATGTCAAAGATGGAGGCACAATTATTTCTCTTATGCGAGTACCCAAGAAGAATTTCATATCCAACTGACCTACCACCATGAACTGTACTCATAGCATCTGCTTGTATAGAAGGTAGACATCAGACCCTGGGCTGTCTTGGAATTACAAATAATGAAAATGTAAATATTTAATAATCCAAAAAGCAGCAGTGGGGCCAGAACAAAAAAATATTTCTGGTAGCAGCATTTTTATGGATGGGAAATTTATTTTACAGAACCACACTCAACACTGGCTGTCCATTTTAACTTTTATATGAATCTTGAATAATGGCCAAACACTTGATTCGCATTACGGATTATCAGATTGTAACTTTCAGTCTGTGTCTGAATTCAACTAACATAAGAGCACATAGAAATAAACTACTCGTAGAAGTCCCAAAAAACCAAGGGCTACAAACATTGCTCATCAAAAGCTACCATGAATATCCAAGCTTCATACCTCGTCGCCAGGCTTTTAAAGGTGTTTGTAGCTAACAGCCATTTATTCTGTCTGCAGGCATCTCCAAAAGTGGCGTTTAGTCGCGGTGATATAGAGCCACCAATATTACGTAAACACTACAATATTGCGGTGGTCCGCTCAATTACATAGTGAAAAGACTACTGCAAATAATTTGTGTCCTGAGTAGCGAATATAGTTATAGGGCCACACCATCTGGACACTGCAATGGTTTCACTACGCTCAAAAATAATACAGCCAAAACCAATGTGCGTGAAGCTTTGTTTCAAAAAGCACGCGGTTTGAGAACTAAACATAGGCTGGGTGCACCGAACTCTCTCAGTTCCACGTTTAAAAACAGGGGGCAGATTGCGCACGGCATACGCAAGGTACTTACGAGTCGTCGTACTCCCTAGGGCATAAAAATGGCTGCGTTAACATTTTTTGGTCAGATACGGATACTGTATGCACAGACTTCCAAAAAACAGACAGAAGTGGCAGCTTAGAGGCTAGCACTTTATAATTCGTACACAAATTTTAAATATTTAGCTATTCTGAATATCTTACAGGCCCCGAAGAGCATTGCGTGAAGAGTGTGACCGAGTACAAGAAAACGGAGCGCACAAGAATGTAACAGCGTTGGGGACAGAACATATATAACAATAAAGAATATTTTGTGAACTGTCGGAATATATACAGAGTACAACCAGCAGCTTGATATTAGCTGGGGTAGAAGAACGAACACAAGCCGTGTGAAATATTTATTAAATCATCTTATACAATGGTCATGAAGTGTAAGTAGTGTAAAGTACACTGTACAAACGCGCAAATTAGTCAAATATAAAGTTTAAAATAAGTTTGCAACTGGGCGATAAGTTGATAATCTGTAGGATAAGCTTCTTTTAGCGAAATAACTATTGACTGGCTCATATTACATGTAACGGTTTATTAAAGAGGCGATAGTGTCGCAAAGATTATACTACCATGGCATTGATCTCTATAGCACGGGGTAGTTCAAGTAACGGTGATTTTCGTTCGGGTAAAAATTAATAATAAAGCCCAGATGCAGGTTCCTAGGTGATTCTGCTAGAAATATGTACCGCCTACCCACGTTATTAGAATTTTCAAGAACGAACAAATTAGCAATCGTTCATTGAGTTTCTAATAACCCAGAATAACTTGCTTTATTTATGTATGGCAGTCACCATTCCGGAATATAAATCGCGCAGCTCAATTTCATATCTGCTACATCATTACATAGGCTAGATGTGTGACCATACAGACAAATCAGACTAATTAAGAATGGACAAAAAAATAGGTACGCCAATGTAAAGAAATCCAAAGATGCGTTCTGCCAGTTTCGGCGTGGGCAACCTATGAATTTTCATGGTTTTCTAGATTGTGGTTACAAAAGGAGAACATAGCCAATATAATACAAAACTATTATACATATTCCCAGAACAGCTGTTTGAAACCAAAACCCATTATATGTTAGCTAAGCAAAAATGCACCACATTTTGTGCCAGTTACGCCTAGCATACCGCCGTGTAGAGGTAGGTAGTTCACGAGGAGAACACCGCCAAGCTATAGAATACCCTAGAAGCGAAAATGGCGAGCACTGTTCAGAAGGAATGCCAAAAAAACTTGAAATATAGTCGTTGCCATTACTGGCAAAATAATGATATAAAGTTGCCCTTCAGTGCTAAATCTGTCCGCGGACTGCAGTATACCCCAGTTCTGGCCACACCGAGTACATTCTCCGTCTGTAGCGTACTCGGCACGTCAGTTGTATATTTCTGACTGCAGTAATATAGACACACCAGAGTAAGTTAAAATATAGTGTCGTTTTGTCGTTCTTTTAGGAGCACCTCTTGAAAGTGCACGTCTCAGCGACGCAGCATAAAGTTCAAGATTTTAACTGCGAGATGTCGTGCCAAGCTCAGACAAGTAGGTCGGCCTGTTTCTATAACTATAATCGATATCTATAATTTGGATTGCACACTCAGGTCATTCACACGATTCAGTTAGCGGTATTGGTCAGCCGGGACAAAAAAGATGCTTGTCACAGGAATTCTATAATTCCAGCACAATAATTCCTTTTATTACCATACCACTGCTCTTCTTCGAAGTAAGTTGTTGATAATTATAGTTCAGTGGCAGCTAGTTCATAAAGAGTAGCGAACAAGAAACATGTCAAAGCCCCGTGTTGTCCTGTTTGCGTTAACGTTCGATTTCCAATAAACACACCTTTCTCATTTATCGCGACCCAAAACATGGATACGGAACATGAGGATTCAAAACAGTAAAAGATATTCGATTGTCACGGCTGAGCACGCAATAAAGTGTTGAACGTGCTTCAGGTTTTCTATTAAACTTGTGTTCTTTATTTTTTAAACGGAATTAGGCTATGTGCCCTTTCGCAATTCGGGATTACCAAAATTCCCTGTAAATACTCGTTAGAAAGGAATCTGGACGAATGTGGTAAAGAAGGTTTTCGCAGTCTGTGGGGCTAATTTTTCCACGGTTCTTCTACAGGTAAGACACGCACTAGTTCCGGGGCCCGGTGTTCGCGATCACCCTTCCTTGGTACGGAAACATGCCAAATAGATGCCGTAGAGAGCCAGCCAATCACCACAAACCATTCCAACCATCTCGCTCTAAAGACTTCTTTCAGCGCAGCACAGGGTGGCTCTCCAGCGATTTAAAAAGGCTCGCAATTTCGCCATCCCTGGGTCCCGTTGGAACGCCTATTCCGCATTACAGCAAGCTGCCCCTAAAAGAATATGCATGGCAGGAGCTAGCCCAAAAGATTTCACCCATGTTGTCCGCTTCACTGCGCTACATAAAACATGGATTGAATTACGACGGCTCTTGGAAAGGAAGTATTTTGCACCATCTTCAAGAAATTTCGTTTCACGAAAGCGGCACCGTAGGCCTCTCTGAGATACTGCAGCCAATCCAAGACGCAGAGGACAGTGACACTTGCCACAACAGTGTGAATTACGCCCCCAGAAGTCCCGGTTCTTGCCATCCACCGCGATAAGTTTCTGGAATATCCTGATTCACGAGGATCATCCCAGCAGAGTATGCTTGTGTGCACAGCAACAGAGAGTGAAACTCTTCATTTCCATCTCTGTATTGCTGTGCACACAGTTTCATCTCTGTTTCATCAGAGATAAAACAACTGATTCGTGACATCACGGCATGGCACATTACACGTTGCGTGGTTACGGGCTTGTGTGTTATAGGCACTGTGGGTGGCTATTAAGCGACTATAGAGTGTGCTAGCTCGTTCGAAAGTGCATTTAAATGGGCTGTCGCACCAAAACATTTTGTGAACTTCGCAGCACTTCTGTTTTTATTGCAGCCGAGATGGCAGTTTCATTACCTGAGAAATGCTACTGCACTTCACGTGCATGCAGGAAAGGTAACAGGCAAGAAGCAATCACTTTCGGGAATATTGGAGCGAAAAACAGCCGCATACACAGTGAACACTCTGCAACTACAAATTGAGCATATGTAACGATCATTTGTAACGCAGCGGGCGCAACATACTTACCGAGAAGCAATATGTCTCCAACTTAAAATAAAACCGCAGCAGCACAAAATTAGTTTCCCACTGCTCAGAGTGTACAAAACGGCTGATAAGACACACGATCATTCGCTGATGTTTCGCCTTCAAACAGCAGCCCAGCCTGCTTTTATTAATTATAAGCAGTCATCTATTTTGTAGATTTGTAGATGCCGTTGATTTTTTTAAAGCTTTCGACCGTGTTCCTCATCACAGGCTCCTCGCTAAACTTCTCTGCTTAACATTCACTCTAACATTTTGTCATGGGTAAAAGATTTTCTTTCGTCGCGAATACCGTGCACGCCCGCTAACAATGGCACCTCTTCTTTCAAACATGTAACTTCCACAGTACCCCAGGGCAGCGTACTGGGGACACTTTTATTTTTAATCTATATTAATAATTTTCCATCCTGTGTCTCTTTCCAAATAAGAATTTTTGATGATGACTGTGTGATTTACCGAATAATTTCTCGTGATAACGACCGAAAGACTTTGCAAACCGATCTTGACGCTATCAATGCAAAGGGAACAGAATGAACGCAGACTCACAACTTTAGTGGAAAAACTAACATGAATACGCACTATTTCTTACATATGCACACAAACCAGCCAGTTTTTTTATAGTGCACCCTCCTGTTTAAAAGTGCAACCTCATTGCCGTAGAAGGTAAGTAAAAGCTCCCTGACACAATTTTGCGACAGAATTTCTTACACAAAATCTGCGACCGTCCTGTTCTTTTTGTTTTATTCCTGTCTTTCATGCACAGTTTTTCTACTAATAACATCAGCACCAAGTAACCCAAAACATGCTGTACTAGCGACAACACCAGTGCAATAGACCCTGAATCAGCCTTTTTTTACTTTTTTGTTTGCAGTTAATGAGCTCAAAAATACACGAGCACACTATTACAAATACTGGCTCGTAGTTACTGAGCATATGTTAGTCACAGGACTAACAGTAGTGTCAAAGCGTTTTTGAATGAACTAGGGAGTGTACATGGTTAAATCATTTGTTGAAGAGAAAAAGCTAAGACAGCAGTAAGTGCATACGGAGCAGCAAGCAAGAAACAAGTAAGAAAATATCGTTGGTTCTTTGAATTTGTTTCTGTTCGGATTTCGCATCAGATTTTGAACACCTCCTTTAATGACAATGATGTGGTCCCACTGATATGCAGAAAAGTGTTATCAGGATTGGAGGAAATAGGCTATCTTTGCGACTGAGCCCACAATAAAATTAAATATTGATCGTGCCTAAGATCTTAATTGGATCAATCATACATTTGATCTAATTTAAAACAAAAGAGATACTGTGGTTTCATGGAATGTAGACGACCAAAATAGCAGGGAATAACAGCTAACCCGGATTGTCGTTATTCTGCAGAAATACGCCTTTACGGCAGTTTTGTTTCTTCCGAAGTTTTTCTTTGGCTTTAAAAATGTTTGGTACAATGTTGTGATGCGAAGAAATCCAAAGAACGAAAATGCATGCCGATAAAAATTAGGCCACCAGAAGACGAATGCAGACGACAAAAGAACGTGGTGCCAAGGTCGTTGGCGCCAGCGCTCTAGCTGAAAACATGATCTCGGACAAAACACCGGCTAATTGGAACCTGTCAGTGACAGCGGCCGGTGGCAGAGGCGATCCCGTGAAAAATAACAAGTCAGAGGGTAGGGTGCAACCGAAATGCACGGCGGTCAGGCGGTCGGTCCTGTGTTGTGCTCTAACAGGTCCTCCACAATCATAACCTCCAGGACTTCCCCTACGCGTGCGAGTAAGATCGCCGGGCATAGGTAGAAGGCAGCAACACCCAAAGAAGCTTCGTTAGCTGCTCTACGCTACTCGTCATCTGAACCTTCAACAGTGCAACACCATGACTATACCTCTGGGTCATGAGGCGGGACAACCCCGCTCCAGCAGCGAACCCGTACTGTGCTTTATTCCTTCACTCTTGGACTCTCGCTTAGTTTGACGTTTATCTTTTCCTCTACCGCATAGTATTGTTACCCTGTGCTAGCTTTTCGTTTGTGTCTTTCCTGTGGCTGTCTCATTTTGGGTTTCGGTTATTATATAAACGTAGTCTCATTTGCAGAGTAATCTTCTTGTGTTTATTATTGTCTCGGACATGACCATATATACTACTGGTGGATTTTAAACGCCTCAGCCTACTCATGCAAAGCGAACCCCAAAAAAACAGGGTGCGCGTTCGCGTATGGACATTTCTTTGATTTGCTTTGCTCGCTCTCTGTGAGACACAAAGAGAGAGATTGCGTAGGAAGTTGACGCAACGAAGGTCGCATTCTATTCTTGGGCACAGTAATAGTTCATACGCGCTTTGAATAACCTAAGTTCACAATTATGTTTCTCTTGCATCATTTTTCAATGTTCAGGTCTACGCCTCACAGCAAAGCGATTCTGGTAGCATGCGTTAATTTTACCTGATGTTCAGCAAGAAGGACGCAGTAGTATCAGAACATCCTGACTTACTTGATTCAGTCGTCCCTCCTGCAACAAAGAGGTCCCCATTTTTTACCTATGTGCCGCAGATAAATTTAACGAACAAATTCTTGGAGTGGGTATATTGTTCACTTTATGTGAACACAAACTTGGCAGTGATTACTCCTCAGTCAAAACAGCGGAATCAGATTGTTATTATTCAGTAGCCTCGAGAGACTAGACGTACAGATGAATATGAGTGAGTGCAAAATACACTGATATTGCTCCTTTATTTGTTACTACTACCAAAAGCTGTTCCCTGTAACTAATTTTACGACAGACACAAATTACGCATGTTCTGTGCTCGTGGCAAGTCCTTAACTGTAACAATGTTTTAGGTTTGATTGCATTCAGCACGCTGATTTTGCCCGTGTCGGAAGTGTTACAAGTTTCGGAATGAACGTTTTTTAGCGTGTATTTCCATGAAGATCTTTGTTGGACGTCTCATGTAACTTATGTAAAACACAGTGTATCCCAAACAATTGGCACCCTAACAAGCTTCGCATGTTATCACCTGAGAACCTAAAACCCCAACTTTACCACTGCTTGGTTCACCCAAGCCTACAATATTGTTTACTAATTTGGGGCGCTACATCAAAATCAAATATACATGTTCTCAATTTATGCGAAAACGAGGTTTACGATTCATTCACAACTCATCAAAATGACGTCTCTTCGTATTTGTAAATGTAGCTACATGTTAACTATTAAGGTCATATATATTCAACGCCTACCCGAAATAGCCTTGTTGAACTTGAAATCAGACCCAGAAGTATTTTCATCATTATATACTTATACTGATCCACATTACAGCCTCAGGTACACTCCACTTAAAAAAATTCGGACTAGGATAGAGTACGGCATGCAACTGCTTCACTGGAAGATACCAAATTTTTTAAATATGTATCCGTTTTTACTTGGTGTGATGCAAAGCTGCTCTTCTTAGTTAGCCTTCCGAAAGAAAGTTAAACGGCTTCTGCTCGAGCAGTATTGTCATGTTCTTCCCTCTCCTCTTTTGTTATTTCTTTTCTGTTATTGTAAGCGTGTATTTTGTGTAAAAATGTTTCTGTGTTGTAATCACTGCAAAAACAATATTTCTCGTTATGTAACAAGAGTTATTTTATTACGCACATTTATACTTACAAATTGGAATTATGAATACTGTTCAGACTCCAGAAATGGATAGAAAGTGTGTATGGTTAGCCTGATGTTGTTCTATAGTCGTATATTGAATGGTATTAGGTTTGAATTACAACTTGTAAGCCGATTGCGTTTTTGTAAAAAACTGCTGCTTGTGTATTTGTGCCGCCTAGAACTAGGCGCCTAGTCAGGCGAATTTAAATGTCACCTTTTGCCATAGCCCCAGGGCAACCTCTTTTCGTTGCCGAAATAAACAATGCAAATGAAATCACTTGCTTCTCTCTTTGGTTCTTTTTCTTTGAAGTCACCCTCGACCTAGGAAAATTCTTCAAATGTATTTTAACTGGAAACTGTCGAGCCACCTCGTCAATATCTAGGGCCCCCTGAAAACGCATAGTTTCAATCAAACGCCTTGTGCAATCAAACAGCTTTCCTGTGGTACATTTTTCTTGGCTATAAAGATTTTTTTACTTGCCATTTTTATTGGGTGTGGCGACCTTCATTTACCGGCTGTTTTTATTTGATGCTTCACTTCACCATTTGCGTGCGGGACATCTCTGTTGGCTGCAATATTCAACCTTGAGAAGCATACGGCTTTTGGACCAGTTTATGGTAATTCAATTTTATCAATTTTTGGAGCACGAACACAAACTTGGCACTTCAGAACTACACACGCACTTACAACGGTGGCATGTAATAACACAGCGATGCAAAAATTAAGGTTGACAAAATATGCGTTAAATAAAACAAGTTTATTTCTCGTGACTACGACGTGATCGGGTTACCTTCAGGCTTAACTTCTCCGCAGAGTGATGTCGCCTGGGCTATTTATTGGGACATAACCTTACAGTATTTCACTACTGCCAGTTTGAAAAGTATACCAGTATAAATATGGGATTTTAATAACTTTCTTACATTTGTTTGTTTTCTAGCAATAATATACAACGTGCATTGGTATGTCCATGTGAACAAATTATCCGACAGTAATAAATATTTGTATTAGAGCTTGATGGCTACAACGCTGAATTGGGGATAACATGGGAACCATACACCAAGACGCAGCAAGGTGCTACTACGAAAGCAGTGGTCTCAGTCCTCAGGAATCAAAGATAGCGCGTGGTAAGAAAACTGCAGTTGGCACAAGTCCCGATTTGCGCAGTGCCCCTTTACCACCTAACGTAAGTCTGGGGTGCAAAAGTGCCGGGCAGCGTGTCGTTACTGCGGGCATGAAACCACCAAAACCTGCCCACACAATATTACAGCCGGATCGGTCCCATCGGTGCTGGACGTAAAAAAAAGTATACGTGTGCTTTTGTCTTCGAGGGACTCAAGCCCGCTCAAATTATCCAACAAACTTTTACAGCGAGGCAAAATATCACCAAGATCCTGACTTTATCATTCGGAGCCGACAGTATACTCCACACCGCCCACGCCGCTCTCGCAAGTTTTATACCTCTCGCGCGAACCCATCACTTCTCACAAGTAGGCTGATAACAGTGCTGGAGCCGATATCAGTAATCGCAGGATCCACGCGTGCCGTTTACCTGGCAAACAGCGGGAGTGGAATGAGCGCCGGCAAATTGCAGGCCACCGCTGTTGCCAACTCAAGTACCACCTCGTAGAGTAGCTGTGAGTTCATCCCGGATGAAAAGCAACTTTCCTGCTTGAAATGCCAATGTTAGACATTAACAATACCACTACAATTCACTACAGGAAACCCAGGGATAACAAAACCCGCCATACCCACAGCGTATTCTCTGTAAACTTCATCAAGGGCTTTTGGCCGAGGGACTAGGGACTTTTTGGCCGATTTGTGTGTGCGGCTTGAACGACGGCCGGAGCATTGGATTCACCGTCGTTTTTTACGTCAAAGCGCGCGTACACAGCCAGGTGCTTTTTTATGCAGCCATTTAATAGGGCCGGGCTGCGTCGGTGTGTTTTGTTACACAGACAGAGCGATGTTCTGTTCGAAGAATTTTCTCTTTTTTATGATATTTACGTCGGTTGTAGGGCAAAAAGGAAAAGAAAATTTTTAATTGATGCAGAAATGTTTAGGAGTGTTGAAATTTAAAAGAAAAAATAACGTTCTTAAACTAGACCGTGCATTATTTATTGCTTTGTTTTCTTTTAAAATTTTTGGTTAACCCTTCGTTGGATTTATGTTCAAGTAACCGCACTCGTGTTCCCGCAAGGCACGAGCATACAAGACCTCTTCTACTCGAGTTTATAGAACAGGAGAAAGCACAGAAGAAAGAACACTCTATAAGAAA
>CM023457.1:77321055-77541055 GCA_013339765.2 Haemaphysalis longicornis | reverse complement strand
ATGTATTTCCAACGCATCCAAATGCAAAATATCAGACGCGAACACGTCGCAAAAGCAACGGCGACCGTGGTGAGCGGGCCGGAGACTCCCGCGACTGCTTTAGAAACGGCCGCTAGGGGGATGTGGGTGGCGTCCCTACAGGCAGCGCTCGAGGAGTATTGCAAATTAAAATATAGCATTTTCGCCCGCGCTGCGATTCTCCCTCGTTCTTTTCCACCTCCTCCCACCACGCGAGCGCGATTTCCCATGATGCCCCGCTTCTCGCTGCCGTCTGCAAAACGATCCGGTTGCGGGCGTCGTCTGCTACTGCAATATTCTGCGCCGCATCATCGCTCTGGGACGGGGCCGTCAGACTTTCTTCGTTCTATTAAGGCCGTTGTTTTTTTCCTCATTTTGGTCATGAATCCTGCACTACTCTCACGGCTGAAAAAGCTGATGGAAGGAATGGGGCGGGATTGGATTGGAAAAACTTTTTTGGGGCCTGCGAATGAATTCCCGTTGCTAGGTCTTCATGACTTGGCCGGAGTCGTCACCGCAGATGCAGCCAACCCGGATGGGGGTCCTCCGTTCCCCGTCACCGGGTCGCCGGGGTCTTCTTGCCTGGCCAGCGCCACGATGACTCGCTGGACAGCCTGGAGTTGAAAATTTTGGTCTTCAGTCCGCACCGCCTCCTCGAAGGCCAGTGGCATCGTTCTTGTGTTTGATTCGTCCGGGTATGCGAGGCAATCCCAGACGATGTGCTCGAGTCTTGCTGGAGCTTTGCGACACACCCGACTGGTGGCATCAGGGTATGTCTCCGGGTACATCTTGTGCTTTAGGTAGGTCTTGTGCTTTAACGCTTCCACACTACGCCGAAAGATCACGCGAAAAGAGAACGACCCTGTCACCACGCGTTCGCGGCGACGACGTGTCGTGGTACTTATGACAGTCTGAAATATGTGAGCTAGTAACTAAAGAGTCGCCTTAAAATTGGTTAGAGTGAGCACGTACATGCGTTCCGAACCAAGGTCGGTTCATGTATTGCTTATTTGTCAGCTCGTTCGCGCCAATGTCCAGCTCGGTGGTATAGTGGTAACGCCATGCGCGTGCGTAGACAGGTAATTTTAGTATTCCATTCCGTTATTTCGATCGGTTCTAAACATTTATAACCGTAACAAAAAGCAGCCGATGGGTTGCCCGGTACTGTGTCGTGCACTCAATTTCCGCTCCTCCCCTCCTGCACACTTCTACTGACCCTGTGTTTGTAAACTACTAGACAAGTACACCGCAACAGATATTACCGGCGGTCTCGGAAGAGTATCAGTTTTCTGGCAGTGCGCGCCTGCCTGTTTTTCGACTGTGCATATGATGGCACAAAACAATTAATCCACCCCCACTTTTTCTCCTGATGGTATGGAGCCCGTACTATCTCTATAAAGGCTGTTCGTTCTTTTTTCGCGTGCTCATAGCTCAGTGCTGTCAATTGCGATATGTGAAGGGTTTGGCTGCCAGCCCCCCTCCTTCCCACCTCCCCCCACTCTTGCCTTGTGTCTTAATTGTTTAAGTGAATGGGAAGAAACTATGTTTACTCTATATAAAGACACACCACTTCTGAAATATACACCAACCAGGAGTTCGTCCTGTAAAAGCACAATTGTCTTTTTATTTATACAAAGCACGGGCTTAACAGTGAACAAACAGTGCCTATGACTTAAAGGAGCCATGAAGACAAAATACAAGTTCGTTTTATTCGAGAGATTTCGTGTTTTATAGTGTCTCCAACACTTGCCCGGCAGCAAATGATGCCGTATTCAGAGAAAAATAATCAATTTACCGTAAAAACCCGCGTATAATACGAGGTTTTTTTCCAAATTTTACTCTGTTAAATTTGTGCCTCGTATTATATGTGGATCCCAAAGTTTTCCCCCGAGAATTTGCACTTTCGGTTTCAGCGGAGGGAGCGCCATCTTGCTGTGGCGTTAGCTGGCTGCTGCTTCTCTCAGCCGGCGCCATTTTGATTGTTTTGACTACGCGAAGGATCTCGGCACGTTCACCGCAAGTCTATCACGATGTCGGGTGCACGAAAAAAGTATTCGGCTGCAATTAAAAGAAAAGTTATTTTATGTGCCGAGACCATCAGAAATTGCGCTGCAGGACGGCAGTTCGGCGTCACCGAAGGCAGCATTCGTGGGTGGAGGAAAGCAACTGGTGCTTGACTGGATAAAGTTTGTGTGGTGTCGGCGGCCTGGAGCACTGTTGGGGATTCCCGTCAGTGCTCGTGTTGGACGCCTTTCGCTGCCACCTGGCCGATTCCGTGAAGAAGTTGTTGCGCGAACCCCGCACCGAACTCATTGTCATGCCAGGAGGAATGACATCCCAGCAGCTGCAACCGCTAGACATTTGCATCAACAAGCCTCTCAAAGACTGCATCGGGTCCTGCTACCAAGAGTGGATGAGGACAGGATACCCGTAAGTGACAGCTACCGAATGGCTGACGCGGTTTTCTCCAGCGGTGCTTTGTGGCTGGATCGCGGATGCGTGGGCCAGCATTCCAGAGGAGCTCGTAAGTCGCTCTTTTAGAATGCGGCATCTCGAACGCCCTTGATAGCACTGAGGACCACTTTCTGTGGGAAGACATTTCCGACAAGGCGACTTCAGCAGACAGCGCAGCGACCCTGACGATGACTAAACGGACGTCGGGAGAAGGTGCCAGCGAAAACTGACAAAGACTGAACGGTAACTGCAGTGCAAATAAATGTTTATGTGCTCTTTACCTCGCATTATATGCGGATGAAAACTTTTTTTCTGATTTTGATGTCCCCGAATTACACCTCGTATTATACGCGGGTTCGTATTATACGCGGGTTTTTACGGTAGGTCTAAATTTTGATTCTCCCGCCAAATCGTGTGTTTCGGTGACGTCTACAATAAAGTCATAACGGCGCGTGTGCAAACGAGCTTCCAGTGCGCCATTCAACTTGCAGGCTTGCTTGCCGTCTAACCTCCCAGATGGTGCTAGCATACTCAGCACTACGCCGTTGCTTTGTTTTTGAGCGTATTACACCTAGCTTGTTTTGGTTACGGTAGAAAGTAATCGCTTCGTGAAACATGTGGAATAGTACGTCTGACAAACAGGGTCACGTAAGGCAACGTTGCTGGCGCCACTCGGCCAGCGTCGTATAAGACAACTCCAAAGCGCCGGGCTGCCGTGTACCTAAAATGAGCATAGTGCGCCATTACCAACAGCAGCGCGCATCGGTACCTCTGTGTTTATGGGTATTTCCGTACTTTTGTTGTTTACCCCACCAGTCTTACTGCTGTAAAATGGACATGCATTACATTTAGGCGCAAATAGCTCGTTCGGCAAGCTTATAAGCTCTGCCTAATTTACGTTTGCTTTTGCCGGCCTGCGCCAGTCGTAGAGCAGGCTGGTATGACATCATAGGTTCTGTTGCGGGAAATGAGCTAGTGGAAGTCGCAAGGTCATTCCCTTTTTTCTTAATTATATAGCTATTTGAGCGAAGTTTACGTAAAAAATGGTGTCAGTATGATTCTAGACGAGGCAATCTTTTGAATAAACCAAACTTGTGTTTTGTTTTCATGGCTCCTTTAAACGATGCAGTGACGTTATATGGTAGTTCCACAGTTCAGCCAAAACGTTTTCTTTTGTATTCGCGAATACGATTCGAAGCCCACGCCAATTATAATGCAGAAAAAAAGAAAAACGCGACACCCGACCGGCATATGAACCCGCGACTTCGACTGAGCATGCGCAAGGCTTTAGTCCACTCGGCCACGAAAAAACTGAACAATGCGCCGAAATAACCTGTATACTACATTGCAGACCCACCCTTTGTGTAACATTTTTGTTTAATTCTAATTTCAAGAATTCGTGGCTGGTTAACTGAACATTTCTTGAGTAACAGTTACGCAGTAAGGTACCATAAAGCCCCACCATAGTGATCTCCAGCAGCGCCAAATTTCAGCTGCGACTTGGATTTCGCCTTGCGGGAATAATGCTCGCAGTGCTTTGGTTTACGCTTTAAGCTTAAACTTTGGTCAATATTGATTCTTATTACCTAATAAAACTTCCTTAATGATACGTCATCATCATCGTCATCATCACCAACAATCAAGAAATCATCATCATCGGGATTTCGCCGAGTGGAAGAAAACCGGCTTCCATCTTGCATGATGTTCATGGCTGGTGCTCTCAGTATTATTCGCTCGGAAGCGATATAGCAGTGGCGACGAGGATCGCGCTTGCGCTAGGAGAGTAGTCCCACGCAAGAATGAGTGCCGGGCGGCCACCGGAATTCACCGACGAAGAAGGTACGTGGCCTACGTACCGGGTTCGCCTGAAGCTTCACTTCGAAGCTCATAGCATCGAGGAGCCGACGAAGAAGCGAGCACTGCTCATAGCTTCGCTAACGAACAGTGCGGTGCGAGTGGTGCAAGCACGATGTCACCCGGAAAAGGTCAATGAGCTCAGCTACGAGGAAGTGGTCGGGAATTTGGAGGATCACTGCGCTCCGCAAGTCAACGAGATTGCTGCCAGTTATGCTTTCTTCAGGCGTTCGAAACAAGAAGGTGAAAGTGCTCAGGATTTTATTGCGGAAATTCGGCGGCTAGCAGATAAGTGTAACTTCGGAACTTCACTGGAGCGCATGTTAAGAGACCGAATTGTTTGCGGTGTGCGGTATGAAGACGTGCAGAGAAATTTATTGACGCAACGAAAGCTAACACTACAGCAGGCTGAAGGCTTTGTTGTATCAGCACAGGAAGCGGCTGAGAACGCTAAAAGCATGCAATCTGCAGAGCCTGATGCGGTACATCTTGCCCGACAAACGGCCCGTCCATGGAAGTCACGCCCTAAACAGGAGAAGCCCACACTTGTGGATGATGTGGTGGCGAATCGCATTCAGAGGAACGAATGCAAACAACCGTCGTGCGGAGTGCCACTCGGTGCGGCAAACGAGGGCATCTACGCCGGATGTGCGGACAATGGCGCCGGGCTCGTATGCAATGACAGCGGAAGCGCACACAGACTCGAACGAAAATGAAGCCCTGCACACGATAGCAGCGTTTCTTCACCAAGAAGCCAGCATCCGCAAAGTTAAGCCAATTTACAAGGATTATTTCCTGGAATAACGTCCCTCTTAGAATGCTGGTGGACACGGGATCACCCGTAAGTGTCATTCCCGAAACGGTCTTCCGGAAGTACAAGGCAATGTGGCCACCATTACGGAACACGCAGCTACGGCTCTCTTGCCTCTTGGGGGAACTTCCAGTCGTGGACAAATTAATATCACTGTTGCGTGCGATGGGAAAGAAGTGGCTGGCACAGTCGCAGCCGAGGCGGGAGCTCACCCGCCAACTTTGCGATAAGCGACAAGGCTCCGACGGCCCCCTGACCGCTACGGCTTTTCCCCTGAACGCTTTAGCTATTAAGAAGGGAAAAATGACACGACATCATCATCATCACCAACAATCATGGAATTATCATCATCGGGCTTTTCCTGAGTAGAAAAAAACCGGCTTCCATCTTGCCGTGACGTTCGTGGCTGGTGCTCTCAGTATTATTCGCCCGGAAGCGATATAGCACTTAACTCCTCTTCTGGCTGTTACCTGAGCTTATGTTTTCTTCAAGCGTTGCTGGTCGCACATGAATGTAAAGTTTGCATCTGCGGGAAACGAATTGTCGCCAAAGCGAACGGCCGCAGCGTCGGAGTCGGAATACGGATCGCATGTGTTGAGCTTGTATGAACTTCATGGACTTTGACTATATTTATTACACTCTATAAACTAACAGAACAGAATCCGCATTTATTACGGCACGAATGTTGCCAGAGCGCACTTTTCGCTTCTCCATCGATTACCGACGACCGTTCGGCCGATCAGCACTTCGAGCGTCTTCGGTCAGCGAGCCAGTCACACCACGCGGACTTCCGATCGGCCGAAGTGTTTGTGGGACAAGGCGGTCTGATAAATCCTAAGTCGGCGTCGTCGTCGCGTCATCATCGTGTTCAGCCCAGTCAACGCGACTTAACGAGAATGCGTGGTAATAGGAGTAAAAAAGATAAATATGGGTGAACACAAATAGCGTTAAGCAATGCTACAGACAGCGCTAATTAAGCGAAAGGTCCTGCTGGAACCAGTCGACGCTGAGGACGGACGACGCTTACGTTTCAACCGGGAGTGAGAGAAAAAGGCTGGCCAATTGCAAAGATTCCTGGCTTATTCGTGAACGCGCATGGGAGCATTGAGGTGCGTACAGGCGGAAGACGGTGGGACTCCAAAAAACACACATGAATGGATTGATAACGCAGAAACAAACATTCAAGTGAAAGTGTGGAGCCTTTTTTTTTTTTTGTTTTTGTACGCTGCGTCGTAAAAAATTGGTATAGTTGGCACAGATGACTTTTATCACCCAACCCTAACGATTGCGCTAGTTCACTTAGGTGTGGTTCAAAAACGCCTACAGGACCCCTTTAAAAGCAGGGTCACAAAAATCTTCCAGCCGTGCAGCAGACACAGTGCAAAATGACGTTTGGAGAGCACGTTGACACAACCTCATTTGCAGTGTTTTGTTGCAAACGAAAACCCCGCAGATCAACGGGAAGGAAACTCAAGTTTCACATTGCAGAGTTGTACACAAGTAGGTAATAGTCAGCAGTAACTATAACATTTGAGGTTTAAACTATGTATCCAGTGAGTTTTTTAAATGGTTTTTCATTCACAGCCGATACGTCACAGCAGCGACTTAGGAAGGGTCAAGAACTTTTGAAATCTGAAATAGGCCATGCATAGACACATAGACCATACTCCGAAAAGCACATACAGGAAACAGCTTGAAAAAGAACCGAGACGCGACGCACGGAACCGAAGTATAGGATTTGTAGAATCATCTTCGTTGAGGCGTGAAGTCCATCGTTGCAATGAACGCATGACCGAGCGCCCAGCATTACGTCCGAGAGCACTGGGATGTCTGCGCTAGGCTCACCCGCACCTGCGACTACGCCCGTGGAAGCTAGCCCATTCACCAAAGCCAAGGCTACCATGCATTGTCCCACTTACCTAGTGAGGGTTTGCGGTACAACCACGCTGCGGTAGACGAACTGATGCAGGCGCTGTTAGGCTTGGTTGTTTTCAAGCCGGAACCTACAGTACTAGCAAAGAAGTCGTAGAGTTAGTGCATGTTATATATGCAAGTGACGCTGTCTTAAAATTTGTATGAGGAAGTGTTCTTGCACGATGCCACACGTTTCATTTTCAGAAGTAGTCGTTGTCAATGCCGAATCACTTCCCGAGATCCCGTTCAGTATACATAAAAAATGCACCTGCAATTATCTACTTTCCACCAAAGCGTGCCTCCTACAGAAAGACATAAATAACTCCTATGTATCTGGATTCTTCAGATCACACAGGAACATGAAGGCCTCTGAAACAATTTTTAGTGTGTCACAATGTTGTGACTGGTCTCTGTGGTGCGGCTGAAACATGTGAAAAAGTAAGATGCAGAAACGATGTTAGAAAGTACGACATGAACCAAACAGCACCCATTATAATCTAATTTCTTTAATTTCATCGGACAGGACAAGGGGCTTGGACATGAATTCCGCAGCAGTGACGTTCCGTGCCGGGGATAAAAATTTCCATTTCTAGGTTCAGTAATTCCCTATTTTTAGTTTTAGCGTTCTCCCCCGTAGAATAATCTGCGAATTTCCCTGCATTCCCATTTTCGAGTTGATAAATCTTTACGTGGATTTCTGTTCGGCTTTGGCCGTTAGCAAGCGCCACCTATGTCTACTGTAGGCTAGCCTTCCGGACGCAGACACCATTCGGACAAGCAGAGTTTCCGCGAGAACTAAATTCCACAGCATTTGTCAGCTCAGGCAGCGTTTGGATATAAAATTTCGGGTTTTGTACCAAACAGCATTCTCACTGTGCATGCTAAAACGCGAGGTTAAAACTTCCCTTATGAATAAGATTGACATTTCTGGGTAATTTTGTCTCAGAGCCGCGACTGCTGACGCCATGTCTGGTTGAAAGCATGTGGACTGAGCTGCATTCGAAATACTTTTTTGTATATTACGCAGGAAATACACGCGGACAGGCTCCAGCCCAGCCGCCGCCACCGCTTCAAGCTTTACCAGCTCTTTCTCATTGAGCATTATATTTCCTCTATGCGGCCTCCATTTTGAACTGGATCGGAAGTGGTCTTGGAATGCTTGTGGCTTAGGGGAACACGACTGCGGATACTTGAACATAAATCTGACGAAGTGTTAAGAAACCCTTTTAAACGAAAACAAAGTAAATTCATTGGAGAACCGATTTAGTACAATATTTTTGCTTTTTACTACACAACTCCTAAAATTGCCTGCATCTGTTAGAACTGAACTGAACTGAAAATATCCTTTATTTCAAGCAACATTGCATAGGTACATAATATATAGAGGAGGAGGTCCCAAGGTAACAAAACCGCAAGCGGGACCTCCTATACATATCAACAAAGTGCTTGTGTTACAAGATTACAGCAAAAACACTGGTAAAGGGGATATAAAACAGGATTGTACAAGCATTCCAAAATCAACTTGTGACGGTAGAAAAGAAATTACATATAGACACTTCAAAATAATGACATGATAGCAATAGGTACTGTTTTCCGTTTCTTTTTAAAGGGTATGGCAGAAAGCGAAGCTAATGTTCTGGTTTCAAGAGTTCCACAAGTGCAAGCAGGAGAATTGAATAGTTTGTTCACCGTAGTTAGTTTTTACGTTGGGCAGTAGGAAGTTGTTTCGGGAGGAGAACCGAGTCAAGTTTGGGTTAGAGATAGTGCCAGGAGGGAAAGTGGATATCTGGCGTCCACAACGCAATACTTTAGAGAACAAAGTGCCAATATTTAGCTGGTAAAGGCAAGAGGGGGAAAAAATCTCAAGTTTATTGAGCACAGCAGTAGACGATAGACGGGCAGGATAAGTGGAATTCCTAAATACTTTTGTTCGGAGTTTTTTGAAGCGGCAAGAGATGGTTACAATATGTGACACCTCAAGACAATATATAGTAATTAAAATGGCTGTGAATACCCGCGTAACACATAGTTACTAGTGTTTTTAATTCGAAGCAGCATCTAGCTTCAAGTAGAACACGTGCCCCATATAAAACCTTTTTATAAATCGAATTTACAAGGTAAGAAATTTAACATGGCAATCCACAATATTGCCAAGGAAACACACATGACCAGATGACCGAACGAAATGTGCAGTTGATGCATAAATTAGAGCGGAAATGGGTGGTTTTGAGGAGAGTGAAAGAGAAGAAAAAACAGTTTTCTTTATATTATTAAAAGCCGGTAACAATACGAACCATCTTATAGTGAAAAAACCATTCTGCAAATTGGTCCCTGAGTGTGTGTTGATCACGATTTCCCTGAGAGATTTTATTTCTCCCTTCTGGCCAAATATAAAGCCGAAAATTCCCCGAAAAAAGGGGAAATTCCCGCATGAAACATCAGTGAGTTGCAGCACCGAATCCGCTACCACTCTGCAAAAAGATCATCTCGCAATAAATATTTTACTCCATAAAAGTAATCCGCTGGCTTATTTAAATGTGGAAGCTCTTGTCTTATGCGACCTCCCAAAAAAAGACGGTGTACCAACACACCACTCGTGCTTGCTTCCCTGGAAATGCGATTTTACATTCAATGTTGGTGTGCCACAGCCAACCCCCCCGATGTGGGGGAGGGAGAGAGGAAAGGATTATTTACACATTTCCCCATTTGTCGTGAAGAAATGAATGGAGGCTTCCACAGCGCAGTTTAGACCTTAGTGTTGTATTCCAGTTCTTTTTATTCGACAGTGAAACAATTGGTTATCGCTAAATAGTGATTAAACAAAGGAGTTCATATCAAGTTGTAATGTTTCTGGAAGCCACAATGTAAAACGTCTTGTGTTCAGTGTTAAATGCGTCAGATCCTTTTTTAACTAGGATGACATTCATTAGTAAAATTACGTTTACATTTTTCATATTGACAGAGGTTTAAAAAACGCCATATAAATGAATTTTATTCTGTGAATAATTTCTGCAAAATTGGATATTTTTGTTATCAGTCAGCACAGCAGGCTTTGCGCGGCTCCAGGGCAGGAATTTTACCCAGCTGTTAAAAATAGGAAGATAAATTGAGGTATTTCAGCAAATTAAATTTGCTCTTGGTTAAATTGCGCAAAATATTAGCGCAGTAAGATGTAGGCACTAGCTGTTCCAAGCGTAGCAGCGGCAGTTTTAAACAGTACTTCGCTAAGAAACCTTTATTGCAGGTATCGGGTCGTCCTTTCCAGATGTGCGCTCCTCCACCCGATAAAACTGAAAGGCTATCTGAAATTGAAGTTAGCTTAGGAAGAATTGGGTCTTTTCCTCCGACTAAGGAAATGCGCACACGCCGCCGTAATTGCGTATTGATGGGCGCTATGAACGCAGCTGTCCCGATGGTGCAGCGCTATGGTCAGCGCATATACTTGGATTATACGAGCGGCCTTCTCTCGCTGGTAGCGGAGCAACAAAAGCGAACAAAAGCGGCAATGCAGCAGTGTATATAAAGCACCCTTCAGACTTGCACTGCAAAGGCCAAAACTTCCTGCACCGGGCTGCGATATTCCACTAACAAGGCTCCAAGAAGAGCATGTACCCCTTCTTAATGACATTTTCTGGAACTAGGACACCGTGCAACGAAGTTCTTCTCAAGGTATCTCTAATCCGGGAAGTCTTAACATGAAAACAGCTGCGCAATCCAACTTTCACTTATTGCTGAACTGGAGCTCCATCATGATTAAAGGAGACTGGAGGTGAAAAGCGAAAACGCCCGTGTGTTCGAGATTCCGTCGCACGTTCAATATCCCCAGGTGGCCATAATTAATCCGGAGCCCTCCACTACGGCACTCCTCATCGCCTGTGTAGCGTCGGTGCGTTAAACCTCACAATAAATCAAGATTAAAGGAGGGACAACCGTTCATTCCTTCCCTTGTATAGCTATGTCCTCGGCATTTTGCCTTATACGCGCCAGTGTAGATTGTCTGTATAGTGGGCCTGAGAAGAAGCAGGACGCCACACAGACAAATGACTCGATCGCGTCGCGAGCATTGACTTTTATACTGAAAATATTAAAAGAACGCGCAACTCATTAAAATTCGAGAGCAGGTTACGTGTACCTTATCTTGTACCGGTACACAAGGAACGGGGGTATAGACAATCAAAGCTTTGGACTGCTGTTGTTGGTGTTTAAGGGAAGGAGTGAGCTGCAGGGGTAGTATTTTCTCCTGACAGTGATAAATCGATGACAAACTTGGCAGGAAAAGCGTGGGCAGTGATTTACGAAGCCCTTGTCGCCTATAGTTGGCATCAAGCGGTAAGAGCGCTGCCCACTATCACAGTGCAATTCGAGCAGGTTATTTATAGGGAGAACGAAAGGTCGGCAGGCTGCGGTTTAATGGCGTAAACAGTACGGGGAACTAAGACGTGTTGCCGCAGTTGTGACAACGCAACTTCGGCCAACCCTGAAATATTAATAACAGAGGAGAGGATACGATCAAGCAGGAGCAAAAGAGCGCGTAAAGCTGAAAGAAATTGGTGAGGAAAAGAATTCGTAAACCAAGAAAGGTGGCAACGATGATCTCCGGGGGAATTTTTGGCTACACAATTATGGGAAATCACCCATGTGTAATTTGGTTTTCGTCATTTGTTTCGTTCTGGCGGGCAACTACAAGTATTAGATGCGGTGGCGTAAGTCGATTCGTGCGCGTACGTCGCCTTTGCAGACGGATGCTTGTGGCGGTTGCCGGGGAGCGCTTCCGCATGCAGAAGACGCTCTGTGCTTTTTAGCTTTGTTCATTTCTTGTAAATGACGCGCAACATCTACACCTCAGCTAAGCTCGCGCAACGGATGTCGGAGACCGACATTCGTCTCTGCAGAAATACGCCGCCGGAGGGTCGCTCGCACGGACGGCCGCCCCAAACCACCCGAACTACTAGCGGCTTCCACAGAGCCGCAAACGGTGATTTGGTGCAGCATTTGGTAGAAACCACCAAAAGCGGTGCCGTAGTATTGAGCGCAAGCTGCGTCACAGAGGCCGCGTCACATATATATATAGCTACTTCAATGCTAGTCTTTATGTCGAAGCAAGAATTCACGGACAAAGAAAGAAAGAAAAAAGAAGAAAAGAAAGAAAGAAAGAAGAAGAAAGAAAGAAAGTAAGAAAGAAGGAAAGAAGAATGAAAGAAAGAAAGAAAGAAAGAAAGAAAGAAAGAAAGAAAGAATAATGAAGCGAAGAAATGTTTTTTGCATGTCTGTACGGCTTCGTTTATTACACAGAGGTTTAATATTTGGTGTATGGTGTCGTGAACGCGCTCTCTAGCGACAGTGCACGTGAAATCGCAGCCTTCGGAACCTATTTAGGGCAATTTAAACGGACTCTGCAACAATTTCGAGAACCGCTTCCACTCTTTCTTTTGCGCCTTGAAGCACTGAGAAAGCTATTATTATCGCCAGCACGGAGCGGCACTGGTTAATTTGCTCATCGTAGCAGAAATATCCACCCTTCTTTTCAGCTTTGCTCCTGTGGCTTTATTTTTAAACAGGCTATCGAAATGCGTTCATTGCTGGAGCTAAAGAAAAGCCGGTCAATAGCCGCTACATCGCTGCAATGATGTAACTCCAGCGGTCGAAGAACGCCAAGATCGAGAAAGGGGGAAAACAATTTTGAGCAAGATCCTTTATTGTCTGATGAGCGCAGAGCAGTAATTTTTGGCTGAGGTACAGTGCGATCCCCTAATCTAAGTAGTGGATAGTGTTGGTTGACTACGTTCCGCAATCATTTAAGATTTCGAAAAAGTTGAAGGAAGCTCACACTATCTCGTAAGACTTGAAGGTAGCGAAGCTGTACGCAACCTTCACGGCCATCACGGTGGTATAAATCCCATGATTGTAGCCATTTTGTTTTCTTCTTCGCTGCTGCAACGACCTTTACTCCATTTTTGTTGGTATAATGGCGAAAAAGAAGGAAATAAAACAGGAGAATGACTGAGCGGAACGCGCACACTTAAACTAGGTGCCCGCAGGTGCAACGTGTACCCTATCACGTGTTTTGTGTTGAGCAGGTGGCGTGATTCCTATCGCCACAGTCACAGCCGAGTGAGTAAGCCGTTCGACTCTCGGGTATTAACTCAAGGTGGCAGCAGAGGGGATAGACTACTGACTGCTGCGTTGATCTACCAGACACAGGTTCAAATTCTGCCGGGGGTGGTGATTTGTATTCTACATGCTGTTATACTGGGTTTTGTGAAACGCCGTGAGCAAGAATTTCGAAACAGCTTCGCTGTCAAAATTTCAACCAAGTGTTGCAGGGACACTATAACAAATACGCGGCGCAGTGAATGATCGCATAGCATGAGTGGAAACCACCGCACGTGGAAGCGCATGGCTGGTTCCTGTAAATATGTTGTATAATCATGTTACCCAAGTTCAAACGGCACTCACTCAAACTGATAAGGTGATTTTGAGACTGCAAATGACTCAAGCCGTCTTAATCCTGTGTTTCCCGGTCAGGCTTTTTGATCACCCATCTCCCCTTTTAATTGATGTAAATAATTTTGGCCGGATTACGTGGTATTGCGTTACAACCTTTTTGATTAAAAACTTTTTTTATTTATGAAGGAGGATATGCCCGGCCATCCTTGGTATACATCCTCAAACAGCGCTATTTGAGTTCACTTCCATTCCATCTTCTCTAGAGGCTTCCACCACCCAGGGCACTGAGTGGGATGTTTTTAATAGCGAAGCTGTTTAGCAATTTGTTGCAATCCGACGTTTCGCGAAACTCAGTATAACAGTATAAAGAAAAGAAATCACTGGCACCGGCAGGATTTGAACCCGTGTCTGAAAGATCAACGGAGTTAGAGCCAATGGTCTCACCCACACGGCTACGACCGTGTTTTGGGGCTTTCCACATGGTATTTATTGCTCTACATGTCAATGTATAAAACGATACTTACAACACATGGTTACAACTACGCACACATACAAAAGAGTTGATTACGTACACATACAAATGAGTTGATTACAAGCTGGAAAACAAAACTAAACACAATGAACAATTATGGTCACTTAGATTAAAACGGGGGCAATGTTGAACAACTAATGAGGGGATGCCAATCAGGGCGATAATCATTTTGGTCATCGACGTGTTTAAGCTTAATGATTATTTGGCAGAAGTGTTCTCTGGAAGAAAACATAGGCTCGCCGTGTCTAGCCAGCATTCGCATTTTCTATAAAAAATGCAGAGCGATTAAAAAAATTATATGGCACATCACCTTCTGCGGGTGATGCGAGATTGTGTATACCATGCGGAGTCAATTCAAAGTCCTTCTTTGGAGTTCAATGAACAATTATGTGCACTTAGTTTAAAACGGGGGCAATATTAAACAACTAATGAGGGGATACCAATCAGGGCGATAATCATTTTGGTCATTGACGTCTTTAAGCTTAATGATCATTTGGCAGAAGTGTGCTCGAAGAAACCGTAGGCTCGCCGTGCCTATCCAGCATTCGCGGTTTGTATAAACAATGGAGAGCGATTAGCAAAAATTATATTGCACATCACCTTCTGCGGGTGATAAATTCAAAGTCCTTCTTAAGAGTTTTTTGGACGACATCCCAAAATAGCATGGCATCCTTACAATATATGAAGCACTGCCGAATAGTTTCCGGCACAGCACACAGGCGACAGTTCACAGTAGACACAAAAATGTTTCGGTTGTGCAGCCACGTCTCAACATGCAAAGTTTCGCTGTGCAGTTTGAAGAAGAACATTTTTGTTAAGAGAGAAAGCGGCATTTTATGGACCCGTAAGAGCACATTCTTGTCCAGCCAAGTTAGAATAAACATGTCTACACATTGGTGCTGGGAAAACCATGGAAATTAGGTCCTTGTAGAGAATAACACGAGACACACTGAACATATAATCGGGGGAAAACGAGCCAACAAAAACTGTATTGAAGTGTACACTTCATACATAAAACCAACAAACAAAGTCTTGTTAACACTGGTCAGACAACAAGATTAGGCAAAACCTCGCTGAGGTTAACTTGAAAAAAAAGCGCGAATAACAGGGTGTGTGGAGTGCAGAAAAAAAAACCGTGCCACTATCTGCGTACAAAGAGATGGGTTAAGCCCAGCCCGCCAGCGCAAACCGATCTGAAAAGATTGTCGCGCCTCATTGGGCTCCATGGTAAACTAGCACACAAAGGTTGCGAAAATCCGATAAAACCGTTGTATGGGGCTCCGAGCGCAGTGCATAATTTGCATTGCATAGACAAATTTAGATGCCAAGAACGTGTTAGATGCCTGGGGCCTTCCAGAAATCGACAGGTTATGCGGAACGAAAGCCTGCGAATAACTACGAAGGGCGCCCCCGCAAACTTAGCGCTTTGTCGGCAGGTTGTAGTAGTAAAGTCCTTTATTGAGACGGGACGGCCGGTTGGCCAGAGGGTTTAAATGGGAATAGAAGGGAGGGAGGATTAACACTTCTTGAATCTTGAAGGGCCGCACAGGATCTAGTTGTCCATTGAGGATCTAATTGTCCAGTTTGAGGGACCGAGTAGGTTGTAGGCACCGGCTCACACCACTCGCAAGGGAAAAAGTGCCTAGCGCGGTGAGGAATTGGGGGTCATGGTATGGGGGATTATCTGGTGAAGAACCATTTGGGAGTGCATTTTCGAGAATATATCGACGGTCTGAGAATGCAGTGCAGTGCCCGATTAAATGGTTTAGGTCGGCGATAGAATTCGCTGAACAGTGCGGGCAACGTCGGGGTAGTGACTTCCCAGGGTGAATCCATTTGTGTATTATGTGAGCAGTGAGAGCAGCGTTCGCAAGAGTGTTATTAATGAAAATTTCGGCTGGGCGTGGTAGAGAAGGGGTGCCGTGTAGGTAGCCAAGCGGAGTGCTTGATGCTAGGCGGCATCGGCGTGCGTGGCGAGCGTGGTCCAGTTGCAGGCGAAAGGAGGTGGGCGAGACAGCAGCAGGAGATTGGTCATCCAGCGGAGAGGTTACGAGGAGGCTCTCCCTAGATGCAGAGTGCACGGTAGGAGTGCAGCGGAACGCCCAGATATTTAGGTGGTACACAGGACCATTGGATGCCGGAATACTCGGCTGGTGTTGTTGCCCATGAGCCGAACCAAAGTCCAGAGCTCTTCAAAAGGCTAACTTAAGCACCAGAAACTAACCCTAATTCGTTTGTCACAGAAAAACCTTTATCAATACTTGGTTTATCGGTACAGAAAAGGCCAAATCTTCAGCATACACGCGTAGTTTCAGTTCGGTTCCGATTATATGAAAACCCCGAATGCAACTGCATTGGAGCGCACTCCGATATAAAGGCTCTAAGTAGTGTGCAAAAAGCAGAGTGGATAGCAGGCAACCTTGCTTTATTGACGATTGTATAGGCACGGGCTTCGAAAGGGGACCATTAACACTTCAATTAGGCGGGTAGAACAGTTACTATATCAGAGACATACTCCCTTGAAAACTTCCGAACGAATGTTGGCCCGCTCTAAGAAAGAAAACAAAAATAAGGGGGAGACCCGATCAAACGCTTTTGAAAGATCTATCTGCCAGAATGCGAGCTGCTCATAGGAATCTTTACAGAACTGAAAGGCTGTTCGAGCAGTGTGTAAATTGATCTGTATTGATCGGTTGCGCAGTCCACCATGTTTGATACTGGCCAACGAATGGACCTGACAAACTGCAGATGATTAGACAATATCTGCGGGAAAAGTTTGTAGTCAACATTCGCCAGAGTGATCGGTCTGTAGCTATCCATAGATCGCAATTTTTCACGGTTTTAACTTCTGAGAATTAGCAATGTACGTGTTGTCGTGAGTGACGGCGTGAGTGAGTGACTGACCGTGATGTAGCACCCGAGAGTGAAACCACTTACCCCCTGAGCTGTGACTGTGGGGAGAGGAATCGCGAGACCTGCTCAACTCAGAACACGTGATAGGACACACGCTGCACCTGCTGGCGCCCAGATTAAGTGTTCCCGTTCCGTTCCTTCCTCCTGCTTCTTCGATTTGCTTATTCTTCGTCGTTATAGCAACAAAAGTGGAGCAAAGGTTGTTGCCGCATGGAAAAAGGAGCAAATCGGCTGCAGTGGTAGACTTAAACCGTCGTGGTGATCATGAAACCTGCGTACAGATTCGTTACCTTCAAGTATTACGAGTTAGTGTGTGCTTTCTTTAATTTTCGCGCTGTGGATAAACAATCTTGCACAGAAGTTTAATTCCGCAGACTGTACCATTCCTAAACCGGGCTTCTTGCCTTGGTTGTTGGGGGTCTAGTGCATCACTCGTTCGATTAGGCAATATGTTTGTACATAACTTTTAGGATCCTTGACATCACCGTTTCTCGGAGTTAGAATTATGTTTGCATTCTTCAGTTCTTTTGGCGCCTTCAAGGTTATCAGGAATTGCGAGAATATATTTGTGCGCCAATCAAGCACAGTGTCTCCTCAACGGTGCAATAAATCGCGTGTCACGCCATCTTTACCTTAAGCTTTGGCCTTTGCCTTCTTTTCAGACCATGTAGCAGCTCATCCCTGCCTTTGGTTGGAGCTTCTTCCGGAGAGACAATTTGGCTAGAACGCAATATCAGATGCATTAAAACTTGGGATAAAACCCCGTCAGTATGTCGCTTATTCCGTCCGTATTGTTTGGGACATTGCCTCTCTGGTCTCTGGGTGAACATTGTCCCTCATCTTGGCAGTCCATTAGTACTCGCTTTTGAACTTTCTTTATTTTTAAGCTTTCGTCTAATTTGCATGTACCGTGCAGGGATGTCGGCAACCTTGCTTGCATTTATTTTGACAACTCAATCGATTCGATTCAGTCTTTTGCACTTAAAGGCGCCATACGCCTCTGTTTTTCTATTATGTTTCCTACATTGTTTAACAGATTCGCTTTCCGGTCCTTCACTTTCACGGCTGCTAATGACGCAATAAGTATATTAGGTAAGTTATCTTTCGAAACGTCTACGCTTCGTTCATCCTTGTTTAAGACGGCGAATTTGCCTTCAAGGAGCGCTTCGAACCTTTTTTTTTGTTTTGAGGCGAAATACTTAAAGGCCCATTGAACAATAAATAAATGTGGAAAAATTCTGATTACTTCCTACTAATACCATCCTTATGTAGCTTGTCTAGAGTGGGAGTTCCTTAAAGCCTTATCTGGCGATGAGTCGCCAAAAACGTTGTTATTGTATTGTTTTGTATCTTATTTTGTTTGTTTTCACCAATGATGGGAATTTATAACATTTCAATGATGGAGTGTCTTTACTTCACCATATACGTATTTTTCCGCAGGTGCAAAGAGTAGTGCTGGTTTGGTCCTTTTTCGCGATTTCTTCATTTGTATTTCCAATGTTCTTCTCTTTGAGGGGGGACACGTTTTAATGTTTTTGTAACATTTTATTTTCTATATTCTGTTTTGTTTTTTATTTTTCCAGATATCTGTTCGACCAATTAGAACCGTTTACGCTATTAGAACGAATAATTGTGCTTCTTCCGACAGTTATGCACTTGTGTGAGAATTGAGGGCGTTACACAATTTGCCCATTTTTGCTATTTTTTATTTGTGTTTGGAACATTCTTTCGTGACTTTTTTGTTTGCTTGTTCAATCTTCAATTTTTTTTAGATGTAGGATGCATATTCTTATTTGGTTACATCGTTTTCGTGAATTTTGTTTTCTATTTTGTTATTTTATGGTTTTGGAAATGGGCATATATGTCACACACTACACGGGCTCACTACAACCAACAGCGGGCACAGACTTTACAACTACATTACATCTTCTTACCAACCAAACCACCCCTGGGCGAATTGGCCATCTCCGATCGCACACTTTGTTGAGTTTCCTTTGTTGAGCTTGTTGAGTTTCCAAACTACATTGCGACACTTCTTACCAACCAAACCGCCACTGTGTTCATTGGCCATTTCCGATCTCACACTTTTCCAGCGATTCCCAAAGGGACTCCTCAAGGCTCGGTTATTTCCCCCTTGCTCTTTAATCTTACCATGAAGGACCTCCCCTCACTGCTCCAAGATCTTCGGCATCTCCGACATGCTTTCTATGCGGACGAAGTCCCCTGTGGGCACCGCACCCACTGGCTCAAACCGGTGATCAGGAAGACGCCCTTCAAATGACAATCCACACCGCTCAACAATATCTCTAATCCAGAGAACTGGAATGCGCCCCTGAAAGGTCTGGTTTACTTACGCTAGCAAGAGAACTACTCGCTAGAACTCACACGCAATACCAGACCCAGAACTGTAGATAAATAATCACCCTGTCCAAGCGTCATTATGGTTGGTTGGTTGGTTGGAGCCATAACAAGAATGGAACGTACCTACTCTAGAGATTGGCCAAGTCTGATTGTGGTTTCATTATTGAAGAATCTTATGAATTCATAATAAGGGAAACTAGAAGTAGGATAACAGTGGGCACAGTGATGCTTAACAATTTGAGAAAACAAAAAAAATCAATACTGCTGCAACAACAGGTATTTTAATACATGATTCAGAATTGTTAAGTTGTGATTGACTAAAAAGCAAGGGACCTGATTCGACGATAAAAGAATGAACAGCGCGACAAACATCCCCGTTGCACCAACAAAGCCCACTGCCCCAAATGACAATAAATTAGGCACCAACAAGGTGAGACCCAGGCGCCGGAGGTAACGTTTTCGGAGGGAGGAGAACCGCCGGAAATTTAGAATAACGTCAGTTAGAGTAAGGTCAGTTCTAATTTTGGTTTGTCCTATCGGGCTTTTTCACGTACGATCCGTACTCTCTCTTTTAAATAAGGATGTACAGTAAATCCCGTAAAGACGAACTCGAAGGAACCGTAAAAGATTTTTCGTATCTAAAATTCATCCTAAGCGGAGGTTTTTTGCATTGCGGACGATGCATGAGAACAAAAATGTTGTTCGTCTTAACCATAGTGTTCGTCTTAACCGAGTTCGTCTTAACAGGCGTTCATTATCCTGAGGTTATGTTGTTCGCGAAAATTTTCGCGGGAAATGCTCAATTTTTTCCTCCTCTTGACAGAAGCCGCACATGGCCGATGGCGCTATGCGTGCGCGGCGTAGATAAAAATTCAAATTAGGCGTTCGGCAGGGAAAGCAAGTCAGTGTGACCTCGCACAGTCGAGACTGCGCAAAGTCGCACTTCCAAGAGTACCGGACATGCTCAATGTCAGGGCAGCCAGCGATACTGTCTGGTGGGAAGCTTTCCAGCGATCTGTACCTTCGAAACCTAGTTGCAACAACGTAGGCTATCGGGGGCATAGTATCAACCAGGGGACCCTTCACTGCTACTCCTGCCAGGTAATCAGCGGTTTTGTTAAGTTCAATACCTCTGTGCCCTGGGACCCAGACCACACGGATTTCCTTGACATGTGCCGGTATAAGCATCGACAGTGATAGACAAAGTGGAGTAACTGTTGGAGAAGAGGAAAGTGGAGCAGACCGAAAAAGAATCCGTCACAATGATCACCAGGTAATGCTCTTCGCTGAGCTTTCGAAGAGTGACCGCGATTCCCAAAAATCCTGCCATATATATTTGTGTGAACAACATTATCCTGCTCAGCAGTATAATAAATGTTTGTCTCTTCTTGTTCTTCAAATTTCTGGTCGACCAATTATCTCCGTTTACGCTGTTATAACGATCCAGTGTGTTACTTCCGCCAGTTATGCATTTTTGCGTGAATTCCGGGCGTTACAGGGTCCTGGCGGTGGGGGTTTCTCGGCAACGAATTCTACGCATTGAAAAGACGCCGTCGAGTGTAACAGAAAAAAAAAATTCGCGCATCTTAGCATTTGCGGCGAGAAGACTGGGAAAACAGCGAAGGCTGGCGACCCCACGAAGCTTATTCTTTGCTCGGTTACGCGTGGTTCATGCGTTCTTATGCTTGGGGACTCAGCCAAATTTTCTTCCGTGCTGTCATCGTTAGCCCCCACACCCCAAAAAGAAATTACAATCGGTCATTAAAGAATGTGCAATATACTGTGTGCCCCCAACCTTTGCGGTGAAGCTTCAAGAGTAGCGAAGGGCGCAGCGGGACGAGCGTTTGCTCAACATTTTTGAGTTCGTTCGGTGGCCACTGCTCGGCTTGTGTGGTGTGGCGTGTGGGACGCTAATTAGGACGTTGATTAACGTTATCCCTTCTTGGCCTTTTAGCTTATTTCATTTTGGCATTATATCTTTTGCACTGTCAAAACTGCACCACTCGTCGTAACAAGCGATACAGCGCGCACGCTCCATCGCTTGTTGAGTTTACAAAGCCGAGATTGTACCACTTGTATCGCTCCTCCGACAGGTGGCGACACGAGTCCCGCCCAAGCGCGGCGACGCAATGCTACAGTAAAGCGGTGCCGGCGTGCGCGATGAAGTGATCGCTTGGCGAGGTTTTCTTGCGCATGTTTGCCGGCCCAACCATGAAATTAAACATCATCGCTGTTAAAACTGCTCCGCCGGAGGTGTTCCATTGACCGAGGTGCTTTGTATCACGAGGCGTTCCATGGCGTAAGATTAAAGGAAAACCTGGGGAGCGGCATTAACATCCCTAATAGCAAAACGGCTTAGACGCAAAGTGTTCCACAACAACAGCCTACACTCGACAGGTGTGACAGGAGGTCGCCCCCGCCAATTCACCGTAGAAGGGACAGAAACAAGCAGCAAAATTAACCATTGCGGTCAACTGTCCAAGACACTGCGGCGGGAACGGGCAACGACGCATACCTCAGGAGTCAGATCGAAGTCATTTGAAAGGGTCAGGGCGGATCGCAACGCAAAGCGTCTCCAGCGGGATGATTGCATAGCCCTTCGACAACGCGAGACCCAATAGAGCTCCTCAGGCGTTCCACTAAGAATTCATACTTGCGTATTTACAACCCATGAGATGTGTTTTGATGTACTCAGATTTTTTTAGTGCAGGTTCAGTTCTTTTTTTATTGACTTAATTGTCTCTCTCTTATTGATGCACTGTACTTCTGCTCTTCAGACCGAACCAACCTGTGATGACTGCATGGCTTCGACTTTCCCGTTACCTTGCACGCATCTAGCAGAAATTCTGAGTCTGCAGTGAGGATAAAGTCAATTCTAATTTTGGTTTATCCTATTGGGCTTTTTTATGTGCGATCCGTACTTTTTCGTTTAAAAGAGCCATGAAGACAAAATAAAAGTTGGGTTTATTAGAAAGACTGCTTAGTCCGGATAACAATGATACCAATATCATCGCAATCTTCGAACAAATAACGGAGATACTAAAGAAAACTGTTAAAGCAGTCGCGACTCCCTAGCCAACTTCCTGCAACTTTTCTATGACGACACTGAACCTTGTTTGTGCGATTGTCGGCCGCCTAACTGACCTGTCGCGACGACACATGACAGGACGTCTTAATGGGGCCTCTAGTTCTATTTGACCGCATCACTTGAATGCTAACGTGCAGTTAACGCACTGAAAAGTATGTTTTATTGTTGGCCCGTATGACGTCATTCTTGCTCATAACACGTCCTTGTGGCGCAAAATTTGAAAGTTTTTAAATACTTCTTGCTTTTTTTTCGTTAAATAAACATCTTTTGTGGCTGTAATGGAGCTGAGTGGGATACTGAATCCTAGTTATTTAAAATAAACGAAGTTGTATTTTCTCTTCATGACTCCTTAAAATAAGGATGTACAATAGACCCTCCTTAAGACGAAATCAAAAGAACCGTAAAAATTGTTTGTATTATTATAAATTTGCCTTAAGCGGAGGTTGCTGGCGTTGTGGACGATACATGAGAGCAAAAATGTTGTTCTTAACCGAGTTCTTCTTAACGGGCGCTCAGTGTATTCACTATCCTGAGGTTACTTTGTTCGCAAAAATTTTCGAAGCACTAAACATGCAATTGTTTCATTATTTCTGGCGGCCAGTCTGCACCCAGACACTGTCACCCCTTTCGCGCAAAGTCGTGTAAAAATAAACGTTTTAACGTGTTTTTACAGGAAAGAAAGAGCTGCTGTTATTGCTATTCGAAGAAAATTTGCCAAGCTTGCACTATTGGTGCAAGGCTGCAGAAATAGCTGAACTGGTGGCCCATCTCCCTTCGTCGGAGGCCCGACTGTTGCACCTAACATGGTTTTTAGAACTTGCTGCTGAAAGTTCTCGATGTCTGGCAGGCCCCGATCGTTTTTTTTTCGCAGGCATTCAAATCTCTCCCGAAGTGGACCGCGTCAGCGCGCGCTGGAACCCGCGGCAACCCGCTTTGCAAACTTGGTGTCTGTAGCACGAACTCGGCGTCTGCGCTCCCCGCTTCAGGCGAGAACGCACGTGAACTGGCGAAGAGAACAGCACGCGAGAGATCACGCCACGAACGTTGGGCAGAGTGTTCTCGAAGGTTGAGCTGGCCGACGCCGGGCGCTCCTCGCGAGGCGCTCGCTCATGCGGGCTCGACATTTTTTCTTGGTATTTTTTGCGCGCTGCTCACGAGGCCAAGCCCACGCGCAAGCATGGCCGATGCCGGGCGCTGCTCACGTGGCGCACGCTCATGTACTCTACATATTTTCATTGTGTTTTTCTGGTAACGCTTGACGGCGGAACTAAACGCTTATAGAGTTCTGCTTTCAAAAGACGCTTCTATACATACAAGTGCGCTAACAAAAGCACGGCCGCGCCTTTGTACCCACTCTCGTTTCCTCGCAAGGCCTGCTCTTCTCGGGACAAAAGATTTAAATTTGTTGGAGGCGCCGATCTCCTTCCGAAAAACATTTACGATCATTGTACGAAGTATTCTCCGGGTTAACATGAAGAGGAAAAAGAAGCCATGATATTTTTTAGTTGCTGACATGCTCGAAAAGCTGAAAACTTGTTCCGCTGAGCGCTGAAGCTGAAACAAAGAGAGAAAACTTGGAGCAGATAGTTGTAATGCTGCGCAGTAAATTTGGCCTCAACTCCAATTGCTTAGGAGAGTTACTGAAATAAAAAAGAAGCAGAGTTTGTGGTGGCGTTCCCGCGTCTAGAACATTTATATTGAAGACTCGCAAAACTATATCGCGAAAAACGCTTCTTTGTGGGGGTGCAAGCAAGAAAGATGGCTTCTTTAGAGCTAAGCGCGCGAAATAGACCCAGAACAGGAGCAGGCCTGGGCGTGGTGTTCTCTAAAGTGGAAGCAGTAGCGTGAGAGATGGGAGCCCTTTGTGCAGAGACGGGCTCAACAATGTTCGGCGTTTTTCTCTTACAAGGGCCTGTCCGCCATTCATCTTTATCGGGCTCAATTTATTCGGCATTGTCTTCCGTTTAAAGACACGAAACTAGCGCACTTCAGCGTGTTCTTACTTTTCAAAGTGCTTCAACACATTCCTACACCGTCAATACAAGGCAGTAAAAAGAAGATGGGACGCCATGCTCGCCCGATAGCTTGCGGGTGCCAACAAAAAAAAGAAGAAAACTACTTGACTACATCACTACGCTGTTCGGTGAAATCAAGGAGCGATGTTTTCTTTTAACAGCGAGCTGTTTAGCAATTCGTTGATTCCTGCGTTTTACAAACCTCAGTATAAACGTATAAAGAAAATAAATCCCCGCCCAAACTATAATCGAAGGTACGTCTAATAGATCAACGCAGTTACCGTCAGCCATCTTACCCACTCGGCTACCACCGTGAGATAGCCGACGAGAACCTTTCTGACTACTCACTCGGCTGTGACGGTGGGGAGAGGAATCACGCCACCTGTTCGACACAGAACAAGCGATAGGGTACACGTTGCACCTGCAGGCGCCTAGTGTGTGTGTGCGCACTCCGTTCGTCCATCTGCTTCTTCGATTTGCTTCTTCTTCGGCGTTACAGCACCAAATATGGAGAAAGAATAAAACTTTATTTAGATGACAATTGGAGTTCCTAGGCGTGGCCAGAAGCCTATAGTAAAGGTAGTTGCGGCTGCGATGAAGAAGCGAAGCGGCTGCACTCGTGAACTTACCCTGTCGTGATGGTCGGGAAGGTTGCTCACAGCTTCTGCTTTAAGGCTGTACTTCAATGCGCAAAAAAGGGGACAAAAACAGAAGCCAAACGACACGACACAAAGCGCTATATGTTTTATGTGTTATTCTGCGCTCGGTGTCGTGTGATCTCGCTTCAGTCTTCGTCCCCTTGTTTGAGCAATTGAAGTATAGCATTGATTACCAACTCGCCCAAACCGACAGTCTACTACTGCACTACGTTCAAGTAAGTAAGTATTGTTGAATAAGGGGGACTTAGCCTGGCATAGCTGCCGGCAATTGCTCCACCTAATCGTCCCCAATACCATATCAGAGACTCTCAAAGTCATCACACCTCACTTAGTCCTGTGGACTGCAAGAATCCGAGTAGGAGATGAGACACCTCTCTTCGCACAATCCAGTGGTCCCTAGGAAAAATAATGTTCTCCGATGTAGCCTGGGGCACTCCTAACTTCTGGAGATCACGAAAAAAGTTCGTCCGCTCAGGGTTGGTTTTGGAGCAGTTCATAATGAAGTGATCAATGTCGTCAGTCACACTGCACGAGAGGCACAAAGGGGATGAAACAATGTTGATTTTATGTAGCCAAGCTGGTGTACGGGCTGAGTCTGTTCTTACTCGGTGGAGCAGACAGGCTTCGGCTCTTTTCAGGCCTTTCGTCACGACTGGTTGATGTACTGGTCGCCACAGCTGCCTAAAGTGCTCGCGAACGGTCTGTTTCTGTATGCGTTGGAAATCGCACCGCGTTGCCTTACGCGTCGGTGTGAGCTTCCTTCATTTTTCTAGCGTGAGCTACAGTGGCCGTGGTTGAGCAGTTTTGCGTGGCTCCTGGAGAGCCATGCTGCGCATGTGCGAGGACCAGTGACGTCATACGACGCACAGAATGTTGCTCGCTTCCCGGCGTCCCTCACACACCCCACGATCCCAGCGTCTTTGCCGACCTCCGCTCCGCACGTGGCGGCTGGTTCGGTCCACTTGATGATCCTGCGAGGGATAGCCGGGTGTGTAACCGATGGCTCGTGCGTCGCAGCAACACCGGCGTGCGCCTGTGGAAACAGCTTAGCTCTGGGGCGATTGGTGACGCTGCGCCGGAGCCGCTTGATAAATATACACGTGTCACATAATGCGTACACCGTGTGTGTGTCATTGAAGCAGCAGTAAGCATGATAATCAAGCTAATCCTAGACAATCAGGAAGCTAAGAATACCCAGCTGTACCTTAGCTCACGCTACGTATATCCTCGCATAGCCGAGCTAAGCTACTGCGAATGTTTTTATTGCCTACGTCCCAGAAATGGAATTTTACTTTTAATTTAATTAAAATTGATATTTAGGAGCATACGATTCACAAAATGTAATGTAACTGTGTTGCAAAGAAAGTAATAAACTTGCAGCCACCATAACTCCTGTTACAGGTAGTACAAATGAAGAAATGAAATCTGATTTTGTTTTTGTTTTTGTTTTTTGTCGTACTCGACGTCTTTGATCACAATCCCACTTTGGCCTGGTTGTTGGGAAACTCGTTCTCAGAATATAAAAATGGTCCGTAAATCCTTCCGCGAGGACCACGGTTTATTGAAGGGGTACAAATTAGTCTGTGTAGGCGAAATTAGAAATGCAGAAATATCCAAACATTATCCCCCGAAAAGACACAACTTAGCGGCGGATGGGGCTACCACCATTATAAAACCGGTGATAATGCTTAAAAATCTGGTTTAGACTTACTGAAGTCGAAAACATTGTAGACACTTTTTTAGTTACAGTAAGGCGGTACCTGTCATACTTATACGAGCTAAAGGGACATTGGAACAAACAAACCCTACGTTGGTCCGCACTTGCAACTGTATATTGAAACGTTTATCGCTTCGTGTAGGTATGAGATGGATTGGTGCATGGTAAAATTATTTCGAAACAGTTTGAGCAATAGTGAATTCACCGCTTTGCTATTCATGCTTCATCGGATTTTTTTATTTAGTATTGAGATATCCGTATGGGTGCGTGCTGTTTTATGAAATATAAGGTCTGACGAAATGTCGTCTGGTTGTGTAAAAGGTTCGTAGTTTTAAACTTGGGGTCACCGACCGATGGTTTGTTTAAAGCGTAAAAAGAGACGTTTCGGCTTCCGTACGGAACCCTTGTTCACTGAGCAAATAAGCCCGAAGACCCAAGCTTTTCAGTGTGCCGAAGTAATCACCCCAGGCATCTTGCATACGCCGGAAGGAGATCAGCTGCATTGTGGTTCAGGGTTTTTTCTGTTGTTTGTATAAGCAGGGATTGACGTGACAGCCATTTTTTCTCTTTGGCGATAGCTGATGCAACTTCCCAGTCTATTTTTTTGTGTCTTGGCTTTCACGTGTTCCTCTAGCGCGTTCGAAGTTATCTTCTTGTTTCTGACGTCGTTCATGTGCTCTCGCAATCGTCTGTCATCTCAAACGCCCCTTTGTTACGCTTTTAAAAAACCTTTGGTCGGTGACGACAAGTTTTTAAGTATGAGTGCTGTTTTGTCGACAAGTTGACGCAATCGCCAGGTGGCTCCGAAAACATGATAAAGCCACATTCACTACCCGCATCCTCTGGTCCTTTGAAGGTTACAGCACATTTCAATGCTTCAGCCATGCTGCGTTTCGGCACCTAACACGGTGAGCAGCTAGATGACCGGCGATTGCAGTCGTTTGCAAGCATTGCCGTACCAAAACCCACGCAGCACAGAAACTCTGTTCGTTCTTAGGCCAACGTAGGGATGTTCTCCGGAACGCTCGGGCATTGGCAAGGAACTGACTACCGTTGAGCATGAGATGAACAGTGTGAATCTTGACACGCTACACTCCTAATGGACCAGATTTCGGGGAAATTCCCAAGGAGGATTAAGCATCTGTGATAGAACATTTGACATTTACCTAGAATTCACCCCTCCAGGGCAAATCTTTCTTTAACTGCGAGGTGTCTTAGAAAGCTACGCAGCTTTTTTTTTGTAGCCTTACAGTTTTATTGGAAGTAGATGGCCAATTTTACTTTCGCCGCCATAATTTGTGCACGCTTTCGGAAGCCAATGTTTATAAATTGCTCGGCTTTCAACTGTTAGCTGCACTCTCAAAAAAGCTTGTGGCATTTAATAACGGAACACTAACAAGTTACTTCTGCCGCTATACACTTGGTACTTAGGTACTGGAAGTATAGTAAATGCAGCACTAATCGGGGTTACTAACTCAAGCAGGCGGTAAGCACCACTACTTTCACTAGCAACGTCCTGGCGCTAGCACTTTTCTGAGCCTTGTACGTTTACTAACTGGCCATGCACAGCCTAGTCACAAGCATGACCCTAATCCAGTGTATGCTACATCCGACACCCACTTTATTTCCTAACCATGCAGTTGCTTGTGGCAGAGCCTATTCTTGATAAACAAGATCGTAAAAGAGTAGTAATGACCTATTTACTTACTCCTTACGAACATTACTACCCCGCGTTACGGTACGTAGGCTTTGCAACTACCAACTGCATGGTTAGGAAATAAACTGGGTTTAGGAAGTAGTATACACTAGATTAAGGTAGTGCTTATGACTAGGTTATGCATGGCCAGTTGGTAAACGAATGCAGCTCAGAAGAGGGTTATCGCTGGGACTTTATTAGTGAACGTAGTGATGTTTATACTGCTTGCTTTAGTTAGTAACCCCCAGTAGTGCTGCATTTACTACCTCCAGATACTAAGTATCTAGTGTATACTGGAACAAGTAACTTGTTAGAGTTCCGTTAGTGGATTCCACAACCTTTTATGTTTAAGAGTGTACGTACCGTACCGCGGGGTAGTAAGGTTCGTAAGCAGTTAGTAAATACGGCCGTCACTACACTTTCATGACCTTTTTTTATTAAAAGTGTGTAGTTACGGCTTCTAACTAGCGCGGGTTGCTCGGAAGTTATCTAGCAAATCACCCATCGCCGAGGATTGGCTTTTGGTCCCGCAGCGTCGACCAAAAGGCGGGCGGTGCGCTTCCGGATGCCGAGCACTCATTTGTTGTCTGGATGCCGGTCTTCAAAAAATGAGGAGCGCGTACCTGGCCGCGGCATGACCGTTTTCTTTCCGCCCGCCGGAGAACACAGCATGAATGGCTGTTTGCCGGTTCTAAACAATCCTTCTTTTCGTTGGAAGCCAATTTTCCAAAGTGCACTTAGACAAGCACGTTCTCTGGTCCGCTCCGTTCCTGACTAAGGCCCCAGATCCTAGAAAAGTGAACATCTGTTGTCCGTCAAAGGTCTAACGCCACCCTTGCCAAGGTAGCACACCACAAAATACATGAAGGGGCATGCACCTGGCCACCGCACATTGTGCTCTACATATATGCGCGTTTCATGGCAATTATTTGCACCTGAAACAAATAAACGTGATTTTTCGTACTAGAACGGCGCGCATGCATTTATGTTTCCCTTACGGACTCACGGTGAACAATTCCTGGCTATGTCATATTACAAACAAACAAAAGCAAATAGTTAAGTAAGGCGACTCGCCCTGTGCGTGCCTGTATATACCACAACCTGTTTGTGTATGCGTAAGAATGGTTAAACGTTACTGGCATTCTCAACTTTTTTGTCAACAAATTAAGAATGCAAGCATTTTAGCAAATCAGAACACCGATGAGCTTACCCATTATTGCGCCAAGCGCACAACCTACCATCTGCACCAAGGAAGTTCGGCCGATGTAGAGTGCGCCAAGGGTATTGTATAAACAACGCCATCGACGTAATCGACGAATCTTGAGCCGTGTTTTAAGCCGCAAGACCATTCCCCGTTGTTAGTAGGCGTGAAGAAATAAATCCGGCGAGGCAAATCACGCAAATCAAGAGAGAAAGCGGACGGTGAATAGCCATAGCTTTATGCATTGTCCTTATAGTCTATAATGCATGCTTTTTTTTCTAGTTTCCCATAAAATGTTCATCACTGTTATCGATAGAAAGCCGTTTTTTTCCAGGGAACCAAACTTCTACAGTCGACTCCAGTTAATAGGAAGTCCACGGGGACCGCAAAATAACTCCAATTAACCGAACTTCCAATTAAGCAAAAAGCAGAACAACAACATTGGCATTCCTCCGCAACACGTCTGCCTTCTTAAGTTTGTTCAGAATCTGGACTTTCGTCGACAATTCAATGGTACAAGACGGGTTGCCATGACAAATGAGACTTATCGCTAACTTCTAAGCCTGAAGCGTCCGCCACGCAAGCTGCTCACACAACGCCGTGTGCAACAAAGAAGGTTGAGGGCCTGAAAAGAGAGTGATGCGTACGCTGGCGTGACTGTCAACTGGGGCCGAAATCTTTAATAAGGGGGCGTCCTTCTGAAGCTACGCAGTAGCGCCATACGTGTAAATGTATTCCCTGTGGCGTCGCTTTGAAGGGCGGGTAGGGAGTGAAAAAAAAAAATCGGCCGCGTACCTGCTCCTTTCATTGCAAATGTCGTCAAACGACGAGAGTCTTTGCAGACATTTGAGAAGGAAATGCCCCCCTTCGCTTTTCCGCTCACCTCTCATGCTGTTCCTGTACCCTCGCGATCACCCCAAGGTAAACAAACTAAAGGTTTGCTCAAGGCGATTTGAATTTACCGCGTTCCACTGCTACAGGCGGGGTTCCTCGATGCCAGCGGTGCAGCACGGCGGGACGAGCCAACGTTTATTGGTTCTATAAACGTTGGGACGCGCGTGAATCGAGGCGGCCGACTTGAAGGTTTTAGAACCGCGTTGCCGTGCCCCACGCGCGTTCAAAACTGAACGTGAAACCTAGCTAGTGGAACCTTTCTTTGTAGTTGCCGGTGATTTCTCATATGCCGCCAGGAGGTGGCGCGTGCAACAGCAGGCGGTACGCGTTGTTCTGCAGTATATGGAGGATATCCTTTTCTATCAAAAAACCAAGCATCCAGGAATTTTTAAATGCGAATGCATTTATTAGTCGGGGGTTGTCTTGCGTCCATCGAGCGGCGTGCGCCTGCATTCCTCCAGCGCGAGCGCACGTGAGCGCGTGCCTCGTAGTTCTGCCTTCGTCGTCGGCGTCGTCGTAAATGCGAATGCATTTCTTAGTCGGGGGTTGTCGTGCTCCGTCGGCGTGCGCCCGCAGGTGTTATCTCTCCGCTCTCAATGCCGAACGCATGCGCTTGAAGCGAGCTGTACTAGTTTGCTCAAAGCGGCAAGGACGGCGAGTACTGCGGTGTTAGTCTCGTGTCTAACGTGTATGGGAACTTGATATCGCACGCCGTTGCCACGTCTCCCGTTCGAGACACGTCTCCGTACAAGGACTTGTACACCCTTGCCTACACCGGAGACGGAGTCTTTGTGGTGACCGTGTACCTCGCGCCCAACCTCGCTCGAGACGCCGTTGCCGCGCAGCTGGACGCGGCTATGGAAAGTGTGCGCGTGCGCTCCAAACCCTCTGACCCCATAGTCTTGGTTGGCGACTTCAACGTTGACGTGCGCAAGAAGAGTGGCGAGTGGCTGGTCGAGTACATGCAGACCAGGCACTCTATGCATTGTCTCTCTGCCGGACACGTGCCCCACTACCATTCACGGGAGTTGCATTGATCTGGTCTTTACGCGAAACTGTGACGCGCGTATGCTTCTCAAAGACCCTTTGACCGTGCACTTTAGCGATCACAAGGCAGTGATTGTGGCCGTCAGGTACAACGACAACACAAACAGGTGCTGATGAATAAATGATTACGTTCACACTCTCGTCATTAATTACGCCATTACTCGCAACACACTCATCGGTGCACCCAATGCGCTCGCATTTCTGCACGATTCCCTTCGGGGAAGTGCGGGGGAATTTTTTAATCAAGGAACACTGTAAATATTCCTTGTGTACTAATTTCCTGTCTTATATTTGCGTAATGTATTTAATGTCTTGTTCTTGTTCAACAAAGTTGACAAGTGCGAACATATAAACCAGGCTAAGACGTTTACATTTGGCTGTGAGTATATAAGACTATTGCGCAGTAAGCATTTTACTTTGGCCGGGTGGCTGAATCGATACAGACAGACAGAGGGACAGACAGACAGACAGACAGACAGACCAAAATTTCTGGGTTTAAGTAGCCCAAGAAAGACCATCGTCTTTAATAACAGGGAGGAGGGCTGTAGCATGGGCGCAAAGCGACAAGCAACAAGCAAAACGACGGGGGGCAGTGCGCTCTCGCTTTGTTCTCTTGCTACGGTGCTCCTATCTGCCATTTTCACTCCCTACCCGCCCGTCAAAGCGACGCCCGAGCCAACGCACGGCACACAGCGTCGCTTCAAAACGACACCCCTTTTTTGTGGGATTCAGCCCCCGATATGCCCCTTCATCGACTATGTGCAGCCTCAGTTTGGATGGCGCTGACATAGTGAAGAGAAAAGCGGTGTTTTGGTGCCTCAAAGTTTGAAATTTTATAGAGAAATGACGGTCACCTGAACGCTTTTTATTCGAAGTAACTTCCTATGGGCAGATATAATGAGTTTTAGCCTCGAAATACGCAGAAATGTATTCAATTGAATTCATGAAAAATTTCCGGGACCAGCACATCACATTGAATCAACCGGATTTTCCAATAAAGTGAGTTCTAATTAACGAGAATCGACTGCATTTCATCTCCATGGGTCCTTGAAGCTCATTACTTATCAAGTATCATAGCGCTATATCCGGAGCAACAAACACCGTTAAAAATATCATTATTTGATTTTTCGCTCAACTTCGAAATGAAAGAAACCTATGAGCAGGCAAAAGTTCACGATGCTTCTTGCTTTAGCCTTCTAGCACTTTGAAGGCAAATTACACCTGAATATAATAACTAGGTAACAGATTGTAGGCAAATGCTTATTTTGTTCCTTGCGCTCCTATCGCCCAACATTGATATATCAGCATGAAATAAAGGCTAAGAAGAAATTTTACTGTGTGTTTAAAGTGCCTATAGATGCCTATTTTTTTGTTCGTGCCTAGATGACTACAAATGCCTAAAAATGCCTATTTTTGGAGTGGGCGCTTATATAAACACTTTGCAGTTTGAGATTGTTATTCATGTTAACACGCAGCACTGACTGTTAGGAATTGGGTGGGGCTCCACCTGTGACCCAAGTTCAACCGACTCCCGGGAAATAACCGCTAGCAGCAGTCGAATGGGACGCTCATTCTCAGTGTCAAGAGCACAATTTTGCATTCCAAAATCTCTAAATGGTGCTAGTTTGCTATTGTTTTCTCAATTTTCACAGGGATTCTCACCCTAGTCGTTCACCGTGTTCTCCAAACATATTTCGTGAAACATGTGCTGTTGTATCCTTACTTCTAGAATCCCACTCTGTAATTCCAATGCCACGGTTGAGCACTGAGCACGCCTTTGTTAGCGTATCACTCGTGCATTAAAAAGCAAACGGCGAAACAACCCTGCGCACCTATATTTTCCCACCCTTTAGAATTCACGCTGCCGACGGGCTCAAAAACACGCTCTGTCATCAAAAATATGTTCGCCGGCTTAACACATTTTGACAAATGCTCTTCGAATGTGCAGAAGTGTATCTGGCAATGTTGAGACGCCTGAAAAATTCGGATAATTCCATTAAGTGTCAGGAAATTGCTAGAGTTGTATCTAACAGTCCTCATGTAAGGTCTTGTTAATTTCTTTAAAAATCTTCGTCTATGTAGCGTTGATTATTCGTGTCTCGTTTTTAACAGCGAAACTGTTTAGCAAATCGTAATTTTTCGTGTCCGCAGTTAAAAATACGTTGGAATTGCCCAGCGCCCGCACGTGAGCGTGGGCCTCGCCGCAACCGCCCAGCGACCCCTGCGCACGTTTTTTGAGTCAACCATACCCACTTAGGGAGATTGGCCAAGATTAGCCAAAAAATAGAAAAACTCCAGCGTTCGTCGTAATCATAATAACACTTGCTAGGATCCAGAAAGACACGTCACAGCGTACGCCTTCCAAGGCGGTGTCCAGTGACCATCACTTCCAAAACAATGAAAGAAGCCCACACTTATAGCAACAATTACAGAATAAAGGTCGTTGCGGCAGCGAAGCAGCTTTACTACCTTCAAGTGTTGCGCGTTAGTTTGAGCTTTCTTCTTTTTTTTTGTTCTGCCTTAATTAAACTGCGTCAGGCAGACATGGAGTCGCGCTTTTTGGAATCAGTATTCCCCGCTCTCAAGTGTTCTTCGTGCATGTTTCACTGTGACGCTTGAGTAAGCGACAGTGGCCATTGAACTTGGATGCAAGCAGTGCGCTAGTTGAATTCAGCCAGTCGATCGTAATTACTTCAGCACTTTTGTGGGGCACTGGAACGGCTGTGATCACTTGTTAACCCTTTTTGTCCCAACAAAAAACGACTATTTTTGGTTTTCGGGCCGTAGATAGAGGCGCGCACGTCTTTGTTTTAATTTATTTGCATTTATGTAACAAAGTTATGGCGTGTATATTTACGATGTCGGAGGCCAATAACGTGGTTTTAGCTATCTATTTTTTTTTCTAAATTGTGCTTTTGAATGCCTAAAAATCCCGCCGTTAATAATCACTGTCAGGGTGATAGCAACGCGCCTCCTCTTTGAGCAAATGCCCTTCAGTGTAACGTTGCAGGGTTTCTGCCGCGATTGAAACGCATAAACTGCAGCGTATATTCTATAATCAACTGTATCACAGCACTGTCATTCTGTCTGAAACATTCTGAAAAAGCGGCCACTTTTGGAGAGGAGCATTTTTAATCATAAGTAGGACACGTTCATTCGCAATGCGCCAAGCACTAAATGGCTTAGAGATTTTACGCTGAACGAACCCTAATGGTAGGCGCTATTCCCCGGGGGCTCTTCCCGCTTGGAATATGCCAGCGACAATTGCTGCCCTCATATTGCAACAGAAAACATCGCATCGGTTAATGGGGGGGGGGGGGGAGTTTAAAAAAGAAAATAGGAAGGAATACCGTCCTTGATGAAACGGACCCACAGAATTCCCACATGTATGCAAAGTTAAGTGACGTCAACAAGATTCCAGAGTTAAACCAGCATCGCGAAAGGACGACACCACCCATGCGCAAATTATTTCGTCAAAGGGTGCCACCCGAGCTCGTTGCCTATTCCTAATGCCTATGTTTGCGTGTTATCCGCACACTTCGAGGGAAAAATTTTAGTGTTGACGTAAAACGGCATGCTTGCCTCTATAAGAAGAACGCTGCTACAGTTCATGATGCATTGTAATGAGATATCACACAGATAGAACCGTTTTTAAGGCAGTTGGCGCTAATAAACAAGGCCAACGTAAGTCAGGCGGATGACGTGCGCTAAGCTCTAAAGTCTAAAAAAAAAAAGTAGTGCACCAGAAGAGGCCAGTTTTACGCATGAATATAAAACTGAAGGGATAACCAGAGGAGCGGACATTTTAACGGGCAAGAATCTCCTGCGGAGACAAAAAGGGCAATGCATTGTGTTTGTATGAAAATGAGGCAATGTAAGGACAGGTAATTGTTATGGTACAGTGAAAACAAAATATTTTCGGAGTAAATCAAACTGAAACAAAATAAAAAATGAAAAATAAAATAACGTGATTTAACTTCCGCTTTACCCTATATAGCCCTCTCACGAGAATAACCCAAAACGATAAAAACAGAAAACTAACAAAATTAACAAAACTATGGCAAAAATACCAACCTGCATGTCTTTGTGTTTGCATATGAATGCATAATTTACGTAGACAGATGTACAGGTGCCGTCAAAAGAAATTGGAACATGTTCTAGTAAGTTTACAGCAATTTTTCCTTCCGGAAACTGCCAGGCTACATTGGTGTGCGTTTGAAGGAGTCCTCTCTAATAGAAACCAGCTTCCTCTAAACCGGTAATGCAGTCATAAAACCAGTAAGACAAATATATCGTGGCATTCACAAATCCTTGCTCCAATTACTTATGACGGCACCTGTACACCATTGGCAAAAACGAATACCAAAGTCCGCTTGCCAGGTTTAAAGGTGTACGGAGACAGGACTGTCCTCTCGGGTGGGTAGCAGCTGCAACGGTCATCTGTTTTACTCTCCTGACCGTGAAATAAAGCGACCTATGATGATGATGATCATGTACAAATGATGCTTATGATGCTAGAAGTGCCGCTTACAGGGCCGGTGGTACATATCGACCGATGAGAAACCAGCGAAAAACGGACGAAAAAATTCCCTCGCACTTCCCCGAGGGGGAGAGTGTGTAAGTGCGAATGCACGGTTGTTGATTGCGCGATTACGGTGGATATCGTGATCTTAATGAGTAGTCGAGAGATTACACACACGCACACAACTACAAAGAAAGATATTTCACTCGTTATTGCTGGTACCGTTGCCCGGTCCGCCATCATCGTTATCGAGATGCAGGACCAGCGACCGCTCTCGACGACGGCGCGCGCTCGACTAATACCCTCCCGCGCCACGCGGCCGCTACACGAGCGCCCTCACGCGTCGGAATGCGGAGCGCCCGCTACGCGAGCGAGAGCTCTCCCGCCCGAAGTGGAGAGGAGGCGCCCAACACCCGCAGTCACTGAGCGGAGAGAGGAGGAGGAGAGTAGCGCGCGCCCATCTCCCCCCGTTGCTAGGGAAGACGAGGAGCGCGCGCACCCGCAGCTGTTGCTATGCGGACGACGGCGGCGGACGATTCAGGCTCGCTTAAGAAGTGCATTCGCACTTAAAACACGAGGAGAGAGGAGACAACACAACGCTGGACTAGCAGCTGAAATTTAATAGAATAAACCGAGACACCCTGTGAAGAACCAAGCCAAGCCAACGCATGCACCAACACGTACGCGTAAAACGAATGAAAATGCTATTGTTCACTTAACTCAGCGATAAATAAATCGGCTTCCTTCAAACTTCAGAGATGTTGATACGAAAGCAGCAGTAGTTAAGAGAACAATAGCAGTTTCATTTGTCCCACGCGTACGAGTTTGCGCATGCGTTGGCTTGGCTTGGTTCTTCACAGGGTGTCTCGGTTTATTCTATTAAATTTCAGCTGCTAGTCCAGCGTTGGGTTGTCTCGTCTCTCCTCGTGTTTTTCGTCCTTTTTTCGCTGGTTTCCCATCCGTCGGTAATTGTGGGTTGTACAAGTGCGAGACTTGTTCCACTGATGACGCTGGATAAGCATAGCCCATGGTAGTCAAGGGTATGGCTAGAGTCCTTCAATGCTTTCCTCACACGAAACACCGGCGGGGAGCACAGGGGGTTAAGATGAGGCTGGCGCGATGCGTCGACGAAGCTGTGCTCTTACAGAATCCGGCAGCATTGGCAGGTTGATTTCCAGTTTCACGTAATTATTCGACGTGACGCCTTTGGTCATACAGTGCGGGGTACTGGGAGGAAATGCCCAGGACTTGCTGTGTTCCGGAAAGTCACTCCGGCTACAGAAGTACGAGCGAAAAGGTATGGTTGTTTTGTTTACCAAGTTACGCTGATAAGTGCGAGCAGCGGAAACGCGCGATACCGCAACAGGAAGCGGGCGGCTTTTCGTTTGACTCAAAACAGGTCTGTATCCATGGAAAAGATTTTGACGACGCAGACGTTGTTTAGAGCTACGAGATTTTAATTGTGCTTCAAGAGGTTGCATGTTTTAGTACTCTGTTACCTTCGTATGTTGGCCTTGTATGTACATAGTTTTTCAATGCTGAAATAATGATCGTAGCTTGCTGTTTATTGAAATGCCTTTGTAGATTTTGTATTCTTACTTTGTTTCCGGCAGATTCATTGTGCAACAGTCTCTAGTTCGCGAACATTTGCTGCGATGCGCACCTTGGATTAGCGCTGGCGTTGGCTTTGGACATGACCACGGGTTCAAGCGCGTGCTAACGCAGTTTACTTTGGGATAGATGTGAAAGCCTGCGGGCGAAACGATCCGGGCCTGCAAGTCATGGAGAACTTTCAGCGGCCATTTCGGAAATAAATGGGAGGTGCAACATCCGGGTCTCCGACGAAAGGAAAGAGGTCGCCAGCTGTGCTGTTTCTCCAGCCTTGCACCAATAGTGCAATCAGCGCCAATTTTTCTATCAGCACGCAGCAGCCTTGCCAATTCTGCTTGCACAAAACGCTGCATTTGTTAGCTTATTTTTTGTGTCGCATAAACTATGTCCTCTCTGTTTGTTTTTCAAAGTTTCATTTTAACGTTTTACGTGGCCTGCGTCAATTAAGCCGATTTTTCGCGGTAGGCTTAGCTTGTAACCAGAATGGCGCCGACTTGTAGAACTCACCTAGAATACTCCAAAATTTCATTAGTAACAGCTTCATACCCAGAAAATACCATTTTAGCTATTGTTGGGGGCCTACCCGACCCAGACCTTGACTGCATTCCGCACAACACACCGTAGGCATTGCTGAAGCGTTTGAAGTACGGCAGACCGCTCTAGATGTTACGGTAAAGCTGCAGTAGGATTTGAAAGCATTGGGGAAGCTCAAAGGTACATATTAGTATTTAGACATGTGCCAGCTTAAAAACACGTGATCTAACTTTAAAACAACATAAAATGTGATCAATGTGTGCAATAATGCGAGCGACAAGGTTTGATTCTTGCACGCCAAGCCAATTATCGGCTCCCAGAAATTAATGATTTGAACAAATTAAAGTCGGGCGAATTCTTCGTTAAAGCGACAATAAATACAACGCATATTCCTGTTCTACTCAAAAAAACTAGTCTGATTAGTTGCTAGACTCCATTCTGGTCTGAATAGCGTTCTGCTTAGCTCACAAAAAATTACACCTTCATCCCGTGGGGAACCCTGATGAGGATGCGAAGCATCGTGGCGGTTCCGTGTGGTTCCATTGTGTTGCCGTTATGTTGAGTGATCTGGCTTTTTTCTAGCGCCAGAGGGAATTCCGCGTCCGGGTCCACACCGGTGGCAAAAGGGACGCAAGTACTGTTGTGTTACGGTGAGTAGGCGGTGGTTCTCGAGGCGCCGAAACTCGTCCATCATGTTCTTGTCGATGTTGTCTCTGTGGTAGAATCGGTAGTCCCCCGTCTGCGTTGGTGAGGTAAAGGTTGTTGACATTGGTGCACCGGCTGAGAGCTATGTACACGCCCTCCTATTCGCAGCTTTGTCTTCTCCTTCTTCTTCGGTGGTTCCCCTACGGGAAGATGACGACGGTGGTTGAACGCGGACCTATCTCGTGATGGATTCTTTGGTTGGTCAATCCCTTGGGGCATCTTGTCACAATCAGCATCAGAGGCACTGCGGACGGGGCTGGTTGAGCTGCAAGGCGCGTGGCGCTTCCACGACAGCTTTCCCACGGGAAATTAAACATCCTCCTCTAAAGTTTTCAGTTCGTCATTTCCGTTGACGTTCAGCTTCGCGTGCCTTCGTTGTATCAGTAGCTTCTTGACGTAGTTTGAATGAGTCAAGGACATAAGGCGTGTTCGTAGCACTTGCTCCCCGGATTTGTAGCGTAGTGGGAAGAGCACTGCGTTCCTGCCGTTGCGGCCAGAGAGTCGTGGAATCGAGACCGGGCGCCGCTAACTATTTCTTTTTTTTATAGTGTAGTATCGCGCAGCTGTGGGCGTTAGGAGGAGAGTTGCGCATGCGCAGGGTGAGTGCGGACGCCGACGCGGGACATGCCGAGACCATAAGATGCTTTCGCATCTAAAAAGATCCCAAATAGCAAGAAGCTCTCAGCCTATAGACACATAACTTCAACTGTGGTGTGACTTTTGGTGTACCAAATATTCAAGGTGTAAATTCGTGCTGGCATTCACGCGTCGAGAACAAATGGCGCATTTCAAGCGCGCAATTATGTTGATTGACGTTCACGTTGTGGGCGCTAATAAAAAAAACTGCACTGGACAGTGCTAATCAGAGAAGTGGGGGGCGCTAATCACAGAAACAGCAGAGCTGGCGGCCCCTTTCTCCCCCTTCGTCGGAGACCCGGCTGTTGCGCCTGCCATTGATTTCCGAAATGGCCGTTGAAAACTCTCCATGACTGGCAGGCCCGGATCGTTACGCCCGCAGGCTTTAACATCTCTCCCAACGTAGACTGCGTTAGCACGCGCCAGAAGCCGCGGCCAAGTCCAAATCTAACGCCCTCGCTAATCCAAGGTGCCCATCACGGAAAATGTTCGCAAACATGAGACTTGCACAGGGAATATACTGTAAACAAAGTAACAATACAATGTGCATAACGGCACTTCAATATACAGCAAGCTACGAGCATTATTGCAGCCTTGAAAAACTATGTTCATACAAGGCCAACATACGAAGGTAACAGAGTACTAAAACCATCCAAGCTCTTGCAGTACAACTAGAATCTCGTCGTTACCAATATCCTTGGCGTCAAAATCTCTTTCACAGACACGGACATGTTGGGAGTCGAAAGAACATTGCCCCGCTTCCTGTCGCGGTATCGCGGTGACGTCATGGTGACCGAGCGAGAAAGGGGCTGAGGAGTCGTGACTCTGCCATCTTCTTATTTTAATTTAGATTTGTTCAAGTTGGCGGGAAAACTGGAACAACTGTTTTCTAACCTGTTAATTTCTACAACCTACCAAACGTATACGGGCGTTCAAAATTAAGCTTTAGGCTCTGGGGGGCACGCGAAGACCACTTGTACAAAGAAGTTAAGTGGCGAGGAGGACACAAAGTGAAAAGGTAATTATCGCTGTCAGTAGCCCAATCAACTAAAATTGAGTAATTAGGTTTTCGTTGACGGCAGTAAGTGGGTATGTTTCTATTTAAAAGTTAGAGGCAGTCGTGTTTCTAAGCAGTATCAGATGGGAGAATTCCTAGCGCGTCCGTGCTTCGAGATATCCGACTCCAAATTTTAATTAGCGTGAGAGTTCGGGCGAGTTTGTACTCCATTGAATTAATGCTTGCAGCGCGAACAATTAGACGGAGGACGAAGAGTCCGCGTGCCACTCTCTTCGTCCTTCGTCTAATGGTTCGTGCTGTAAGCATTAATCCAAATTTTCATTTTCGTTCACGTGAATACGCAGGCAATAGAGTTGGGATTTGAATTTTGAATTTGAATTTGATTTTATTTTGTGTTACAATAAGAATGTGTACAATACGAGATTTCACAAGGAGGTCCCAGAGTCAGAGACGCAAAGGGATCGGGGCAAAGCTCCTCCCTGATGTCACGCGGCTGTTCAGACGCTGTTGCGCCGCTATGCATTGATCTTGCCAGCCGAGGGGGGCAGTTATCATCTTTGTTATCATCTTCAATGCCTCCTCTCCATTGTCAGGCTAAACGCCGCTCGCAACAGCCGCGTCACATGAGGGAGGAGCTTTGCGGCGATTCTAATTCTCTTGTACGCGTAATTTTGCGAACCGCAATTTGAATGAATCGTTTATTTCGGCAACACAACAGATTGCCGTGGACTATGGCGAAAGGCGACATTTACAATCGCCTGACTAGTCCCCTAGCCCCAGGCAGCACAAACACACAAACAGCAGTTCCTTACAAGAAACAAAATTGGCGTGCAAGCTGTAATTCAAGCTTAATACAATTCTATATATAACTATAGAATAACGTCAGGCTAAATATACACACTTTATATTCATTTCTGTAGTCTGCACAATACTCAAAAATCAAATCAAATAAACTATGACTTCTTGTTACACATTGAGAAATACTTTTTTTAAAGTGATTGGAATACAAAAAAAAACATTTTTACACAGAAGCAGAAACACACACGCGATAACAGAAAATAAATACCAAAAAAGGAGACGGAAGAACATGATGTTATTGCCCGAAAAGTTCTTAAACTTTCTTTCGAAAGGCAAACATAGGAGAGCAGCTCTGCATCCCACGAAGTAAAGGAGGATAAATATTTAAAAGATTTGGTATCTGCCATTGAAGTAGTTGCTTGCCGAATTTTTTAATACACTGTGCTCAAGACTGTAATGCGGATCAGTATTAGTATATAATGAGAAAAATATTTCAGGGTCTGCTTTCCAGTTCAAGAATAATATTGCAGCTAGGCGTTGATTATAAATCTCGAAAGTTAACATGTAGCTAAATTGAGAATCAGAAGAGACGTGTTGTCGACCTGATAAGTTGCAATTGAATCGCAAGCCTCGTTTTGCGATAGAGAACATGAATGTTTGATTTACAAGTAGTCCCCCAAACTAGTAAACAATACTTTATGCCTTGAACAAACTGTGCAATGATAAAGTTGGAGTTTTAGTTTTTCAGGTAACAGCATATCAAGCTTGGTAAGAGTGCCGATTGTTTCAGCTACACTGCGTTTCACATAATTTGCATAATACGTCCGCCGAAGGGCTCCGTGGAAACGCTCGCCCAGAAACTTGCATTCACGAACTTATTGTCTGCTCTTCAGATTTGAACGATATGGTACCAAGACGTTGTACCGGTTTATTTATAGCAGAAAAGGTAATATACTTAGTTTTTTGGTGTATTTAAAGGCAGCTGAATAATAATCAACCATTGCGATAAATTTTGGAGGTAGTTATTAACATCACGTACAGGAACTTTTAATCTTGTAAGGAGAAAAAGACACTTGTGTTATCAGCGTATAACACTATTTGAGGAGTCTCAGCAACTTTAACAATATCGTTGATATTCAAAAGAAATAGTACCGGCACCAATATAGACCCTTGTGGAAACCCAAAAGTGAGGTACCCGGCATCTGGTAATACATGATTATATACAACAACGTGTACTCTTATACTCCCAGCCACGGGTTCCTTAGTATGGAAGCTTTTTGAACAGAATATGGTGCTTGATTGAATCGAAAGCTTTTTTTTCAAATCAACAAAAACACCTATTCTATAGAGTCGTTTTTCTACGTTAGAAACAAGTTTTTCCTTAATGTTGAGTAGAGCTGATTTCGTGGATTTGGCCTCCTGAAAACCATATTGTTTTTGAGATAACAGTTGATATTTTGAAGGTGAACAGTTATTTGGGCGTTAATGACTTCTTCAACAATTTTTGAAAAAAGCGGGAGTAAAGCTACTGTCCTATATTATACATGTTGACAACCGGGCCATCCTTGTACAAGACACAAACTTTGGAGATTTTCTGGTTGTCTGGGAACGTGCCAGTTTCTAAGATTAGGTTATATAACCAACAAAGCACATAACAAACTACACCAGAAATTGCCTTAATAGGTCCCGCTTTGGTACTGTTACGTGGCAGCAAGGCAAACGGGACGAAGCATAGAAGATGCGAACGATGTATTTACATGATGGTGCCGCAGAGCGATGCGCTCTATTTACAAGCGGCCATGATCGCTCCAGCCACGAGTCCGTGCCATGCACTGTTTAGTCGTCGTCGGTGACGGGTCCCCTGGAGCTATGCGACAGCTCCCACTTGGGGATCCCGCACCATTGCCGTCTAAACCACAGGCACAATAATTTTTGAGCTCATGTATGAAATTGCAGATTTCGATAGGAGTTGTAGGACAATAAAATGTTGATTGCTCCAGGCTCAAAGGCATGTACACGTGCCCCAGAAGTAAATGGAGCACGAGTTGAAGATTTTGAAGGACTTTCTCCGCCATGTGCCTAGCCAGCAACCTCTAAGTGACTTTTCAAGATAGTCATTCAATAATAAAATCAGGAACCACAAATTTATTTATGCTGGCAGCCGCATCAAATGGAAATTCTTCTAATTTCACGAAGCCGTGCTCCGTTTACTTTTGAAGGCACCTGCACCTTTCAACTTCGTTGCTAGGATTTTTGTTGTAAGCTCCGGAGGCCAACAAATCATGAATAACTCATTTGCAAGGTATTTACCTCTCAAAGTCCGATCCCCAATTGTTATTTCCGCTGGAAGAGTGCGGGTTGTTTTGCGTAACTAATCCTCTAATCCTTTACGGTGCGCCACGTCTTACGGGCATCGTAGCATATATGCGAAAACTTATTCGAATACTATCGAATACAAGATTTTTCTACCTGACTTGAAAGTTTATTCCGGAGCGATTTGTATATTTTTAGCCGTGTTAATGCACACGTCACGAACTTACTGAGCAATTTATTTGTGGCGTTTATTTTGTGAGGTAGTTCATTCGTTATCCAGGGCTTTGATTTTTGCTGCTTTGCAAGTCGTCTTCTTGAAATGCGCCATCGCACAACTCAATAATTTTGTTCTCTTTCAAATACTGTGTCCAGTGAGTAAGCACTGTGAGTAAGGCAAACGTGCTTCGTATTGTCCCAAGTTATCTTACGTATTATTGTTCTATCACCTGTCTTACTCACAGCGTGAGACGATTTTTTCGGAACAAGACTTAAACTACAGAAATAATCACTCAAATCTCACGTTAAAACACCCACTTTATTACCATTACGGTCAAAATTTGTTAAGCAGACGTCAGTGTCTCCATTGACGGTTTGATGCGACTAAGAACGTCGATTACGTTGGAAAAACCGCTCACGGACAGCAAATCGCAAAGTTCTGTATTTGAATCTGAAATGTGCGGAATGTTCACATTGAAGTCACTAAAAATAACAGCTCGTTTTCTGGAATTTTATATAAATTCTAACACAGGTGGAAAAAAGTAATAAAATTGGCTCAATAATTCAGAAAATGGACGATAAATCACACCTACTATAAAAGCACTTGTCTTCATGAAAAGTGATTCGAAGTTTGGATCACCAACACAGTAGTCCTGAAGAACGTTATAAGAGTATTTCCTTTGCAAATAAATGGCGACACCTCCACCTTTCTTTCTCTTCTTACACCTTGCTTTGCAATGGTACCCGTCAATTACTATTATGCCACTGGTGCTCTAAAAACTTGTCTCACTAAAGGTCAAGACGTCAAACTGTTTGTAGAAAAATGGTGGTAATAGGCTCAATTCAGCCTATTTGTTTCCAGGCTTCGCGCATTATAGTCGGATGGTTTGTGCAGGCTATAGCAAAACGTGCGGAAAGAACAGTGCCATGATAAGCGCAGTATCGGCTCCAGGTAGGCGTTAAAGAATACAAGGAACGCTATTTCAATCTTTCATTTTATCTTAGTGGCTCACGTCATCTAACGAGATCACTTACGTCACGAATGCGGAGGGGCTTTGCACCCTCGCGCTTTCGAACAAAGATTTGGTCGTTTTTTTGTTTTTGCTTTTTGCCATGCGAAGATGCACTTCGTTTCCTAGACTTTTGTGCGCGCAAGCCGCAGAAGTCGTTTGATTGCTGCCGTTAAGTTTTCAAATATCCGCAGCTTCGTATCTATCGTATTCAGAAGAGAGCGACTCTGGGCCCATTCTTCTTTCAGCTCTAGTGACGAAAATCGAACTATTGATTGATTGTAGGGTTTGACGCGCCGACGCAACGCAGGCGATGAGGCACGCCGTGGTGGAGGGCTCCGGATTAATTTTGAACACGTGGGGATCTTTAACGTGCGCCGAAATCTCGAAAACATTGGCGTTTTTGCTTTTCGCCTCCATCAGAAATGCGGCCGAATCGAATTATTAAAGACGATAGTCTTTCCTGGGCTACTTGAACGGGAAAATTTTGGTCTGTCTGTCTGTCCTGTCTGTCTGTCTGTCTGTCTGTCTGTAACTCGATTCTTTTGTTTCCTTTATTACCAGCTTGGTACAGCTAACAAGAAAAAACGAAACAATGACACATGCCTCAACACAACATAGTGATAAAAACCCCTCCCGCTACTACGGGTAGCCTTTAGCCTTCAGGCCAAAATAAAAAACAGGTACTGCGCAATCGCCTTATATACCCACAGCCAAATTTAAACGTCTAAGTCCGGTGGGAATGTTCATGCGTGTCAATATTGTTGAGCAAGAACAAAACATTACGCCAATATGAGGCAGAAAAACACTACACAAGGGATATTTGCAGTGTTCCTGTATAGATGCTTGATTTTTGCGATAGCAAATGAAATACTATGTCTCCTCAAGAAAACAAAATTCCACTCCATCGCCTACTGTCGTCCGCGCCACTATAACTTCTGGCGGCATTTTGAGAAACCAAACGGCAACAGTTACGAAAGGTTCCACTAGACAGGTTCTATGTTCCGCTTGGAACGCACGTGAAGTAATGAAATATGGTTTCTATAGACGTTGGAGTAGGGCGCCTCGACTCCCGCGCTGTCCCAGGCCTTACGGCAGCGCTGGCGTAGAGGCACCTGGCCTGGAACGGGAGAACGCGGTAAATTTAAATTGACTTGAGCAAACCTCTAGCGTGTTGCATCTTTGGAGGAGTACGACGGGGAGAGGAACAGCATAAGAGGGTGAGCGGGAAAGCGAAGGGAGATATTTACTTTTCAAATGCTGACGAACGACACGCGTCTTTCGTCGATATTTGCAACAAAAGGAGAGATACGCTGCTAATTTCTATCATAGGCTCTTTTCAGGGGGCCCTCTGGCGGGTGATGTAGGTTTTCATTATCGGCAGCTGCTCTAGTTCAGGGATGCCAAGTTTCACTGCCAGGTCTTTCAACTTTTCAAAGAAATCCTCATTCTGTTGTCGCACTTGGCCACGTATCCTCGTGATGCTAACGCCGACTGCACTGTTCAAGTTCGTTAACTTGTGCGTTCACTGTTTTCATGACAGGAAGCGTAACTCGACTCTAATTTTTCCACCCTTTCCTTTTAAAGTTAAAATTTGGAGTGGGATATCTGGGGGCACAGATACGCTTAGAAGAATTCTGCCAACTGATACTGTGTAGAAACACGACTGCCTCTATATTTTTAGTACAAACCTACCTACTTACTGCAGTCAACAAAAAGTTCCTTATTCAATTTTAGCTATTTGGGCTGGTGACAGTGATAATAATCATCTGACTTGGTGTCCCCCTGTCCACAACTTATTTGCGCAAGTGGTCCTCGCGTTCTTCCCAAGACATAATTTTAAGAATACCAGAAAGCTTAATATTGAACACCCGGTTAGTTGCATTCTGTTCGTCGGAGGTCCATGCAGAAGAAATTTCAAAGTATAATCTTTTGTCCTGATCGAAACAACCCGTCGCAGCAGGTGTTGGTGGCGGAGGTGGAACGAAAATTGAATTCCATTTTCTTGCTTGTCATTTGTTGAGCAATACAAAACATTCTATTATGCGTCACTCAGAGGAACTCGTTTTTGATTGTTTCTTCCTTTATGTGTTTGCTGCGCTAGCAATACCGCCGTATTTCAAGAGCGGCTCTTGAATGAATGCAAAATGTTTTGCCGGTTCTGAATTGTTTACGCAAACTGGAATTTCTCACCGGGTAAACACTTGATTTTTTATTGAACATAGCCTGCTCGGTGTTTCTGCTCATAACATTCGAGAACCTTTGTGATTCAAGTTCGCGTACACGTGCGTCAACATTTGCTCGAAGTTTCGTAGGACCTTTATTCGAGACTGGTATCCGGAAAGAGAAGCAGACACTACTTGTCGTTGTGAAGAGGAAACACGCGGTAGATCGCTTTCGTGTCTGGAGCTGAGGCATTCACGTAAGGGGGATATCTGAGCTGTGTACAGGCACCTGCGAACCGAAGAGAATAGAGAGAATGTCGTTGGGAAGAGGAAACACGCGGTAGATCGCTTTCGTGCCTGGAGCTGAGGCATTCACGTAAGTGGTATCTGAGCTGTGTACAGGCACCTGCGAACCGAAGAGAATAGAGAGAATGTCGTTGTGAAGAGGAAACACGCGGTACATCGCTTTCGTGCCTGGAGCGGAAGCATTCACATACGTGGGATATCTGAGCTGTGTACGGGCACCTGCGAACCGAAGATAATAGGGAGAATGGATGTGAAACTATATCGGTAGGGAATGTGGCGTGTACATGTTTGTGCGCCCACGTCGACGCCTGTGTGCATTTGTGTCCGTGTGCGGCGTGTACGTTCTACCTGGCGTATACGTTGGTGGGTGCTAGGGTTTCTGTGTCTGTGTGAAAACCTGCATGGGGAGTCTGTGAGTGTGCGGCCGCGTATGGGCGAATGAGTGCGGATGTGTTTGTGCGCGTAGATATGATGCATCGGACGGGCGGTTAGAACAGTGTTATCGCTTTCCTCTTAGAGCTTGCCTTGGAATCACTAATATACCTTCGCTCCCCCCCCCTCCCCGTGTGGCAAGGTTACAAAAATGTGCTCCTCTGCTGCTCATTAAAGAGAACCAGAACTAGTAATCAGTGCAGGGGAGCTTTCTAACACAGGTCGATAGTAATTGTGCACTAAATTCTTTAAATCGGTTTGCTGAAGGGCTTCCAGGTCGTCCAGAGCCTCTTTTTTATTCTAGTTGCATTTCGAAGGTGGACGAATTACTGTGCTAAACAACAGTGTTTGCAATTTCTTGCAGTCAGCGTACTTTTTACAAGTTTTCTGATAAAGTGTACCTTTAATGTCAACAGTGATTAAGCAAAAATAAATTCCCATTTATCGAGGGCTTATTTTCAATGTGCTTCCCGGACGTCTTGCATATCTAAACTTCACAGCCTTCATTTGCCTGTGTTTGTGCAAGGTTTGTCTCTTCAACGAAACAAATGACACGTTCAATCTCACCCCTTTTGCGCGCGTTTATTGACTGTGTACTCCACGTGCATTTCTCACTTTTCAACTTGCTTAAGCAGTACAGCGGAGTGGCTGGTATTCGTAAACGTTTTTGTTACATGATTGAGTGAGAAAGTGGGAGGTGGTGGGACATCTTATTTTGGAAGTACACGCTATGCCGGGTGACCCAGGCGCCCATCACCAGATTCTCCGGATCCGGATCACACAGTTCCCTAAACTGATTCACCCACGCCGCACGTCAAAAATTTACTTCCGCGGCGATTTCTTCGCTTCGCGAAATGTTTGACACCTATATTAACACCAAAGAGTTTTACTCCCGGATACACGATGATTTCGCTGTCGTCGTATCCGTCACGGAAGTGACGTCAGTAAAACGAAGCATGCAGCCTGTAAAGGGTGCACCCCTGCACACAGGGTCTTGTTGCGGGGAAGCAACCTTTAGTACTAAAGAGTACGTTATACTTAGGGTTGTTCATTTTCGGGTTTTATATTTTAACACGAAAGTTTTTATGCCACGATACCCCAAGATTTCACTGATCCGTCACGGAAATGACGCCAGTGCACCTTTGCCGAAGCGACCCGCCAGCAGGACGTCGCTCACCAAGCACAACCACAAGACAGCCGCTGACCCACAAATCATGCTCACCTGCAGATTTCGCTGCACATTTCACTTTCGTGTTTTACTTATTCCTATGACCTAGGAATCAACCGCAGTTTTTTCTGGGCATTTCTCATAACAGCTGATAAATGAAAGTTTACTGGACGAGGGAAAAAGTTTATGTTCGCTGCTTTCTATTTGTTTCAGTTTCTCGAACGGTAAAATTGCTGTATTTTATTGTGTCTTGTCGAAACACCACGAAAGGTTTCGTTCAATAAGCTCTGCTTACACGCCCTGACAATTCTGGTGACGTGCGCTCTGTAAAACACTGCGCTGATAATGTTTACAACCACGACAATGCGGAAACTGGCGAGGTGAAGCGCAAGAAACAGCTAATTTATTGGCCGAGCCTTTAGGGAAACAGTCCAGTTAGCTTAGGAAACACTTGAAAAAACTCCAACGCTGCGAAAAGTATGAGCAAGATAAGAAAGAAGAAAGCAGGTGGTGGGCGTAACACATTACATCCCCAATGCCTCGCCCAGATTAAAAATGGAACAGACAGATTTATTGTAGAGGTTGTGCTTTTGGGGGCTATGTCCAAGCTGGTTTATAAGGGCACCGCCTAGCAACAGCGACGCATAAACTTCGCGTCCAAAATTCCGCTTACCTGTGGGATTCTTTATACAGAACGAAATGGCAGATTATTCAACTGGCACCTGCAAGAGCAGAAAAACGCACCCGAGCAGCTCCAAGACCGAGGCCACTTGCACTGCGAGATATGCAGAAATGAACCACACAATTAAAGCTCATCAATTTTGGCCCGCTTCCGCAGGAGGCCGATAGAAATAATGTAACCATACAGCGCGGCGTCACGAAGCCACTGTGCCTGCGACAGCCCGGCATCAGGGCTACGCATCAAAGAATAAATAGGCTTTGCCAACAAAGAACCCGTCTTTGTCCTCTATGCGTGTGAGGGGGGAGGGTGTAACAAATGCTAGACACGAACACAAGATTACGAATGTGACGCTCTATATTACCAGGGGCTCAACCGAAACCGAGTTCCCACCTGTGTGCGTTTTCAGTGTTTATTTTGTCTCAGTCTAACATCACGTTTTCTCAAATCCTCTTGATATAGTCAGTAGCGCTTTCGTGTGCGTGTGTGATTGTCTTTTCCTGCATTGTGGTTTTTGTGAGCATTCCGTATTTGCACGATTCCAACGCACTCCGTTTTGTAATGCGCACGTAAGTTTACCCCCAAAAATTAAAAGAAATAGTTTTGCACCGATTGTACCATGCAGATGTAAAACACATGACATCACGTACCTGGCAGAATACATTTTACTTGACGTACGCAACTGTGGCAGCAACAATTTCTGCGCTTCATATACTTGCTTATGCGGCTCCTGCTGGCATCAAAGCTAAAGCGAGGAACATTAAAACCTGATTTCGGTTTTGAGCCCGATCGTAACGCGCACGCAAATTTTAAGGATACTTTTTGCGATTAAAGGTGTTCTTTAGAGTCGCTCAAATACGGTAATTAGAGCCGTGTTTTCATAGTTCATATGTGCCAGCACGCCTACAAGCACGCTCTGATGGTCATGGGTACTTTTTCGAAGAAACCGGTTCTCAAACCCACCGATAGAGGGCGCAGAGGTCTCGCAGGCCCAGACGGCCTTCCCCACCGCTAGTCTTTAGTGGAGGGAGCCTAGCACCGCTGTCGTTCAGCTGTCGAGTGTTTTACTAGATCTGTAGACTCTCTACGGTGACGGCGCTGCCGTTATTGGACGAGCGCCCCTTGAGGTTAGATTAGAAACGAGATAGCCACACCTCCGCTGTTTCAGCAGATTTCACACTGGGTGGAACTGGGTTTAGTTTTTATGTACCAAAAAAATGAAAGAACAGAAGAGCCAAAGCTAGGCGTAAATTCCTACGTCAATGGGGGACAGCGGAACGCCCTTTCTATGCGGGGGAGATGGTAACAGTGTACAAAAACCTCTATAAGGGAGTAGGGAGGATGTTGACCGAAGGAGTGGTGCAAGTAAATGGTGGCACACTAAATGTTCGCGGCCCATATTGTCTTAGTCAGCTCGTCACAAATTACAGAATGTGCCTCGACAACTGCACTGAAAAGTTCGGTTGGCAGGGCTAAAAGTAAACACGAAAAAACCAAAAGTTATTTTATAGGCATGCTAAGGGGCACGTTTTCAAAGTAGGGAACGAAATGTTGAAAAGGGGGAGTGATACGTCTATCTTGGGGAAGATATAGGTTCTTATCCACTTCATGAACAATGCAGTTGAATGCATTATTACCTAGGTGGTCTTCCTTCCGGTAGAACTCTGACATTTTCAGGAACAAGATGCAAATAACAATATGCAAACAAGAGGCAGCAACAATGCAAATAAAGAAGCTTGTGTAAGCCCCGTGCGTTTTCCAATTATAACATATGGGGGACAAAACTTCAAGTCGCATCTAGCCCCTAGCAATTAAACCAACATCGCCACAACTGGCCAGGGAAAGAAGAATGCTGCTAGGACTCACACTTGGAGGTAAAAAAAGACCAGCAGCAATTACGAAACAAACTCGTGCAGACGATCGACATACTAGTTGAAATCAAACTAAACAAAAGCGCTTGAACAGGACTCGTAATGCGTATGAGAGGAAACATGTGGACCGTTTGTTTAAACGAGTGGCCACCAATGGACTGTAAACGAAGAAGCAGACGCAGAACTTGATGGAGGGAAGAACTGCGGAAACACAGGCAAAAGGTAATTGAGCCGGCTAGCTCACAATAGGCGGTGTTGCAACTCCTTGGTAGGCCTTCGTTCTGCAGTGAAAAAACTATGATGATGGCAAATATGTCAAGCTTTATCATCATCATCATCCTCATCGTCATCACCAGCCTATCTACGCCCACTGCAGGGCAAAGGCCTCTCCCATTGTCCTCCAATTACCCCGGTCCTGTGCCAACTGTGACCAATTTATTCCTGCAAACTTCTTGATATCTTCTGCCCACCTCACTTTCTGCTGCCCCCTGCCACGCTTGACTTCTCTAGGGATCCACTGTTACCCTCAATGACCAACCGTTCTCCTGCCTTCCCATTACATGCCCTGCCCACGTCCATTTCTTCTTATTAATTTCTACTAATACGACCTTAAAACGCGTTTGTTCCCTGACCCACTCCGCTCAATTCTTGCTTCTTAATGTTACGCCTATCATCCTCCGCTACATTACCCGCTGAGTAGTCCTCAATTTAAGTTCAACTTTCTTTGTGAGCCCCCACGTTTCTGCCCCGTAGGTGAGTACCGGTAAGATGCAGCTGTCCTACACTTTCTTCTTCAGGGAGAATGGTAGGCTGCCATTCATTACCTCAGAATGTCTGCCGTATGCACTCCACCCCATTCTTATCCTTCCAATTATCTCTGCCTGATGGTTGGGATCCGGAGTCATAACTTGGCATAAGTAGATATATTCTTTTACCACTTCCACTACCTCGCCCCCTATCCCAAACTGCTGTGCTGTCCCGAGGTTAATATCATTACTTTAGTTTTCTGCATATTAATTTTCAGGCCCACGGTTTTACTCTGAACGCCCAGTGCGGAAAGCATGCTTTGCAATTCGTCCCCCGAGTTACTTAGCAAGGCAACTGTCATCAGCAAATCTGAGGTTACTGAGGTATTCTCCGTTAGCCCTTACTCTCACCTGTTCCCAATCCAACTTTCTGAATACTTCTTTTAAACATGCTGTGAATAACATTGGAGAGATGGTGTCTCCTTGTCTGACGCCCTCCCTTATAGGTATTTTACTGCTCTCCTCATGGAGGATGATGGTAGGTGTGGACCCATTGTAGATATTCTCTAGTATTCTTACATAATCCACACGTACCCCTGGTTCCGTAATGCCTGAATGACTGCTAGGGTTTCGACCGAGTCAAATTCTTTCTCATAATCTATGAAGGCTATATATCAGGGGTTCAGTATACTCAGCGCACTTCTCTATCACCTGATTGATCGTGTGAATGTGGTCCATTGTTGAATAACCTTTACGGAACCCTGCTTGTTCTTTAGGTTGACTGAAATCTAAGGTTGCAGAAATTCTGTTAGCGATGACCTTGGTAAGTACCTTGTAGACGGCTGACAGTAAGCTGATCGGCCTGTAATTTTTCAAGTCCTTCATGTCACCTTATGGATTAGGATGATGTTCGCGTTCTTCCAAGATTCCGGTACACCTTGCGGTAATTAGGCATTGCGTATACAGGTTTGCCAGTTTTTCAAGTACAATTTCTCCGCCATCCTTCAAGAGGTCTGCTGTTATCTGATCCTCACCAGGTTATTTGCCTTCTTTCATTTCTTTCAAAGCCTTCCTTACTTCTTCAGTCGTTACTGGTGGGATGTCTATCTCCTCTGAACTACTTTCTCGTTCGGCATTATCCTGGATGTCCCGGCTACTGTAGAGATCCCTATAGAACTCCTCGGCCACTGTGACTATTTTATCTCTATTTGTGATGAAATTGCCTTGCTTATCTTTAAGTGCATACATCTGATTTTTCCCCACGCCAAGACGCCTCTTCACTGCTTTCAGGCTACCTCCGTTCTTTGCAGCGTATTCGATCCTCTCCGTATTATACTTCCGTATGTCAGCCGTTTACGCTTATTAAATAACTTCGAAAGCTCCGCTAGTTCCATTCTGTCAGCTGAGGTGGAGATTGTCATGGTTGGCCGTTTCCTAATTAGATCTCTTGCTTCATGCGAAAATTGACCAGTATCCTGTCGAGCCATACTGCCCCCGACTTTTACTGCACACTCCGTGATAATGCGTGTAAGGTTGTCGCTGGCTTCCTGTGTCGTAAGCTCGGCTTCCTCGGTAATAGCTGAATATCGGTTCTGCAGCGCGATCCTGAATTCTGTTACTGCCTCCACCTCATCTTCCCCACCCAACAACCTTCCCTCTGCGCTTACTGTCCCCAGCCTGGCACCCTCTACCACATCATATGGGAGTGCCAACGAATTCCAGACTTGCCCCCCCCCCCTTTCCAACCCAACCTTCGAGCAGTGGAGGGTTTCCCTGGCAAGCCCGGACCCGGATATCCAGCTTAAGTTGGTGACCCGAGCACGGACGGCCAGCCGAAGTCAAGGCATTCCGGACTAGGGACGCCTTCCATGGAGTGAGGCCCGCACATAAACCTCTGCTACAGAAATAAAAACACATTTTCTATCTCTCTGTGTCTTACTGTTAGCCCATTATTGGGCTTCTTTCGTACTAGCTTGTTACGGTCCCTCCTCAAATCTAGCTTAATTAGAGATATTTCCATACGATGGTCACTACATCTTACCCTTCCGAGCACTTCCACATCCTGGACGACGCCAGGGTTATCGCATAATATGAAGTCTATTTCATTTTTATGCTCGCCATTCGGGCTCCTCCAGGTCCACTTCCGGCTCTCCCGTTTACAGAAGAAGGTATTTATTATGCGTAGGTTATTCCGTTCTGCAAACTCAACTAGTAGGTCCCCCCTGTTATTTCTACAGCCCAGACCATAGTTCTCAACTGCCTCGTCTCCAGCCTGATTCTTTCCTACTTTAGCATTGAAGTACCCCATAACTACCGTATACTGTGTTTTTACTTTAGCAATTACCAATTGCACATCTTCATAGAAGCGTTCCACTACCTGGTCGTCGTCGCTGGAAGTGTCGGCATAGCCCTGTACCACTTTGACCTCGTACCTCTTATTGAGCCTAATTACAAGACCTGCTGTCCTTTCGTTATGCTATAGTATTCTTCTATGTTGCCAGCTATGCTTTTATTAACTAGAAATCACACTCCCAGTTCTCTTCTGTCATCTTGACCACGGTAACATAAGACCTGTCCATTTTGCAGCACCGTAAAGGCTTCACTGGTTCTCCTAACCTAACTAAGCCCTATGAAATCCCATTTGATGCCCTTTAATTCCTCGAACAACACCTTTAGACTCGCTTCAAAAGATAAGGTTCTGGTGTTAAACGTTTTCAGGTTCTGGTTCCAATGGTGGCCTGTCCGGGTCCAGATATTCTTACCACCCTCTGCTTGCTCGCAGGACTGACCACCGCCGTGGTCAGTTGCTTCGCAGCCACTGGAGACTGAGGACCGCGGATTAATTGGCGTATTCATGGGAGGTTGTTATGGGGTCGTTGTATTACTTTGTCTCTTTCGTTGCTGAATGTAACGCAAATTTGGCAGAACAGACATTAATAACAATTCCGAAGTAACACAGTGGAAGTGTGGTTTCCAAGTGTGTTTCTGCATGCGAAAGCGGTTGTGCAGGGGGGTTCGGGTTCGTGTGAATACGTGTGTGTGTTTAACTGTGCAGACAGGGCGGATAGTTTGATTCCTTAATATTTTGATTTTATACCTTCGTATACCATCATTGCTAACAGTGCAGCTGCTGACAGAACCTAAGCTAGCGCGCAATATGCGCAGTCGCTAGCGTAGAGGTACGTAGAGGTACGGACCATCGACGAATGCGAGCCTTCTTTTTTTTATTGCGCCATTTTGCCCCAAGGCATCAAAGTAATTGAAAAAAACCAAAGTGGTGAGAGGCAAGCGGCTTCAAGCACTACAGAATGCCGTACAGGCCAGTTTCAGCAAGAAAGTTCAAAATCTGTCTGTAAAGAGGACCATGCGTCCACCGATAAATATCGGGCGGACGGCCTGGTCGGTGTCCTAGGGCTACCATGTGCCGGGTTCGGGCTCATTGGAGTCCTGGACATGTCCCAAGGAGGTGGTTTAACGTCGCTTCCGCAGCAGAAACAGGGCAGTAGGGGCAAGTTGCATAGGTAACCGCAAGGCCAGAAGTTCATGTTGCACGAACAACAAGCGTCAGTGCAACGCCCAGGCGATTTCTCCGGAGCGTGACCTCGTCACAGCGGGTTAAGCCGCCAGGAAGGTCAGTCCCACGCGGAGGAAGACGCGTGCCCTTCTTCCTCCGCGAGCCTTCTGCAGTGCACAAGTAGCGCTTGCTCTTAGAACGAGACGGAGGGTTGTGAGCGCGCGCGCGTTGCTATGGTAACGATGAGTGTTTTGTTTCACAAAATCGCTGTAGGTGGGCGCGCCGGGAGTAAAGTGCCCATGACTTGGCTGCTAGCTCATGAGCGCCATAGAATCCGTTCGATCTTGTCTCAAAAAATGCAACGTTCGAAAATGCAATGCATGCAAACAATAAACCGTTCGCTTCTTATAAGCACACCGTGTAGACACAATGGTACGACTTGTCGAAGCGGTAGCAAAGAAACGGTGTGCTTAAAAAACACACCCTGCGTCTCAAATGATATTAGTGCCAAATTTAATCAAGAAAAGGTCATTATACAGTCGCTATACGTCCTGAAATACACCGGTTTTGAGTTGCACGTGTACGATACTGCTGGCGCAAGACCATTAAAAGTCTGGATTGGCGAGTGCGAGGCTTAATCGAATCAGATGGCTCGGTTGGTAGAACCTTCATTTCCCGTTGCCTGCTGCTCCTGAAGTGTGGGCGAAAATTCGGGGACGGATACTGTTTGCTTACGCCGAATGCAGGAAATCGTTTCGGAAGAGAGATTTTCAATCGCCCACGTAAAGCGAGTGCTTTGTATAACATTAGATTAAAGCATACAACCGACGTGATGCGCACCACGAACCGTGTTCCCGTTGCTTTTGGTGTGGGTGTGTTGAAAACGGCATTTTAATTTGAGACTGATCAATTGAGGCAAGCGGAAAACCAGCCTGTGAGAGTTCCGCAGAAAAAAAGGCAAGCTTGGCCTGAATTTCTCGAGAGACCGCAGCTTGTGTGAATGTCGTACGAGCTTGTACGACGTATTCGTAGTTATTTTCAGGCCTGCGGTCTCGCGCATGCTTCGCTGGAGTTTCGCCTATTCAGCGATTATTGTATGAGCACGGGTGTTGTTCTTCCTCTTACTTGTGCGGGTATAGTTCTGGATACCATAGCCCATCCTTACGGCTTGATTGCTCCTATTCACGATATTGGTGAGCAGTTTTCATCTGCTAGTGGCTTTTACGTTTTGCGATGCTTTGTGAGTTGCTACGGCTTTGATGCGAATGAAGAAGCAGACGCGTTCGGTAACATTTGTGTGTGGCTGTTGTGGCCTTGTTCGGAAACGATGTAATTTACCCATCAGCTGAAAACGTGGGTGGAATGTCAGATAGTTAGTTTACAATTCACTTCGCTTATGGGTCAGCATACAAATTCTCACGCTTCAAGGGCAACAAAATTTAGACACACACAGCATTGTCCGTAAGTCAAAGGCTTATGCGTGAACGACATTAAGCGTCATCTCCGACCAAAAATGATTGCTGTAACTGGGAAGGTTCTTGTACTCCTAGTGTTATTTTAAATGCCTTCAAGCATTTTATTCATTATATCAGCGATCGTATGAAAGGGTATTATGCTTTGCTGTTTGAAAAAGACTTTTACTTCGCCGTGCATCAATTACAGTTACCGCGCTCTGGGTCCAGCGGCACTACACGGAAAGCGGTGTTTTAGGGAATCGAACAGATGGCAAGTGATGAACAGGAAGATACGAAACGCTACGTTGGCGTAGCAACAAAAAACACGCCCGTGTACACAAGCAAAAAATTGCGTTCAACTGGACCTGACATATAGTGCCAGCAAGACTGCAAAAGGATACCATTCAGTAGAAGGCTGGAGTAAGACCTACTGAGCCGATGGTTTGATTGGGATGAAAGTGGTTGGCAGTGCCCCAGGAACAATTTTGCAGCTGTGGATTAGGTTTGTCACGTTAGCTTAGGTGGGAGGACAATGTATTGTAAGTGGTTGAGCGGAATAGGTTTCTTTCACTTGATTTAGAAGAAAGATAGCGATTAGTTTTCAATGCAGGTACACTGAGAGTGCTGTTGTAGCTTGAAAATATAAATATAGCTTTGTTCTTCATTAGTACAGATGATTTGATAGGGTTATTATGACTGCGATCGTATACTGGTGTAACACATTGAATTTTCGGTCATATCTGAATGTTTTTATTTGTTTTTAATCACGAACCATGTGTGTCTGTACTTAGCAACGGCAGTGAGATCTCAATAAGGAATATTGCTATGTAATCAATTAGTTCCCTTACAACACTACCGCATTCTTGTGCTTAGCCGTTGAAATATTTAGGCATTAAAATAGCTAGTAAACTATGCAGAGGACCAATCCCGGATTGCTGCATACTGATGGAGCCCACTCACATAAAAATGATTTATACTTATTAGTGGGAACTGAGAGTGACCAGTGAGGAAGTGCTTCAATCATTTTGTGTTGTTAGGGCAAAGTGTGCATTTGATCATCCTAACTGGTTATACAGTTAAACCTGGAGGTAACGAAGTTGACAAAAGTATGCAATTCTTTGTTACATGCAGGTTTAAAGTTAAGGATCAAGGGAATGAAGCAGCAACGAAGTCGAAATGCTAGAAATCAGTGAAGGTGAATTTCATGGATTTATTTCATAGTGAAAAACTGCGTGAGTTGCTCCTGCTGCTTTCGCGCGAGCTAAGGCACTACACTGAGCTCCAAAAAAGCAAGTTCACTTACCCCCGTATTAACAAACGTAACTTAAGTATCACTTTTTTTCATTTGACACTTTTTGGTGCCCTAATGAGTTTCAAGAACCAAATGTGTACTGAAAGAGCGCCATTTTCGAACTTCGTGCTCTTTACCCGCACTCAGAATTGTCGAGAGGGTGATAGCTGGGACACTCAACCAGGCGCAACATTCTTCTTTCTCGCCGGCGTAGACGCCAATTAAAATTCTGAGCTTGTCTTGAAAAGACACTTTCGTTTTCTCGCAGCAGTACTCATCAACGACGAACCGATACCACTGATAGCAGTGGAGACGCGTGACTACACACTGACAGGATGGCCTGGCACCACAAAATTAAATCTACAACGGAAACCGCATTCACACGTGGAGACGCACGCTAGTTTGCGGTACAGGCGAAAAAAAAAACGTGGAGTATAGTTACTCTTGCTACCTTGTGTGGTATCACGCTACACAAGGAAAACCAGAAGTGGATGCTGCGTTAAACAAGGGATGGCACCAGCCGCTCCGTTCATCGTTATCATCATGACGAATTTCCTTTTTAGACTATTCTAGACTCTTTCTTGCTGCTGGCTTCTTACAGTAGTGCTAGTATTCGCTAAATTGGTTAATTTATCCGGCCTATAATTCAGTAAAAGTGCAAACCTCGATATATTTCGTTATATACTTCGCTTATATTGAGGTTACCCCCGGCAACGTTTCGTTGCAAAGAGGTAGCAGACACGAAGTCTTCAATAAGGATGGCAATGGGGAATTGAAAATCTTCATTAAAAACAGGAATTTGTTACATAGAGGTTCTTGACACCCAGGTTTACATGAAGTGAATCACCGGCCTTATCAGTTGTTTAGCATCCATAAAAGAAAATACAATATTCTTGCGATTATTGTATTTTTACAGTTTATTAAAAATTTCAGAAGAGTCACGTTCAGCTTGTCCAATTTTCTAACTCGACGAAGTTTCAAGGGAAACTGAACCAACTAAACCCCCTTTTTCATCCTGTATAAGTTACACAATGCGTCATTGATTTGCAGTTCTCAGTCATTGCTACCGGACCATGTAACAGACGCTGTTTTTATTTCATGTGCTAATTTATGAGAGAACGGCTTTTTTTGTAAAAAGAAGTATTTCTGTCAGCGCCTAAACTCGAGATTGCGCAGCATGCTGACATCGGAACCTCGCTACGGAACCTCGCTGCGCTGTGTTTATTCCGTTTTTGGGAATTGTGCGAGCAGACAAGCTTTATGTCTATGGGCAGATAGTGATTGTGACGCTCTTTCCTGCGCAATATTGCAAAAAAAAAACGAATGGCCGTAATTCTGGCCAAGTCGATTTGTGAAGATCCGGTTACCGATGAGTAATTTATGGCGCAAAAGAAGCCTTGGGTGCTGTTGCGCAAAGTCCTATATGTTTTATCGTCAGGCTTCCGGACGTCGCGGCGAAGCGCATGTCACTTTTTGTCACGGCCTTCAATCATAGAACGCAAACGTTCCACGTAATGTGCAGCACGGCCAGTCATGCGTCACTTTATCGCCGAGAAAATTGTTCGCAGAAGTATCCTGTCGAACAGACTTGAACAGAGGCAGTCAAGCAGAACGCAAACACTGGATGCACGCCCCAGGCAATTTCGTTGATTGAACGTGTGGCTGCAAGCCGGGGGGAGGGAGCCCGCGAGCCAATCTGTCTTCCTTGTTACCCTGTGCCCCTAGGCGACTGCATGAAAAGTCCTCTTGTAGGCAATCTTGGCATACTTTTCAGAAGCCGCATGTTTCCTAATCCATTCCTCCGGCGTAAACCCTTCCCTTGAGAGACTCATCCTATACCGCTGTTGGCACACAAGCCACTTTTCCCGTTGTCGACCATTCAGAACAAGCACATGCCCGCCGAAAAGCGGCTGCATCGAAGTGATACGCACAAAAAAAACACTCACAATAAGTGTCTTGGCAAACATTATGATTAGCTGTATATTTGCGATGAAGCGATTCCTTCATTCTTTTCGGTCTGGTTATTTTCCACACGTTCGTTTCGTTATTCGTTCATGCGTAACGTCCCACACACTTTAAACCAGAGGAGGGGAACGACGGTGTTGTAGGGAGGGAATATGAGGGAGAGGAGAAAATTTATCACAGGAAATAGGAGAATCGTTCCACATCAATCATATTTCAATTAGACATGGCTACTCCAACGAAAACAATCTTCGGAATGTAATTCAAGAACGGCGGCCCCAATGTCAGACAACGAAATTTTCATTAGCCCTTTCGGCCCTGATTTTTTTATTTCAAGCAAAACAGTGTTTTCTGTTTGTTTTCCTAAATTTTAGGGTCCCATAAGCCCAGAAACTAAAAATAGACTTGAAGTAAAAGTAATTAACAGATTTAGTAATGAGGCAATAAATAAGACATTTAGCAATTAAAAATTGTATGTAGAGCAATGACATCACTTTTGCACATTTTCCTAAACGTTATGACTACACGAACCTACAAAGAAAAATTCAGCCTCGTAGTGCCCGTATTTATAAATTTACAAGCTTGGGAATAAAACTGAGTCAGCATTTTTTTCAGCCTCAGTGTCGTAATTTCGACTTCGCCGCAGCTTTTCTTTTTTGTAGCGTGTAGCTCCACTAAAAAGATACAACAAGTGATATCTATCGCATTAGGCATCATTGAAGGGCAAGTCCCCAAAAAACTAGCAGTTTTGGTTTCGTTCTCTATGCGCTAGAGGAACTACAATGTCATGGCATCAACTGACGGCACCGGGGCCGAAAGTGTTAAGTGAACCTAGCTGTCACTGTCGGATTAGCAGCTCACACTTTCGGATTAGCAGCTCACAGGAGCGCCCTCTTTGTGGGCTGCATCACACGTAGCGTACTGCCAGCTAGCTCGGAGGAAGTTGTGCTTAGTGCGACATCGCGGTGCCGTTATTTCTTGACATACTTTCACGTTCCATGTAAAAAAAAAAAGGCGCCATCGCGTCCTGTGAATGTCGATGTCCAACGAAATTGTTGTAAACCACTACGCGTGCTGATTGCGGAGGGAATGATATGTTCGTCGTTGCCTCGGCGGGGTTCTCGCTTGCACTCGGCTTCTCTGGCAGCATATGCTGGTTCCCGACGCATGCGCTCGGTGTTTTGGGTGAGAACTGCTGGCTCCTGCCTAACCTGACGCATGCGCTAGCCCTCGAATGACGTCAACCCCTCTCCCCTTTCGAGAGCAACTCCAAACCTAATCTTTCCCAGAAGACATGGGGGAGGGTGTCCCATTGTTCACCGGTGCCTCATCATCCATCATGCAGTTCCGATGCTTGTTTCATAATTTTTTTCTTTACACGATTACTGAGCTCTATGTTGCAAGCCTGAATAGTCTGACGCATGCTGTCGGCGTCTTGGGCAGGAACTTCTGGGTCCTGCCTGGGCTCTTTGTTTACGACACAAAATTTTCCGGCCAACGAGAAGCTAACAGCTTTGCCGCAAAACCACCAGGCGCCTTGAAATGATTGTTGCATGTTTGATTTATTGCCACGTTTATGGCGCCGACGTCACACAGGCGATGAGGCGCGCCGTTGAGGAGGGCTCCGGATTAATTTTGACCACCTGGTGATCTTTACCCGGCGCCGAAATCTCGAACGCCAACATGGGATGGAATCTATTGAAACCTCACATTGAAACCCTTGCTGCTAAGTTCTTGCACAAGCGTAAGGAACGCTTACAGTCCTTTTTCGTGGAGATCTCATGCTGCAAAAGTTGTAGTGCTGCTTTTGAGTCAGTCAGAATTGCAACTTCCTGCGGCTTATACGACTTGAAGCTTTCTCAAAGCAGCCGCGATGGCAATGCACTCGGATTCGGTGGAGGACACCACATGATCCAGGCGTGCTGCCCAGGAAACCTGGGCATCAGGAATGATATACGCCGCTGCACTACGGAGTGTTCACACCATGCAGAAATATTTGTCCTCCGTCGGACTGACGCTCTCGGTCGAGAAGTCCTGTTTTGTTCTTTTCCCTGGGAACAGGCGGCGCTCCACTCGTGTTAATTTAACATTGGGCAGCCTGTCTATGCGTCAAGCCACTCACGTGCGGTTCCTTGGTGTAACCCTCGACAGCAGACTGTAATGGCGACGGGCAGTCGACATGACTGTTTCGGCTCTGCTTCCCCGTGTGAACATTTTGAGGAAGATTGCTGGAGCTAAGTGGGGGAATCACCCGGCGTCGATGATTAAGCTGCACTCAGCTCTGATTGTGAGTCGCATTTTTTACCACTTGCCTCTGATTTCCCCTTCAGAATCCCAGTATGAGCGCCTCGAAGCGTTGCTTAGGAAAGGGCTGAGGATAGCAATTGGAGTTCCTCAGGGAGCGGCAAACGAGAAGGTAATACGGGAGAGCCAGTCTGCTACACTCCGCCTGATGGCGTCACAGAGGTTACTGACGCAGGTAATGCGTCTTGGGGAAACCAGTGCTGGAAGAGCAACAATACGGCGGCTTCGATCAAGGACGGCCTCTCATGCGCACACTGCTCTTAACACTTTGAGAATATTGTGCCATCAGTGGCCGGGGAAACTTCCCATCTCAATGCCGCCATGGTCTTACGAGAGCCTGCAGTGTCAGCTACATGTTCCTCACATGAGAGTCGAGCGAAACACGCCAGTGGAAGCAGCCAGATTTTGGTTCTTGAACATTTGGAGAACACTTATCCCAATCACCTTCAAATTTTTACGGATGGCTCAGTCAATCCGTACAGAGGAGTTAGTGCAGCGGCGTATGTCATTCCTGACGCCCAGGTTTCCTGGGCAGCACGCGTGGATCATGTGGTGTCCTCCACCGAATCCGAGTGCGTTGCCATCGCGGCTGCTTTGAGAAAGCTTAAGTCGTATAAGCCGCAGGAAGTTGTAATTCTGACTGACTCAAAAGCAGCACTACAACTTTTGCAGCTTGGGATCCCCACGAAAAAGGACTGTCAGCGTTCCTTACGGCTTGTGCAAGAACTTAGCAGCAAGGGTTTCAATGTGCGGTTTCAATAGATTCCATCCCATGTTGGCGTCAAGGGCAATGAGACCGCTGATCAGATGGCACGGAGTGCGCTGCAATTTGCACCGACAGTTAAAGTTTCCCCCAATCACTGGAACGACTTCAGGCGAAAAGTGGCTGAACATTTCAAGTCTCTGGGAAATCCCTATCCCCAGCCTTGCGTAACAAAGGCGCTTACAAGATCGGAGGCAACATTGCTGTACCGCATCCGAACGGGCTCAGCGAAGACCACAGCATGGCTATTCAAGGTGGGCCTCGTGCGATCGCCTCTGTGTTCGTCATGTGCAGTGATAGGGGATGTACACCACTACGTAATGTGTTGCCCAGAGCATGATGTCGAGCGGACTGCAATGCTTTCAGCGATTCGAAAGCTGGCAGCCCCACACAGCACTCTGGACCACATCGTCTTTCCAAGGGGACATTGGATGCTGCGAAGAGACGTGTCACGCCTTCTCCTAAGCTTCCTTGAGGAGACGGAGCTGGCAAGCTTGTGGTAAAAAGGCACTACCTTTGGCTAATTAGCTTGGGCGGAGCAATTGCCGGCATATCTAGCCAGGCTAACGCCGCCTGATCCCACAACAACCACCACCACCACCACGCATGGGCGTTTTCGCTTTTGACCTCCACCTTCGTTGCATTTTGTAGTAAAACAGAAGACCGCACAAAAAAAGTATAAAAAGTAGACAAAGCAACGTAACCGGGCTAACACAGTGCAACGCAGCCAAAGAAAGCAAAATGAAGCAGCAGCAGCAATAGCAACAAAGCCAGGATAGAAAAAAAAATCCATAACGACAAAAAGGACTGAAAAGGCACCAACCTGCTACATCGGTTCAGCGGATTGCGGGCGAATGTGCTGCGTGGTGCCCCCTGCTAGCGTTGGGCCTAATGCGAAGAAGCACCGCAGGTCGTCGCCTTTTACAGCGAAGCAAGAGCTACCGTCCACTGTTGTTCGATGTCCGTCCGTCTGCATGTCACGTGGACACGAAAAAATAAAAACACTGAAAAAATGTCGGAAATTGGCCGCGCTATTGTTCCGACGTTTCATTTACTTCTTATAATTAGTTCACAGTGAAATTGTAAACGTTACAACATTCCCGTCAGCTGTCAATACGTGGCCGGCTGCGGAGGAAGTATGGTTACATAAAACGGCTTTGACTCTGTTTTATAAGTGGCTAAGGCGTTGTGCTTCTGAGCACGAAGACGCGGGTTCGATTCCCGGCCGCGGCGGCCGCTTTTCTGATGGAGGCGAAAAGCGAAAACGCCCGTGTGTATGAGATTTTGGCGCACGTTAAAGATCCCCTGGTGGTCAAAATTAATCCGGAGCCCTCCACTACGGCGCGCCTCAGCGCTGCGTTGTGCCGGCGCGTTAAATTCTATGATTAATCAATCAACTCCTGTTTTATACAAGCTATCCCAAAACAAATCGTAGGACAACTGGCCGCTAAGATGACTCTGGTTATGGCGAGATTTATTTACTTTATCGCAAACAGGGGGTACACCGCAAAATAGAAAAGGTTGTGGAATTCCAGTGTGCCGTCAATACACCGAGCTTCTATGAGAGCTAAAATTCAGCTCCATGTTTGGTCCCTGCAATATTGGCGGTGAGTTGTTTGAGTGGCGCCCCCTGGCTCCAGACGGCAGCATTGGGACTCGCGCGGCTGTCGTCTGCCTCACTCCGCTTGTCAGGGGTAGCAGTGCATGTGCTAGAAATCGCCCGTTTTGATGCTCTAGTGTATTAAAAAGCGCATTTCCATTTCTAGTAATTCAGTTATTTTGCCAGCTTTTGAACTCTCTGAATAATTTCAAGCTGTATCCTGCAAAGTTTCGCACACACGAGGAGGAAAAGAGAACAACTATCTTAAAAGCATCAGTCAGAAGATCGTGTGTAACTTGTCCTGCCTAGCTAATTTGCGGAGGTTTATTGTTCAGGGCTCCTCGATAGGTATTAGGAATGCGTAGGCTTTCCGAAAGTATTTTTGAAATGCTCTTATGAATACTCAACAGTCTGTATTGCTACGCACCAAGCAGCGGGCCCCTACACGCGCATCGTGCGGCAGGAAATAAAACGGCTGTCTTCTAGTTCTTTCGTTGTTGTTGGCTTGTATCCGATAATTTTCTTTCTGTACCTAACGCTCTACTTTTTTTGCACCGTCACAAACGTCTTATCAGGAGCTTTGGGGATGTCTGGAAGGCCCACAAAGTTTGTGTGGATAGTTTCTTCAGGTTGTATGACGTACATTCCCTTCTTCACAAATTGGCTTTCGTTATGGCTGGGGGCATGCAACTGAATATTGCGCAGCGCGCGTTGCTAATTCGCATGCAAATACAATGAGAAGGTTTGTGCTACGCCACCGCGAAACAGCGTAGACAACGTTGTCCAAAGCACTCGAAGGCGGCCTTTGTGCCCTGACTTTATAACGTAACCATCGTTATAATAACGAACCGTTATGATAACCGAAGTTACAATAACGATGGTTACCATGGTTACGATACACTTATGATAACAAATTCTGCCCTACTCGGGATGACGTTCCATGAATTGAAGAAAATTACTCTTGCTCTCTTGAGTGCAGTTTTACTAAAATGTATATCTGAATATGGGGAAGATAATGCTGTGGGAAATGCACCGTTGATAACCCTCCAGGTCCGAACAAACGTAGTATTACTGTATTTTTACCGTATACCTGATTAGCATGCGGGAATTCGTGTGTGTGCATGTGTGTGAGAGTGTGCGCGCGCGCGTGTGTGTGTACAGGGGTTAGCTTCCTTGGGGTGAACACGCGCGCGCGTGGCCGGCAGTACTATCAGAGCAGCCTACCATGGGATGCGCGAAGCATCAGGCATGCGCTGTGCGCGTCGAGCGAGAATTTGCTTTCAGCGCGCGCATCGCGTCATTGCAGCGTCTGCTCGTCTTATCCTATGTTGCGCGCCGTCTGCTAATGGTGTCTCGCTGTGAACCTCAAATCCTCGATGCTTGTGTGAACATGCCTAATATAAATCACAAAGTGGCTTTTCCATCGTAAATTGAATCGAGGTTGCAGTGCCCGAGCTCACTTCAAACTATCAAGTTGTTTCTGATAAACATTGTACGCATGCGTTCCTTCGGTTTCAGTGGGAACCACTTACAAAAATAGTTATTTAAGTGAGCGTCCTCTTTTTATCGAGTCTGCTTGAAGCAAGCTGGCGAGTTGTGATGTGACGAACCGATCGCATTGCATTCAAGCTAATGAACAAATAACCGCTCACTCAGAAACATTTTTTTTTTTTTGCGGATTCCAGTTTCCAGTTGTTTATGCAGCGGCCGATTGCTCCACCGCTACAAGCAAGGGGAAGTAGCAGACGACGTTCAGACGCTACGATGACGCGGCGGATGTGCTGAAAGCGTAGCCTCCATCGACACGCACAGCGCATGCGTGCTGCTTCGCCCATCCCACGGTAGGCTGCTCTGGTAGTACCGGCGGTAACGCGCTCCCGTGTTCACCCTATGCGAGCTCACCACTGCACGTGCGTGTGCGTGCGTGCGTGCGTGCGCGTGCGTGTGTCTGTGTGCATGCGTACACGTGTGTGTGTGCGTGCGTGTGTGTATGTGCTTGCGTGTATGTTACGGCGGAAACCCGTTATGACGGCTCACTTGAAGAAATGATGGAAAGCGACAAGCACGAGCTCCTGTGCGTACTGACTTTTTGTAAGAACAGAAAATCAGTAATGAAAAATGAGTGTGTCATTCCTAAGTCTTTATGATTCGGTTTACACCTACAAATATCAGACTAGGTTGAACCCGCTATTGCTTTGTGGATGACACGCTTATGGCACCGCGCCCTGTATACGAGCACAGACGACGAGCTTGAACCGACCATGTTACTGGTTATCGCGCTCAATTGCTAACGTTTTGCTCAATAAATCTCCATACTTGTTAGAAGCCTGGTATAAAACCAGCAGACGCCTATACACACAGTAAGTTATTTGGAACTCAACCTACATTTTCTGCGCCGCATCGTGCATGTCGGCCTACCTTCACGTCTAGACAACGTAAAGTGATATGATAGAGTACTTTCGAGCGTTCTAAAAGGTTACAAAAACTGTTCTACCATCTCCTTACATACGATTACCGGGGATCGTAATGCCTTCTGCCAAAACCGACGATCCGGAAGGCCTGGAATTTGTTTTCGTCTTGCATTTTCGCCATTGTCGGTTATTAGCAGCTGGCTGTTCCCTTTGTCCGAAAGATTGCTCAATACAGAAGCTGACGCCTATCTCCGACACTTCGCGGTCCGTACAGGGCCTGCTTCGCAAGGAATGGCGCGACGCTGGCAAAGTTTTGTCCATACAGGCATCAAAACTGTACTTTAAAACACACCTGAAGCTAGTGCATGCGATTTTAAGTCTTTTATTTATGATATCATGTTACGGACACGTAAAATATAGTGCGGAAAAACATCAAAAGTTAACGGAGCGCAAAGAAACAGCAGGGAGAGCGAGCTTGAGTGAAGCAGACGACAAATGCGAGAATCCCTAAGCCGACGTCAAGGAGACGCGCTTCACAGTGCCTGCCCGTGGCTGCGCTCACCGCCAACAGCTGTAATCCTTTCAAGTTTCATTCAGCTAGTCCGGCATGAAGTGTGCTCAATCGCAAATTACAAAGAAAAACTCATTTCGATTCCCGCATTGATGCGGCGATTTAAGTAAAGCACACCAGATATCTCCCTGCCGATCAGTCTGCACAGAGTTGAAGGCTGATAAATTTTCATACGCTCCCCTTGCTTAATGTCTGTGCCTCAATCGAGGTGGCCAATAGTAGATGAATGTGTAAACTTGACTTCCACAGTCAGGGAGCTGGGCTGGGTGACGATTACGTCAGCGTTAGCGGGTATGCAGGTGCACGCTTTTCAGTGGCGTTCATCCCTCTCCTCAAGTACATGTGTCTGTTGCGTGCGTGCGTGCGTGCGTGCGTATATAAATCTTCTTCTGATTTAGGCAGCTGCCGTGAGAAATTCGCGCACCGATACCTTTATTGGACGCGGGAAAGCAAGCTCGGTCTTTGGAATACGACTCAGCAAAATAACGCTTCACAGTGCAACTATAAATACGCCGAAATATTTCACCCTCCTTACACGCGTCCGCTTTCTACGGGTGTTTAAATGACTGTTCTACGCCACCGTTTTAATAAACATTACAGATTTCTTACAAAACGTTGGGGACAGTCATAGCTTAACATTGAGGCTGTAGCTATTACATACTAGTGGTGCCCGACCATTACTAATAGAGCGTCTAAGTGTGTGCCGTAATGCACCAGGCACGGGCTGACTTTTTTCCGCATTACAATGAATATGAAAGGAAATGTACTTGCGTCCTCATGCGTAGCAGAACGCTCTTCACATTTTAATGCACCTGCGTTACAAATGGTTCCACTGCTCCAGTCAGTTATGAAAATAACCTCCAGCACTTACTAAATATGGCAGCTCTGCAACCACTCTCCTCTAGTATTTTTTCCTCGCCAAATGTATCAGCCCCGCGCACCCAGCAGAACCTTGTTCTGCTTCTGTTGCTATCATTCACCCGTTTGCTACCTTTCTTGTAATTATTCACGTGATCAGTTACATTTGGGTTGAAGCAACGCGGTTTGCGGCAATGCACTCACAAGGTATACCTGCAACTTCTCAGTACGAAGGGCTCTGCCGCGCGCTTTATAAGGATTCCACGAGAGATTGAACAGGTGTGTACTCGCCCATATTTTTATTCTTTGATAAATTTTTATCTTACGCGGTAGGCAGAATCTGGGCGAGAAGAGAATTTCGTTTTCTCCCAGCGTGTGCACTTCGCGAGAAATAGCAATGGTATTGTGTCGCGAAAGACCTGGGGTTTACGGAGGCTGCAGTTTTTTGCAGCTTGGTGGTTTTGCGCTCGGCAAAGTGCCACAGTTCTGTGGATGTTTTCTTTTAACCCAAAAGCTGCACCAGAAGAAAAGCGAGCGCCAGGGCAACTTCCCGTTTTTCAGACGACAAAAAAGTTTTGAAAATGCACTGACGATTACTTTACTTTCTTATGCAAAATCTGCCCTAAGCGCGAACTCCAGTCTTTTCAGTCACGGCGTATATCCGCTGCCTCTCAGGAAGTGATCGCGTGATCAGCGAACGTACCGCGCATGCGCTACTCTTCCGTTTTCTCGCAGCGCTTCGCCGCCGCCGAGAATGTTGTTGCAAATCGTGTTTGCACCTCCAGCGCAAATGTCACGTGGTTCGGCAGAGCTGGAAACGGAGGAAGGAAGGAAGGAAGGAAGGAAGGAAGGAAGGAATACGTTTTTTCGTCCATCGGGATGAGGTGTTGGGGGTGGAGGAGGCCCACAGGGCTGCCGCGACCGCCAGTGCCCGTGAGGTGGTCCGGACTTGACCTGACTCCACCGGGTCACGCAACATCTTGGTCCAGAGGTGAGGGAGGAAACAGGGGTGCGGGTCTGCTGGGCATTCGCAGAGGGAAGGTAGTGAGGGTCGAGTGCCCCGCAGGCTGAACAGGTAGGGTCAGTAAAGAGGTGTGGATGACTGTGTATCAATTGTGTTCTGTGTGGGAAGGTGTGTGTTTGTAGGATTCGCAGCATGTGGCCCGCCTCCGGAGACAGGTGAGGGTGCGGGGTGGGTATCGGCGGCGGAGAAGGCGGTAATGCAGGGCAATATCCCTGTATTGCAGGAGGGAGGTTGGCTTGCCTGCAGGGGCATCGCGTGTAGGCGTTAGTGAAAATGGCGACCCCGGTGAATTAGTTCGCGAGCACGTAAGTGCGCCACTTCATTAGCGCCTACGCCTGTGTGGCCTGGTGTCCACAGCAGGGTCACGATGTCGGATGGAGGATTTTTGGAGAGAATTTGCAATGCAATGTGAGAGATGTTACCGCGAATAAAATTGCGGACGGCCTGCTGACAGTCCGAGAGGAAGAACTGGGTGGTGGGGCGCTGGGTGAGCGCGAGGGCAATGGCTGCCTCCTCCGCCGTGGTTGTGTTGCTAGTTAGGATGGTAGCCGCTGTGACGTTTGGTGATGTGTGTTGGCCAACAACAGCTACACAGTGTGCAGATTTGTGAGGGTAGGGGGTGGCATCAGTGTATAGTGTGCATGGTGATGGTGGGTATAGTTTGGCGTGGGCGTTGGCTCGTGCTAATCGGCGGGCTGCATGGAAAGTTGGGTGCATGTGGCGAGGAATTGGGCGGATTCGGATGCTGTTACGGTGTGAGGTGGAATGTGTGCGAGTGGCGGGATTGGGTGGTTGGTGGTAGTGCGGTGAGTTGGATGTAGTGCTCGTAGGGGAGGATGCAGGCGCGTGAGTTTGGGAGACGGGTGGGCGTCTAGGGTGCTCCCGTATGGTGTTGTGTATGCCGAGGTCGAGGGTAAGCGATGCGTTGGGAGTATGGGGGAAGCAGGAGTGGCAAGCCTATACGTCTTCCGGAGGAGGGCATCAAGGTGAGTCGAGTTGGGTGATGTAGGTTAAGTTGTGGTGGTAAAGATCTGGTTGAGAGAACATGTGTAGAGACGGAGGGGTCCTGTACGTGATGCGTGGTGTTTGTGGTGATCCGTCTAATGAGATGCGTGGTTTGGGTAATGTATATTCTTTACGTGCTGGGGGGTGAGTGCGGGTGATCTGTTGTGTGTAGGGTGAGGCCTAAGACCTAAGTTGCTGTGTGTGGGGTATTGGTCAAGTGTATAAAAAGTTGGATGGGGGGTTTTGGAGGGGGCTTGTGGAGTGGGCATGAAAGTTAAGAGCGATTTTTGTGGAGAGCCTGGGGTAAAGGTCATGTGGTCTAGACTTGGTGAGGGCGTGTTGGAGTGTGGGTTCAATTTTGGGCGGAGCCGAGACCCACAGGGGACATGCCTCTGCGTACAGTGTGCTGCGTAGTGTGGGTATGGTGAGGAGAGAGCGGGCAAGTGGTATTAGGATGGGGTTAAAGAGCGTGGGCGAGAGGACTGCCTCCTTGTGGCGTTCCGCGGTCCTGCATCTTGGAACAGATCAGACTGGACATGGCCAAAGCGGATGGTAGCAGTACGTTGTGTAAGAAAGTTATATACATAGTGATAGAAGTGTAGGCCTAGGTTTGGGGATGAAACTGCCTGAAGTGTGCTATGATGTGAGACATTGTCAAAGGCTTTTTGAAGGTCCAGTGAGAGAATAGATGTATGGTCTTGTTGCGGGGGGTATTGGTGCAAATCATGATGGTACTGTATAAGGACATATTGAGTGGATAGGTTGGGTGGAAATCCGATCATGTTAGGGGGGTAGGCTTGAGTGTGTTCAAGGTGTGCATTAATACGATTCTGCAGGACGTGTTCGAGAAGTTTGCCAAGGCAGGAGGTGAGGGAGATAGGGTGGAGGTTGTGTATGGAGGGTTTTTTCCAGGTTTGGGAATGAGGGTAAAGTTGGAGTGTTTCCAGGTGGAGGGAAGGGTGTGGTTAAGCCAGTGTTGGTTAAAGAGATGCACAAGGGGTTCGAGGGCCTCCTCATCTAGGTGTCGTAAGAGGGCGTTAGTGATGTTGTCATGTACTGGCGCGGTATTATGTTTCAGGGCTTGGATCGCCGCATGTAGCTCTGCAAACGTGATAGGGGCATCGAGCTGTGGATTGTGGTCGCCAGTGTATTGTGGGGAACAAACAGGGTGTGGTGAGGGCGGTGGGGTGTAAATGGAGCGGAGGCTGTCGCATAGGGCAGTGGGTGAGAGTTGAGTGTCCGCTATCAGTTGAGTGGTTTGGTTCCGAGATTGGGTCTTAGTAGAGCGCGGGTCGAGTAAGGCACGGAGGATGTGCCAAACTTTCTTAGTGGAGAGCTGGCCTCGCATTTCATCGCAAATGTTATTCCATTGATTCCTGGCTAAGGTGAGTGCGTGTGCTTCGATCTTTGTACGGAGGGTTTGTAGTTTGAGGCGAAGGTTCCGTCGGTGTTTATGTTTCCGGCCAGCCCTCCCTATGCTGGTGTAAGCCTCCCAAAGCGTACGGGCCGGGGTGATGCGTGTCTACATATTGCACTGGAGGAGCTGGGTCGATGGTTTTTCGTTGCAAATTGTTAGGCTGATAGGAAGGTGGGGTCGTTCCATTGTTCTAGGTCGGAGTCGGAGGTGGTAGTTGGGCCGGGAGGGGGCATTAAGTACAAAAGGAAGAATCCCAATCGGTCTGGCATGTTCGTGGTGGGAGCGGGGGGCGTTTGGGTGATTCCCTTAAGGGTAAGAGATGTGCTTAGAATATAATGATCGCTGCCGAGTGTGTCCTCGTGTCCGGAGGTATGATGAGTGAGTTTTCCAGTGCTAAGGGGTGAGGTCGGGAGTGGTGTCGCGCTGGGCCACTGTTTGCCAATACGTGTGGGGGATGAAGGGTACGGTGTGGAGGGTGAGTTGAAGAGAGTGACAAGTTCAGATAGTAAACGACCTTTGCGAAGTCAGTGTGAGAGTACCCCACTCTACACGTGGGGGCGTTGAAGTCGCCTACAATTAATGAGAGGGGTCACGTTTAGCGAGAGAAAGGGGCTTGGTGAAAGATGTATTTGAAAGAGATGTGTTTGGATTTAGGGGGGCTGTAGATGTTGAGACGTGCAGGCGTGTGACAGAGGAATTTGGGAAGTGGAAGAGTAGTGAGTATGGACAGGGATTGGTGAGGCGAAAGTTTGATGCTTGGTGGCAGTAATTTCGGTGTACAAAGGGTGGCTATCTGGGGGGAAATGTGCTGGCGGGGAGTGAGGATGCACTAGTCTTTTAGCTTGGGAGGGTGGTACATTTCCTGTAGTGCCAGAAGGATGGGGGGGTTGGGTATGGCTGCGATGTGAGCTTGTAGGTTGGCTCTTTAGTTCGGAAACCACGGCAAGTTCCACACTGCCAGATGTGTTGAGGGTTACAGGACCCGGGTCATTTTCGTGGAATAGAGGTATGGTGCTGCCTGTGAGCTTCGTTTGTGTTATGTGTATTGGTGTTGGGACTTGGTTGGCTGTTGAGGTTCCAGCGGTGCCTTCTCTTGTGCGGATCCATTGCTGCCGAATGGGACACGTCTGGTGCGAGGACATCGTGTGGGGGCTTCCCATCCAGCTGACCATCAGGAGGGACACAGAGGGGGCTCAGTGCTCCCCGGTAGGGGCAACTGGTTTTACTGTGTGTGGCTCAGCGCAGTCCCCGCAAACGCCTGAAACCGGTTGCGGCACGTGCTTTCCAACATGGCACATGGTAGCGCACAGTTTGCATGTGGGGATGTTGTGGTGTTGGAAGAGCGCGCACGAGACCCAGCCTATGTTGAAGTGTGTCAAACGGAGGAGGAGCGGCTGGCGAAAGTATGAGGGGGAGGACGATGCACGACAGCGACGCGTAGCGAAAATGTGACGGGGAGACAGTGAGGCATACTGAGCCGGGCCGACGCGCTGGGAGATGACGCCATAGCAGCTCGTGCCGCCCTTCCCCTCCCACTTTCGCCAGCGGCTCCTCCTTCGTTTTCCTTCCTACTTGGGTGTCTCGTTCACTCGTTCGTATACGCGGAGATAAACTTCGCCGTAAAACCCCTGTACCGGGCGCCAAAGTGCTGCGCACTACAATATGCCCATTTACTCTGTACAGATGGCTAATCACTGGCCAGTGAAGCTGTAACGTGCTGCTGGAGTTTAGCCAGTGTTACTCGTAATGGTTCTTTAAATGTCTATATCATTACACGTTACGCGGGCTTTGGCATCTCTTGCCGTTCTCGTTCCTGGTCGTAAGGTGCCTGCTCCCCTAGAGTACGTATGCCCCGTGGATAAACCATTTGAAGTAATGTGCGGCCGGTGTTTGCAATTGCCACGTACGCCGAGACCGCTCCGCCCGCACCGCGTCGGCCTTCCTGGGCGTTGTCGCTTGAGCTTTGCTTCACACAGTAGTTCACCGCGTGCCCTCGCTTTGCTGCGACAGAGAATCTGTACCGCTCCCCCCGATGGGCCGTTCCCACTTAACCCTTTCGGTAGATCCGAGATTGTAGCTACGTCGTCTACAAACCCAGCCAGTCCTCTCCCTCCCTTTAACCTAGCGGCAACCTGCTTTTTTCGCGCATGCGGATGGAGTTGCACCGGAAAAGTTTTCGGCGGTCAGGGGAATGCCCCTTCATCTATAAATAAAAAGTGCGCTTTAAAAACGCCGTTCTCGATTTTATTCAAAATTGGGGAAACAAGACCCCTCAAGCATGACAATAACACCCCAGAAAAAAAATGGCTGACGATTACTGCACACCCTAATGCAAAATTTGTGCGCAGCCCGAACTGCCATCATCTGGGTCACGCCGCATCGCTGCTGCGTCTCAGGAGGTGATCGCGTGAGCAGCGAGCGCACGGTGGCGGCGTGCTACTCTGCCGTTACCTCGCAGCGCGTCGCCGCCGCCGAGCATGTTGCGGTAAACCGGGATTGAACCTTTCGTTCGGGTGAGCCACTCAACTAGGAGGACGCAAAGCACATCCACCTGTTACCTCACTCGTTGTTTTGCAGTCACTCGTGACTGTGCTGCAGTGCGCTGTAGCAGGGCTCAGTCGTGGGTTCTCTCGACGGCAGCTATGCATCTGCGTCGGCGGCGCGAACGGCGTCTCAGGAAGTGAACACCGGTCATCACCGAGTGCACGACGGCACGCGCAGCTATGGCGTCATCTTGCAGCACATCGCCACAGCCCAGCATGTCATGCTGACTCCCCTCACACTTTCGCCATTTGGGGTCTTTGGCGGGCTCAGCATACTGCCCTCCCCCTCGCACTTCACCACACTTTCCTCCGCCATTTTCTTTCTGTATTCGCTCGCTAGGTTACGACGCCGACTCCGATGTCACACCACAGTAGAGGCCACCAAAATGCTGCGCACTGAAAAATATAACTCTTGCATCCAGAAAACAGGGTGCATGTGAGCTTGACTTCAGTGAAAATAAAAACGACCAAAATCGAAACGCAATGATTGCAAAACAAAAACGAGAACACTTTTGCCAAAATCAAAAGGCAACGACGTAAGTAAAAACACAAAACCATCGATCACCCAAAAATAAAACCTTTCATTTCGCTGAGCTTTAGCCGAACGCAAATGTTTGTTAGAAGTTTTTTAGATCATTCTTCTGCGATTATCGGGAGCGTTTACGTCCTTCATTGCCTTCCCTCTCTTGTGAAGAGTGAACCACGCGCGGCCTACTTGTGGCGCGCTACAAGGTGAACTGGCCCATGACAGCGAGTACCCGTAACTGCGATGGGGCGCGAGGCGAGCGACGACGACGACGCTGATGCAAGCTCCAAACCGGGGCGCAATCAACGCTTTACCCCTAGCCAATCTGCCGAGTGGGTACGAGCTAAACGAGCATCATCATCAGTATCGCCATTAAAGCAGGTAGAAAGAGCCGGATTTGCCCCAAGGCGTTTCAGCGTATGCCACCACCAACGGCACAAGTTTACAAGCTTCGCTTGAAAAATTTTCATTATTTTGTTCACGATGAATTTATCAATAGCTGTGCTGTGCTATCGCGTTCCGAGAAATGTCTTCATGCCATCTGACTTATGCGTTTACAAAAGAGTTTACGCATTTGCAGTAATGCCCGGGAACCATTCACCTTTAAAGGTATTCACAAAGAGACATCCTCATATTACAAAAGAAGTGCCACACTACCGATAAACGCTTTCACTATTTCCTTCTTGCCTGGAAGCACTGCGAAAGCTGTTGCTATCGCCAAAGAGAGCAGCAGTCCGTGATTTGTTCCTCGGGCAGGTACGCCTCCCAGTTTGTGCTTTGCGTTTGCTGTGATGTTCTTTAAAGTGGCTATAGGGTGCGTTTATTGCTACAACTGAAGGAAAGCCAGTCGACACGGTGACAAAGCCCGAGTGACATCCCTCAAGCGGGCAAACAATGCGCAGATTAGTGAGGATGAAGAGAAAATCTTCTTCTCAAGTTTATAGGTATCTGATGGGTGTAGAACAGCAATTTTTGTCTGAGGTTATTTTTGACCCCTATTCTGTGTATTGAACGCGCTTGTGGTCTACGTTCTGAAGGCAATTCAAATTTAAAAGAAGATTCATAAGGCCTAGCCGGGTCGTTTTAAAGCGACCCGGACGACGGAGGCGACGAAACGGAGGGGTCTAACACCTGGTTTGAAATTCTTTAATTTTATATAAAATCAAAATATACACTAATGTGCTTCACCAATAAAAATCAAACAAACACCATTCGTGGATCATACAATGATTAACCTTAGCAAAAATATCTTTTTGAAGTAATAAAGGGTGTGGCTAAGTGCATTTCACTTGCCCCTGGTTTCAATCTTTGTAGAGCCACGTGTGTGAATTCAAGTGACGTCACACTGGTTGTCGTTGTGGCTGTCGCTTACAGCTTCGATTTCCAACCACCTTCACAGGGAGGATTGGCGCGCATTTTTTTTAGCCTTTGTTTCCACTCGCGATGTTTCACTGGAGATGTGCGAACACAGCTACGGTCGTAGCCAGGACAGGACAAAAAGACGGGCCCTGTGGGTGCCCTTTTCTTTTTATCAAAAGTAAACAACATAGTAACAAAACAAGTTTTTTTTTAATTCAACTTTCCGTTTATCTTTGCGCTCGCGCCCGTCACCACTCGACCAGTTCCCTTGGACAGAGCCGTCCGAAGCTCATTCCGCTCGCTTGCCATCGCCACGAACACTTGCTTATCTGCTGTGGAACTTTCTGTTGAACTTTGCGGCCGCTTCCTTTAACACTTGACCATCCCCCTATACAGACCCTTCGAAGCTCGTTTCTTTCGGTAGCCATCTCCAATTCCCGGCACGTGCTGCGCCGCCCTTCCGCAGAGCCTTCCTCTGACCCTCCTTCACCACTGCTATTTTTCTTTTCTGGCGCGCGATGACGTGCTTACGCTCCCCGGCTCGCGCAACTTCAACTTGTTTTGGACCACTTGTTTTCTGAACCCCGCAGTACGCGTGCTTGAAACATAGCTATTTTAGGCTTTATCGCTACCAGAACTTTTTATTCAAGGACGCTGCGTCGTCTTTATTGGCGTAATGTTCGAGACGGCTAGAGTACACCCGAGGTCAAAAGTTTACAGGACACGATTTCGTCTTTCAACATTTATTTCTCTGCTTTCTAGGTGCTAAGATCTTGATACGCGTGTGGTGATAATACCCCGAAGCGTGATGCTTGGGCCTGGGCTTACAAAACCAAATTAAGTGCTGCGCCTACACAGAGCAAAGAAATTAACGTTGAAAGTAAAAATCGTGTCCTGTAAACTTTTGACCCAAGAGTGTACATAAATCACAGATGTAAAGAACGTGAAAATGTTTAGGTAATGCAGGCGTATGAACCTTCATCTCTATATAGCATTACCAGCTAATGCCAAGGCATGTCGAGAGTATGCGATTTCTTTCGGATAGCTCAGTGACTTCCCGAATCCCCACAAACGAGATTTTTCGTCCCTAGCTCCTCAAGCTTCAGGGCAACTGTGCGGCCGCCCTCACGGATGCTTAGGAAACGCTCCGCATCTGATCGATCCCTACGTACCACGTGACGTCGAGAAGATTCCCGCTCTCCCGCCCCTTTCCCCAACTATTGGCGGAAAAAAGAATACAGCGGGGTAAGCGCGCTCAGGTTTCGGAGCAGACGATCTTCGAACCGCGTCCGAGTAAGACGCCTCCGTGCAAAGTTCTTCCGCGAGTTTGGCGCGTTTAATGAATCCTTTGTGCGCCAACACGAAACACCGGAGGGAAGAATGGCGGGAAATTTAAACTTCATAACTGACTCCCAGCATGCGCTGAAGTTTTGAGTCACCTTCTTCAGAGCTTGTGCAAGCACGTTTAGTGCTTTGTGTCAGTAACCACATGATTGCAAAGGGTGAGGAAGGGGAGACCATCAACGCTACTCGACAGCTGTTGCAAGTCGCCGGCGTGTCAACCGCCTCTCTGGAGAGCATTCTGACTAGGAACGTGGCTGTGGTTATAAATAACCAACTCAACGAGGATGAGTGCTACAAACTCGCCGAGGGAAAGGAACATGGATATGGTCGTAAGTCCAGTTACTTTGACTTAAGTATCTTTGCTGCGAATGCCTATACTGCTGCTCAATATTAATGACAGTGGAAAGTTTCTTAAATAAAATACCAGCTTTACACAGCAACACAAGCGGGTAAAACTTCAACCCTTTTACGTGAGTATGATTCGCATTTTTTTTTCTTTTTTTGGTCAGCATTTTTGCGCCTAATCTTAACACCTTTGTTCAACAGAATTTATTTTACAGGGAAGCTTCGAAAGGATCCTATTCATATTAACTTAGTGACCAAGCTGTAGGCAAAAGAGGGTTTGCGCCTTTGCGCCAACGCCACATATTACGGTGAGAGCTCTGCAACCGTCGTTGGACTTCTTACATATTGAAAAAAAAAAATTCATCGGCCTTTTCTCATCCACTGCAGGTATCTGCTTAGTTTCCCAAATGTTTTGCGACTAGTTCACTCACAGTCCACCTTCCGTGTGTTATCCACCACGCGTGCTCAATGTGGGTTTTTACAAAATTAGGTCCGGTTGCGAGAGCAGCTGTAACTTATGGTATTAAGCGGTATTTCAAATATTTATTGGATACTCAACCGATGCTAGGGCTCCATAAACGTTTACCCTTGGCGCTCAAATACGTAATTGTAACTCTGCGAGTTATACAGAGAACAAGATATCGCTTCTTACGGCGGCTTGGCGATTTCACCTGTTGATAGAAGAGCATTATGTTTGTCTGCTGAGGTGAAACTAATGGTACCAACTCTCAGTATTTATCTCTTTCAGAGGTGGGATAAGTCATTGAGTCACGGATCCTGATTTATTTTCCCCCTCTCAATAAATCACGCCACGACAGGGTACAACCGCCGTCCTATTTCCTGCCACAAATAAAAAAACAAAAACACGAGCCTAATGGTGCACGAATTTTTAGGCCATCCTATCGTAATAGAGATCATAAATACGCTATCCTCAGTTCCGCTTGACCACCATATTCTCAGCCATCAAGCTAACCGTGACATTTGTTTTATTTTCCAAACTTCCCTTCATTCACACGTCCTGCACGTCATTAAAATCAACAATATTGGGATTAGTTACGGCTGTTCGGCATAGTTTATTGCGCCGACTGCCACCATCAGGCTAGTTATGTTTACGTATGCAACCGCGCTCATGCAGAAACGGTATGAATAGCCAAATATCAGGAATAACGGCAAAATAGTCGCGGTTGTATTAGGAAGAAATGAAGCTTCAGAAGTATCAAAATATGTCAACTATAATTGGGGGAGGTGGGGTCGGTGCGACCGATAACAAGAACAACATAACCGGGAGCAAATATGCGCTCAACACAGTGCTTGCGATTGGCTTTCGCAATCAACCGCGTTTATCGCAAGCGTAAACAAATAGCAAGCCGAAAGTTCTGTTGCAAAATTTATCCCAACGGGATAATGTATCCCACTCTATGGAAAAAAAATACGTAACGTGTATGGCGGTAACTAAGCATTTCGCCACGGACATGTCACTCCTAAACACCCCTTTTCTTCAACAGAAAAACCCGAATCGTTTTTTTTTTTTCTGCCTTTGACCAAGCGTTGTGCCACATGCTGTTGCGAGACTAGGGCTCTGCGTGCTAGCAACATTGCAATAGCAAAAATGGCAGCGTCTCCACTCCGTGGATGGTGGCGAGGGTGCGAAGTACGGGGACTCGAAATGACATCCAAGTTGCGCCCCGAGTGACATCCCATTTGCGCCCCGGCCGCCATTCGATTTGAGCCGTGAGTTTCACGTTGATTATTCCCCAAATGAAACCGCAACTCACGGCTCAAATCGAATTTCGCTTGATTTTCGCGTGATGGTGGGTTGTGCACACGGAAGGACGCGGACAAACATTGGGAGGTCCAAAGGTACTCCGCACCGTTACAGGCGAACGACTAAGCCGTTGACTCTCGGTACTAACTCGCGGTCGTAGCCCAATGGGTAAGACGACTGACCCTAACTCTATGTGGCCTACCAGACACAGGCTCGAATCCTGTCGGTGCCTGTGTGATCTTTTGCGAATTGTGCGCACAGACGCGGACGGACATTTTGCGGTCCTAAGGTACTCCGCACCTAAAACATGTGCACGCTACACGAAAGCAACCGAAACTTGTTTGAACAGCTTTCCAAGATTAATCCACAACTATAATCCAACACATATGCTAATTGTTGCCAATACTACTACAGTTTTTCTAGCAAAAAATAGAATTCACACACACGCAAGTGCTTGTGTATGAAATTTAGAATCTTCGTCATCGCGCAATCACATCGCAATAGGAACGCGCGTCATTTCACGTCACTGCTGTAATTGTTGCGGCCGCCGTAGACAGCGAACGGTAGTTTCTCCTCTTTTTTTTCTTCTTTCAGGGTTTTGAAATTAAATATTGCTATATCGACGGGATAGATGATGAGAAGTGTGTTTATTCGAGCCAGTCTATGCAACGTAAGCGCAAAGAAAAGTTTGACAAATTCACTTCAGTGTCACCATAAGCTGAAAAAGTTTGCACACCTCCCGGCAATACCAGTCGCATATAGCTACGAAAAACAAAAAAACTTTAGCTCATATTCTCCAGGGCTCCATTTAAAATATATATCCCCAACGCAGCTTTCTCTTCCAATGTAATTGGCGACACTGCATTACTCGACAGGGCAGAGCTCTTTCGTAATTAGTCATGAAGACGGGAACAGGGAAAATATCATTCTTCTTTGCTTCCGCTTTTGGCCCTCAAGCAATGCTTCCAAAAAAAGTGGCAAAATCTCTGCCTCTGCACATTCCATTCAGACGCGACATCCAATCCTCCTCCTAAGACGTAACTGGTCTCACCCAGATAAGATCAGGAGAATTGATTGTGACCTTGGGGCTGGTAATACGTCTCCAGATCTAAGATGGCTATCAGGGCCAGACGTAACATCAAACAACGCGCCTACGGTACTGTTCTTTTACTGCTTTGCAGTCATATAAGTAATTACACTGGCGTCACAGAACACACAAAGCGATAGTTAAAAAAACAATAGTGAGCCGTTCGTCTGCTGTTTGGCAGGGCTCCCTTTCTACAAGAACAAAAGGGGGCACAGTTCGTTTCACACGCTGCACCGAGTATGTCTTATTAATCTTGTGCTTAATGAGAGTACTCTTTCAGAGACACGTGGCAACCTATTGCTGATAGCCGGTTCTGAGGAAGAGAGAGAGAGAGAGAGAGGAGAAAGGGGGATTTTGGCTGCCATTTCAGTAAAGGTTCTGGCGAAGGTACGAAACAGTGGCCTAACATGTGCGCGTAAACGCAGCGGAAACAGTTTATTCTCCATGCATCTGATGGAGGCAAAAGCAAAAACGCCAGTGGGTTCGAGATTTCAGCGCAAGCTAAAGATCCTCAGGTGGTCAAAATTAATCCGGAGCCGTCCACTACGGCGTGCCTCATCGCCTGTGCTGCGTCGGCGCATTAACCCGGGACAATCAATCAATTAATTATTCTCCATGCATAACTCCGTTTGTTCACTTGTGTGACGTCCTTACAAAAATACCAATGCGCTCAGGAACAAATTTGTGCATGGCAGCATATCAAGTGCGACATTTGCTGTGGGTGCACGCCGAGATCTACGCAGGTGTGAACTCTGCCTGGAAGCACTATCGTTAGCAAGACGTGCTTTTTACCGTGTCAACGGTGCGCAGCCTACAACCCGCGATTGGTCGTCTCGTGCATGACCGTCCCAAATTGTTATCGTTGAGACGCAGAAAATCGTATGCACGCTAATGTGTATAGGCCAACGTTTACTCGTGGTATTTCTGTTCCGTGCTTGCGCTGCAGAGGGACCGGGGTGGCCGAGGGTTTGCGACGGCCTGCCGTTAGTTCTGACGCTACGGCACCGCGTTTTATTGTTTTAGCTGACCGTTTGTGGCGGTCCGCATCGCTCCCGACGGACCGCTATGCACAACCGCAGCGTCAGCAGCAGAAAGGCTTTTAATTAACGAATAACCGTATCTCCCTGGACAGTGAATTAGTCATTCGCGTCACAGGTCGTGCCCTGTACGTGCGTAAACCAAAACTTCATTCAAAAGGAAATATAAGAATTGGCATTTTGGTGACTCAAAGCAAAATACCGTGTCTATTGCCTCATTTCACCTTTTTTTATATAATGTGGTCGCTAACAGCGTATAATGGTCCGAAATAATTCAAAAGAAGCCGTTCAACGTTCCAATAGCCCAGACAAGGCTGTCTTTCTGGGAGCTGCATAGAAGTAGGCTAGCCCTTCGGTTTTATTTTTTATTTTTTTATTTATTAACATACCTACATTCGACCCAAAAAGGGATTGTTGTAGGGGGGTGTGATACAGGAAAATAAACACAAAGAATCACACGCACGGCATAATGGTAACAAGGGAAAAAAACAAAGAAAAACCAGCGCAAACAACAGACAACAGTGACACTAAAAAACAAAGAAAGGTTTTAGATAATGTGACCATGCTAAAGTGCTGCCAGGGCTTCGCATACCAAGATTACACCGGACACAACGATTAAATACAGATAACAGCAGTTCACTAAAAAGAGCGCAAAAAATACCCATTCAAGTCATGTTGTGCTCGTGCGCAAGTGCTGCCAAAGTGCTGCGGAAAACAGTTCAGTGGGGGCGGCAACAACAGTGTCGGGTAGGGCGTTCCACTCTTTAATCGACCGGGGGGAAAATGACGCTTGGAATGTAGATGTACGGCAAAAATACTCGGCAATTTTTAAAGAGGATAGTCTTCTTGGGCTACTTAAACCCAGAAATTTTGGTCTGTCTGTATGTCTGTATGTCTGTCCGTCCGTCTGTCTGTCTGTGACTCGATTCAGCCACCCGGCCAAAGCAAATGAATGCCTGCGCAATAGTCTTATATAGTCACAGCTAAATCTACCCGTCTTGGTCCGGTGTAATGTTCATACTTGTCAACATTGTTGAAGAAGAACAAGACATTACGCAATTATGAGACAACAAATCAATACAGAAGTGATATTTGCAGTGTTCCTTTATAGAAATTCAAAATGCTTGACTTTTGCGAAATTCAATACTTCATCAACTGCAGAAAAAGAATTCACTCCGGCGTCGCCTGCTGTCGCCCGCGCCACTATAGCTTCTGGCGCCATTATAAAGAAATCAACCGGCAAGAGTTACGCAAGGTTCCACTAGATAGTTTCCACGTTCTGCTTGCAACGCACGTGGAGTAGGGAAACGCGGCTCTATAAACGTTGAAGTAGGGTGCCTTGATTAACGCGCGTCTTTCGCCGTACGGCAGCGTTCGCAGCGAGACACCCTGTTGGAGCAGTGGAACGCGCAAAATTTAAAATGATTTAAGCAAACATTTGGCGTCTGTGCGACGCAAGAGGAACAACATGAGAGGTGAGCGGTAAAGCGAAGGGGGGCATTTACTTCGCAAAAGCCGATTAAGACTATCGTCTTTTGACGTCATTTGCAACGAAAGGAGCAGATACGCGGCCAATTTTTTTACTGTTGTCCTTTCGCCTAGACACATACGTGGGGCGGATGAAGGTACAGATGTCGATCTATTGCCACCTCCTCACACACAATCTGTTTCAAAAATAAACACCTAGAAAAGGTTCGTCGCAGTTCTACAGTGTCCCATGAAATAGATCGTTTGAGGTCTGTAACGATAATTCTGTAACTGTAAGAGTTAGTAACAAATCGTGCAGCACGATTTTGAATTGCCTCCAGTTTATTTTTAAGGACCTTGGTGTTTGGGCCCCATACCACAACAGCATACTCTAAAATCGAACGTACGCTAGAAGAGTACAATATTTGTTTGACGTCGTGGGGAGCCTTATTAAATTTCTTTTTATGTTGACGGGTTTCGCTTCCGTGCTATACCTCGTTGATTTATTTGAAACGGAGTTCTCAGTATCGCGCTCGCCTCGCTGGGACCAGCCACGTTGGAATTCAGCGCGTTAGCGTAAGCGGCCGCGACGGTTTCAGGGAATCGGAACTCTTTTCTCTCATTGTTGTATGCCGCCGACAGCGGCCATTGGTCGAACTGGTCACGTGACAATTGTTTACCCCGAAGACACATGGGAGCTGACATTTTTGTGCCTCTGTGTTGCTGCGCGCGCTCTTCTAAAGGTCGTGATTTTCGGAGCGCAGTGCGACTGTATCACATGTTGAAAGTGAGTTTTTAAAGTAGCCATGAAGAGAAAACAAAAGTTTGTTTTATTCGAAAGATTAGGTGTTTCATAGAACCCCAAGCGCTTTCCCGGAAGCAAATGATGCTTTATTCCCTGAGAAATAAGGCGATTTAAGCCAAAATTTTAAATCTCCCGCTAAAATTGAACATTCCGTGACGTGTACAATGGCGTCATAGAGCCGGTCCATGAAACAGATACTTAGTATGTCGACTCCATATAGCACCCACACGCGGGAGTCGACCGAGACGGCGGCCATTTTAAAAATACTAGTAAAACCTAGTGCACCCGCAGCCCTAGTCATGGAATCGCCTGATCCGGAGAACAAAACTCTCGCCGAGGAGCCCGGGCTTGCATTTAACAACCTCACACCACAAAAACGCTCAATGCTTCTAAGTACACGAGCGGCAAGAGTTGTGGGATACGCGGTGGACGGGAAAGCGACCATTCCGCGATAGCCACAACAGACGAACGCCCAGCCGTCGGCACCGCTGCCTTGTCAGCCCCGTCGCGACGGACGAATATAGACTGGTACGTATGCGCCGTATTTTGATTACGGTTAATAATAGTTCAATTTCAGTAGCAGTATCACTTATGCCAGTTGGCCGGTGTCGTGTATGGAAAGCCGTTCGCGCGAGCCTCTCTGCTTCGACCAGAAAGATACGAGCGTCAATGCGCGGTGTTTACGGCATTTTTTCCCCAAGGTCAGAGCGATTTGACGAAGTCGGCGACGAGCGCCAGCATGTCCCAGGAGTGAGCTAACGTAACGGTCCCTGCCGTAACTGAACAAACTGAAGTTGTCAGTGGTTGTAAACTGGAAACGAGCTCGTAACGACAGCAGCAAGCCAACACCATTCGAAACTTACGCGACGACTGGCACTATCTCGTCGCTTCTTGCTGTTTCTTACTCCCCTCGTTTCTATTTTTACCTTTGCTGGTTGGCGATATGACGGCCAACCTCCTGTGAAGGGATTACGATACGAAGCAAAGGTCGCGGCTGTGCGTGCTGGAACGGTTCGTTGGCCCCGAAGAGCCTCGAACCCGAAAATTCGTCTGCGCGACGGCGAGATGTCGAGCTCGGCCGGCGCTAGTTTCGTACGCATTGGCGCACACGCTTGCGAGTTCGTTCGGACCTTCAACCGTTTACTTCACCGTTCTTTGTCACAAAAAGAATGTGCAGTATGTTTCACGGGCATTTAGCTCGCTATGCAAGCTGTAAGCCCTGCCTAACATGCGTTTGCTTTTGCCGGCCTCCGCCAATCGCAGAGCATTCCCAAGTGACATCACAGGTTCTGTTGCGGAAAATGAGCTGGTGCGTCGCATGGTCATTTCCTTTTTTCCTAATTATGTAGCTTATTTGAGCGAAGTTTGCGTTATAAGTGGTGCCGTTATGGTTCTAACGAGGCAATCTTTCGAATGAACCAAACTTGTGTTTTCTCTTCATGGCTCCTTTAAGCCCCCAGACAGAGTAGCGATGCGGTGCTGCTCGGTACTGGGCTGTTTCAACCGGCGGGAAGGTGGAAAACGCCTGCATCGCTTCCCGCTGGAAAAGGACGACAATGGCCTAGCGTATCCAATATCCACTTAAAAAGCGTAGCTTAATTGGTGGCTCTAGCGTAAACTAGAGCCACTAAATCACCTACGCTAGCGTAACCGAGCCTTGCCCTATCGCACGGTTGCGCTGTCTCTAAATCTTGTAAACGTAAACACAGCTGTCATGGTTGCCAAGCGGCGCCCGGACCATTCCGCCCGTCAATGTAAGCTCAAATAGGGCGCATAAAGCTGGCCACCCTGGCGTCAGGCACCAAAATGGCAGCCGCCGTGCGTCAGTATCGTTACTCTTAAGCCTAGCTTATTTAGTGGTTCAGGTCTGCTCAGAGAGCCGGGCGAGCGGAGCGCGACACCGCTCTGGTAACCCCGCGCGCGCCAGAGCGCTCCACGCATGCACAATGGCGCTCACGATTGCTATCGGAGCGGAGCGGACCGACGAAAACGGTCAGCTAAAACTCAGTAATTATGTTTGACGTGCAATTCCCTTGATGAACAACGAGTTTGACGTTGCTTATCAACTCGGAAGGCCTAAAGTTGCTACCAATAACGGTATGGCGAACAAGGTAGGACGCTTGTATACATACCCGCAGAGGTATAGTGGCCGACGGCTAAACTCGGTTTCTTTTTTTTTTCGTTTCGTGCGAGTGTCAATACTCGCGCAGGGTTACGCAAAGACAAGTAGACCTGCGGAGATGAATTGGCGGCTGCTTTCGTTTGGATTTTTTGCTTCGTGCGCGTCTCAAAACTCCACAGTATTGCAACATTGTTCTTACAGTAGTTTTAGACAAGGTTAAATTACGTTCACAATGTGCATTGGACGTAAATTTGAAAAGTCTTTGTTGCGCTGCTTGATGGGCTAAATTAGGCAAGACGCGACATCGCTCTCTGGAATATGTAAAGAGAAAAGCGCGAGCGGTGATTGAGGGATGGATGAAAAGGGCACCATTGCGGGCAATTCTGAAATGCCCATTCGGGCATTTATACGTCATGTCAACGACAAATGCCGCCTGTTCGTCTGTAACGGTCCATCTGTCTGATTGGCAGCATAACGAAACATTATAATAATAGACCAAAGGAAATACCTCAAGAGAAATAAGTTGGTGCTAAACAAAATTTGCAGTATTCAGTGCTTAACTTCTGATTTTTGAAGCGAAGCTTGGATTGACCAACCGGTGTCATGGAAGCTTGTGATGGTGTTCCGAAAAAAATTCCCCCGCATTTCCCCGAGGGGGAGAATGTGAAAGTGCGAATGCACGGTTGTCGGCCCGCTTGCGGCGCTTGCGCTCGGCCCCCGCAGCCCACCGCCTCGCCGCCTTCTCTTCCATCTCTTCCATCGGGTTTGTAGTATCACGTGTACACCACGCAGTTATCAAGCCGCTATAACGACCGCTGAGTCGCCAACGCACGCCGCTGACGACGTAGTTTGAATGCGTTAAAGATATAAGGCTCGTCACTAACACTGATACAGCGTCGCGTCCGTGGCTTGGGTCGGTAGCGCGTCGCGCTGCGGGCGGCCGCAAAGAGTCCTCGGATCGAAACCTGGCGCCGGATGCTGTTTCTTTTTCTAAATATAGAGGAGCACTGCGGACGCCAACGCCGCCGACGCCGCCGCCGCCGCCGGCGGTGGATGGTTTGGGGTCGCTTATAAAGTGCATTCGCACTTAAAAAATCAAGCGCCTCAAAAAAAAAAAGAAGGACGTGACCCGTAAAATGCTGCAGCAAATGCTAGAGGCAACTCGTTTACTGTAACGAACACGGAGCAATGGGAGACCTGTCTGCTCAGCTTCGACCAGAAACTGCAACTTCGGGTCGTCCGGATGGCCGAGGACGCCGCCAGAGTCCAAGGGCTTCTGACTGACGACTGGGAAGAGGGGAGGAAGCCGAGTGGAAGACACCACCTTCTCATTCGTCCCTTTCCTTTTTAATCCCATCACGGGCAAAATAAAAGTTTCTACTACTACTACTGCTTCCCGTGGTCGGAATTTAACGTGGGTCCCTCTCATTACAAAGCAGACGTCCATCCGATTGCGTCATTCGCACACGGTGTTCATATGCGAAGCGTTGAAGGTGATACTTGCGCTGCGTCGCTACCACATACGCCGCCGTTGTTAGGCCGCACTGCACGCCGGGAAATGAGCGGCTAATTTGAAATGTGCGCACTTCAGTTTCATGTCCCTGTTTCCCGCAGCACTGTTGGCATGGACGCAGCCGTTGATAGCCCTCGCTGCGTGCCGGGGGATGAGTGAGTGATCTGAAAGTTGCCGAGCACTACAGCGTGACAGCAGAAACGCCAGCGGAAGTGAGTCTGTATGTGATGAGGTGATGAGGCGGTTACGTATGCAGTAACGGGTGATTCTTTATCTGGTGTGTGTGGTATGAATTTTTTTTAAGATCGGGGCACGTTCAGCCGGTGGTTTGGGTCGGGCTTGGTTTGAGATGCGTGAGAGGTTAAGTTGGGGTTGACGGGGTATGGATTTGGGTTGATTGTGGATGGGTCTGGTTTGGTTAAGAGTTGGTCGGGGGTTTTCAGTATTGGGTTGATCTACACTGAGTGGCGACAAGCTTCGTGCGCACTCCTGCTCTCTTTAAGGAAGGTGTTGGTTAGTTTTTTCGTATGAATGCAGGCTCCTTACCCATTACACTACCAGTTCATTCTGGTAATCAGCGAACACAAATTGGCGTCTGTAGCGCCTCGCAGTGGTAGCAACGCGGCGCCGCAGGTGATAAGTTGACAAGGAACAACGGCCATTGCTGAGTAATGCTTTGGGCGCTTGTGTTCGAAACCAGAGCAACGCGACGTCACAGGTGGCGTACGGGTAGCGCTTCCTCTGGTCAGTCCTCGCTGGTACTCGGTCGCACGCCAAACAGTATGCCACCTGTAATGGAATCGGCTTTTCTACCTCTGTGCACAATAGAAGACCTTAGGTGTATTTTGTTTGGCTTTAACACGCGCAAAACTGCAGGGGTCGATGGCATATCTGTTGATGTGCTCTGCAGGAATTTCGATAGTCTCAAAGACGTCCTTCTTGCCATTATGAACTTTATAATAGAAACTCAAATAACTCCAGAAGGCTCAAATTATGGTCTGGTTATCCCCCTATATAAGAATAGAACGAAAAATAGGATAGAGAATTATCGGGGTACTTCTATCCTCCCTGTTATTGCTCTCATCTTGGAAAGGCATATCTCCACCATAATTTAGAGCTTTCTTGATGTTCATAGCGTGTTCTCGCCGAACCAGTATGGCTTCATACCAGGTCGTGGTACCCAGAAAGTTCTGAAGGAACTCTGTGATGTTCTCAATTCTGCAATTGTTCAAAATGAATTTGTCGGGGCCTTGTTTTTGGATGTATCAAAAGCGTTTGATTCTACAAATCAACAAGTATTACTGGACAAACTATTTCATTACGGATTTAGAGGGCCGTTTTTGTCCCTATTACTAATTATCTCTCTGTTTACAGGTTGTTGTTATCGATAAAGTCAAAAGTGATAATCCAAGCATTTAACTACCGGTGACCCTCAGGGTCCCATTTTGGGTCCCATTCTTTTCAATATTTATGTCAACAATTGGTGCAATGTTTCCTCTCATTCTCGTGCATTTCAATACGCAGATGATACGTTGTTACTGGCTCGACACCTTGATTTTAAAAAGGCAGTAGCATACCTGCAACATGACACTGAAGAAATTATGAATTGGTTCAGTAACAATACAACAGCGGTCAATCATAAAAAGACAGAGTTGGTTTATTTTCAGAATCTGAAATTAAACCCGCATGACTGCCCCATATTTCGGCATGACTCCAACTGTGTAGACTGCGCCTGCTCTCACATAATACCTGTATCAACTGTGAAGTAGTTAGGAGTACTTTTTGATTGTGACCTGTCTTGGAGCAGCCATCCTGCCTTTATTTGTGCACAGCTTCGAGAAAGAGTCGTGTTTGCTGTACCCTATAAAATCCCTCTTCCCGATATTATGTGCGCAAACAGATTGTTCCCCCATTAGCTTACAGTATTGTGCGATATGTCTTATGTTGCTTTTATTGTTAACATGTTCATTGTTTTGGAAAAACAAGATTGGCGCCCCTCTCAAACCTATACTGAAGTCTGTTATTTAGGGCGTGCAACGTGATACGAGTGGGAGTATTTTTCGCTTTTCCCGTATGCCCAATTTCTCGCACCTTTTCAAGCAGACTGTTGTGCTTAATTATGTTTTGGAATACGGCGTTGTACTTAACCTATGTTCCTGTATGCGAACTACCCCGCAGTTCCGCTTTGATGTACCTTGAGTGCGCACTAGGTATGTCGAAGGTCGTCGGATTTACTATGTCCCCTCGCTTCTGAACACTTTACCGGATGAAGACTTTTTTTTTTAAGCAGCCGTAAACAAATAAAGCCTCAACGGTTTGAATTGTACAATTCCGTCGAAAAGTGAATCGTATCCATCACGGCAATGTCTTACGTAATAAATTGTTGCCAGCTGCAGGACACTGCCACTCAAGCCTCCTGTGGCTTTGGCGGGCCCGCATATGTATTTTGTATTTGGTTATAATAACGCGTTATTATACTTAATCATACTTAAGATACAGGAAAGGGGCACCCTTTCGCTGCGCACTTACACGTGCGGTTGTATTGCTTATATCGTCAGTACCCTTTGCCTCGTCGTTTGTAGCACTTCGCGCCGCCAAAAGTGATTATGTGGCGGAGATGGGTGTGCTCTCGTCGCGCCCATGTACAGCCGGTAAAACGCTTGTCTATAACAGCGATTTCAACTTCAACCAGCTACATCCGAAAACCGCCGAAACATACTCGTTCCAAACATGTCGGAGGCAGAAGAAGCGAAGGGCTAAGACTTCAGAATTCCGCAGTAGTTTTATTCAAATCCCGCTCCGGCGGGGCACGATAGGGCTGAGAGTACGAACGCTGTGTTATAGACAAGCCTTTACCGGCTACCACTAACCGTTCTGTTGTCACTTCAATGGCGCCGAGACAACAGCAACCGCTCAGCTGAACATAAGGCGATAGAAGATAAAGCAGACGGAATGCAAGAACCGCTATACAAGAGGCTGTGTTTTTCGTTCCTAGCAAGCGTTTTATTTGCCAAATGTACCAATTTACCCCCATTCCCACCACCACAACACGTTGCACCATGGACGTTTTAAAGGATGCGATAACATTGCTGGAATTTATTACTGTTCTCGTGCAGGTCGAATTATATTTCGGCGTCGCATCCGAGCTCTTCATTATCGCTATTCGTTCACGTTCTTTCAAGCCATTGTACTGAACACAGCGGCTTATGACGACCGACAAGAAGCAGGCGCTCTCTGGGGAATGGTTATGCGCCATTTAAATAACTTTTGAATGAACTTCTTTGCAAATTCATTGTTTGTTTGTTTTGTTGTAATAACATGAATTCTCACCCCTCTATTCTAAACACTCTTCTAAACGTGTTGGATACACAGTTTAGGACGAACGATACGACTGGCACGGCTGGGAGCAAATGGCCGGAGAGGTAGTGTTTATGGGCGCTCGAAGACAGTTACGCTTTTCTGTTTCAAAAAAGCCAGATGGGGACTATTTTCTCTGGTACACCATACCGGTGGTGTTGCAGATTTGGACTGTTCTTTTATTTTAGGGGAAAGTTTTAAGTACCACTGGTTAATGTTTCGTGTGAATATGCGCGACACGGAGAAAACGGTGCACGGGCATCGTGGTGAGGGAGTTTGGTTGGCGATGCCACACTGAATTCGAGCCAACCGACCACGCAGCGGCGGTGATTCACAGACGTCAAATTGCCTAAGAATGCGGAATTGGTTGTGGCTGTTTCACGCTGCTCGGCTCGCCAACGACCTTCGCAGGACAGAATGGCCTTGAGTTTTTTTTTTCTATTTTGTTTCCTAATATTAGAGAAATTGTTTTTTTCTTTCTCTCCCTGCTTATTGGAGTGAAGTTGTGCTCCGCAAACAACTTAAAGAATACACCAGCCTCGAATAAGCAGTCAAGAGAGTGACGTGCGCCAAACGATCCTCGGCGAACCGAATGACGCTGCACCTGCTCTGAGAGCATTAGCTCGTTATTAGAGAGTTTTAGCTGACCCTTTTCGACGGTCCGCTCCTCTCACGACAACCCGCTCAGCGCAACCGGAGTGTCAGCATCAGAAAGGCTTTTAGCTAACCGATAAACGTATCTCCCAAGATGGGGAATCATTCGCGTCACCGTGCATGCCCTGTCCGTGTGTAAACCAGAACAACATCCGTAAGGAAATATAAGAATTGATATTTTGGTGCCTCAAATTAAGCAAAATACCGTTTTAATTGCAATATTTCACATTTTTTATATTATGTAGTCGCTGACCCGATAAAAGTGGTCATAAAAATTTAAAATAAGCCGCTCAACTTTCGGAGAGCCAGGACAACGCTGTCTTTCTGGGCCCTAAATAGAAGTAGGCTCGCGCTTTGCTCGACGTTTGTCGCTTCCGTTATAAACCTCGTTGAGATTTGTGACATCATTTGCCTATTTTGAAGTGCCGTCGCGGTTTCATCGCTGATGTTTCAACCGAAACAACGAAGTGAGGGCAGCCTTTTTGGAATTCGGCGCTGGAGGGTCAGCTGCGGCGACGGTCCGCTCAGCCAGCCCGGCGAGCGAAGCGGGGCCCCGATTCGGTAAACCAGGCCTCCGCGCCGGAGCGCGCCACGCATGCGCAATGGCGCTCCCGCTTGCTATCGGAGCGGACCGTAAAAAACGGTGAGCAAAAAATCTCTGTTTACAGGAACCGCCGATGTAGATCGAGAACATTGGTGATAAAAAAAACAGTTTGGTCTCCCTATCAATAAAATTGCCTGTGCGGCATACAAAATAAAGAGAGGGAAACACCAGCTCCACTTCGAACACAGATAATACCAGGAGTGGCCAGACGCTGGCAACAAAACACAAACGTAACGAAACCAGGAGGCATGGTTTGCAGCCTTCTCTCTCTCTCTCTCTCTCTCTCTCTCTCTCCTCTCCTCTCTCTCTCTCATCTCTCTCTATCTCTCTCTCCTCTCTCTCTCTCTCACTCACTCACTCACTCGCACACTCACACACACACACACACACACACACACGCACGCGGAAGCACACACGCACACAAGCACGCAAGCACGCACACATCAACAAAACTTTGGAGGAGATTCCGGCGCCTCAGCCCAGTGTCAGCGTTTATACAACAAGCCTTGTGTATTTCAGGGGATATAAGATCACTTGTGACACACTGTACAGAACACAGGCAGAACATGAGCTGGAGAGAGAGGGGGCTGGAGAAGGGAAAGCAGAGTGGGATCAACGATCCGTTTGAAAGGAGCGAATTAGCGAAAGCGAAACGGGGCTGTGCTTCCTGAGGAGTGACAGCAGCCGGCGATAGGAGAGGGGTTGGGACAAATTCGAAGCTCGGGGGAAGGGGAAGAAGAGAGAAAGGGTAAGAGGTGTCCTGTAGGGACGCCACGGGACCAAAAGTGAGGCTTACGGGAACACCGGAGGAGGGGGGAGGGGGGCTGCTTGCCATTTTTGTGTGAGTGTACAGGGAAGCTACGCAACCGGTAGCCTGGATAGACAGAACGTCAACAAAAAAAGCAGAAACGATTTAATGACAAAGAACGCCATTTAATGAACGCGATGAAGGGATTTGTGTTCACTTTGTTTTAAGAACTCTGAAGATGGAATTCAACGCCTAACTAAGTTTGTCTGAAACACCACGCGTTTAACGCAGTTGACGGTGTTTAGCCTTCGTGCTCCCAAACCGCCGTATGGCGCCGCTGAAACTACCTAACTCTCTACACGATTAATTGCCGTCAGGAAAACGTCGCGCATAAAATGAACAAACCAATCCGGAAAGTATCCGGGCGTCCCGCGCAAAGAAAACACTCAAGTTTCCCAGCGAATAACGGCTGCGTGCCGCCTATAAAAACACCGTCCTATTTGCACAGAATGCGCGGGTGCCCGCATTCTCTCGGGGCGCACATCAGCGCCGTTCCCTGACCCTAATCTAGGGTGACAAAGTGAGTGTCACGTCCAGTTGTTTCGCCCTATAACTTTCTTTTCCGACGCCAGGGTGTGGCCGAAGCTTTGTAATAAACTCAGCGGACACAACAGGCGAGGAACCCATGGTATGGCGAAGATCGCCATTCCTAACGCGCCTTCTCGCTGCTACTTCTGCCACCACTGCCTTCGTATATATTCCCTGCCCCTGTTTCCCATCGTCTCCTTTATTTTGTGTAGATTGCTTCTGGCACGAGTAAGAGAGGGCACTCCGCTGCCTTGACCTCTCACTTTGTCCTTTTAGCGTACCGAAAACCTAAGCGCCCTTAAAAAGGGCCGCAATGCAGAGAGCGTAGCTGCCGCATTTTGGAAGGAATAAGTTTTTCGTTCTCTGCTCTCGTCTGTTTTATTGCTCTTTTTATTATATCTAGCCGTAAATGAGGCCGTCGAACCTATTCGCTTTCTTTTACTTCAAGGGATACGCCCATGAGGAGCAGGAACCACGCCGCGTTGTGGCGCAACCTTGCATCGCATAGCAAGTTTTTAAAGTGAAAGCTTAAAACGGCCCATCGACGCCTTTTTAGACGGCGTCAGCGTAGTACGCTGTCTTGCAGCTCCTATATGCCATTGGCTGCGCCGCTTCTATGGCTCCAACGTGTACATCAGAAACTAAAACACAAGCGAGCGCGATTGTAGCCTAGGCAACGCTTGGGCATGCGCAGCGAGACGCTGCCGCAAAGGCCATTGTACTTGAGACGAAGTAAGGCAGGGAGCTGAAGAACCAAGGTAACCTAGCCAAGTTTGTCAACACGAACTTCGACAAACCAAAGATTCAATTATCGCGCATTTCGCTCTGGAATTAACTAAATCCTGATATCAAATCTCCTATGCGTGTTTTCAAATCTATACTAAGAGCTCTCTCTTCATACACTTCGCGATTGGTTGCATTGTAACTGCAGCATTATGTCCCTGTTTTTTTTTGTGAATATCGAATTCATATCACAATTTGCGTATAGATTGGCGTTGTACCCATCGTTGGTTTTTAGTGTACCTGTTTCTTTGTGTAATATGTCTTTGAGTTTTCGCAATATCCATCTTTCTTTTTTGAGTATTTATTTGCTATTTTTAGCATCTGTGTTCTGGTGGTGCTGCCTCTTTTTTAATTTTCTATCAGCATGGAAGGTCGCACCTGCGGTTTTTAGCTTGGGGACTCCTCCTCGTGTTGTACAGCAAAGCTGTATACCTCTACCCCCAACGGTTTCATCTCCGTGGGCAAAAACGCCAAAGCTCCAAGGCCTAATACGCCGAGCACATGCGTTAGGCTAATCAGTCATACAGCATAGAGCTCAGAATACGCTTAAGGAAACCACAAAACAAGCATCGAAAGGCATTATCGCTGATAAGGCGTCTATTAACAATGGGAAACCCCCAGATTTGGATGGATACCCTCACATTCTAACACTACGTGCCGCATAGTTTTCTGTTTCTTTTCCGCAGACCACACATACCCCATCATTTTGTGAATACTTCCCCACAAAACTCTTAGTTCGCAGGCAACCTGCTCTAGCCTCAAAAAGCAAAGCACTGCCCTGGGAATTATCGTAGAAATTTTCCTTTCTGATGTTCATCTTCTCAGCCCTGTACATCTCTAACGACGTTTTAGCTTCCATTTTTCCCTCCATTTATTCGTTTCAATCTGCCTTGCTCTCTTTTTGGTTACCTTGGCTGTTTTGGATTCCCCACTGTTCTTTCCGTATTTCATCGTTAGCCTTCTAGTCTTTCTTAACCACTGCGTGTCCACGCTTTTCAAGTATAGGTACCTAAAAACCTTAGCTGCCCACCTTCGTTGATCCATTGCCCTCAACCTCATCTCAAAGCATATTTTACTCTGAGCTTCTCTAACTTCAAACGACGCCGAGCTCCATATCTCCCTTCCCCATGTGTTCCTGGTAAAGATTACGTTTGCAGATTATCTTCAAAGGCTAGCAGAACTTGTGTCACTAAAAAGAGCAGTTCTTGCTCAAGATGCCGAGCGCGGGAGTCAGGCTACGCAGGCCCCAGCATTTCCGGGATATTTGAATGACACTTATGGTGCTAAAATGCTATAGACGCGTCATCTTTGACTCGCATTCGGAAAGGACGTCAGTTGCGCGCAGCCGCAGAGCATGCAGGACAAGCGAAGCCTACCAGAGTTGACCGGACTAAAACGCATAAACAACAATATGGCGACGCCATGAACCGTCGCAGTCTAAACAATGTGACGCAATGCAAACTGACCAATGATCATGGTGAGGGCACGAAGCAATGGGAGAAACGAGTGCCGATGCTGTGCGCCCTTATCTAGTGACACTAGCAGAGCTCGAGCGATTAGCCCGCCAAGACGACGAGAAACATTTCATACCTTCCTCCATGACCCTTTGTAGTGGTTTGCAACACCTTTGCTTGATATCTACTTTTGCAGTGCGGGATGGCGACCAATATTTTGTACCCATTACGTTTCATGTTCACGCCTTGGAAACAAAATTCAGTTCAAAAATAGGCTTTCGCAATTCACAAGTCACCACGATTCCTTACGAGTTCTCGGCATTTTTTGTTCGTACTCATTTTTGAAGGAAATTACATAAAATCATCTTAGAATACGAGGGGGCCTGGAAGGTGGTCCCCAGATAGAAATAATACTTTGGAGAAGGTAGTGGCCTCAGACATCTGCCAACATTTCGATAAGGGGGCGTGTCCTGGAAAAAGACAAGTCCCCTTGTCGAAACGTTGGCAGAGGTCTGAGGCCGCTACTTTCTCCAGAGTATTATTTCCATCTCAGACTAGTTATTTAACACATGCTTCTATTCTTTTATTTACATCGAAGCCACTCACCTTCGGATGTTTTATGCATTGCCCGCACGCGTTTCTAAAGGGGTGCACCGAGCTTGGAAATATTCGTGCACCGAAATCGTGGTATTGAGAGACGGCATGCTGAGTAAGTTTCAGAGCACGATGCGTTCAGTACCACACGGCGTTCCAAGGGCGAGCCGGAACTCGGCCGGAGCGAAAGGAGGCCGTCCACGCCAGAACGCTGTAGATGAAGGGAGCGGAAGAACGCTGGCGAACGAGCGCCAAAAAAGCACAAAATTTCACATGCATCGTGAACTCTTGCATGGTGAAGGAACAATCAGCGGCGCTACGCGTAGAAAGAGCTAAAAATCAATGTAAAGTGTTTCGGTGGTTCTTAAAGCGAAGCGTCTCGAGCGACAAGATTGAAATGCCCTTCAGCTACGAGAGGTAAGAGCAAGTCCTGTCAAGCATTCAAGTAGAAGCGCAAACTTGCGTATTCACAAACCATAAGAGTCTGCGCAGGTGTCCCGGTACTGTTTGTTTGTTTTGTGAATGTGTGAAACCCCACGAAACCGGAACAGCTTCACTGGGAAGTCCACCAGAATATCAATGGTATGGCAGTTGAATTATTTTTGTGCATGTGTATTGGCGTTGCTATCTATTACTATTTTTCGGCGGCGAACCACCTCTCAACTATTTCCAATAACTCCCGGGTTCTTGTTTACTCTTTGGTTTAAACACGATCATCTTTCTTGGGCTACTTAAACGGAAAAATTTGGTCTGTCTGTCTGTCTGTCTGTCTGTCTGTCTGTCCTGTCTGTCTGTCTGTACGAACGCGAAAATTGAATTCAATTCAGAAAACCCCTTGCCGTTATCACAGAGGGACCGGGACAGGAGGAGAAACAGTGTGACAGGTGGGCGGGGAAGAGACAAAAGACAGTTCCGTGGCAGGGGTTGCAGAAGGCTATCGTCTTTTGATAAGATTTGTAGCGATTCGAGCTGATACGCGGTGTTTATAAGTGGACATATATATTTCACTTGTAACCATAACACATCTATCGACGCCAAGGTGGTACGCTGATAAGAAGTACACAGCGACCTTAATGTGGCCAGATACTTCATACAACCGTAAATAGTGAGCACGAAACGCTTGTTGATATTTGAAATTTATCTTGTACAGGCAGAAAAAAATTGGCTTTTCCCGCAATGTAGTGACAAACCTCACGGTAACGAAGTATGACAGGTGCGTAGCTCTTTACTGTTCAACAGGCTATTATCAATTATGACAATGTCCCTTTCACCCACGCCCAATGATAAGGCATCCGAAACTCGAACGACGGGTTGCATAAAAAGAAGGCGCTGCAGTGACGTTTAATCTCCCACATAACTAAATGTTACTCTTAAAAGCTGTATTTTAAAACGAAAGTGTTTTATTCCCGCATACACGAATATTTCGCTGACGTCATATCCATCACGGAAATGACGCCATTACACGAAGCAAGCGGCCTGTAAAGGGTGCACCCCTGCACACAGTGTCTTCTTGCGGGGAAGCAACCTTTAGTACTAACGAGTTTGTTATACTTAGGGTTGTTCGTTTTCTGGTTTTATATTTTAAAACGAAAGTGTTTTATGCCGGAAAACACCGCGCGAGATTTCCGTGACGTCATATCCGTCACGGAAATGACGCCAGTACACCTTTGCTGGAGCGACACGCCAGCAAAACGTCGCTCGCCAAGCACACCCACAAGACAGCCACCGACCCGCAAATCATGGTCAGCTGCAGATTTCGCTGCCCATTTCACTTTCGTCTTACCGATTCCTATGACAGAGGAATCAATCACAGTTTTTTTACTGTACCTTGTGCCCTGCGCGGTATTTATTCTGTACTGGATGATACCTAATTTTGGCTAAACTGTTCTAAACGCCCATGTTCTTGTTTTATATACTCATACAATCTACCCTGCGTCTGCTTAGTACTGTAGTTGCGCGCGAAGTGTTTCTAAAAGGTTCTTGAACCTTTTCATTTCGGAGCAAACTCGAAAGTGGTGTCGATTATCCGTCCGCCTAATTAATTGCGCAATTAGCAGAAGAGGCGTTCAAAAGAATAAATTAAAAGCGATAAGCACCATGCAAGTAAAACAGAGTGTAACCTCCGCACGGCGGCGTGTTACCCGCCTAATGCATGGCTATAGCAAAGATTGAAAAGGTAAAAATGGACGGCTTCGAGGGTAAATATCGGGCTTACGATCCTCACGCGTGGAGCTACGGCAAACAAGCGTCTCTCTAAACGCTCTAAACGCTACACTGCGAATCCCTTAATTAACCCCTGCACAGTAAGCCCGTTTACAGCCCACGCGGTTATCTAATTACAAGGAAAAGAATTATGGCTCGGTCGCAATTTACCCGCCTCCAAGCAGCGGTCTGCGCGAAAGCTTCCATGCATACCACGGGTGTGTCGATTGAAGTATTCTGAGCTTTTATATTTGAAAACAGTTTAGCTTGCAGGACTGAGTGGCTCTGTTAATGTTTTAGAAGTTTCCTTCATGCATGAGGCAAATTGCTCGCCCGAGCACGCCTGTTAGCTGCCGTCGTTGACTGCCTGCCTGCATACTTGTTATTCTAGCAGGGTGGCATGCGGAGGACCGCCTGTAAGTCAAGCTCACCAACCTATGTCACTGGTTTTAATTAGAGGGTTCTGAACTTCATCACCAGTTTCTTTATTAACAGCAAGGCGCAACCACTGTTATTTAGTGTTAATTCTTAGTTACATGCCTGAACAGTTCGTTGAAGTGTTTTTACTTTCGCAAAATTCGTATGTTCCTGGGGCCAATCAATCACACCATATTTATTAAAATAGAAAGAGTGGAACTTTTTGCATTCCATTAGAGATCAGCTTTGCCAGAGAGAAAACATACTATGTGCTGAAGGAATTGGGCAACCATCCCACAGCACCGACAGACGAAGAAAAATATTGGCAAAATGCTCTTAACATCGAGACACAAATAAACCACTTTTCTAGTACGGTGGCTCGGTAAGCACGAGAGTGGGAAACTATATACAGTAATGAAAATAGCACTCACGGCGAAACCAGAAACACCCAGAATCATGAAGGTTTACGTAAACTTTAGACCCCAGGTGTCGGATACCCCTGGTCTCAGAAGCGTTTCATGTCAAGATAAGTTGAAAACATCAGAAGTACTTTCCTCCCACCAGTTTCGTGAACAAAGGGAGCAAATGTGGGGTTCGTGGCCCCTTTTAGTTCAAAATAGTACCCACTTCATTTTGCAAAAAGCTGCTATTCGAGTATAAGATCGCTGCCACAGTCAGTGTTGTATCTTACTGGTTTGTTTTGCTAGACATTGCTGAATCTCATTACACTGCTACAGTCAGTGTTCTATTTTACTGTTTTGTTTTGCTAGACATTGCTGAATCACACTACACTGCCACAGTCAGTGTTCTATTTTACTGCTTTGTTTGGCATAGGCATTGCTGAATCACATTACCGTCAGATAGTTAAGTCAAAGTAATATGCAACGCAATGTCCTAAATACAGAAAATCCCGTGAAACCTACAGATCAACATGAAAGCGCGAAATTATACAAATGCTGCGAAGTAACGGGACTTACAAAAATCACTGCAGAAGATTATTTACCACAATATATACCGCATCACAAATCGCACCCCAAAAATAAACGAAGCATTTACCTGCAAAGAAGTCTTATTTCCGTAACTTGCATTAGCGATTTGACCAGAAGCAAAACCACGTATTTAAGCTGAGAGAAACACTATTAGACTTTTTACAGACGAGCGCATGCTCTCGTGGAAAGCCTAGCTCAAGGCAACAAGCTAAGGCATGCTGAAAAGCAGTCGATCGGACGTGCTCACTCTAAACCAAGGCAAAATTACAGGGCTAGTAGGTTCTCTGGAAGTTTCCTGAGAAGCACTCAGCTCAACCGTTGAAGAGTCCGTCTACACGGGCTCCGGTTTTCGGGAAGATGGGGAATTTGTCAAGAAAATAATTCGGGCCTGTCAGCCAACTGTACGTCTCGAGAGCTCCCAGACTTCTTCAACCGAGGTTGTTTATTGCCCATTTGCTGATGCACAGCTCGGTATCAGATTACCCCGGAAATCCATAACAGCGTGTTCTCACTTCGCCCTTAATGGGTCTGAGGAGACGTACGCCATTCCGCGCGTTACGTTCACTGCTCGGGATGCCTTAGTTGGACTCACAAATGGCAAGTTAGGCAATATGTGGCAATTGTTCCACTTTCGCGGGAATGCCCACCAGACGCCCTTGGTGCGAAAGTGGCGTCTGTGGAAAGTGCGACAACGAAGGAACAACAATGGCTGGTTCTTTAGGAACAGTATTTCCGTGCAAGAAACCTCAAAGTTCAAAGTGTTCGCAACTGCAAGGTACATTTTTTCACGGAAATCTTTTCCCGAACTTTGCAAATCCTAAATAAACCAGTCATTGAATTTGATCTCAAGGTTTTCCAGTGTACCCACATGGTGCAGTTACGGTCGCAAGCAAAGGGTCCGTCCTAAAGAAAACCAAAAGCTGCAACTCTCAAACAACGACCTTCGCATTAACAATCGCTCGTCAAGATACGTAAATGAGGATCATTTCCCCGCACAAGAGAACGTGCTCGCAATGGCAGTCAAGTGAAAGGAAGGCCATCACTGAAAATTTGTAAGGACATTCAACGGGAATGTATTCTTGAAGCCGACTCATGACTGCTCATTCTAGAGGAAGAATTCGGGAACGACATAAGCCAAATTATTCTGAGGCCGGCCGGGGACACTCCCCCTTGCCCTTCTGCTTTGTAAGTTGTTTCCAGTTAAGCGATGTGGCATTGGCCTGCTAGGTGTTTCTCCACAAAGCCCCAACATATTTCCAGGCAAATGAAAATACACGAAACGTGTGTACCTTTATTTAGAGATATCGTAACTTCATTCACACAAAAGAAAAACGAAATTTAACACATGCCAAAAATTAATGAACTTATCGTAAGTTATACACTGGGGTCTTTTGACACTTCCTGGTGAGCTGCAGTCTCGTGGCTTGTGGTATTCGAAGAAGCCGTTGCGTTGCTTGTTCAGGCAGAGAGTTGCATTGCATTTCGCGCACACAACTCTACTAAACTCGATAGCGCTTAGTACACAGCTCTTGCATCAAAGTCGCTTGTTCGTCACAATTGGAAGATGCCCAACCCTGTGTTGTCAAACGTCAACGTGGGGCTAACTGGGAGTGACCTTTGTAGTCTTCATAGAAGGCGAAGGCAGACTGGTCGGCCGTCCTCTTGGTGCTTTTCCTGCTAGAGATCAGACTTTCCGATAGGCTCCAAGTGAAGGTCCTCAGCTGGAGTGGCCGCTCCTTCAACTGATGGCTACAGCGCCTGTGGTCACACCACACATTCACGACGCAGATGATGACAGCATGATATATGACATACATGTACCAGTGCCTGTGGTGAATGGTTACTTCGACAGCGACACCTGATAGTTATGCTGGTAAATTCCCCCATAAAGCTCCTGCACACACAACAATTGCAGGGCGGGGGACGTAAAATTTTTTGGGCCCTTGCGTTGATAGTTTTGCCTGTTTGTATGACTGTTTTGAGCAATCTTTTTGTCATTTTTTCTGCATGGTAAGGAGAAGCTATAGGTACCCGAAGCAATGATCTACAATTTCCCCATCATCGCTTGTCTCGGCGGGTTCAGCGGCACCCAGGGGACTGTAATCTTCATCGCCACTTGCCGACAAATCACAGAAATTACTTACAGTATCACCGGCGACGATGCGGCCCTACATATTTTCAACTTCAGGACCCAAAAAGGAAAAACAAAAGATAGCAAACAGTTAAAACATCAGTAGTTTAAAGCTTGTAGGAAAGTGCATCAAGAAAGAATAACTTTAAAAAGCCATTTAGCCAGTGTGGCTTGACCTAATGAGAGAAGAAAAAAACGAAAAAGAGAGAAAAAATGTGAAAACGAAATGTGTCATTTGATGCGCCAAAATTTTCAATCACAAACTCTGTCCAGTTCTGTGCTCCGAAAAAACTCCAAAAGAGCTTTGATTGCACGCGCAGCCTGACTGGGACCCGAATGGACCAAACAGCCCTCAGCTCAAGTCCCGCACCAAGCTGCCTGCACAAAGATATGAGTTTCTGTCTGTGCATGGTGTACTTTGGACACACGCATATAACATGATGGATGTCTTCTCGTGACACATTTGGAGCAAAGAGGTGAAGATGCCTGCTGGATTTTGTCAGGTAATGTCCCGTGTAGGCCCCATTCAAGCGCAGCCTATGCAGAATGGCTTCCTCGCGCTTGCTAAGTCCAGGTGGCATTCTGAAGGTGCACTTGGGATCAATCTCATGAAGAGGTGCGTATTGCTGCCTTGCATCAGTCCAGATAGACATCTGCGCATTCCATGCGGTTGATGAGGCGAGTATTGCCGCATCCTTTCTCGTGAGTGGGGTCGGCAGATAGGCGGATTTGTCAGCTGCGTCGTTGCGGCAACTCCGCAGTGGGCAGGAAGCCACTGCAGATCTACGCTGTGTCTCCTTTGTATGGCTTGTAAGTGCAAGAGATTGATTTCCCAAGCCAGCTGTTCGTATCAAGCGACACTAAAATTGTTCCATCACTGAAGACCCGCTGTTGTATATTAACACAAAAATTTGAAGCAACGTAAGACTGCTCGGGCCTCAAAGACGACAACAAAAAGATCATTTTGGTCGCGCAACATTTTCTGAAGAAGAAAACAGTGAAATGCATAGAAGAGATTAGAATATGTTCTGCTTTTGAGTAAATGATGCCGGTGGGAGGCTACCGCGCGAGTTCTCAGGTGCCGCATTTTTTCTCAACCTGCCAGCGGGCGGGCCCTGGCGGTGCCTTTTGGAACTACTTACAAACAGAAAACTCCATCAGGGTATCAAAAATTATTCTCTGGGCTTTGGTCTAAGCCTACCGCTATTTATCGTCCCTTTTTGTCTTCTCGAACACCGCAGAGCAAATATGATACGCTGGGTAATGACTGCTTGCAAGAGATCACGGGTGGTTTGTACTACCAAGGAATCTTGAACGGCCCTTTATCTGCCTTACACAAGTATTTTCATACAATCATGACAGCGTTTTCTTGCTCCTCAATTAGCTTCTAAAATTTACCACTATAACGCTGACTGACACATTGTATTTGAATGGCTCTAAAACGTTTAAACTATTCAGGTACGTTTCATTTATTGTCTTAGTGAGTAGAGGGTGATGTAGGGAATAATGGTTCGAAAGGGAAGGCATTTGAGATAGTACGTGTGTCAAGCAATGTATCGAATGAATCGGAAATTTTCACAGCCCTAAGCAAGAGTCTTTATATCTGTTCCATAACGCTCGTTTCAATAAAAAATTCGCCCAGCTTGCGCTATTGGTGCAAGGCTGGAGAAACAGCGTAGCTGGCGGCTCCTCTCTCTCCGTCGGAGACCCGGCTGTTGCACCTCACATTTATTTCCCAACTCGCCGCTGAAAGTTCTCCATGACTGGCAGGGCCAGATCGTTTCGTCCGCTAGCTTTCAAATTTCTCCCAAAGTTAGCACGCGGTAGAACCCGCGGCCAAGCCTAAATCCAACGGCCCCGCTACGAACCCGTCAAAAATTCCGTATGCCCGGAATGCGATGATTCATTTCCTTACTGCGAGGTTTTCCCGGGAATATCTGTTTACCCTTTCCAGGAAGGCTTTGACGAACACTTTATTAGACATTCTGTTCCCAGTGACGATTTATCACCAGCCTTACATTGGCCACCATAACGACAGTTTTTTGAAGCGTGTCACATGTATGTGTCTTGCTCGGAATGCAAAACCATTTTTCTTAAAGCTGCATACATCAACACTTCCAGTGAAAACATGGTTTCGCGACAAAATAATGTCTATTCCTTGGTCTGGCAATTGCTGTTTATGCAATCAAACTGAAACCATTGATCATTGTTTTGTTTTGTGCCGGGATGCGGTGTTTTTCTGGGATGTGTTGCAACGAACTCTGAAAGAGGACCCCTTATACAATCCGGTTCTCACCTTTTCGAGATGTTACTGGAGTGCCCTGTGATATATTTGTTGTGATGGGGTTGTATAGCTTGTGGAAGTGCCGCATGGAGGACAGGCACGCGGAACACCCTCGCCCAATGAAGTCCATTTTTCGGGAGCAAGGGGCGTTGGTGCGGAGCATTTATGCGGCACAAAGTGACCCACCAGAATGGCTGCATCTGTTGGACGCGTGCGTCTGCTTGCCGAAGTTTTGATGGACGACTTTCTTTAGGTGCAGTGATGTGCATCTTCTTGCATGACTCTTAACTTTTGTAGGGTGTAATAAGTGCAGTTTTCCATGCACTAAACAAAAACATGCGATTATAGCTCAATCGTATAGACCACGATTTCATAGCGCGAGGAGCCTTGGTTCGATTCCGACCACGGCTAGTGTTTTTTTTTTCAAGTTTGCTCAATATGTTATTGTTTCCCACCGCAGGTAAACCCGTATGCATGGGGCCTTTGGGGTGGCCCAGTGGTAACGATGCCGGTTTCCCGGCGTAAAGGTACTGGGGGCGATTCCGTGGACCTACCTACGCACATCCTTTTTGTTGGGGCTTCGAGGTTTTTGGTGCAACGGACGGGCAAAGCTCGGCCTAAAAAGCTCTGCTGTTACAATCTAGAAATTTCACCTTTACTATCTTTGTAATTTTATCTTTATTATTTCATTATCTATAAATTTGGAGACAGACAGACAGATAGACAGAAATTTTCGCGTTTACGTAGCCCAAGCAAAACAATTGTCTTTCAGAATAGGCCGCATTGCTTGGCTGCAAATCTAGACGAACGATGAGTCCTCTAGGGCCCCTGCCCCGCAGTTCCGTCCGCTTTCTTCCGTCTCCGCTACCCATGCTCTTCCTCCTCTTTCACTCCACCTGCGGTAAATGCAATAGGGTTTTTTTCTTTTCATTGAAATTCAGTTCTCTGACATTCGCACTGGCTCTCGCGTTTGGAGCAACTCGAACAGAAATATTTTCTTTCAGTGTGCATTTTTACTGCGAAGCAGTATATCTTTAACAAGCAAAGAAAAGTTTCGTGTCCCGCGTCTGCAGAAAACTCCCAGGCTACTATTGGCTGCACAAACAAACATCCCAGGCTACTACTGGCTACACCCACGCTACACAAACAAACAACTGGAACCACCAGGGGTTGAACCTGGGCTCGAAGAGAGCGGAGCGAGACACCGTCCTCTTGCCGACAAAGATACGCCCACACGTGGACACGGGGAGACAAACGGTGGTTTGTATTCAGCGTGTGCGAAGGGAGAGGGCGCTTTTTAGAGGCGACACGTGAAACAAGAGTGAGGGAGAGAAATTGAGAGAAAAGACACCATAGAGCTTGTGCTGCCTTCCTCCTCACCCTTCGAAAGACTCCTCTCTCCGTTTTCTCTAAAAGACAAAGTGCACCTCGCTGTACCCAATGTGGCATCATTGGCGCCTTTAAAACCATCCCTGCACTTCGCGGTGCATAGTATGCGGAGAAAACCACCTCACGGGCTTAGCGTACTGCCTGTGACGTTACAGACCGAGGCACAGACCGCTTTCCTATGCACAAGTCGTGGGACAACAAGGCCCTCCAATACTTAACTCCTTACCACCCCTACAAGATGAGGACCACAAGAAGGCACCATCGAAGGCTACCATCAAAGAGGCACTCCAGCAAAGCTACACGTGAACGTTACAGAATGCAACGCTACAGAATGCAATGGCAACAGGTGAGCGGCTCACGTGTGCCTCTCAGCTCACAAATCCACCCCCCGCCTGCCACCCCCCAGATTAACAATCTCTTAGCTGATGTATTGCGGGAATTAGAAACCAACCGAGCGAAAGTCACCGCCGTTAAGAAAGAAAATGCAATTCTCAAAGGAGAACTGACTGCTCAAACATCACCCTCAGAAAACTCCACATCGCCTCCAACTAAGCGCAAAGCCCTCTCAAATTCACCCTCAGAGGAACCGCAGATTGAAACCTCCGAACGGATCTCCTCGCAACGAGAAACACGTTTCGAAAGGCTTGAATGTACCCTTATGGAAGAGAAAGCGGAATGCACACAGTTTTGTCAATCACTTCTTCGTGCCCAACCGGCCATGCAAGCATCGATAGAGGAGATGAGGGAGGAACTGCACGGCTGTATCATTCAATTCGTTATCCCGTATAGTGAGCCTGTACCCCAAAATTTTGACATCCCGGATGAAGTCAACCTCTAAGGAAATCTGTGTCTGGCAGTGGAATTGCCGAGGTTTTCTCCGAAAACGTACTCGTCTATAATGTTAATCACCACGGTTGCTAAAACCCCTCCGTCATAGTAATACAAGAACCGGGACTTTGAGTCAGATTAAATGGATACCAATCATTTCACGACGATCAACAATCCATACTCTGCAACTCTTGTACATCGCAACATATCCGGCAACCCATAAACGTTTAGACAGCGGGCCCATACCCCACGACATGATTACCATGTACCCAAAAAGTCCGTCTTCTCGTCTGTATGTGCTCAACGTACACAGCGGCCCAAAAGAGCAAAAACACACTTTCAGAACCCTGTTTTCCCTAGCCGAACCAGATGCTAATAATCATACCCTCCTAATAGTCAGAGATTTTATTGCCCCACTAATTGCATGGGGCTATTCAACAATCACGAAGAAAGCACGCTTAGTGTGGAAGCATACACACTCGCACAGGCTCACACTCGAAACACCACTGATCATATCAACAAGAATAGGAAATAGCGGACAGAGAGATACCACACCGGACATTGTATTTACTCAGAACATAAAAAATGCCGATTGGAACAACGCGCATAACAACTTGGGCAGCGACCATTACATCATACAGCTTACCATCCCATCCTGCGTCACCCCTCAACCTGAACGCAAACAAAAATGCTACAACGGATTGGCAAGCCTTCAGGATAACCTGCAACCAATGTTTTGAAGTCTTTGGAACAACGATCCCTAGACATGTGGGTTGCGGAAGTCAATAGTGATTAGAAAGCGCATGATGAGCTACTTGATCGAGAAATTCAGGCAGAAATGGTTGACTTGCGCCTCCATAGCATGCGGACAGCCCTACGTAGCCTACGGGAACGGTGGAAAGCCAGTAAGCACAATAAGTGACTAAGACAAAAAATAGTTGAACTTGCACACAAGACAGACAAATATGCGACTGAACTTGCAACCAGTACATGAGGAGAAATTTGCGATCAATTAAGAGGAACACTCCGTATGAAACGCACATGGTCCCTGTTTAGACACCAACTCGACCTGTCCCAGTCCAAAACAGTACAAACTAACCACATTACACAGTTAATACACAGCTACCCTGGTACACAAGAACAGATCCTTATCGGTCTCAAAGAGAGCTACATTCCCAGTGGTGAACAACACCCCCTTCCAGACTATCGGGGAGCTCCTAATGAGCACCTAGATGCAGATATCACGGAGGCAAAGGTCAGAGCAGCACTAGTTAAACTCAAAAGTAACTCAGCCTCATGTTAAGATGCGGTAACCAACAAAATGTTACGTAATCTAGATGACAACTCTGGTACCCCATTGCTTACTTCTTTACCCCCATTGGAATGCACGTACCTGCCTCAAGCAAACATCTCTTTAATACCTAAGCCTGGCAAACCCTTAAGCATTGTTCCCCTTAGACCAATATCACTCAGATCTTGCATAGGGAAACTTGTAGAGGATATCATACATTCTCGCCTCCTCAAACTCCTAAATCAAAGAAATTCTCTCCTCCTTTCCACAATGTTTGGCTTTCATGCTGGGAATTCAAGTAATGACAGTCATCTTCAACTTCATCATGACATCTTGTCCACGCCACCACGGGCCGACACAGCTGCAATTCTAGCCTTAGACCTTGCAAAGGCCTTTGATAGAGCCACGCATAAGGCAATTTTACAGGGTCGTTCTACGTCTCCCCTGGAATAAAGACATACGACTACATAAAAGCGTTCCTCACCTCACGTACAGCGACACTCCGACTTGGCCCCCTAGAAACGGAAGAATTTAGCCTACCATAAGTACGTACACCGCAAGGAGCAGTGCTCTCACCGCTCCTCTTTAACTTAGCCATACTTCAAATTCCGCAAGCACTAAACAAAATAGCAAATCTTCAGCATATTATCTATGAGGATGATGTTACACTCTGGACCAAGGAGGGCAGCGATGCCAAAATAGAAAAAATCCTCCAAGCCGGTGTGACAGTTGTAGAAGAGGACGCTGCCATCCGTGGCCTCCAATGCACCCCCCACAAAATCAGAGCTATTGTTTCTACCTCAAAGAAAATACAACATTGGAATTCAAATATACATTTTTACATTGAGGCAACCCCTATACAGATTTTCTCAAAAATCAAAATTCTCGACCTCACTATAACTCACTCCAGAACTACTACAGATTTTATAAAACATCTTTCCTCTCACATCCCCCAAACCATCGTGTTAATTAAACACATTGCTACCCGAAACAACGGGGTTGAAGAAGCTCAGTCGACTTCGTTTAATCCAAGCATTTATCATCAGCCGTATTACTTACTCTCTCTTGTACCTCCTTTCAGCTGACGAGGACCTGACGAAAATAAATTGTCTGATACGTAAAATATATAAGGTTGCCTTACAACTCCCACCCGGCACTTCCACTGCCAGGCTTGAGGCCACCGGTATCTACAACACGGCACAGGAGCTCATAGAAGCGCACTCTATTGGACAGCTTAATCTACTAGCCAAAGCACTTCCCGGACCGCATCCGCTTCAACGCCTCCAACTCAAAGCGCCCATCATATCAGACTCCAAGTCTTCTATCCCACTGGAAATTCCCGCTAGCATCGAAATACGCCCTCTTCCTCAAAATATGCACCCTGATGCACACGGGGGCCACAGGATGCAGAGAGCCAAAGCGCTTGCAGAAAAGTACCCGATACGTCCAGACCCAGTGTACGTCGATGCTGCTGAATACCGACACCGCAATGCATTCGCAATAGCAGTCATCAATGCCCCAAACAACCCCCCTGGCCTCCGAGACCACGCCCGCGCGTTTTGCTCCGGCCATCCCGATCGGCCGGTGAGAGCATAAGCTGAAAATGGGGCGTGGCCGCGCCTTTCGCCGCACTGCGGCGCTCGCCACCTATGCATCAAATATTCCGCTGCAGCTTGCGCAAGCGAGGTAACACGCGTTTTCGCAGCTTGCAGTCAAATTGAGCCGAGCAGCCAGCTTTAAAATGACAGGTACGAGGCAATAAAAAATAACTTTATTATGGTTAACTTAATAATATGAGGCGCGCAAGTGCAATGATTAGGCAGCTATCACCCGAACGAAGCGCTGTCGCTTCTGGGGCTCTCTGCTGTGATTTGGTGTCCTTATTTTTTCTTTTGTACATTTGGCGATGTGTAGTTACACGCGGTGCCCCTGAAAAAATCCTCCCGTCCTCATTCACCCAACATTATCCACAAGAGTGGCGACTTGCATAAGCTTCTGCCGCATAAATACAATATTAAGATTGTTCCTGATTGGTATGCATGTCACGATATATTTCTTGCCGCTGCTTTTTAATGCAGGCGTAGAAAATCGTAAGTATGCAAGTCCAACACAAACCAACCACGGTACATTCAGACACCACCGTTCATTGCAATGCAGTGTCAGTGGGTATTTGTGAGGTTTTAGTAAGCGTTTTGTGAACTAAAAATTATAGCGCATATGCCTGGCAGGTAAAAAAACCTAATAATTGTCTGTAAACACTACACGATGCCTCATAGCCTATGAAGTTGCATAATTATCGCGTGATCTGAGACCTATTCGTCTGTGTTTGCAATTGAGAATGCTTTTTGCTTGTATACCATTGCGCGCAAAAGGCTCAGCTTGATTAATGGTTTCATGTTAATGGAGCGATTGAATGTGCTAACTTCGCTTTTTTATTTTGTAAGATCATTTTAATGTTTGTTATTTTTATTTTGTTGACTTTTCTGTTTACAAGTTTCGTTCAATTAATTAGCTTCATTTACGCTATCTCAATGATATTAAACATCTTATCGGGCCAATTTATGCAGTTCTATGCACAGTCGGGGATTTATGCGGTTGGTCGTTTCAGGATGTTTTTATACGTGTTTCCGTAATCCTTTTCAGCGTTTCTTATTTTAGTCTTTCTTGTTTGCAGGAGGTGTATAATGCGCATTTTTTATATTCTAAGATAGATTTAATTTTTTTCTAGCAATTATCTCCATTCACGATATTATAACGATTAATTAAACGTGTTAACTCCGCCAATTAGGCATCTATGCGCAAAGGCATGGCGTTACACTCTGGTCAGTTTTCAATGTCTTTTTTTTGTGTTTCTTAGTTAATTTTTATCAGGGCTTTTTATTCTTGTCTTCGCTTTGCACGGGAACTCATATTTTTGAATTCGTAAGTTCACTTGTAATTTCTTTCTAGGTTTTGTAATTTAGTTTCTAGGATTCCGTCCAATCATATTTACCTCTATTCGCGCTGTTATAACAATTAAATTTGTTAACTCCGACAGTTATGCATTTGTGCAAATGCAGGGCGTTACAAGGTTCGTATGTTCACGCGACTTATTCACATTTCTGTCATTTTTTTCTCTAAACCTTTTTCATTTTTCTCTTTGTCTTGTGGAGGAGCTGTATAAGATTTGTATTTTTGAATTTGGTAATATACCTTCTATATTTATTATCTTTCTACTTTCTGTATATTTGTTTTTTTTTCTAAATTACGTACGACTAATTATCTTTACCGTTTGTAGCGATTAATATTAACCCCGCCAATTTACATTTCTGCGGAAATGCAGGGCTGCACATTTGGTGTCGTACGTGGTGTACTCGGCGCTTGTGTACATTCGCTCTAGAATCAGCCAACAATGACAGGCTGCTCTATTTCTAAATGCTATCGTATGCCTCATGGCGTAAAACGTATACTACAGTTATATGTTGGTTTTCGCTTCGCGGAAGAGCGCAAGGGAGCGGTTGTGGAGTCTATTTATGCTCCAGTGAAGATCGGGGGAGTCGACCAGCAAGGGCGGAGGCCTGTGGCTCGAAAGTGTCGAGTTCTCGCCTGTTCCATTGAAAGACACATCCATTACATGTGTTCTGTGTCCGACTCTTCGTCAGGACCTGAGCAGAAATGCAGCAAATAAACTCGCAAATACACTCGTGCCAAGACCAGAAAAACTGAAGCGTTGATATGCCGCGAAATGCCGCATAAACAGCGGCTCAACGGGCTGAACGACGCATTCGATTTATAGGCACGCACTGGCGTCTGGCCGGAGCGTGGAGGAATCAGCACGCTTACAACGTTTGGCAGGGGAGCGCGGCGATTGGGATGGCCGGAGCAAAACGCGGGCAGGGTGATCGCGGAGGCCACACAACCCCCCACTCACTTCTCTCACGACCCACAAGGCAGAACCGGTCACAGTGGAAGAGGTGGCAATTGGAGTAGTCGGTCATCACCCTCAATCATATTTTCCTATCTGAAAACGGCCATTATAAATAATGCTGCGCGTACCATCTAACCCCAGGCCCTAAAGCTTCTCCTTCAAAGCCTCCCTACCACTCAAGTTGAGCTGATTTGGAATCCTGCCCACACTGGGCTTGAGGGTAACGAGGTGCACACACGACAGCCCGAGCGTGCGCCACCTCTGTAGCCTCTCACGGAGCCAGATCAGCCCGAGATAGCCTATTGAGCTACCGTGAAGTTGTAGCTAAATTTAATTGTTGCTCCCTCGCCTCACATACCCACCGGCCCACCCGACACTGACTTACGTGGAAGAACGCTTATGGAGGCTCGCACAGACAGAATCCCTTCCCAATAGGGCCCTCCTACATCACGTACATCCCTCAGTTTATCCCTCTCCCTTTTGCCCACTATATATGCGGAGACAAGGCCACGGTGCAACATTACATGTGGGCCTGTACATATGATCCCCTCCCTCGAATCACACTCGTATCCGTGTCTCCAATTATTCATAATGGCTTCTAGAGAAAGCAGCGGCCGCGGTAACCTTTCCCAAGAAGGACGTCTTTTCGTCTTTAGCATTAGCGCTTGAATTGTTTTTTTTTTTACATGAGCGGTAACGCTTCACGACCGCGATGAGTACTTTTTATTAAAGGCACTCCGAAAGCCCGGGACTCGGCGTTTCGCCGCGAGGCAACCGCCCACGAGCGCTCGCCATTTTTTCGCTCCTCGAGGTTTTTGTCCATTTTCTTTTTTTTTTTTTTTGGCAGAGCCACTGCGCGTGCTCGACGGTCGCCCCGAGGCACGCGCTCACGAGGGCTCAGCATTTTCTTGGTATTTGTTTTCCTGCAACGGCAAACTTTCGGCCAGTAGCAACAACTCCGCAGTTAAAACACATGGGATCCGATCGGATTGGGACCCAGGTCTTCACAGCAGCATTTTTGTAGTATTCAAGAATATCCTATAATACGTGGTAATGGTACATCTGTAAATACACAATTCAAATCTTCCTTACTCCTAGACCCATTCGACCAACATGACAATTTGACTTTCCCGGAAAGAAATCGCGCTATTTATGTGCTCCGGTTCACATTCACGCGTCCAAATTTCATTAGGTCACCACTGTGCAGCAACAACATCCCGAGATGCTATCCTTTGGGATGACCTTATCCCTTTTGAATTTTCTCTTTTGCCGTTTCATTCCTCCTTTTTGAGAGCAATGGTACTCAATTCAAAATAGTCCTTTCTTCGAAAAGCATCCTGCTTAGTGTTTGCACTGTCGTTGCTGCACATGTCCACATTGTTTCCACATTGTTTTTTTTACTATTGTGGCTGCTCCTGACTCCTTGTGACGATGTCCTTAGGCTTGCAATGGATGCCTACCAACCGAGCTGCTCCGGTCCCAGAGAACTGTCCAAGTGCGAGTTGCTATATTTTCTTGATAGCCGTATTTCCGGGGCCGAAGAAGAGTATACAATTTCCAATGCAAATGGCGCTTTGTCCTCTCCAAAAAACACCGCATTGTGGAAATCACCCGCTGCTCTCGCATAAGTGCCATGTGATAAGGGGTTGCCACAGCTGCGCGTGACACCAGGACTGAATTATGCATGTTGCCACCCGGCATACTTCTCCAAATATTTAGCAAGCAAAAAACATATACGCCTTAACGTAACACAGCGCCGTTGTTCTTAAAAAAACAATAATCTCGTGTCCTCCGAGGTCCGGTTTTTTCTATGAATCATGCATTTTCAAGTACGAAAAACCACAAGACGCGCATGTAAATTGAAAGACCGAGGAAGAGAAAGCTAGAGCGAGGCATGCCCTTCGCATTTATCGCCAGTGTCCACTCGCAAGGATGCACTCTAGAGTTAATTTAGCCCTTTTTTTGTGCGTTTCCTAGGGTCAGAAATTGAAACATGGTAAGCCAGCTTTTCTTAATGTTGTGACATGACTTCTTCCTAGACGCAAGTCAGTTTTTTTTTTTTCGCTGTGATCACGCCTCACACAATGATCCGTTACTTCTTTGTCCCCTGCCTTGTGGGTTTTATTGTAGAGATGCATGGCTGTGAGGCAAAATTAGAAGCTTCAATTTTTCTTCGGCCTGAACTTTTAGATCAAAACTTTCATACGTCCCATCACAGCATAATGCGGCGAGGGAGTCCTGCCCGAAGGGCGGTAATAAGAGAACGTCAACACGAACGCGCCGCGAAAATAAATGAAAACACGAAGAAAAGGAGAACGCGGCAACGTTGCTAGGCGACCCCAGGGTATGCCTAGACCCACGTAGAGCTGCAGGGGCAGGAAACAGCCGTTTGCGCGTGCCTGCTGAAAGAAATGCTGTTTTGCTGCCGCTGTCATCGATAACCCGTGCGGGTAAACCTGTTTGATCCACCTGGTTTGTCTTCAGACACAGAAAGCATACAGCCTCCTTGAAAAATTTTTAACAGCGAAGCTATTGAGCAACTCGGTTTGTGTATGGTGTCCGCTGTTAAAAATACCAAGAAAATGCTGAGCGCTCGTGCACCCGTGCCTCGAGCGCACGTTCGTCAAGCCAAGCATACCCTTGTTGGGGAGACTGGCCAACATTGGCCACAAAAAATACTGCAGCGTTCCCCGTATCGCGGCAAAAAGGGCTCGGAACGAGAAAGACACCTCACAGCGTACTCGTGAGGCGTGGCTCGAGCCGAAAAAAAAAGAACCACAACATTGGCCAGGACGTCAGAACTGGTTTCAACAGAGAGAGAGAGAGAGAACTTTTTAATGTGGGCTGGAGAGGTCAGCTCTCCTAGCGGCAGTGCTTGCTACGCCAGATGGGGATGACTGAGGAAAGAAGGAGAGAGAGTGAGCATAGTCTATGTATCGTTCGTCTCGTCCAAGGCTCGACGGCTACAAACGCTGCACTAGTCCTGTCACAACTAGGAAGGTGAAGAGGTGCTTGGAGACCTCCCGTCGTAAGGCGTCCGATCTCGTGGGGAACAGGAAGCCTTCCAGCTTGTTGCTTGGTACACCGAGTTCTGGAATGCGGCCCGGAGTTCTTTCCCTCGCGGTGTCCATGGTGGGTTTTTCACTCAGGCGCGACTGTGGGGAGAGTAATCACGTCACCTTCTCGAGCCAGAACACGTGACAGTGTACAGGCTGCACCAGCGGCGCCTAGTTAAGTGGTGCGCGTTCCGTTCGCTAGTTCTTTTGTAGAAGAAGACTCCCTCCTCACGTCGCCCACAATTGCATCCGATTTGCTTCTTTCTTCGCCGTTATGGCAACAAAGATGGAGTAAACGTCGTTGCGGCAGCGAAGCACAAGAAAATCGGCTGCAACGGTGGACTTAAACAGTCGTGAGCGTAGTGAAGGTCTCGTACAGCTTCGCTACTATCATGTCTTACGCGGGTTAGTGTGAGCTTCCTGCATATTTTAGCCCATGCAGTGGTTTAGCCCACCCCAATCTCGACATAACGGGGGTCTTTCACTTTTCCGCATGCATTCGGAAAGCAGCCGTCGTGGCCGGTATTGAACCCGCGCCCTTGGGCTTATCAATGAGCACAATGCCTTAGCCACTGAGGCCACCGCGCACAAAAAATTCAAAGCAAAAGCTTAACAGTTAAACGGTTGGCCAAAATTTTTACAAATACAGTTAAAAGATAGTGGGCCTTTGAAGTACGGGCAGCTGCATAGTATTACAGTTATCGCCCATACGGTCCTCAATTTTCTTTGCCTCTGACTCTGTCTCAACCCGTCCATCGGAGGCACATACCCCAAACGGAGGTGGCCATTAGCACTACTCCAATATGAGGCCCATATCTTGATGTTGTAAAAATCACAATATATTATTGAGATTAATAAGAAACGAATTTTATCTACCTTTCTGCAATGAAACGTTTTAGCCCCGGTCGAGAGGGGAGCTTGTACTTGGAGTTTTTGTGGCCTATCAGGCCAGCGTAGCCTCGTGGAGAGGGCCAACGAATCCAGCGTGAAACAGGGCTTCACGGACTAGAGGAGGGCCCCCACCGGGCGGGCGCCCGACCATCAGCGCCTGAAGCTCGTCTAAAAGGGTTTTATTCACTGCCTCACTCACTGTGGCCGATGCATGCTTTTCGTGGCCTAGCAAATTTTGGACAATACCGCATTCAGTGCCACAGCGCCAGATACTTCCTCTATATAGGCTAGGCTTACCGCAAAACCGGGAAACTTAACTGCATGACACCCCAGTCGCAGCCCAAGGTAGCTTCCTGAGCTGGAGGATTATAACGCGTCCGAGTTCGCGTTTCTGCACGTCCGCAGGCAAGTGTACGTGGTGTAGTTCATGTTGAATTTTAAGTTCGAAGCATCTCTTCCTGGGGGGATGTCCCGCGTCCGTGCCCCGTCCGCAGCGCCTCTGATGATGCTTGTGGCAGGATGCCCTAGGGATTGGCCAACCAAGAATGCATCACGACATAGCTTCGCGTTCAACCACCAGCCGTCATCTTCCTGTACGGGAACCGCTGAAGAAGAAGAAGGAGAAGAAGACAAAGCTCGAAAAGAGGGCGTGTACGCTGCTCCGCCCCGTCCGCAACGCCTCTGATATGAATTGTGGCAGGATTCCCCTAGGGATTGGGCCACCCAAAGAATCCATCACGAAGGATGCTTCGCGTCAACCACCGTTGTCATCCATGCCCGTAGGGAAACCGACTGGAAGAAGAAGAAGGAGAAGAAGACTAATAGCTGCGAAAGGAGGGCGTGTACGTTGCTCCTCCGCCCCGTCCCGCAGCGCCTCGGATGATGATTTTGGCAGGATGCCCCTAGGGATTGGGCACCCAAAGAATTCCATCACGAGATAGCTTCGCGTTTCAACCATCCGTCGTCATCTTCCCGTAGGGGAACGCATGAAGAAGAAGAAGGAGAAGACAAAGCTTGCGAAGAGGATAGAGGAGGGGCGGTGTACGTGCTAATCCATCGACGACATAGACTTCGCGTTCCACCACCGTCGTCATCTTCCCGTAGGGGAACCGCTGAAGAAGAGAAAGCTGCGAAGAGGAGGGCGTGTACGTTGCTCTCAGCCGGTGCACCAAAGTCAACAACCTTACCGCACCAACGCTACACGGAGACTACCGATTCTACAACAGAGACGACAACATCGACAAGAACATGATGGACGAGCTTGGGCGCCTGGAGAACTACCGCCTACTCACCGTCACAGTACTTACGTGGCTTTGCCACCGGTGTGGACCCGGACGCGGAATTTCCTCTGGCGCTACTAAAAACCAGATCACTCAACATAACGGCAACACAATGGAACCACACGGATCCCACATGATGCTTCGCATCCTCATCAGGGTTCCCCACGGGAAGATGGTGTAACTTTTCGTATAAACAGTTAGCGCGAAGCAAAGGCGATTCCCATGCGCGTGGGAGATGAAGACAAAGCAATGATGCCGGCACCTTCACAAATCACAAATACGAACAATGTGAAAACGTAATTCTAAATTAGTCGCGACATGACGCCTCCCTGTAGGTACAAATCTTGATTTTCCCGAGCCAAACTATGCGTTAATAAAAGTGGTGATGCGCTGCACTGCGCAGGCCTAAACCGACCGAAAAATATCGAACCATTGGAACCTGCAAAAAAAGAAAAAAAAAACGGGAATTATTCAACGAACGCCACATGGCTCTGACGCGAGCGGTGATATGCGTTTGCTTCGGAGATCTGACATTTCTCTGTGACTCTGGCCTGAACAAAACTCTGTGAAAGTTTGCTTTAACTTTACTACTGTGCGTGTGCTGTGTGTGGTTCTGCGTTTGTCGGTTTCTGTGTGCTTATTTGCGTTTGTTAGTGTTTTTGTGTGAGTTAATGTGCGTTCGCTTACTTCGCTCATTTTCATTCCTCGCATGTTCATATGGAGTAGCAAGCCAAGCTCGCTGGTAGGCTGACTTCTGTTCTTCGTTAAAGGCATCCCCCCTCCTCCTGAATATGGTTTTGCGTTGTGGCTGTTTCACTCTCACTTCGCTCTTTCACTCCCTTTTTTTAGGGCAGAGTTTTTCAGCAAGCACACCATAGAATTCTAGAATTCCGGATCCTGCCCATAGCTAGCTTCACTGCGAAACACGTCGGCTCCTGCCGCTACACTGAACACTGAATAAAAGAGCGTGGTTCACAACGTCAAAAAAACTATCCAAAAAGGACCGCAGAGCTTATTCCGCGACATAAAAAGGTTAGTTGAGGCATAACAAATGTGAGGCTACATAAAAGGAAAAAAAAAAATGTGCCCCAAAAATTTTGAAGGCTTTCCTTTTCCTGAGTATCCTCTCTGAAAAAGGGTGTAGAGTAAGCAAAGCGAGTGTTGATACTTGCAGGCCGAGTTTTGTATCGCAGGCCTAGCTTTTGGAAAGAGGCAGGCGCTCGATACAGAATATGCAGCCCGACGTACAAGGATGCGGCGAATAAAGTTGCGCACGCGAATCATATGGATGTCGGCAAAGATGTTGCGGTCGAGCAGCGTTTCGTTGCCAGCGGCATGGAGATCATGACGGCGAACATAAACTATAATGGCTTATTCATACACCACAGGGGAGATAAGCGGATTTTCAAACTCTCATCCACTTATATTCGGTAGCCGAGTGTGCACGCGAGGCTGCGAAAACAAAAAAGTTTGATAATCCATTTTGCACACACAGTGAGGCGTATACTGATCTATTGGTTCTGCGCGAAGTCGGCGGAAATCAGCAAGGAATAAATTTGTGTTCTGACGAGATAAACAACCGCATGCTACGTTTTATCTTCATTCTGCAGCTGTTCCAGAGGCTTCTAGTCTTTAGCATTTACAATGGTTTTGATAGAAAACTCCTTTGAACACGAAAATAAAGTTACAATCATATCCCTAAATATTTTCCCGCTTTCATCCTGAATGAAAAATTTTGTACCTTGGAGGTGGCACCAAGAAGCCTCTTTCAAAACAATTTTTGGTTAACTGGGACATTTTACTCCCGTATTTAAGATAACTGCGAGGATATTTGGAAATAACTTCGGCCTTGTGGCTAACACCATCGTAGCGTCGATTTTAAAAGATTGCGCAGGACATCTATGCGTACGTTCTAAGCTGTGAGTCGTGAAACTTTTCACTGAACTGAATCACTTTCTTGGGCGACGGCGTGAAGAGGTCATGCTGAGGCGGCGCTAGGTACAAAAGCTCTCTGGACTTTTAAGTGCGAATGCACTTTATAAGCGACCCCAAACCATCCACCGCCGGCGGCGGCGACGGCGGCGTCCGCAGTGCTCCTCTATATTTAAAAAAGAAACAGCATCCGGCGCCAGGTTTCGATCCGAGGACTTTGCGGCCGCAGCGCGACACTCTACCGACTAAGCCACGGACGCCACGTTGATGTCAGTGTGAGTAACGCGCCTTATATCTTTAACGCATTAAAACTACGTCGTCAGCGGCGTGCGTTGGCGACTCAGCAGCGTTATAGCGGCTTGATAACTGCGTGGTGTACACGTGATACTACAAACCCGATGGAAGAGATGGAAGAGAAGGCGGCGAGGCGGCGGGCTGCGGGGGCCGAGCGCAAGCGCCGCAAGCGGGCCGACAACCGTGCATTCGCACTTTCACATTCTCTCCCTCGGGGAAATGCGGGGGAATTTTTTGATATCTCCGCAGTTTTGGCTGGCGGTGCGGCCACTTTTTTGATTCACGTATGCCCGACGGTCTCCTAAATTGAAGTCCTCATGTCTTTTCTCGTGCTATTGCAACTCTTTCTACTTATTTCATCTTATTCTACCTCTTATTGGTTGTCTTAACAATCTTTTTCTCTTTTCGTTTTTCTTCGCACTTTATTCCTCCCATCTGAAGTAGCAGCTCCGCCTTTTGTGGGGTTCACTTCTTACGTATTCCCTAAAACTTTCTCCATCGCTCTTATTACTCTCTACCTGCCGCGGTGGCTCGGTGGATAAGGCGCTGTGCTGCTGAGCACGAGGGCGCGAGTTTGATTTCCAGCCGCGGCGGCCGCTTTTATGATGGAGGCGAAAAGCAAAAACGCACGTGTGTACGAGATTTCGGCGCACGTTAAAGATCCCAAGGTGGTCGAAATATATCCGGAGCTCTCCGCTACGACACGCCTCATCGACTGTGTTGCGAAGGCGCGTTAAACACTACAATCAATCAAATCAATCAATCTGGTGACTCTCTAGGCGACGAAGCGCCTTAGAATGGAACTTCTGCATTCACAATCCATGCTCTCCAAACGCTGAAGGCCAGCTGAGGGCTCGAGACAAGCAGCAGCAACTTTTTTGCGTCGCAGCGCAAGAAAATAACAAATGTGCGCAAGCATCGACCGTTCAGAACCAACCCCAGTGCGCTGCCACGGTGTGTGCTAAAACCACGTGTGGTCTTCCTTCTCCATCATACAATAATTTTCCGTGAGTATACCGGCATGACTGTTACATTTCACACTCGAACTGTCCCCCCCCCGATTCCAGCTCCATACAGGCGCTTATTTCTCGCTACTGCCCTCTTCATTTCAATTTGCGGCAATCACGCCTTCCCCGCGGAAACTTAACTGGTGACCACGAACGCTGCAGTCGTTTAATGCCAATAAAATTAGCTCAATGAGTTCACTCACATTTTATCGCGTAAATAACTTGGAACTGTAAGATCTGCTTGACTAAACCCTGCGGCTATTGGCACACCAAAGTATCTTGACAGAACCTACACGGGAAACCGTGTATCGCCTTCAGTCAACCCATCAACGATATACGGTAGAGAATTTGCCACCAAAATGTCCTCACAGTACTAATTTAGAAACAGTCCGCTTAAACTAGGTTAGGGAATGTAAATATATTAAAAGACATGAATAACTTCTTCTAGTAGAGTACTCAAAACAGCTGATCCAAAGTTTCGCTTAAAGATTTGCTTCGAATGAACAGGCGTAACACAAAAGGAAAATATGCGTAAATACTGGAAGTCCAGGCAGGTTCAGCTTTGAGGCCCGTTACAATTTTTTCAGAAAATATAAATCTGGTTTTATCCAAAGTATTCAGATTTTTTTTGATCCTAAGTATTACTTGAAGGACAGATTTCTTGATCCAAGTTTTACGTTCAAGACTTAGTTTCATTGGGACTCAGAAACATCAAAGCTGTCTGCAGTACCTCTAGGGTGCGTACGTTTCACAACGGATTACAAAGAAATAATTTGGTAGCTCGCAAATGCCTTCTCACTCCTCATGCTCAAGGTTCACTGTGGCTCTATGGAATCTCCTCGATTTTCCCGGTTTTACGACGACAATACTAGAGGATGCAGTATCATGTAGCCCTCCTGACGACTTTCGAGTGAGAACGGAAAGGGAGAAAGGCAAACTTTATTTGCAATTATTACATCAAGAATGAAGCTGCAACATGGTGACTCAGAATCTTCCTTCCAGAAACAAATGTTCAGAAAAGGCCAAGCCGCAGAGACCCATTTCAATGGCCCCTTTAATAAAAATGTTCTGATGATGACGATGATGGGCTCAAGGGCAGAAAGCATGATTTTCAGCAAGTTACATTCTTTGTCTTTGGTAAAGCAGAGCGCGATTCAACAAGGACGACAGAATGACGTCCTCGTTGAATCGCGCTCAAGGTTGTACGAAATATGCACCAATTTGCCCAACAGTGTGTTCTACCATTCTCCATCCTTTTGAAATCTATGCAATACATCTTTTTCTTGCTGTGTTATCGGGCGGTCTGAATTTGGAGCAAAATCGATTAGCATCGTGTCAGCCATATTTCGGTGGCCCCATGGTAAATGCTAAAGCGCTCTGTCACGCTTGAACATCAAGTAAATTGAAACGATACCCGGTAAAAAAAGTACAAAGGAAGCATTCGACAAAATTGATCGACTTCTCGGAAGTTACAAGCCACAGTGTCTGGCATTCACACCAACGCGCCTCAGAGGCATCGAACCAGAACGTTGCAGTGGTAGTTCAAGCTCGCCCTGACTTCAACTGCAACTAGATTCGTCTAACTTTTTGGACCTCGCTTGTTGGACCCAGTTTTTTAGTTAGAACGTTTACTCCAAGGCACGATAGATAAGCGCGTTCATGGGTACCTGAACAAGCTAGTTCCATGTATAGAGTTTAGGAGTTCTTGGTGAAATGGTTAGTGCACCTGGCACTCTAGGTATGGGGACGGTCAGGTGTGGTGCCCAGTTGTACGAAGCTACCCGAGGAGGATTGGATCCTGTGAGCAGGTTACATCAGACGAACACAATCACGTCCTGCGTTGCGGAAAATTTACAAGTTATTATAGGAAACAAGAACAACTATTTATTTATCTGAAAGTGCCCACCAACAACACTAGGCCTGCTTGAATTTTATTTAACAATGATTTATTTATGAACACCTACATTCGTCAAAATTCATTGTAATAGGGGGGGGGGGCGGAGTGTTATACATGAAATAAACAGAAACAGTCACAAGCACGGCTTAATGGTTACAAGGCAAGAAAATACAGCGTCTAGCGCGTCTACGGCAGCACACACGTTACAGCTGTGCTCTATAAAAGTACAGTGATATAGACAAACAAACAATGAAATACAGGTACTAGTTTCGGTGTACAGTGAATCACGAAATACAGTGTAGCACCACAGCACATACGCACGCACACGCACACAAAAATACACACACAAATGTACACAATACGTATACACACGCTTGCATACACACGTAAGATGTGAACATTATGGTCGGGTACATCATCATGCACAAAGACAGGGTTCATTGCAAAGTAAAGGCATGTGCATACACTCACATTCTAAACGATGAATTGGGGGTTCACTGGTGATGAATTGGTGATGTGTTGGTGAAGACGTATCATACTGAGGAAGACAGATATCGCAAAATGCGTCATATATTATATAAAGCAACATTATTACTCACAACACAGTCCCGCCTACCCGAACATACACGCAAGCACACACACACACACACCACACCACATATATATAAATATATAGTCTGGAAGCATAAAAACTCACACAGAGTGGCAGAAAATCACGTATGTAGAGACAGAGACAGAGACACAAGAGAAAAACAAAAATAAAAGTTTATTGACGTTTCACGAAGAGGACTTCCTGAAGAGGACGTACTCTGAAGAAAAGAAATCCTTTTCCTGAAACGTCAGTAAATTTATATTTTTTGTTTGTCTCGTGTGTCCGTGCCTCTGCTTAAATATATATATATATATATATATATATATATATCTATATATATTATATATATATATATATATATATATATATATAGCGAATCAGAATGGGAAATGAGGGACTGGTTGAAAATAAGACAGAAATAAGAGTTGCCAGTCAAGAAAACCTCGGAAAGCAAAGGGGAGGTTGTCGTAGGTCATTGAAACAGATAAAAAATTTGGAAATAAAGAAAGAAAGTAGAGAAAAAAAATTGGTGGAGAGAAAAAAGAGGAGAAAGCGGAGAGAAAAAAAATTTTTCTTCACTTTCTTTATTTCCAAATTCTTTATCTGTTTCAATAACCTACCACAACCTCCCCTTTGCTTTCCGAGGTTTTCTTGACTGACAGCTCTTATTTCTGTCTTATTTCAACGAGCCCCTCATTTCCCTTCTGATTCGCTACATGCATAGCGAGGGCCTCTGTTCTGGCAGTCTTGGTGCCATAGGACGCTTAAGACGGTGCAACGCTGGTCGACCACTCTTGACATTTCGTAGACACTCGAGTCACGGCCCGGTGGTAAAAAAGAAGGTCCCCTTCACCCCGAGTAGTCCGAGTGGCGCTCGCTGCCACCCCCAAGCACAGGAAAAAATACCTCAACATAAATACCGAGAAAGTGGGGAGAAAATCGCCCCGCCAGTAGCGTAGTGGTTATCGCACCAGACCGGTATTCTCGTGGGTTCGGATCCCACCTAGCGGGCATTTTTTCTCCACTTTCTTTCTCTATTTCGAAATTCTTTACCGTTTCAATGACCTACCGACTGCCAACTCTTATTTCTGTCTTATATATATATATATATATATATATATAGATGCGAGAAGGGCTGTCTTTGGTTGCCGTAGCAAATAGTAAAAAATGGGTATAGCTTCTAACAAAACTGTTTATTGGTCGACGTTTCGATCGGATGCCGATCTTGAGAAAGATCGGCATCCGATCGAAACGTCGACCAATAAACAGTTTTGTTAGAAGCTATACCCATTTTTTACTATATATATATATATATATATATAGGAAATGAGGGGCTCGTTGAAAATAACACAGAAATAAGGGTTGGCAGTCGAGAAAACCTCGGAAAGCAAAGGGGAGGATGTGGTAGATCATTGAAACAGATTAAGAATTTGGAAAGAAAGAAAGAAAGTGAAGAAAAAATGCCCGCCAGGTGGGATCCGAACCCACGACCTCCAGAATACCGTCTGGTGCGATAACCACTACGCTACCGGGGGGCGATTTTCCCATTCACTTTCTGGGGTATTTATGTTAGGTATGTTTGTTTCCTGTGCTTGGGGGTGGTAGCCAGCGCCATTCGGACTAATCGGGGTGAAGGGGACCTTCTTTTTAACCCCCGGGTCGTGACTCGAGTGTCTACGACATGTCCAGAGTGGTCGACCAGCTTTGAACCCTGTTAAGCTCCCTTTGGCTCCCGAGGTTTTCTCGACTGCCAACCCTTATTTCTGTGTTATTTTCAACGAGCCCCTCATTTCCTATTCTGATTCGCTACATGCATAGCGAGGGCCTCTGTTCTGGCAGTCTTGTTGCCAAAGGGAGCTTAACAGGGTTCAAAGCTGGTCGACCACTCTGGACATGTCGTAGACACTCGAGTCACGACCCGGGGGTTAAAAAGAAGGTCCCCTTCACCCCCGATTAGTCCGAATGGCGCTGGCTACCACCCCCAAGCACAGGAAACAAACATACCTAACATAAATACCCCAGAAAGTGAATGGGAAAATCGCCCCGCCGGTAGCGTAGTGGTTATCGCACCAGACCGGTATTCTGGAGGTCGTGGGTTCGGATCCCACCCTGGCGGGCATTTTTTCTTCACTTCTTTCTTTCTTTCCAAATTCTTAATCTGTTTCAATGATCTACCACATCCTCCCCTTGCTTCCGAGGTTTTCTCGACTGCCAACCCTTATTTCTGTGTTATATATATATATATATTATATATATATATGCGTGTGCGATGCTTCAAGGGAGGAAAAACGTATACTTCTCCGTTTACACACCATACCGAAGGTGCATGAAGAGCTTCATATACCTGCATTTTTAAAGAGCAGGCTTGAGAGGCTTAATATTGTCAGGTCAGAAGAGACGTCCTAGAAGACGCAAAAACCATCATTGCACTTAGTAGGACTTGATTGCTGGCTAGTTGGTTATGATGTACGAAAGAATAAGTTTGCACAGAAGACGAGGACGAAGAGACGAAAGAATACGAAAGAATAAGTTTGCGCTCGTCCTGTCCTCTCGTCTCTTCGTCCTCTCGTCTTCTGCGGAAACTTATTTTTTCGTACACCATTGCACACCGTTCCACTCGGCACACACGGGACAGCATCTGTGTGACTGTAACGTCGAAGCACATGTGAGGACGGAGTGCTCGCATTGGCGCCGTAAGCCGACAACAGCTCAATAATTTGGGCCTGTCAAATTGGGAGTGTATACACTTCAACAGAAGAAATAAATCCAGGTTTGCGCGTAAAACTCTAACTCCTCCAGATTAAGGCACTTAAGGAAGTCGTTGCAAGCTCATTTCTCATGCGTGGTGTAGCGACGACAAGAGACGCGACAAAATCTTTTTTGCGCCCTCTCGAAACGAACAGACGACGACGCACTCACACAGTTCCAGACTGCCCATGCAAACTCCATCTTGAGAATAATAAGGGCTTTATAGAGGTCTAGAACGCACTATCCTCTTGAAAATTCCCTTTTTGATCGAGAAATCGCACCCAGAGCGAAAATATTAGCATGCTATCGGCAGTTAACAAGCGATGTCAACCGGAGTTTAGAATCCATCAAATCACCCATATGACGTCATGTGTTTACTATTTCTATCATCTGATGGTCGAGGTGGTACGAAAAGGTTAAAACAAAATGAACATCTCAAAAACAATGAGTAGATTACTGGGCAACGCATACGTTACTCTATACGTGCTTATGATATATAGCAACTGTGTGGAGGTTAATAGGATTGCGCACTTAAACACGTAAATGCGACAAACGTTGTTCTGGATTGGAGACGTTATACAAAGTGGTCAAATCTTGTTCCTTTAGTTTCTTTTTTCTCATCACTAGAAGCCACTGAAGGCAGAGAGCAGAAAGCAACGCGTGATAGAAGTTCCGTGATAAAAAGTTTTTAGTGTAAAAAATGTACACATCTCTGTTCGTTCTACCACAGGCTTACAGCTGGTGGCGAGTTTGATAAGAACGCCTGATGACCGTTAATGAAGCTAAGCTTTAGCGCTGTCGCCGATGGTGTCGGTAACGGGAAAACTGGTGAAGGGAAAAAAAAAAATGGTAGCATCTCCACTCCGTGGATGTTGGTGAGGTGGGGAGTACGGGGACTCGAAATAACATCCGAGTTTCACCCCCGACCGTCATTTTATTTAAGCGTGAATCGCGCCTTGATTATTCTCTAAATAAAGACTGCAACTCATGGCTCAAATCAAATTTCGCTTGATTTTCATTTGATGGTGGTGTGCGCACGGATGGACGCGGATGGACATTTGGAGGTCCTAAGGTACTCCGCACCGTTACAGGCGAGCGAGTAAGCAGCTTGACTCTCGGGCACTAACTCACGGTCGTGGCCCAATCGGTAAGACGACTACACTAAGTCTTTTGGTCCACCAGACACAGGCTCGAATTCTGCTAGTGCGTGTGTGATTTTTGCGATTGTAAGTGCTATGCGCACGGACGCGAAAGGACATTGAGCTGTCCTAAGGGACTCCACACCTAAAACGCTTCCCGTGTCCAGAATTGAAACTGGGTCCCTCGCATTATGAAGCCGGCGTCTATCCGATTGCTCCATCCCGAATTTTTTTTTCTTTATTTTCAAAAATGTTTCGAGGGTACAAACGTAAAAGTAGTACAAACAAAGTATAGCTCAAGGAAATGATAAAATCCCTACACTCACTTTGAGGTATTGCGCTATTAGCTAAAAAATTTTTATCTGCGTTAGCTTTTCCACCAGTGACAGCCCGTCTGGCACACCAATTTGGGCATTTTCTACTTCAATAAAGAAATGGCCTCTTGGAAATAGACCCGGACAGGACTCGCAAAAATGTCAGAGTACCGGACTGCCATCAGTTATCTCCTATACTGTACAGGCACATTGACATGGTTAGACGAATGAAATACCATCATTTTGACCCGACAAATGGCGAATAACTTGTGTGCACTGCACATCTCTTCCACTGCCGACACACTCTCCTATGTGTCCCCAGTCCAAAATCATTGACCATTTATATAAAAGTGCTGTGCTCACATTTCGATAGGGTGTATAGATAACACAATGTACAGCTATGAACAATAGCAATCCGAACCGCGGAACGCACGGCCGAGGATAACGGTGCCGTCACCTGCCATTGGCCGTGGAAAAGAAATGGACATGCGCAATAGAGACGTCGGGAGCGAGGGTGTGTGTCCCACTCCGATATGTTGCCTCTCCTCACTCGCACGATTGCCTTGCTGCAAGAGCGCTGCAAGCGCTGCAAGTACTACCGCCGTCCCAGCTGAGGGTGTTGGACGTGCTAAGTGTAATGCGGCGCGTAATTGGTTGTAGCTGCGGTCAGTGCTTGCGTGGGAAACGCTTGCACGCTCTGTAAGGCATACTGTTGAGTTCATCATGGTTTATTGAAGAAAAACCGCGCACAGAAAGAAAGGCAAAAAAGCATTCCGCCTAACTTCTGATGGTACTGCATGGTTTTGCGTTCGTCATGCAGTAGCTCGAGAATTGGACAATGAGCTGGCCGCCAAGAACACGCCCTTCTTATGGAGTCCTGGCTGATTCACTTCGCGGATTCGGTGCTTGCATGAAACACTAAATATACCACCAGAATTCGTCTCTAACGATATATATAAACTGCAAGCATTGTGTGGGCTGGGATAATTACTGTCAGAATTGTAATATTCACCAAAAAATCCCCCGCATTTCCCCGAGGGGAGAATGTGAAAGTGCGAATGCACGGTTGTCGGCCCGCTTGCGGCGCTTGCGCTCGGCCCCCGCAGCCCACCCCCTCGCCGCCTTCTCTTCCATCACTTCCATCGGGTTTGTAGTATCACGTGTACACCACGCAGTTATCAAGCCGCTATAACGCCGCTGAGTCGCCAACGCACGCCGGTGACGACGTAGTTTGAATGCGTTAAAGATATAAGGCGCGTCACTAACACTGATATCAGCGTCGCGTCCGTGGCTGGTCGGTAGAGCGTCGCGCTGCGGCCGCAAAGTCCTCGGATCGAAACCTGGCGCCGGATGCTGTTTCTTTTTTAAATATAGAGGAGCACTGCGGACGCCGCCCCCGCCGCCGCCGCGCCGGCGGTGGATGGTTTTGGGGTCGCTTATAAAGTGCGTTCGCACTAAAAAAAGAGTTAGGCACCTCCAAACATAATATAGGCCAGTTGCCCTTGCACAACAAAGTTGGCGGCCAGAATTCTTAGCTTTTTTTCGAGGCTTGTAGAACCCGAGTGGTCAGCACTGAACATGGTTTCGGGCGTGACCCAGGTGTCCATCGTTATTTGCTCAAGTTACTGCACCAGACATGCAAGGATATGTCGGCAATGTGACGCCGGCACAGACGGGGAGCGGGCGCTCGCGTGCGCCGAGCCCGCAGTGCCCACAGTTTTCTCGCGCCGAATCACTAACAATTGTTTTCACCGCTCTTGTGGAATGGCGACAAGGCAAGCGTGCGGCGAGGAGAGGGCAACATATCGCAATGGGACACGCAGCCTCGCTCCCGACATCTCAATTGCGGGTGTCCGTGTCTTTTCCACGGCCGCTGCCACGTGACGGCACCGGTATCTTCGGCCGTGTGTTCTGCGGTTCGTATTTCAATTGTCCATGACTTTGCCATTCCCAACTACAGTACATTTTGATTTCCTAAAAAAAACCTGCCTTTCATGAACTCTGGTTGGTCCATAGACAAAAATCACTCGCCACTGGCCTGCGGACAAGGAAAGGTCGCAAAATACGAAGCGCCCATTCTGGCATGCTGTTACATTTTCTATTGCTGCACCTGACTTACGTATAAGCAGAACGCAGCCGGCCGACGGCCCCACCGCGTGGTTCGCACATACGTTATACCGCGTTGTAATAGGCCGCACCGTACCATCGGTCTGGTCCTCACCTTCGACTTTCGTCTCTTGTATAGTCGCATCAAGTCCCGCTCCGCAACCATACGGTACAGTTGATTCTGCCTTCTCTTAGCTAATAGGCCTCGTACGTTGCATTGAAGATAGGTTGTCAAAAGGGCTTTTGATAGGGTACTGCTTAAAGGACCAGACCAAAAGTAAGCCTCTTACCTTTCACGCCGCTATGGCGTGCTCTGGCCTGCACGTGTTCACGTGATTTTCCCGTCGTCTATTTATAGGCGGTCACGCCCCTGGCTGGGTTACCGCCCGCTGATTCTCCTTTCCCGTTCAGCCTGCCACGGTGGCTAAAGATTTCGCTAGTTTTTCTCATCCACAGCCTCCGGGTATTCTTCGTGGCGGCGCTTGTTTAGCTGCACCTGTGGGTCCATGTTCTCGCTCCCGTCCTTGTTGCTGGCGGTTGCCGTGCTGTCCCCATTTTCAGAGCGGTGGCGTCCGCCCCCTCGGCTGCCGGCGTGATGACTTCCTCCACTGTTAGTGACTTGCTCTCAAATTTGTCCGTGGTGGCCACGCCCGCTGCTGCCTCGGCGTTGGAGGGCGTGGGTTCAGGTGCTGCTCCCTCGGTTTCGCCCTCGTCCATAACGAGTTCGCTGTTGTCTCCTTTAAGCCTCGACCCACAGCCCGGGCCTACGAGCGGGTGCAGTCGGCCTGCTCGTGCCCAAAGACGTGGCATTCAGTGCACCTGGGGACACGGCATTCTCGGCGAATCCTGTGACACCTGAGGCACATTGGGGCTCGTCCATGCACCGCGACGAGTGCTGTGCCGGGGCCTAACTGCAGCTGGTGAGGCAGTCGGTCTGGAGAGACACCCTCGTGCAAAACTCGGGGCACAATCCGTGTTGTCGACTCGAAGCTCTCAAAGTACTGCACACACCACCTGTCACTCGCCAACTCGTTCACATCGCCGTATTGGGAGAATGCCTTGCGTATTGTGTCGCTTGTCACGCTGAAGGCGACTTTATGCAGCCTCACCCGCAGCTGGTGCCTTACTGGATCGACGACGAGGCCGTGGCGTCATTTTACTCGGAGCGGCCCGCTTTCCAGCAGTGTTTTCTCGCGTCGTCCGTCCGGAAATTCACCCGCAAAACGTGGGACATCTGGTGGTCCTCTATGGCACAAACTTCCTTTGTCACTTTGACGTCTTTTAACCGCTCTCTGTGTCGTCAATTCTATACGGTCGACCGCTGACGCCGCAATGCAGACCGAGCACGCGATTCATCGCCTCACCGTTGGGCAGGTGGGGAGGGGGGAGGCCGGAACAACACGGTAATCCTCTGGCAACGTAGAACCCAATTGACCAAAGCCGACGTCAGCCGTTTTCGCAGATCGCACGGAGCCAACCATCCTGCGTCCGTTCCTATCGGCAGCCGGAAACAGAATGCACCATTTACACATAGTCAGAGCGGTTTGGATTTGGGGAGGGGTGCATGGACGTGCAAAATTAGACACAAAAATCCCCAACTCACCGTGTAAAGACGACGACGATTTGTCACGAGAAATCTTCGTTGCGGAGGGGTACAGGTGCCCCAAAATTATTTCTTTTGCAGTGCGCAGCCAGAAGTGGCGAAGACTGGAGATGCCGAGCGGAACGGTTCCGCTCCCCGCTAGCAGACGACGCTCGCTTTCCTAGCGCAACTCGCAACCGCAGCGCCGCGGTGGCGAGAGTCGCGGCCGGCCGCCTTCTCTCCAAGGCCGCGGCGGGGAGATACGGAACTGAAACTAAAGCGTGGCAAACTGTTCGCATGGCGACGCAGTGAAACGTCCCCCTCGCGAGGGGCACGATCAAATGCAGAGCATTTCCGGGGGCGCACGACGCTAATAGTTTGCGTTACGTTAATGTTGTTGCACTTGTGGCAACTGCTGACGAGAAGCGCTCGTCAGCAGTAAATTGGCAGCCTCGGCGCACGTTGAGTCGAGAGGGGGAGAGAGTGTCCTTGAAACGTGCCTGGGCGCGCTATCGAATGATCGCACCGATAGCGAACGTCTGAGCCGGGCATGTCGAGGCGAGCGATGCGGACAACTACGGACGCCAAGAACGGGTGACATCGGAGGTAAAGAAATGCTCTGCATTTGAAAATAATACGGAGCACGGGAACGGTGGCCGGAGCGGGCAAAACTGCATGCCAGGCGATCTATTCGTAGATGCGCCGCAGATAGCGAGAGTGCTTAGGCACATCCGGCTGGCCCCTCTCGATGTTCTGACGCTCGTCTTATCGCCGGCTCAAGCGAAGCCGCGCTGCTGCCACCCCTGCTCGCCAGGGGCGCTTTCGAAGCTTCATGAAGGCCTGTTTACGCAGAGCCAGCGAAGAAAGCTTCGTCTTTAGCGGGGTCCGCTTTCTGCTTCGTCATGAATGCCACCGATTACACTATGCGGCAACGGAACCAACGAGGCCAAGCAACACGCCTTTGGCGGGCACACTACCGGACAGTGAAAGTGAGATGTCATTGTCGGCGAAGCATAAAATATAGCAGTTGAGCGCACACAAAACTTCCTATAGATGCAAGACAGAACGCGCAGACGCAGACAAACGAACAAGGTGCGCAGCTGCTGAACCGCACGCCAAAGGCGCGCGTACGAATGTATTTAAAACGTTTTTACAACCTTGAAGTGAAAGTTGCACGTATTACCACAACACAAATTCATATGTCTTTAGTCACCAAAAGACAGAACAACCTCCGCGAGCGGCGTGGATATACCTTATGATGTGAGTAGTTCGCTGGGCGATGGACGACGCGGATGATGAAAACCAAATTTAACCTCTTACTAAGCACATATCATGAAAAAAAATGGCTGCTTCAGAATTTTCTTTAATGGTAACCAGCCTTGCTCATTTCTCCGAGCATTGTTGCAAATATGCCCAATGGCTTCCTCTCAAGCAGGGACATCCTCCATTTTTAAGTGATTGTGTACGTTCTGTCGCCCTTGTAATAACGTATATTGCGTTGTAAAGTAACTGGACCCCAATGTATCACTTCCCATTTTAGTTGATCGCCGATTTGTACGCGTTAACGCAATTAGCCGGTACGCGCATGAATTTTTTGTTTTTTTGCTCGTTTTTATGCGTTCGCTTGAGCCAAGCATTATTCGAGCCCATGATTCAAAATCCAGCGGATCACGAAGCACGGCAGGCACCCATAGTGAAATCAGTGGCATTCATGACAAAGCAGAAAGCGGACCCCCCCTGAAGACGAAGCGTTCTTCGCTGTCTCTGCGTAAAACAGGCCTTCATGAAGCTCCGGAAGCGCCCCTGGTGAGCAGAGGTTGCAGCAGCGCGGCTTCGCTTAAGCCGGCGATAAGGCGAACGTCAGAACATCGAGAGGGGCCAGCCGGATGTGCCCACGCACTCTCGCTATCTGCGGCCAGAGTCTGCTCCGCGTATCTACGCATAGACCGCGCTGGCATGCAGTTTTTGCCCGCTCTGGCCACCGCTCCCGCACTCCGTATTATTTTTGGAGCACCTGTACCTGATTTTCCATCTTTCTGTTGCTTTGTCTGCCCCGCCTGGACGCACACCCAACACATGTTCGCTTTCATTACTTCGCGCAGCTGATGCGAGTAAACCGCTTGTTACCCCCAGAAAGCCAATGTAAGCGAGACCTTCGCTTCTTGATGGCTGTTGCTCGGCACAGCGATAATGTGGAACTGCTGACGCAAGCACACGCTCAGGAAACGCTGACCTAGCTTTGGCACGTAAGAACAAGGCGAAGAGTAGAAAGAAAAGCCAGAAATGAAATGGCTGGTGGCCTGTTTTCCTTTTCCATGTTCCACACTCCCGTAAAGGAAAATACAAAGTGGGGTACAACACACCTCTCAAGGGAAGCTAAGGGAGTTTAAAGTCATTCGAAAATAAATAAACCGTCGTAATTCACCAAACTGTAGTGATTAGATAAAATGCAATTAGTAGATGCAACCATTAGAATTTATAAGTTGATTGTGAATGCAGGTCCAGCCTCACATTTTTGCGTTTACCCAGTGGTTTTTAAGCACCGCCAACGCAGCAGTCTTTCAACTTTAAAATCCAGATTTCGAGGATTTCATGCCCCGCCAAGCTGCACATGGACTGTCGGGCGCGAATTTTCTGGAAGGCTCCTGATCAATGTGCACCTCCAGGGATCTGTGACGTGCGTAGAAATGGTCAACAAGGGCGTTTTCATTTTTCTTTGCCTCAGTTATAAAAACGGCAGCAGCGGTCGGCATCGACCCCGCGTCCGCGGAGTGTCTTGCGTCATTGCAATACACCAATATTTCTACTAACCAGCTCCCTTCCAGCTAGAGATCAATTAATAATGAATCCATATTTCTCCTTTAAGGCGAAAACATAAGCGCGACTCACCTGTTAACATTCCTATGTGAATTACTACTTGACGACCCACGGACTTCGAAACCATCGTGCACGCATACCAAAAGCTTTGCAGATGCATGTCAACGTTTCAAAACAGCCCACTTTGCTTATTTTAGGGATAGTCGCTTCTGTAGTGAAATGGGAAAACTAAAACTCTTGCTTGCTCACTGCTAGTGCCATCTAGCGAAAAGTGGATAAACCAAAATGCGTTTCTCGTTTTTTGTCTCAATATAGAAGAGATACATTTCCAAAAGAAGCAAACTAGGCCGTTGGGAAGATTTCTGTGAACTTGTAAAACTTTTTCGTATCGGTACACGGTTGTTTTTTAAGCACGTGGTAGTAAGCCTCAAAGGAATGTGGGTCAGGTTAGTCGCCCTTAAATGCCCCAATTGCTGCCGAAAAATCGTTGTTGTAGGAGTAGAAGTTTTCGTAGTTGTCCAGTCAAGAAAAAGGCCGCCGCTGTAAAGAGTAAATAGTCTGTAAAGAGTAAATAAAGAGTAAATACAGAGTAAACAAAAACAAATGCTGTAAAGTAGAAATACATTTAAAGAGTAAAGACACGTTGTGATCCAGTGAGAGTGAACCCAGGTCTCCAATGGAGCAGCCCAATGCGCTGTCAATTTCGGTCATCTCTGGTCATTGCAGGCCGTGGAACAAAAGTTCATGTGTGTCGTGGTACAGTCCCCGCCAGCCACTAGGGCCACTGGCCAGGAATCTGGAGGCATCTATGTGTTCGTTTCGGCCCTCTCGCGAAGCTATGAATTCAAGTGTAATGTTATAGAATAGCATGTTATAGAATGTTATAGAACGTTATAGAATGTTATAGAATGTTATAGAACGTTATAGAATGTTATAGAACGTGAACATGATGGCATGTGAGTAAAACAGGTGCACACCAGCCGCGCAGAACCCTGATTCAAAACTGTGCCGTGTGCAAGCTTTCTTGCCTGGGTTTCATACCGAAAGGTCAGGACTTTTATGTGGTTTTCTTAAAGAGCCTGCAGATGTGGCGGTACATCTCTTTAAATCTGACGTATTAAGGTCGTCGATAATTGTAAGTTCCTGTTCTTGTATAGTTTTTACAAGCTCCAAAACTCTTTTATTGCTATAGCAATATCCCCACAGGTGATGAGCAGTGTTAAAGTCTTCTAGTATGGAAACTTGGGAACCACCAGCAATTTGAAGCGCGGCTTTGATGGTGCCTTCAATTCCCAACTGCTGTTTGGTTTGCCGGCACTCTATGTTAAGTATGAACATGCTTTCCTTTTCGGGGAGGAACGCGAGATAAGCTCGGTGAGCGTGTGGTGACACTCCTTTTGAGGGTGAATGTGCTGCGTGGACGCGATGTATTTACGAATTAAAGTTGCTGTAAGTTTTCCTGTGGGATCTATATGTGATACATACACCGGCATATTAGCGGGGACATTAATTTCTTGAATTACGAGCATGCCCTGGGATGGGTTCAAGTTGATAGGTATTGCTGGAGCGTCCCGGCCTTGCTTTTTAACCCTCTAGAGTTCCATTGCAGAACTGTAGTATCACACTGCCGGTTATTTTGTGCGTCCGTCGTTAACAGAAGTAGGATCTCGGCTTTCGACTATCGACTATCTGGCATAAGGAAATTGCCTCTTTCGGAGCTAGCTGCTTTCTATATATTCTACACTGGCCTGGAGTCGTTCTATTTTTGCTGATTGTTGGTCTATACGGACGGATTGCCCATCAATCTGCGCTCCTCGTTGTGTAGCAAGCTCTTTTAGTTCAGCTATCAGCCGACATTGTTCTGCGAGTTCTGCACTGTGATTCATCAGAGTTGTAACAGATACGATGGAGTTGGGCTGGCTTTTTCATTTGCCTCAAGAAGTGGCTGTGCCTGTTCTTATATTTCCGGCGTTGTCGCCGTGCTTGCGCAATTACTGGCATCCTGAGCAAGGGGAGGAGGAGTGGTCGTTGGGGTTTGGTGAGAGGTGTCCATGGCAGAGTTACATTCAGCCGAACGCCTTCCCGGCCGTTTGCGTTTTCCGGGCACGGGTTGCTCACAGTTCCTGTGAAACTCGGCTACCTCGGGACACATCTTGTCAACTTTTCTCTCTAAGTGCTCGCAGTTTCGGCACGACGGCGGCTTAATAGTACGACTAAGCCATCTATTCCCTGCACCATACTCTTGGGAGTGTGCGTTTTGTGGCAATTCAGGCACACTCTATCACATCGTGTGGGAGTGCGAAGGAAACCCCGACCTTCCCCCATTCCTAACCCTTCCCGTGAGCAGTGGGAGAGCATGTTAACCAGCTCGAACCTCCACGACCAGATTATCTTGGTTGACCGAGTGCGAGCGCCAGGATTGTCCATGAACTTCCGGTCTAGGAAGCCACCCCGCAATTTATTTTTGCTCAGTAAAGTTTTCTCTTTCTTCTTCTTCTTCTTTTCTTCTTCAATCGGTTGTGTGTATCAGCATAAGATATCATGCAACGGGTGACAGATTACGCCACCCCGTGACACCAAGCACAGTGCAAATTCTCCCAGAAGGTGCTGACGTGCTTGACGTGCTTGACTGACTATTGTTGCGACGGTGTCATCCCAGCGCTGACACCAGTTGTTGCGACCGGGTGGGCCGACCCGAGCCGAGCTCTGTCGCCTCCGGCATACGTGTGGTAGCGTGGTGTAAAGCGAGCGGCCAGCCGCTGTTGCAGCCGTGAAGAAGTCCAGAAGCCGTAGGCTAACATAACTGTTTACTTCATAGCGAAAGGTGAGCCGAAGCCAAAAAAAAATGCCCCGACGGGCGAAAGGTAACAGTACAGGACTCGAGCAGAGTGACAGCAATGATTCGCTGCTCAAACAGGAAATGGTTATAGCGCTTGCGGGGCCTCTATTTATACCCAAAAGCGCAACGGTCAAAACGCCAACAAGCGGCAACATGCCACGAACGTCACAGACACACACAACACTCTTTCCAGAGTTCGTAAGCAGTCAGTAGCAGCGGCGCACGCTGATTCCGAGAGAGGGGAGAGAGGAGGACTCCGCTGCGATCGCGGGGCATCTGTGTCCTTGAAGAGCGTTGAGACGAGCCTCGCCGGCAGCCGCCGAAGTTTTGAAACGGAGACCCAGGCTTGTCCCGGCATGAAAACATGAGTCACCGACAAGGTGGGACTTGTTTTCAAAGGCGCACGCAGTGGCTTCGCCGTACAGCCGAGGAGTGATGCGGGAAAGTACGGCGGCGGGCCGATTCGTAACAGCTTCTCCGCCGGGGGTCCGAGATCCCGATGGATAAGGGTCTTCAACCGTTGTCCGGAGGGATGCTTTCGAAGTGAAGTGCTCGGCAGACGCTCGACTCCAGGCCTGGGCTGTACGACACCGTGCTGGAGCTTCACCGGGCCGATCACTGGACGAGTAGTGGCTCCCCAAGAACGTCTCTGGCTTGGTCAGGCAAGCAACCGAACAACACAGGAAGACACAACCGCATCGCCGGCAAGTGCGAAGACAAATCCACACTGAAGCTCTACCAGGCTTTTAGTTGCGAAAAAATACGCGAATAACTAACTACTCTAGTTATATTTTAGCCCAGCAGTACTTTAGACAAGTGCACAAACTTGAAAGGTGACATTTCGCGTGATTGGAAATGTCCCACACAAAAAGAAACGTAATCGTAAAGGGCGAAACCTACTTCAGGAAAAACAATGCAATTGAGAAAGCCAGGCGTCTACAGGCCACTTCTCGCGCAGAGAGCTGCGATTTGAGCTCTCGTCATTGCCCTGAGCTTTCCCCAATTTGTACCACTCTTTAGGTGCGCCCGTTCTCTGAAAGCGACTGCTGCGACCGCGTGAAAGGACACCGGCCGTTGTTTTCGACAAAGGTCGAGCGCGCGGAGGAGTGAGTGACATTTTCCAGCGTTCGAACGAGAGGCGCGCACTCCTTCTTGGAGGCGGCGTTCCCTTCGCGCGATGCGAGCTCACGGCTTTGCCCCTCGGCGTGCCCGCATTGAAACACGCGCCACAAGTACGCGCGGAAGTTTTTTCTCTCTCCTCGTTGCTCGCCTTTTTGCGAACGCGTTCGGCAAGCGAACATCGGAACGCGTTTTTGTTCTCTCCTCTAGGCTGGTCGGTTCCCGACTTCGGCTCAGCCCCAGGAGACACCGGAATCTCAACTAGCTCAGCTGATGTTGGCCCATCCTCGGGAGCATCAGCTGGGAGTGACAAGGGCACGCCGTGCTCATTAGACACCTCGTAGCTCCCCACAGACCTTATCTCGGCGTCCTTCGCCTTTTCCGCAACACCCTCACTAAGCGAACACCGAAGGGTGTTTTCGTTCTGTTTTGCGGCTGTCAAGGCCACGCTTGATCCAAGCTGCCCTGTCTCGAAAGACAGCTCAGTTGCCCGTGTCACCGGAATCTCTATGAGCTCGGCTGGCCGTTGCTCGAGGTTGGTTACCTGAGCTGGTGGCAGGACGGAATCGGCTTGCTCAGTGGCGAGATCGTCATTTCTCCCAACTGAACCGTGCAAACCGTTCGCTGCCTCGGCTGCAGGCTTTGCCACCAACGTCGGTCTCTTCTGAACTCCGCCGTCCGAAGGAAACAACCTCCGTTTCAGCGGACTCGTGTTGCCTTTCGGTAGCCTCATGGTTTACGCACTCCAGGAAACCTCGCTATCTCGCGAAATGTTAATGTTCAGACCAGTAGCCGTTCCCAAGGCCTCCCGCGAATTTGAACCATCTAAACACCCTGCCGAGATCTCCGAAACCAACACAGACACATTTCCGCTCTCAGTGGACTTACATTGCCCTCTGTCGTGAGCCACCGGAAATGCGCTATCTCCGCTATCTCTCTCAGCCACCTCACCGCGCTGCTGGCCCGCAACCGTCGCCTCGGCTGTCCCTATCCGCACGCTTAGCGCGGATAACTTTTAAAACTGTCCGCACGCCTCCCACGGATAACTTTTAAAATTGTACGTACGCCTCGCGCGGATAACTTTTAAAATTGTCCGCACGCCTAGCACTCCTCGAGCTCGCTTGCAGCGCCGAGCGGCCGAGTGCTCAGCTGCCCAGTTTCTTCTTGGAGACTATGACCTGCTGTCACTAGTCGGCGAAGCGTGGTCGAAGTTGTCTGTCGCGTGCGTGTCTCGCGTGCGTCGTTGTTTGCCTCTGCGTGTTCTAGGTGAGCTAGGTTTGAACTTTTCTTTTTGTAGTGCAGTGTGCCGAGGGAGCTTGGGGAGGGGCCAAGTGCACGCAGTGCTGCTATTATTTTTCGTACTAGGAGCTGTGTTCTGCATCCGCTGGTAGTAATTAAATTTACCTTCAACTGTGTGGTGTTGCGAATGATGACGAAAAACTTTGGGACGGCGTGTTTTTAACCGTTTGGAGCGTATTTTGTATTAGTTCGGAACCCAGTACGTGCTAGCTGGCTCTATCCACTCACAAAATCATCCAATTATCAGATAGAAGCGTACGCACATGCGAGAAAGTATGTTGTACCTTGCTGCGCTGCTGCACCAAAAATAGTTTTCGGTTCAGCGTCTTTAACTACTTCTATTCACTTGTCTTATCTGAAAATTTCGTTGCTGAGTAAGCGGCGCAAGCATTTTTTTTACTCTCAACAATTACTCTCAAAGCTCATAGCAATTACTCTTTTGGTTTGACACTGTGGATTGTGTGCTTTTTCTAACGGAAGTGGATATTTTGCCGGCTGCCGGCATTTTGTTCTCACGTGAATTATGCCGGCACAGTGATGGTGCTGCCGTCACAACTGACAGAGTGCCGGCAAAATTACTGCAGCAGAAAACGCTGGCTGCCGGCATTATTCGACCGTTGTGAGATATGCCAGAAACTGGCATTTTCTGGTCCAGTTAATTATGCCGGCAGCTGGAATTTTTGGGAAAGCGAGCGCACTGCCTTACGTGGGTATACATGGCCGGCAGCAGCTATAGGAGTCTGTTGAATCGACTGCCGGCAACACATATATCTCTGCGGACTAAAGTACCGGCTACGCAATATTTGATTAATTATGCGCGACAGCTTTTACGCCTGTTAACTATGCCGACCACTGATCACGCCGGAGGGCTGCCAATCGGGCTAGTTGGTACTTGTTCATGATGGAAAGGCAGCGCAAAGAGGGAAAAAAAACAGGAATGGGAGACAGCTAGGACACGCGCTGAGACAGCGCGTATTCTGTACCACTTCTTTCTCTAAAGGCCTCTAGTCCATCGTCTTTGCGCTGTCTTGCCATCATGAACTCATCACGCCTACACAGCCAACGGAACGGTGGGTCCATCGTCGCAAAGGGTGCTGGCATTGCAATTAAGTGTGTGTGCTGGACACATTAATTCGCGCATTAGACAGTAGTGATTGCACTAGCGCAATAAAGTACGGAATCTTAACAAGAAGCAGGCATGGGCGGACATTGAGTCCCGGGATTTGTGTGTTCTGCAGAACAAGCTTTTTCTGAAGTAATTTCAGAATATTTGGAACGAGATCCGAAACGGTTTATTAGTTTAGTGCTGCTACAATTTCCCGTCACAGGAGCTCGCGGCAGTTCTGCCATAAGGGCCGTGAAATGTCTCCATGCCCTTCACTAGTCCGCGCAGGCTCCCCATCCCGATGAGGCGGCCTCGACAAAGTCGTCGACCGACGAACCCATTCCTTTCTGCCAGTTAGCAAGTGTAGTGGCATCAAGTGGAGTCGTAGCTCGAGGTCGCGCGCAAACAGCTAGGAGATGCGGAGCGCACGCCTGTCGTTGTAGCCGGTAGTAGTACCACTGCTATCATAGTAGATAAACTGAAGACTGAAGCAAAATTTCAATCACTAGATAAGTGAGCTAGTGACACTAGACGGTAGCGACGGTAGCATAGAACAGCGCCGATAGTGCCAGTAGGGAGAGCCGGCAACAAAAGAAAAACAAAAAAGAAAACGGAACTGAAGATTTGACGGCATAGAAATACCAGCCAATCGGAGGACAGCTGCCGGCACAAACACAGTCGCGGAAACATGCCGGCTGCCGGCTGAATATCCAGGCATGATCCGGGGCGGCGGCCTGCGTACGAGCGCCAGACACGTCCCCGTTGCTCCGAGGTGGTGACCGAACTTTTCCGTACGAACGAGACCGCTGCAGGCGCATCAGGTAGATTCAATAATTCAAATTTTATGGGTTTGAAGCGCCGAAACTACGCGTGGGCTATGAGGCGTGCCGTAGTGGAGGGCTCAGGATTAATCCGGATTAAGATTAAGATCATGAGAAACAGGCGTTTTCGCTTTTCGCCTCCACCAGAGAAAGTCAGTACTGTTGCAGAACACAAAGGCAGTACAAGGAATTGAAGCACTGCGCTGGACATTTCGCATACTTCACCCGTCTACAAGCCCACTGCCCTATGAAAAACAGTTCCAACAGCTAGCCCTATGAGCTAGCCATAACTACTGATGTGACCTACTTTACCTAGAACACGCATCGGCAAACAATGAGGCATTCGAGACGCGCACACCACTTCGACAACTTCGACCATTTCACCTCGTATCGCTGACTTTACCGCCACATTCAGCCACAATTCAGCCAAAACAAAAAAAAAAAAAAAGAACTGGGCGCATCCAAGCAGGCGCTGCAATCGGGCTCGAGAAGTGCGGACAATTTGAAAAGAAATCCGCGCCAGGCATCCGGACTATTTCAAAAGTTATCCGCGCGAGGCATGCCAACTATTTCAAAAGTTATCCGCGCGAGGCGTTTTTTTTTTAGTTATCCGCGCGAGGCGTGCGGATAGGGACAGCCGTCGCCTTCGACTCGCGCTCCCGAGCGTCTGCTACTGGCAGCGCTGGCCCGGTGCTTTCCTCGAAAACGAGGTCTTTTTCGAGCAACAATTCTAACTCTGGCTTTCTGAGCTTCGCTTTTTCGCGCAAGAGTTGAATCTCGTGCTCTAGTGCCTTACCCTCCCGGTGGAGTCTCTCTAGCTCAAGCCTCCTTCTTTAGCGTCGGATTTGCCTGAGCTCGAGGTCGTACCCTCGCATCTTTTCGTCGTGTTTGAGTTCAGATCGCGCATTCTTTCCTTGCGTTCCTGTTCTTGTTTCTGCCACTCGAGCTCCTGTACTCGCCTTCTTTCCTCGCGTTCCCCACGCTGGCGCTCAGCCTCTGCCTCTGCAGCCTGACGTTTCGCGGTGTCCCTGCCATTGATCCGCTCAATGCATTCCGACAGGTCCTCATCCTCAGCCCCAACATCGAGCATAGCCTGTATCAGCTCTGGCTTTCTCAGCGCGTCCGTAACCTAAGCCAAGCGCAACTCTTTTGCAAGCTCCAACAACTGCGATTTTTTCAACGCCTTCAAATTCATGGTCGGTCTAGAGTACTGCTTTCCCACTGCTCCAAAAATGTTTTGCGCGAATAACCCACGCGACAAAAACACACGCCCTATTACCTATCCTCAAAAGCCTGGTAAAAGTCAGTGAAGAAAAGTTCCACACTCACCCTTGACCACCGTGAATTCTGCGAAGTCCGAAGCCGCCTTTACGTCCGTGGTGTTGGATCTCGCACCGCTGGCTCCAGGTGTTACGAAGTTGCCATCCGACCGCTGCCAACCAGTTGTTACGATGGTGTCATCCCAGCGCTGACACCAGTTGTTGCGACCGGGTGGGCCGACCCGAGCCGAGCTCTGTCGCCTCCGGCATACGTGTGGTAGCGTGGTGTAAAGCGAGCGGCCGGCCGCTGTTGCAACCGTGAAGAACTCCAGAAGCCGAACACTAACGTAACTATTTACTTCATATCGAAAGGTGAGCCGAAGCCAAAAAACAATGCCCCGACGGGCGAGGTAACAGTACGGGACTCGAGCAGAGTGACAGCAATGATTCACTGCTCAAACAGGAATGGGTTATAGCGCTTGCGGGGCCTCTATTTATACCCAAAAGCGCAACGGTCAAAACGCCAACAAGCGGCAACACGCCACGAACGTCACAGACACACAGAACACTCTTTCCAGAGTTCGTAAGCAGTCAGTAGCAGCGGCGCACGCTGATTCCGAGAGAGGGGAGAGAGGAGGACTCCGCTGCGATCGCGGGGCCTCTGTGTCCTTGAAGAGCGTTGAGACGAGCCTCGCCGGCAGCCGCCGAAGTTTTGAAACGGAGACCCAGGCTTGTCCCGGCATGAAAACATGAGTCACCGACAAGGTGGGACTTGTTTTCAAAGGCGCACGCAGTGGCTTCGCCGCACAGCCGAGGAGTGATGCGGGAAAGTACGGCGGCTGGCCGATTCGTAACACTATTTTTCATTTCGTGTCACAGAATTCACAATTTTAAAATGAGACCAATGTCCTCCAAATAAGAAAACAAACTTTTTAGAGCCTGACGCTGCTTCGAGGGCAACTCCATGGTCATAGGATAGTCTTCAGAGTTGCCGGCCCTTGATCTAGGCGTTCAGTATCTTTAAAAAAATGGATCTTGGTGCCGAGTAGGCAACACATTCTAGTAAAATCTGTTCAACTGTTTCTACAGAAGAACAGTTGTCGCAGTACGGGTTGGTCGGCAGTCGGAGGCGAAAAAGGTAACATGGTGTAAGCCCAGTTATAGGCCATGAGGGAAGTCTTGATTTCAACTCCTGGATGTCTTGGAAGTCTTGATTTCAACTCTGGGTCAATCGCGTGCAAAAAGGCTTCGCTTTTCGATTGATTACCATAGTGTCCTTTTTTTATTTCTGCCCACCTCTTTCTGGGGCCTGTGTTCCCTACATTCCCGACCCCTAGCAGAGAAGCATGTAGGCAATCGCAAACGCCGGCAGAACTCTCTGCAGTTTCACTAAAGTGCCTTCTCTATCTCTCCAGAAGGTGGACTCTATCTTGGAAATTTAAGACTATCCAGCTTTATTATTCAAACATAATAGAATGTCCTTTGTGTACACCTTTCGGATACAAAATATTAAGTAATCCATCTAGCAAAAGACTCCTGGCTTTAGTAAAGCTTGGCGAAAACAACATCGGATGGATGTGAATTCACTGAATGCGCGGGGAAAGATCGAAGATGCCTCAATAGCGTCGCCCGTTGCGGGTAAGGGGGGCGGGGGCGAAAATGTGCACTTGCATATATTTCTCGCGCTCGGCTACCGCACCTGTGTGCACAGATCTACGTGGAGAAGCACGACAAATTCCACGCTCGGGCACTTCTTCCAGACAAACCAAAGTTGTTTGTGTTATTTTTAGAGACGACAGTCTTTCCTGGGATACTTAAATTCAGAAATTTTGGTCTGTCTGTATGTCTGTCTGTGACTCGATTCAGCCACCCGGCCAAAGTGAAACGGGAACTGCGCAATAGTATTACATACTCACAGCGAAATCTAAACGTATAAGTCCGGTTTTTAAGTTCATACTTGTCAACATTATTGGACACGACCAAGACAATGCGCAAATATAAGATAGAAAATTAACACACAAGGGATATTTTTAGTGTTGCTTTATAAAAAATTCATAGATGCTTCATTTTCGCGAAACGAAATACTAAATCTACCGCAAAAAAAAAATTTACACTGCCACCCGCGCCACTATAGCTTCTGGCGGCATTTTAATAATTCAAGCGGCAGCAGTTACGAAAGGTTCCACTAGATAGGTTCCACGTTCTGCTTGGAACGCACTTGGACTAGGGCAACGCGTTTCTTTAAACGTTGAAGTAGGGCGCCTCGATTCAGGCGCGTCTCCGCCGTACGCGCAGCGCTGGCATCGAGGCCTGGAGCAGTGAAATGCGGTAAATATAAATTGACTTGAGCAAACCTTTAACGTGTTTACCTTGGGAGGAGTGCGACACAAGAGGGACAACATGAGAGGTGAGCGGGAAAGCGAAGCGAGGTATTTACTTGGCAAATGTCGACAAATACTATCGTCTTTTGTCGACATTTGCGACGAAAGGAGCAGAGACGCGGCCACTTTTTTCTCGCCTTAAGTCGATCTGCCTAAAAATTTGGCGTACCAGTCTGACTCGTCCCCGGAGCTTCCGCCACCCCGCTTGACTTAACTAAATTGCTTTCTGTAGATACAAAGGCATAGACGCCGAAACAGCTCAGTTCAAAGCACAATAAATAAATTTCTCCAAACTCTACGCAGCTATTCTTTACCAGCGTCGTTGTCATTGGCGCAAATTTTCTGAAGGCAGCCTTCGTCATTGAAGAGAATATTGTGGCCCAGTAGCCGCCTATGGCAGTTATTCACAAAGTGCGCCAAGCCGAGACGCTACACTGGTTGGCTTTCAATGCGAAAGTGGTTTGCCATTCAGCCATTGCGTCCGTTATATTCGCACTGACGTTCTCGAGGGATACAAAGACCCCACGCGTAAACGGAAGGGAACAATCGGGTCGCCTGCCGTTCCTTTCGTTGCAAGTAGAATATTTTGGATTTTTTTTGGTGATTCGGCATTCGGGGCAAGATATGAATCATAGGCAATTGAAATATTAAAAGAACAGCACCATGGCCGCCACAATATCACTGCTACGCATTAGATTGACGTTCCCTTTGTCTTCTGAAATTCTTCGTGTACAGCTCTACTGTGTAGACAACCAAGCTGTACGAATATATTCCTGAAAGAAAAGCAGAGATCTTCGCATGGATCATCTTTATCTCACTCGCAGGGCCACTGTCGCCTATTTGAGTGCTTTGGTCGTTTCGGTGTTGCAATCAGTATACCGCGCAAAAGTTTGCAAATGACGAAAAAAACTCAACCCGGGTCATATTTAACATGAAGAGATGGCGTTCTTTGTGGAAAAGGGCCTTCGTAGGGTAGCTGGATTCGGTTCTGACACTCCTGTGTTGCCAAAAAAAGAAATGCTGCTCTAGTCTGTGCAGTGTTCCACGTCGACACAGCATACTCATTCGTGCTTGCCTTTATGTACGTACTTTACACATACCGCAAATACGGGTCGGTTCTTTTGTACAGAAAACACCCGCAGCTAAGAACAGCGCGTGTTGCGCGTCGTGTTTGTGCGAAAATTCTGGTTTAGCGCCTGCTGCATAAGGCCAAGCGCTGGCGCTTTTGTTTGATTACCACACACAAGGAGCGTGCTGTGTCTCCTTTATATGCGGGCTTGACGGCCGTCCCCTGGTTATAGAATGTACCAAGGGTGTTTGGATGAACGCTGTGAAGTGGAAGGAAACCTAAGCTGCCAAGAATACAGAAACAGAAGCGTGGTTTGTGTTGAAGCGATGAATTTGCATGCGAAATGCGGCCCCCACAAAGGAGCTTGTTTCAATGCGGAAAACCGGTTTACGTTGTAAAACTTGACAGAAACGCGGAAACTTTGGGAGGCGGCTTTATTGCTTGCTCGATTCTCTCTTGCTTCTCTCATTGTCCTTTTACTGGTAAGCAACATTTTTTTCCCGTGAGCGTTACTGAGGTGGTGAGTATTGTTCAAGGTAGTGATAGTTAGTGCTTTAGGAAAAAGGTGAGGAGAATACTCCTCGTTACTTTATATTGATAATAGATGTGTACTACTGAGTGCATGAAATATTGGCTGTGTTGCTAAGTCGCAGTCACAGCTATAGAAGTGTTTCCACGCAAAATGGATTCATGTGAAGCGCTTATTGGCATCGCCGCAGGTTTTATTTTTTCTCTGTCCTTTTCTCGATGGTATCGAACATTGGAAGAAGACTAACACGTATTGCGGTTAAGTGCTGTAACGCCGAGTCGCTAACACCTCAGGCCAAGTTCAGGCTGTTGCCGCAACTATCGTAATAACTTTAAAGAATGACGCCATTTCACGTTTCGTTCAACCGAACTGAGTGACACGCCGTTTTTTTTACGTCCATAGATCATGATGTGGCTATTACGTGGGTTGTCTGAACATAGTCTAATGTGCTTCGTCGCCTCATTACGTGGAGATTCGGAAAGGGGGTTTCCAGCCCAATTAGTAATTTATAGCAGAATGGAAAGTTGGGCGAGTTGGTAGGTCGACATGATGTAAAAACAGCGTGGTAGGACGAACTACACGAGGAAAGGAACCAGACAGGACGAGCGCTGCCTTTTTTTTACTATCAACTGAAAATTTTCTTTGACCGGAAAGACATATATACATAAAAAAACATTGAAACGATGAATGCACTAACATCTGTGCCATACCAACACTGATAGCGAAAATGAAGGGGAGAAACTAGTTTGCTCCTTCATATAGTCTACCACAAGCAGGATAAGCCACTTCTTTATAATGTAAAGTAACGGATGCCTGACTAATGCGCTCGTCACCAAGCCTGTTTATATAGAACTCCACTATTATTTCGCGCTTTAGCTGATTAGAATGACGGAACAGTAAAACCGTTTTTTTTTTTTTTAAAATTTGGGGGTGACATGAGCGCGTAGAACACGAACGACACTGATCAGACAAATGAGATGTAGGTGTGCCTTTCAAAGAATTGAAGTGCTCTCTCAAACGCACATTTACACAACGGCCCGTTTGGCCAACGTAAACATGACCACAAGACAAAGGTATTTTATAAACAACGCCAACACTACACGGGATGTACTTCTTCTTGTGGTTGACAGTGCAAATCTATGGACTATCTGAATTTGTGTCTCGTTCCTTGCTTGATAGTAATCGATAGTAACGCATAACTTGTCAGACATACGCTAGCATGCGTGCATTAGGAATTATATTCAAAGAACGCACTCCCACGGGCTCACGATCAGACAAGATCAGCTCGAGAGGAGACATGCGGCCGACTTTTAGAAAAAAAAAATGTCACCCAATGCGTCCGCGTGTTAGCGCTTGTGCGTTTTCCACACATGCGCGCAATATTACAGTCCGATTGCACAGAACTATTATGTGGGGCTCTTTGTGAGAAGAAACCATAGGCGGTGTGCGTGGCGGAGGGGGTGGGGGTGGAGTAAACAGCCAGAAGACATTGGGTTCTGCAGAACGTGTCAGCTCAGTGCTTTCAACACGCGTATATTTTCTGCTCGACCGCAATAGCGACATCAACGAACCTTAACCGAGTAAGCACTGCGGAGAATATCTTTACGCGTCGGCGCCACAAAAAGCACTTCCCGCCAGAAGAAGAATTCGGCTTACTACGACCGCGAAGGCCGCTGTGTAGCCACGAGCAGCGTCGTGGTACGTAGTGAAAGAAACAGCTTGGACGGCTTGTGGGAGGAAACGTTACGAGCGTTCTTCACATGCGTGTGGACGTGACACCACACTCAGCCTTCAGCAACAACGTCGCCGAGCATGCATTAGAGGAAAAAGCGTGCATGAGCCGTGGTAGTGTTTGCGCTCCCCCTCCTCCCCCCTGGTTTAGAGCTTCGTGAGGAAGCTGAAGGGAAGAGAACGCAACTGGCTTGAAGGAAAATGCATTCGTGTTGCGCCTGCTGCATTAAAGTGCGGTGATGTGGTTGCGCCGTTTTTCAACACTTGCAGCGTCGGCGCAGCGCTGCGCAGGAATTTTTCTCGTGTGTCTTTGTCTCTACTTACCTTATATGTATATATATATATATATATATATTATAATATATATATATATATATATATACACACACACAGTGATAGAACTTGCTGTCCTCAGGGCAAGTTCTCTTTGCTGAAACGTAGGCCACAATCGTGCTTTTACGTTGTTCGAAGTTTTTCTTCTCTTGTGTTCTCTACCATCTTCAAAGTTCTACTACACAGTAATACCTCGTTAACTCGAAGTAGTAAAAACCGGGAAATATTTAGAGATAAGCAAAGTTGCGCGAATTGCCATGAAATACTGAATTTTTTTTGCAGAAAAGGCGCTGCTACTTACCAGCTCTTCAACAGCAGCTTCCAATCTTGCTTTTTATAAAGGTTTGATAGAGAAAAAAACATACAAGAGACGTTCACCGGCTGGGTTTTGTGGCACTGCAATTTTACTTGGAAGAAAACTGTTGAGTTTGATTTAAATACTTATAGATGGTGCTGGATGCAACAGGAGTTCAACGGTGTACGCCTACGTTCCATACACTTTTTTTCATCGCAAAAGGGACCCGCGGTCTCCATTGGGTTTTTCCCCGCACACCTCCATCTTCTACTACATTGTACCTCTGAGCATGTCTACACCGTCCCATGACGTGCTGCAGGGTTGGTTGACGAACTTGATATTCCTCTGTGCTCAGATTTCACATTCGAGGAAAAGTTCTGATTTGTGGTAGGCGCGTCTAAACGAGAAAAAAACATCGCGCGAATCTTGTGAAATGGTCCCCGGAGGCGAAATTTTCGTTCCACTCTTAGTCAAAATTTCGAGATATCTGCAGTTTGGTCCAAAAATACTTCGAAATAAAAGGCTACAAATAGCTGGGGCGTATAGGAAATGGTTCGGTGCCGCGGGAAATTTCGACATAGCCAATTTGTCGAGATATGCGTGTTCGAGTTAACGAGATATTACTATATATATATATATATACCTTGAACTGCGATCGCACCAGACCGGTATTCTGGAGGTCGTGGGTTCGGCATTTTTTCACCACTTTCTTTCTGACTAAAAAAAATTCTAAAAAAAATGATCCACTACAACCTCGCCTGTGCTTTCCGAGGTTTTCTTGACTGCCAACTCTTATTTTGTGCCCTATTTCACGGAGCTACTCATTTACCATTTTCTGATTCGCCTTATATATATATATATTATATATATATATATATTGCCGCGAACCATATACGGATTTGTTTATTGTTTGTTTTTAATGCCCGGCCGCGCCGGATCTGTTATCTATGTCCCATGCGAAGCGCGTGTTCCATTCTTTATTTTTATGCAGCATGGGCTATCTCATTCAGATAAGCAGAGTGTTTCGCCCTAACGCCGCTAGCCCAGAATAATCTCCTGTGATCTCCAATGTTCTGGATGTGAATCGACGGTTCCATAAACTCTCGCGCCGAAAGATAAAAGCCTGCACAGCAGACGTCGCGGCATTCGATTCTGCGACGCTCGCCGACGCAAGTCACTTTGTTGACCGCTGCTTCACCGCCTCTGTATTCTTTTGAGTTGTTTTGAGTATATATATATATATATATATATATATATATATATATATATATATATATATCAAGGTTGCAGTCGTCCTTGCCAGTGCTATTCTGCTGTTAACGTAATAATTTATAGTCCCGAATGCCGTGTGTTTGTCATGTTTCTTTGATACAGTGATAAATAAGCGAAAATACAAGTCGAGAAAAAATCCGCCGTTTTTTCTGGGAGCGGCGGATTTTTCCCGACCTATATTTTCGCTTATTTATCACTGTATCAATGAACATGACAAACACACGTCATTCGGCACTATTAATTATTTCGGAAACAGCCGAATAGCACTTGCAATGACGACTGCAGCCTTGATATGTGTCCTTAGCGAGTTCCTCGTCCCGGATTCTTTCTGCTATTCATATATTATATTATATATATATATGCTATATATATTATAATATATATATTATATATATATCATATATTATATATATATATATATATTGAAGGGTACGGGTGTTATACGTCGCCAGCAAAAAAAAATATACAACTTAAAGGAAAAGCTATCCTGCAAGCAAATACCATTCAATTTCGGATGTCTTATCTCATTTTTCTATTTTTTAGACACTAATACACCGGTGGGGAGTGTGCACAGCGTGTGCGATAAAAGGCCGAAATTAGGTTGTGACAGAGGGAGAATGCACCCCTACGGAAATTTCGGGGGCTGTTACGCGTGTATTACGCACCCAATAAAACCATGCACACTAGCGCGCCAAGCCCAGTTTTCTACGGCTCCCGATGATATGGAAATCTTCAAAAGTGGGGCGGCGTTGCCCTTCCTAAAGAGGAGAGAGAGAGAGAGAGAGAGAGAGAGAGAGAGAGAGAGAGAGAGAGAAAAACATTTATTGCCCAGTCACCGACCTAAGTCCAGGTCAGCTAAACGATGGATCCTGAGGCGTCACTGTCTTCATAGTAATCCAGAACGCCCTTGGAGACCTTCTGGATATGAAGGCAGAGAGCCTCCTGGGCGGCCCGAACGTCTGTTCCGGGCGTCGGAGCCAGCCAAGTGTCCCACGAGGTGATGCGGGAGAGGGAGGGTGGAAGCTTCGGGGGGTGGCAGTCCCAGTAGGAATGGGGAATAGAGGGGTATGCGCCGCAAGAAGGGCAGGCTAGGGGACCGGAGCACTTGCGAATGCGATGTAGAATGTGGTGAGATGGGAGGAAGCGGGTATGAGCCTGGCGGAGAAGAACGGTTTGGGCGCGAGTGAGGCGCGGGTCTGGAGAAGGGTAGACTTGGCGGGCGAGGCGATAGGAAAAAAGAGATTTTACGGGTCTCACGATCATGAAGACGAGTGGAAGGGGGATGGTATGAGGTTGGCCAGAGCACAGACGTGACCCGGGGATAGATCTCGGGAAAGCGCGTTTACTCTTGCGTTGCCGTCCATGTTAGCGTGGCCAGGTACCCATACCAGGACAAAGAGGTGAGAAGGATGTCTGTTGAGAGTGTCAGTCACGAGGTTAGAAGAAACGGGGTTGACGGTATAGCGTAAATAATTTCGGATGGCGGATTGCGAATCTGTGAAGATATAAATGAAGTGTTCGGTGGAGGTTGTCAGAGCAGCGTGCTCTATGGCAAGAGCGATGGAGTGCTCTTCTAGGGAGGTGGAATCTGGCGGGCAGAAAAAAAGGCGTTTGTGCGGAAACCAGCGACGAGTGGCGTAAAAAGGCTGCGGTTCCTATTTGCGTAGAGAAAAAATGACTGGCGTCTGTAAAAAAAATGGCCGCGTATCTGCTCCTTTCGTTGCAAATGCCGTCAAAAGACGATAGTCTTTATCGGCTTTTGCGAAGTAAATGCCTCCCTTCGCTTTCCCGCTCACCTCTCATGTTGTTCCTCTTGCGTCGCGCTCCTCCCAAGGTAAATACGCCAAACGTTTGCTTAAATCATTTTAAATTTCCCGCGTTCCACTGCTCAAACCGGGTGTCTCGATGCTAACGCTGCCGTACGGCGAAGACGCGCGTTAATCGAGGCGCCCTACTTCAACGTTTATAGAACCGCGTTTCCCTACGCCACGTTAGTTGCAAGCAGAACGTGGAACCTATCTAGTGGAACCTCGCGTAATTGTTGCCGGTTGATTTCTTAAAATGGCGCCAGAAGCTATAGTGGCCCGGCGACAGCAGCCGACGGCGGAGTGAATTCTTTTTCTGCAGTTGATGAAGTATTTAATTTCGCAAAATTCAAGCATGTTTGATTTTTTTATAAAGGAACACTGCAAATATCACTTCTGTATTGATTTGTTGTCTCATATTTGCGTAATGTCTTGTTCTTCTTCAACAATGTTGACAAAAATGAACATTACACCGGACATAGACGGGCAGATTTAGCTGTGACTATATAACACTATCGCGCAGGCATTGTTTTGCTTTGGCCGGGTGGCTGAATCGAGTCACAGACAGACATACGGACAGACATACAGACAGACCAAAATTTCTGGGTTTAAGTAGCCCAAGAAAGACTATCGTCTTTAATATACCGCTGATCCTTGCTTTTCTAGAAAAGAAGCACGTTTGTTGAGGGCTTTACTGCGTAGAAAGCGGCGGGTGGCATGCTTGAAGGGGTTCATATTCTTAGGCAGGGGTTCTATGCGGATCGGATGAACGTGGCCCAAGGAGGGGAAGTTGTGGGGATTGGAGGAAGCGAAGAAGTAGGGTAGACCATCGTCCTGAGGAGTAAATGCTGCGGGAAAACCCCGTTGATGCCCGTTCCAAACGGCCGAAGCTCGTTCAATAGAGGTCATATCTCTGGCGGAGGAAGTTGCGAGAACAGCCGTATGAATATTCGAACGACTCAGTCCGCCGGTGCATCATGTAGACCAGAAGTCAAAGGTGGGTTTTGCTTCTCGACAAACGCCGTTGCCCTCTTGCGCTCGCGTCTCTTTTTTTCTTCCTCACGGTGGGGGAAGGATTCCTCGGCCAACACTAGCTGCAGGAAGTACGGCGCTCCTATGTTGTTTCCGTAGGAATCTAGAGCTGCGCGACTTCTTTCCGCGTGACGCTCTGATGACGTCACAAGGGTAATCCAATGCCATCCAGAAAGCCACCTCTTCCGTCGCCGAGGCTTGCGTGGCTGGGCCGCGATCGAGCGGCTGCTCGGCACATTTGGCCATCCATCGCCTGCATGACCAAGGGCCGCAGCTCATCGCGCCCCGTGTTTAAGGTAATGGTCCTGCTTTTTGTGTTGTACTGCTTTTGTGCAACGGAATGACAGCTAGACATTTTTGTGCTTCACTGCTACCACCGTACAGAGCTAAGGAGGGGGGTGTTTTTTCCGCAATACTTATCATCATAAGGAAGGAAGACGTCGTGCATCAGTCTCAATGGCTTCCGCACATCGGAAGCGACAGGCCGTATGGCTTCCTAATTCCTTTCCTTCCGGCAGCCCTTTCCTCGTAGCTTTTCTTCTGTCGACCTTACACATACCGTGTTTATTAAGTGCCAAAAAGCCATGTCTTGTACTCGAATACGTATTGGCGTAGCCTGATTTGCAGGTTTGTTTCCGATAGCAAGCCTGAAAGACTTCACCTGGGCAGGCTTAGGTTTAGCCACCCCCACTTTACACAGTATTGCCCAATTTCGCAACTACTTGTGACAGTAGTTGTGTTCTGCTGGCCATGCACCGTTCTTTTACGAACATACCGGCAGTGTATTCACAATGCCATAACGTGTTAGCTAGGAGCCGAAATAACCGTATACGGGTGTATGTGCTCCCGGGAACGCGATACATGCTTTAGCGTTCTGCTTATTCGGAAGAGCAGTTGGACCAACCGACGCTATGGTGCCCATACCAAAGCAAATAAAAATATTTCTGCCAGGACGTTATGATACTTCATTCGTTCTAAAACTGGGTGGTCTGCTGCCATTTTACGGCTCACGTATTTTTAGTAAAATAACAGCAGTACACTTGCTTGTCCTTCGGAATGAAATTAATACGCCACATCCTCCCCCTTGCCCCCAAGGCCTTAACAGTGCCAATGACGCTCAAGTCGTGAGGAGTATTTTCACACAACCAAGTGCTGTGTCCTGAAGGAAACAAATGCTCTCGCTCGTCTTCAATGTAAAAAACGGCTATCGAAATAACAGCGCAGCTGCTTACTTCGGTGCAAATGACTCTGAAACATAATAGTTTTATACCCCGCATACACTAGGGTCCAAATGTAATTTGAACCAAATGTCATTTGACTCAAATGCCAAGTTGTGCTTCTACACTAGGTTTTCAAATGCCATTTGGCTCAATGACATTCGAGCCAAATGAGCACCGAGAGAGACATTAAGATTTCAAATGCCATTTCCAGCACTCTCGGACGCAGGGTGTTCGATCGGCAATAAAAAATATAATACTTCCGTACGTAAAACAAACAAAATATTGCTGTTTGTGGAACTTTGTTCACTGTTTATTTACTTAAAATACGAAATCAACATATTTAATTTTCATACTCTCAAAACCAGTGGGTCAGTTGCAAAAAAAAAACGCTGACAGCCATATTTAGAGTCAAAACTGGTGTCTCTTCTAATTTGATATCATTTTACTGCCTCGGACTGCTCCTAAGTTTGATTGTGTACGAAAACGGAACGGGGCAACAACAGCGCCACTACAGCACAGCGAACAGTTGTGAAAGCTTTCAAATGCCATCGAAATTGTAGTGTAGCACGGCTGATTCTGAATGGCATTCGAAGCAACCCATTTGAATCAAATGACATTTGGTTCAAATGACATTTGGACCCTAGTGTAGCAGGGGTATTAATTACGTCATTGCCACGTAACGGCCACACTGTATTCTTTACGGGCGCTCACGCTCATTTCCTCCCCGCTCCGCGGTCCCATTCCCTCCTATCTCTCCGCCTCGTTCTCCTACCTCCCCAATGAAGATTCGGAAGTGAATCCTGTAACAAAATTCCTCTCTCCTTATCCTGGCCATTTCCCTTCCAAGTTGTCTTCACCTCAATCCACGCGTCCTACACATACCCTGCTCATCCCCACCTTTTTTTCTCTTCTGCTCTATCCCCCCCTTCCTTACTGTTCCTTAACCCTATCAATGTTACCTTCCTTTACCTCATAACTTCTTTAGCGGATCCCCTCCACTTTCCTTTCCGTATACTTCCCTCTCTGTCCAAACCATTCCGCTCACCCTGTGCTCTTCTGATTTCCCCATTTGTAATCCACTTGCTGTGATCTAATCTGCCTCCGCTTCCCCTAGCTTCTCATCTGCATCTCTCCTTAGTCCTGTTTTCTCCTGAATATCCTCTTCCTCTCACTTCCCCAACTTATGTCACCACCGTACATATTTCTTACCTTGGCTTCTATCATTCACTCTATCACTCACACCATTCTCCTTCCACCTCTTCATTCCATTCACTCTCCCGCCGTCTCCCGAAAACGTTTGTTCTACTTGTCTCCGTCATTTATTTACCCCTTCCTCTACAACCTTCTTCTCTTCTGTTTCTCTTCTTCACGATACTGTCTTTCCCCGTTGACCTCCCTCTTTTTCAATCGCCCCTCTAGCCCTCTCGCTTCTACCTTTCTTCTTCGCTTCTCTATCTCTAAAGCTTCTTCGCCTTATCCCAGTTACGCGATTTACAGCGTATCACGTGATATACCGGTGACGCACCCACCGGTATACAACACAGTTAGCTACAACACAGTTAGCCGAAGACGGACTACCGCCCTTAATGTACAGACTACGTCGTACGCGTTGTAAGCGTGAAAGAGCGTACACTTCAGGCATCTATTCTCGTCTTTGCGGAGAAAGAAGAAGAAGCCGGAAACGCAATCAGGCCATCCCCATTCGCCGAAGCGCGGAGGGGTGGCTCCTGCCTGCCTGTGTAATCAACTGGAACTGCAAGATAGCGGACGGTCGCGCAACTCTCGCTCCCCAGAGGAGCTGCGCAAAGGGGCTCTAGCGAAATGCTGTTTTTCGCGTCATCTATCGCACGAAAGTGCGATTCCCCAGTCGGAGTGGAAATAGACAGCAGCGGATCGTGGTGTCGAAAAGCGAACGAGTGCGTCTTCCTACGACGGCGGCAGATTCAGGTTAGGTTAGAAAGCAAATCCCGATACGTAATTGACGCGCCCTACTGATTTTTTTTTTTGTTCAGCCATGAGATTTGCGCAACAGGACGGAATCCATATATGCATGCGGGAATACGGGAGCATGGACACATTTAGTGCTAATATGAAAATATAAAACGCAACCCTGAGTCCTGGAAATGCAACCACGGCTGCATTTATTTCGAAAGTGGGTGTCAAAACTCGTTGTCTACGAACTACTCATTCAATCTTGCGCAAGTACAATCATGACGTTTTATTCTAGGCCTTATTGAGTCGCTATATAATTTCATCTTGGTTTCTAAATTTTGCCTCAACATGAGCTGACAAAGCGAAAAGCAAGGCAACATCGTTTCACCAGACACAAAATAAGCAGTTGATGGGATTGTGTGCCTGGCCTCAGTGCAGAACAGTTTAATGGCTATGACGTCGCAGCAGATTTATATATGACCTTACGAACGGGACACAACAACGCACAAAACCTTGTCTTTACTTGGTTGTGTCCCGTTAATCACGGTGTTTTCCTCTTTTCGACCTGGTCGGCGTTTCTACAATTCTTGCCACAAACGCTGAATAGCTCCGCTTTAATTACTGATATTCGTAATCAGAACTGAGAAAGGAGCGTTCAAGGCTGAATATGGCGTCCGGAAGTTGTGTTTGCATGAAACATGGGTGTTTCGCAATGAATCCATGAATCGACTAAAATCATGAAAGGAACTCTGCCTCAGCCGGATATCAGCTTGACGAATAGAACTAGAAAATACTGGCGAATCAACTGCAAAAAATTTAGGTGATCAAGTTCATTCTGGCTGCTTGCTTATCGGTAGCCCTTGCTCAGTTTTGCAGAGGTGGCTCGAACTCTTGTATCTTTAAAAACTCCCTCTATCCCACAAGACTGGCTCTGCGCAATAGTCATACCTTTGTTTAAAGCCGGCAACCGATTTTAAAGCCGGCAACCGGCCAACTGTTGTGAAGAAAAGGAATCCCCTAGGCCACTGCCCGGACACTAAAACAAAGCACATACGTGCGTATGGGATTGGGGAAGAACCGACACAAGCGCTTCGCGACAGGCCGATGATGCAGGCTTCATTGGTGGCTCGCTCGCGTACTTGCGCATCGTCCCTCAGTCAGATTGTTTTCGCAATTCATGCACTGTAATTGCGCACGTATCGAGGGTCATTGCGTAAAACCTCTCATACTAGCCTTATGTTTCTCGTTTACCTGGAGTGAAATTGTGGCAAAACGCCATCTAAATTTCATCCTGGCCCCAGGATCTGCCAATGCAGATCAATTTTTTCAGCTTCTCAGGTCACCGTAATGTATAAATTCTGAGAGCAGCCCCCAGAGAAGATTGGAGCAGAAGCGGCAGTTAGGCTCAGAAAGGGCGGCGCTCGGAAGGAAGCACCGAGTGAAACGCGCACTTCTGGCATTTTGCGCACGTTTGCGTGACTTATGCACCCAACGAAAACTTAACTACCCTGCCCAGCATTGCCATCGGTGCGAAGGCATTCCCTTTCGACAAAACACGCGGAATCGGCTTTTTCCCGTAAACAGGTATCGATAACGTTGAGCCGTTCTGAATGTTCAGTGAGAGAAACAAAGAAGTCGTCTTCGCTTGTTGTTTTACGTGGAAAAGAAATAGATTATCTTAGGTCAATTTCTATGAGCGTGTTCGACGGCATAAGGGAATGGATAAAGAAAGGGAATAGAGGCAGAGTTTCACAACCTAGCCTTGTAGGCTCTGTGTTCTTTTATTGTTACTTCGTCAGAGGTTCCCCCCAGCGGCAATTTAGCAAGAACGCGTCTCAACAAACACGTCTCTTTGTGCTTTTCCGCTGATAACTATGCTGGCTGGTAAAATAGAGAGAGTTTAAGGCGAGATATTTAACAACCCTTGTTTTATACTGTATCCCCAGCAACTTTTAAAGTATTGGCTTACGTTTAAAAAGTACGCGGGGCTTGCTACTGTTGCAATGTCTCTCTTTATTCAGCCAGCTTTTTGACTAACCTGATGCAACTCCACACCTTTTTTCCAAACACTCAGTTTCAATACACGTGACGTATTTCTATGGTATTTCGATGAAGGACAGCGCTGCTAATGCCCCCGCAATGCACGGTTCCTGAGGAACGCTTCTCATATCTTCCCCTTGTCGTGAGTGTCACCTATACCTCCGCTCAAGCAAAATACTATCCTCCAGCCTCCCTCTTTTCCACGAAAACAAATACGCTTACGGAAGAGTTGATCACTTTATGCTGTATATTTGTGTGGGCAAAAGGATATGGCAGACGCAATCGCCTCTAGCATATCTGTTTCTTTCAGAGCGGTCTAGCTCTTCCAAATGGCGGAACGTTAAGTGGGGGCCGGTAGAGCCATTTGTCACCGTCAATGCTCTGATGTGTCTTTTTAAAGTCGTTTATCAGTTAATATAAACAGGCGCTGCAGGAGAAAGATGGACATTACCCGGAGACAAATCTTCCAAGTAGGAAAATTGGTTATTGCGGAACTCCCATCTCCAAAAGTAGCAAGTCGGTTGCCGTGTTGTTTGTATATTTGGCCTTGTCGTCTTAACGATTTACTTAAAAATACGTGCTTGACTAGCTCCTGACTTCGATCATTAAATGTATAAGAAATAAGATAATGTGCTTCCACGGCACATGGGCTCGAGGCCAAGTGCACTTCATGTTTTACAATTTGTGAGTTTCCTTTACGTAAGGGTATCAAGAAAAGTGTACTTTACGTTTTGCAAGGTATGTGATTTGTTAAAGGAGCCATGAAGAGAAAATACAACTTCGTTTAATTTGAAAGAACTAGGATTCAGTATCTCACTCAGCTCCATTACAGCCACAAAAGATGTTTTTTTTAACGAAAAAAAGCAAGAAGTATTTAAAAACTTTCAAATTTTGCCCCACGGGGACGTGTTATGAGCAAGAATGACGTCATACGGGCCAACAATAAAACATAATTTTCAGTACGTTAACTGCACGTTAGCATTCAAGTGATGCGGTAAAACGGAACTAGAGGCCCCATTACAGACGTGCAGTCATGTGTCGTCGCGACAGGTCAGTTAGGCGGCCGCCAATCGCACAAACAAGGTTCCGTGACGTCGTGGAAAAGTTGCGGGAAATTGGCTAGGGGGTCGCGACTGCTTCACACGTTTTCTTTAATATCTCCGTTTTTTGTTCGAAGATTGTGATGATATTGGTATCATTGTTATAGGGACTAAGCAGCCTTTCTAATAAGCCCAACTTGTATTTTGTCTTCATGGCTCCTTTAAGGGTACATGCAAAGTGTACTTTATGTTGCGTCAGGTACGTGTTTTAATTGAATAACAGCTGTCGGGAAACCGTACTTTCTGTTTCAACAATTATTTGTTTTTACTGCATTAGGGCCGTTTAGTTTACTATTTTCACGCAGTACAGCAATATTTGCCTTATATTTTTTTTCCTAACTGCTTAATTAACTTCGCCTTTACTTTTACGTGTTTAACTTGTTTCGTTCTCCATGCGAGATAATTCGCTGAAGGTTCATCGGAATGAAAACCTTCCAGATAAAAGTGTGCGTTGGCTAGATAGGTGATTTTACAAGAGGGGCATCTTCTTACGTCCCTTATTCAATAACCCGTTATGCCCGCGTGCAAGATTTCTAGCCGTATAATTGAGGATTGCGAAGGTGCGAATGCGGACAGCGGTAGTCACTGACTTTTGCATTTTATTGCACCCCGAAAAAAAACAGCCATGATGTTTTTTTTTTTTCAATAAGCAGACTTCGAACGAAAATCTTTAGCCGGTGATAACCTGTTTATAGATTGTCCATTTTCTATTTCCGTCCCGTGAACGTATTTTGCTGGGGAATCTTCCTGCCCTACAATATATGACGTCAGCAATTTCCGGTATTTATTTTAACCACTTTTGAGCATGAATGTGATCAGTAAACAAGCATGTCGACTTCGTCTTACAGAGCGTGGTTTTACCTCTGCCACATACTTGTCCTCTTCTACGCACACCTTAACTAATCCTGGTTTCCTTGTTGGCTGGAAATATTTTAGGTTTTTCAAAAATAAACCTAAGTTTAGAAATTGTTACGGAGGCTTTCCGCTAAATTTCTGGCCAAACGTCTTTCTTGTACTCAAAACTAAAAAGACTTGCATTTAGAGGAGAAATGCAGTAAATGCTAGTCACCCATGCGTCTTGTGGGTTCCTAAAACGCTCAAACTTTCGGACGCCCTGACTAGTCATCAGTGATAAAATATTTGTTCCTATTAGGGAAGCCACGTAACTTAATCAGGACGTCATAATCTGTTCGATCTACGTCTTCATAATTTAGCGATTGGCACTGAAGTGGCTAAACGCTCAATCGTGCTGATCGCAAGCGGCGTATGCACTTTAGGAGTATAAGGTTGGCTACTTTGAGGAAGGGGAAACAAGGGCCCCTTGCTTGCCTTGCTTAATTTATGAATGCACCGGGAACCTGCGCGCTATGTGCTTTCTCCAGCATGATATGACTGTTGAAATGCTTAGCAGTTGAATGTTTGCAGATGCCGGTACTTTTTATGTCCTGTCTTCGTGCATGATAATGTGGCCGACCGCAATGTTCATATCTTACTCGCGTTATTCGTGTGCTTGTGCCTGCGTGCATATATGTGTGTGTGTGTGTGTGCGTGCGTGCGTGCGTGTGTGTGCGTGTGTGCGTGCGTGTGCGTGCGTGCGTGTGTGTGTGCGTGTGTGCGTGCGTGCGTGCGTGCGCGCGCCACTACACTACTTCATGATTCACTGCACCTCGTAACCTTTGTTTCTTCTGTTTGTCACACTTTTTTGTAGTACACCAACCAAGGAAGGCCTCGTGCATCGGTGGGCACTCCCAAATAAACAAATAAAATTAAATAAAATAAAATAAAATAAAATAAATAATTGAAATAACATAAAATAAATAAACAAGCGGGATGTCCTCACCACCTCTTGACGCCTTGTCGAAAGTTGTAATGAACTTGCGGCCACAATTAAATGTTTCAACACTTCGCGCTGGGCCATACGTGGAGATTCTGGAATCTTTAGACGTCAGTTTTTGGAGGCAGGCCTTCATTGTACATAGTTGGACATTGAATAGATGAAGTTACGACTATTTGACTAGTAGTCAAATAGTCGTAACTTCATCGATTAAATGCATCTTAGCGCTAAATCGAACCAACCCCAAAAAGGGAGTGAAAAGACAAGGTACTTGCAACGGCTGTTTTTTTCGTGAGATCTCCAAACACAAAGGTCATCTTGCCTAGATCCAGGTTTAAGGGAAACACTCCTTTCCAAAAACCTACCTAATTTACGTGTGCCTCTTTTGCTTTTACTGTATTCCACGGCTACAGGATAAAACGCGTCCGTGACCATAACGACTGCTTTGGCAGCATAAAAATAACTTGTGGTGTAGTGTACCTACGTTACGTCTTTGATACTTGCGAATAAGATTGCTTCCTGCTTCGTTCGTGATTACAATGCACCCTTTGTTTACTCGCAGCGTCAAGTGTGGAATCTGGAACGACCATCGGTAATGGCTCCACACCCGCTTCTTCACGGCTTCTGGACCAACCACTGAGCCTCCCGGAGGAGCTGGCACACTGTCGATCAGCGTGGGACTCCTTCACTTGCTGGCCCCCGACGGGCGCGGGCACAGCTCTGCGTAAGCCCTGCGCAGACATCATCGCCTCTCTGGACATATCGCTGGCCGACGCTGATGCGTCCATTGCAAATGGTACGGAATGCACGCATCCTGGAGGAAGGCAGGTCTTAACTCTGGTGAAGTGGGTCTGGCATGGGGATCCTTTTCCAAGAGGCTTTTTCCAATGTTACTGGTGCGTCGAACGAAAGCTCTCGTGTTTACAGAAGGTATGTTTTGGCAATAGGAGTAAGCGCCCGCCTTGGGCGATATGCTACACCACGGTCAGAGAAGTTCCTAAACCGAGGTGTTGAAACTCTGCAGTAATGAACAAATTGAATGCGAACACGAAATTATGAATCCGCAAGCAGCGCGAATTCTTTCCCTGCATGACAAGGTGTCGCGAGGTCTTGCTGCAGTGACAGAGTTTGGAAATGTGCCTTTCTAAATGTATCACATATCAGGCTGCTACTTAATCTCCATAATACATATTGTTTGATTTTTAGTGTTCTTGCGCGTATTTTCCTGTTTTCGTTTCATTCTATGTTTAGTTTGTTCTATTGTATATTCTATTCTATCCTATTCTGTTCTGTGTTCGATTCTATTCTACTGTCTGTGCTATGTTGTATTCTAACTTCATTCTATGGTAACTATGTTAACTTCGTATGTTAACTTTACTAAAAGGTGCTTCTATAGGTTTAAGAGTCCTTTTTCTGATTTTTGTTTGTTTTCCTTTTTTCTTGCTTTCTTGTTATTTTTTGCCTTGCACCCGCTTGTATTTATTTGTTTGCCTATTAACGTGCTGGTAGTACTCTCTTTTATTCGTTCTCAATTTATCCCGCCCCCTATGTAATACCCTCCTAGTGAGGGCCTTTAGGGGTATTTTTGAAATAAATTTGAATAAATTTACCCATGTTTGTACGCATTCCTCACATAATCACAGAACTCATAATTTTGTTGGCTTGAAAGTACTTGGAACTGCACCTTCGTGTCCCTGACTCCAGAGCGTAAGAAATAATGAGACCAAACCACTGAACTCCTTTCGGGCCTTTCTCTTGTGTCTTGTTTCATGCTTAGTCCCATTCACCGTGAAAGCTAGGCGGTGCTAACGAAGCTATGCGTTGTAATACGAGCAGAGACAGCTCCCAGCATTGATGCTTCGTCTTGTGCGCTTTCCCGCAGGCCTGTACGCGTATAGAGTGTGTGGCGAGGATGGGAACTGGCTTTGGGGAAACTGGACCAATTACACAGAATGCCTCGGACTCATCAACCAGCAGGTACGTGTTCCGCATAGGGCTTTAAATTAAGTTTGGTGTCACTAACAAAAAATCCTTTTCCGGGTAATGCCGTGGTAGCAGATTTCCGCGGGATTCTAAATTATTTTTTTTCGGAGTGCTTTCACTGTCGACTGCGCTCGGTGAATTCACTTGCTTTAATTATGTTGCAAGAGGACATAAACTATGTCGGAGTGCGAATGCTATAAATAAGTGGTTTTATGAGTGCAAAATTAACACAGAAAATACACATTGACCCTAAGAAACGAAATGCGGAAACTTTCTCTAAAAGTAAAGCACAAAAATGAGTAAGCATAACAGTGAACAGGGACGGGCAGTGGTAGTTGCACGAGATACGTGCACAAGAATTTCGCCTCTGGAAAAAAAAAATTGTGTTTTTACTTTTGCTTTTGTTTTCTTCCTCGCACTTTGCTTGCCTCCAAAAATAAAACAAGCCCACCTACACCCTTTGCAAGCCTCATTAGACGACTGCTAGTTTTTGAGCACATTTTGGTGATTCGTTAGCGAAATATGCGTAAATTCTGCCTTCCGCGTAACGTACAGTTCGCGGCTCGGCAAACGCTGTAGCCTTACTTACTTTGCCAAGGTTTGCCTAACAAAACAGGAAATCTTAAAAACAGCCGCCGACGTAATCGGCGTACGTAGTTCGGTAGGATTCACTCGGAGGCAAGCCCGACGCTCAATTACAGACCTCCATGCTCAAGCCGAATTGCTTTGGGGCTCCTGATCAAAGAAGCAAGCAATACGCCGACGTGACCACCGGCTTTATGGACAATAAAGCCGATAGTTCCAGGCAGCGGCAAGCTTTCTTTTCTACGCGGAGAAACATTAGTAGCTATTAAAGCCGGAAACAGCCGGCCGAAAGGATTTCTCGCGGGACGTGCTGCGGTCATCACAACTCCTCACTAGTATTGATGAGCAGCCATAAATATCCATTGGCCAACTTTCCATCGGACACCAGAGTTGGCAATGTTCCCCGGATTTAGTGTTCGTACTAGGGCTCATAAGCTTAATACGTTTTGAGCTAGTAGAACTTCCACTATATGTATCAGTTATGGCGGCGAAGATGCGGTCACTGACCAAGCCAAGGTGAAAGCACAGAGACGTTTCGGGACCCGTACGGGTTCCTTGATCACTGTGTTTTCACTTTGACACGGTCAGTGACCGCATCTTCGTCCTCATCGTGATACCTTACCAGCCGAACATTCGTCGAACTCTTCGCTATCTAACAGTTATGTCTCATCGGATGTGTGTTTGTTATTTTGAGTAGAGAGTAAACCTCTACAAACTCTACTTGAGAAATCAAAATTCAATTTGCGTTGTTTAGAAGTGCCGTTTTTCATCGATAACCTTCATAACAGTTGTATCGAAAACTTCAAAGACTTTTCTAGATGATAAAAAAGACAGATGAAAGAGTGTCCAACCCCCACAAATCTTCTGACCAGGTCTTTCAAACGTCAAAAAATTTTGTTTGAACGGCTGGAGGCCGCAGACCCCACCCACCGCTCTGAAACGTGATTGGGCGATTGCGTTACCACCTTTAGTTCCATTCGATTGCTGATATGAGTGATAACGTGCTGATACCGCTTACACTGATAAGTCAAAACTGTGTCTTCAAGGCGATAGTCTTTCTTCGGCTACTTAAATGCAGAAATTTCGATCTGCCTGTCCGTCTGTCTGTCTGTCTGTCTGTCTGTCTGTGACTCGATTCAGCCACTCGGCCAAGGTGAAACATGAACTGCGCAATAGTCTTATCTACCCACCGCCAAATATAAACCTCTAAGTACGGCGTTAATGTTCATACTTGTCAACATTGTTGAACAAGAACACTACATCACGCAAATATAAGGCAGAAAATTAATTCATCAGTGATATTTGCAGTGTTCTTTTATTAAACAATTCACGGATGCTTGGTTTTCGCGATAGCAAATAAAATACTATATAAACTGCAGTTAACCATCGCCTGCTGTTGCTCGCGCTACCTGGCGGCATTTAAAAAATCACACGGAACAGCAACGAAAGGTTCCACTAGATAGGTTCCACGTTCCGCTTGGAACGCTCGTGGAATAGGGCAACATGGTTCTATAAACGTTGTATTGGGTGCCTCGATTTACGCGTGTCTCTGCTGTACGGCAGAGCTGGCATCGGGGCACCCGGCTTAGAGCAGTGGAAAACGGTAAATTTAAATTGACTTCTGCAAACCTCTAGCGTGCTTTCTTGGGAGGAACGAGACGGGCCAGGAACAGCATGAGAGGGGAGCGGGAAAGAGATTGGAGGCATCTACTTGCCAGAGGCGCCAGTCGACTATTGTCTTCCATCGACATTTGCAACGAAAGGAGCAGATACGCGGTCAATTTGTTACTGTTTTTTATTACGTCACTGCTGCGGCTAATACGCCATCGTCAACGTCGTCTAGCGCAAAATTTGAAGAATATTCCGTTTTGCCTCTCATTCCCATAAAAACATATTCCGCGACCTCGACAGCGCTGAGTGAGTTACCCGAAGCTCGTTCTTTCAAATTTAACCAGGTTGTAATTTGTTTTGATGGCGTCTAGTCATACGTAGTTTTAACCGTTTCTTGCTCCTTCAGCCTGGCAGAGACGGCAACTCGGCGGTGTCCCTGGCTGTGGTCTACATACTGCTCCTCTTCTCCCTCGTCTCCATCATCTTTTTGTCGGCGACAAGCTTCATCTTCTGCTACTTCAGGTGAACGATTCTTGCTTGAGAATTGGTTGCAAGCAGACCCGCCGTGGAGCCTGAGTGGCAAAGGCGTTGCGCTGCTGAGCCCAATGACGCAGTTTCGATCCCAGCCGCTGTGGCTGCGATCTAACCTGCTGGAATCATACTGACACCACTTTTGACGTAAACCTCGCTCTAATAAGCTATAATTTGGACAAGCGGGAATGGCCATGTGACTCACCAGCTCATTTCCCGCTCTAGAACTTATGACGTAACATGCACAACTGTGCGATTGGCTGAGGCGACCAAAAGCAAACGCCCGTTAGACACGGCTTATTAGCTTCAAGAACGAGCTGTTTTTTTTTTTAATATAATGCATATTTCTGCTTTGGCAGTAGGAATGGTGGGATAAAAAATAGAAGCTACGAACATACCCGTAAATATAGAAGTATGAGTGCGTACTGCTGTTGGCACTGCTCGCACTATGCTTGTTATAGCTGCACAGCAGTAAGGCGCTTTCAAGATTTCTCACACGACAATGGCCGATTGGCGTAACCGACATTGTCTTGCGTGACCATGCTCGTCGAGCATACCCCATGTTTCACGAAACAATTACTGCCTATGGTAACCAAAGCCAGGTGCAAATACTGTCAGAAACAAAGCAAAGGCGGACAGCGGTCGTGCACAGTATGGTTGCGCCATCTAGGAGTACTGACGGTAAACAGGGTGCTCGGGAGTACGCTGCTGACTAAACGGCGCACAAACACATCTGGAAGGAATTTTTTTCGTGTTCGGCGAGGGCTGGAAATTGGGTTGTAGGAGCACTTACTTACGACGCCTTTGCTCTAATTGTATATTCCGATCTTTCATTAATTACATCGGCCAAATTTCTTTCCCTGGATGGTCTCACGCAGCAATACCATTTTTTTTTCTAAGAAGCCGGCACTTCCACTAATGTTGGATGTTCAGTGCTTCTCACTCATTATTTTCTGGCCGTTTCGATTACCTTCAGAATTTCTGTGATTAGAGAAGGCGATTGCGTAGGCACATTTCAGGCTCTCTTTATGTCCTTTCTCTCTCTTTTGCTCTATCGCTTGCAGTAGCTGCGAGTGAGGGATTCAGACAACAGTCGAAATGAAAATACAAATGAAAATACACCAGGTGCCCATAACCAACTGTGTTATGGGCACCTGGATAGTAGAGGGATAGCATAGCGCGCCCAAAACATTTATAGCATTGACCAATATCCAGCAAACACCGTCGTCTACTTGTTACTCCTGTCGCACATATGGCAGCCCCGTTTGCTTCGTCCATGCACGGGTTAATGCGCCCGTTGAAGTTAGAATAGTGAAAACGGAAATAATAAAAGGAAAACCGCTTTATGTCAGCCACGGCTGCTCCTCTACGCAAACAGCTTCATGCGTTATGGCGCAATAAAAACATGTAACCGACATATGCCACCGTCAACCGTTATATTTCAATAAATGGCTAGCGTTAGCGTTGCGGAGGGCGACGAGAACAACGCGGAGGAAGAATCCTTCTTCTTCCTTTTATAATAATAATTATTATAATAATAATAATATTAGTAGTAGTCGTCGTAGTGTAGTAGTAGTAGTAATAGTAGTAGCAGTAGCAGTAGTAGTAGTAATAGTAGTAGTAGCAGTAGCAGCAGCTCTTTTACTACTAGTAGTAGTAATACACTCTTAACAAAAAAGCTTGTAAAAGTGTAGTAACGGCTGTATTTACTAACTCCTTGCGAGCAGTACTACCCCACAGAACGGTACGTAGGCTCTGCCACTAAGTATGGAAGCGAAATGCTATCGTTACCGGTCTAGACCGTGTACATAGCGACTGCTGCTTGTTTGACACTAACATTCACTAATAGTAACGAAATTCTGTGAATAATTCAACATAATAACTACAGCACCTTGCCCACTCCAAATCACGATTAAAAAGGTTTTGCAAATCCACATGTTGACTTGTATATGCTCACACTAAAATGCGTAATTCTGAAGTTATCTCTGAAATATTTCGTTTTTGCAATAAGCCCACAGACTTTATCAGATAATTTATGTTGCTAGGTATAAAAGCAAGAAGAGCAGATATATTTCTAAGGTTACTAAGCTATGCTTGCTCTCCCCGTGCATCTAGTTGGTTTTCTTGCTCAATTTATTTGTTGTCTAAGTGTGACATGTGCGGGTTGAATGTGTCTGTCAGCCGATCTACGTTGTTACGCGTAGTATTTTTTTATAGTTTAGGCATGGCCAGTTAGTAAAAGCATTAAGTACATAGTTTATAGTGGAACGTGTAACTAGTTAGTGTTTTGTTAATAAAAGCCACGACCTTCTTTTTAAGAGTTTAGTAGTAGTAGTGGCAGTAATACTAGTAGTAGCGCTATTAGGTTATTATTTATTTAGAATGGTGGGTCAAGGTATATTCAGTGCGGAGGAAAGCGGTAAAGAAGGTGGGGCCGTCTATATTCTCTTCTGTATACCTGTGGTGCTTGAAAAAATCCATAGGGACGTGAGAGTCTCTTTTGGGAGCGCCCTGCCCGGAGGAGGTGAGGTCCACTTCTGGAGGGTCTTGATGTCCGGCGGATGATGAGCTCTGTTTTCCGCCGCGAGTCCAGAGCACTCCCACAGCATGTGGTACATTGGGGCCTAACTTTTTCAAGTTTCATGGGAAGAGCAGCTGTGTGGGCTCTTTAACGTAGCCGCGTGCTTTCGCTGCTCGGCTGTCCCGCTGGATCAGGCGTCACTGGTCCTGCAGGTACAAGCTGATCAGCGCGCATTCCAACTACTCGCTGGTGTGTGATGTGGTCTGAAGATATGAGGTAGGTGGTCTCGCCTCATCTGAGGTGTTCCGTGCACGTTAGGTTTAGATGCAGGTTTGGGAGATGTGTTGAATCGGGATACCAATGGCGTTTTTTTTTGTTGCCCACGGATTAGATGTGTTCCGTGGTGGGGACAGCAACAAACTAGTCTTCGGATAACCTTCCGTTGGTCGAGCAAACTTAATACTTCGTGCGTCTATCAAGCGGCATAATTATCACCTCAGTCAGTACACTTTTTATAGGCTAGGTCGTTGTGCTCCCGCGCCGAAGGACGCGGATTCAATACCGGCCTCGGTGGCCGCTTTTCTGATGGGCTGAAAGCGGAAATGCCCGTGTTTTGAACTTTCATCTCCCGCGAATGATCCCCAGGTGGCCGAAATTAATCCGGCGCATGTTACTACGGTGCGTCTCTTAGCCCAAGTATGGCCTCAGCGGGTTAAACCCCAAGCATTTCAAACATTTTTCTCCCAGCGAGCAGTTTAATTTAGAGAAATAAAACTGGTGATGGGAGCCACCACCACAATGGTGCAAATGTGGTTTTTGTAAGGCTTGTTGCAGCTGCATATTGAAGCAAACAAACATTTTCATGTTTAGGTTACATGGCTGTGAACACGGCACACTTCGACTAAACGAAATTTTTGTGCCTGTCTGCCCTTCGCTCAGGTCGCTGGAGTGCCCACGAACTCGGGTTCACCGGAACCTGGTGCTCGCCCTCATGGTACACGCGGTCATGCTGGTGGTGCTATCCACCCCACTCGCACTGCGCTCGGAAGGACCCACTCCGTTTGCCCAGATCGTGAGTGCACTACGGCACAACCTCTGCGGGCTCGCGAGTTTAACCAGTATATATATTCGAAACAAGTGCGACAGAGAATGCTGCCGTTTTACGTGGTTCCTAACGCTAGGACAGTTGTCACTGCCTTCGACACCTTCTAATATTCGCAGGAATTCTTTGTATAAAAGTGTGCGGCTTGCCTAAAAACACAATTCCAGTGGTCTTGTTCCAGGATAAGGTATCCAATCACAGTGTCCCAACAGGCCCGTCCGCAACTCGTGTACCAGACATGCGGCTAATTATCATCCGCTATATATCGCCTCATTTTTCATAGACAGGGCGCATTCCGAATGGCCTGCCGTCTCGACATGGAAGTTACTTGTCGCCCGCAGCGGTGGATCCGCGGATAAGGCGTTATTCTGCTGAGCCCAAGCACGTGGGTTGGATGCTGGACGCGGCGGCCGCTTTAGAGATGGAGGCGAAGAGCGAAAACGCCCGCGGGCCGAGATTTGGGCGCGCATTAAAGGTCCCCAAGGGAGACAAATGAATTCAGAGCCCTCCACTACGCCGTGATTTACAGCCCAGGTGCACTTTCGGCGCGTTAAGCGCCACAATTTAACAAAAAAAATCATTTTGGTCAGATATATCTCGCAGTGCATCCATACTCTGGTGGCGAATTGTCAGGCATGCAGCGCTTACAAAGTGTTTGTAAGCGCTGAACGCCTCTTCCGTCGATAAAGTGTATGGGCCATGGGGCCGGTCACTAGAGAAGTGCGAGTGGTGGCCCTGCCATATTCCGGCTGTCTCCATCTATATTTAGGCTTTATTCGAGCAGTTTATTTTGTCAGTAGTCGCTCACGCGTGACTGAATATGGTTGCTCGTTAAGAAAAAACACAAACATGATCATTTTTATGCGATGGAAGAAGTGGCACATGAAGCAAAAAAAGCCGCCGCCCCGGGAACGCAGCACATAAATTGGCATTGTTGTTGGGTGATGTATAGCCTAGAAAAAAAGGCGCGCGCGGCTAGGCAAAGCCTTAATGAAGAGCCACGTTAAAAAGCGGAGCGGGCGATCTCGGCAATTTTCCCCCAGCGCCCTCCTCGCGCTGACATCCAGGGCCATCTCAGGGTTTTTAAATTGGACATTGAATTAGCGCAAGCTCAGCAGATCGGCTCAAATTTCACAAGTCTGGGACCACCCTGCACGCGTTAAACAAATTTTAATCTCCGCGAAACTGACTGGAGCGCAATAATAAGACATTATTAGTGAAGACTATATTGCTTCCGCATTTAGTTTGTCATTAATGTACTCAGCAGTCCTCGGCGTTTTTTGTCTGCCGTTTTTTATCACCGTCGGTTGCCCCCTGGTGAGCACCAACATTAATCTGCAGCAAACGCGATGACAACTGAGCCGCCAGAGCTATTCTTGGAGGCTTAAGGAGAGGCTACGGGCGTTCAGCTACTGATAATAAGAAATAAAGTTTGATAAAACGAAGTGTTTTATGTTCTTTTTTTATTGATGCGAAGGACAGAGACATTGTGTACGAGCATTTGGAGAAAAAGAACGGAAGCTGGGCTACTAGATTCATCATGGTTAATAAAAAAAGCGCTCAAACAACAGGGGCGAATAAAGCGCCGTGTTGCCGGCATCTTACTTCGTACCTTCATTCCTTTATTGATTCCGTGTTCCCGATAATAAAAAAAACAAAAAAAAATTCGGGGACCGAAACCCGCTCCAGCCAAGCTATGGCAGGTTAACAGCCAATAAAAAATAAATAAAAAGGAGCGATAGCCCAAAAATATTTTTCTTATGTAGAAACCAATTTGTAGATAAGGAACAAATGATACTTAGCACAAAACCAAACTCTCCACGCTTACCCAAATCACAGGCAGCAAGCTAATAGCGAACTGGGGAAGCACCAATGACAAAAATAAATCAGAATCAGTACAAATAAAACAGACACACTAAGGCAGCCCCGCACAGTGCGAAAAGAAAAACGTTAACAGTGCACATATTATCTGGCACCGCACAGTCCCGAAAAACGGTATACAACGCTATATAGCTGACACCAGTCAACAAAAAAGCGGCACCTATGACTAGCTTGTGAAAGCATATCTCGCAAAGTTTCAAAAGCGGAGAGAAACAGCATGCGTACCTTTTGAGTGCTTTTTCTACCAAGATAGATTCGGGGCACCTTGAAGGTACTTCCACCTCTAAATTTCGCCGCCGCCAACTGTCACCGCATCATATATGTATACGGCCCAACCCTGCGTACATGTAATATGCACAGACGCCATAAACTTATGCATGCAATCCTGTCACTCTGCAATGTTTCCAAAACGATGTCTCAAACAAATTCCCAACGATAAGCAAGTTTTTGGCTTTCCTTTCCAGCCCCTGCTTTGCAAGAGCATCCTGTCGCTGAAGATGTACGCAGAAACGGCCTCTATCTGCTGGATGTTCGTCGAAGGGCTGCTGCTGCACTCTCGGGTGGCCGTCTCCGTGTTTCGACAGGACGCCCCTTTCAGGCTATACTATGCCATAGGATGGGGTAAGCCGGAGAAATGTCTCCTTTCAAATAGGCCCCGAGTGCGGCGCGTATGTGAGGGCGCCAAATTAAAAAAAAAACTGTGGTTGATTCCACTGTAATAGGAATCGGTAAGGCATGAAAGTGAAATGTGCAGCGAAATCTGCAGCAATGTCTGCAGCGCCGTCCTGCTAGCAGGTCGCTTGAGGAAAGGCGCGACCACTTCGGTGCTGCTCCGCGGCGTATACGGTAGACGGTTGCGTTGCGACGAGCTCAGCTTGTGGAAGGCGAGAGGTAGAATTTGTTGCTTGGAACGTGCACACGCGAACGCGTTCCGCTGCCCGCTGCTGTTTCTCTTCGCATGGAATCAGTCGGCGTTCGCGCCATTCGCCCATTGGCGTCGCTACGACGCGGCTTACGCCAACTGTCGTCACTTGTTAGCATCATGACGTGGCTTCCGCGACCGGCTGCCGGCAGCAGATCGCGGAGGTGACGGTCATGATGCACTACTTCGCTTCACTGGTCCTAGAAGGCTGCACCATCCGCGACAATGAAACTTTTTCTGGCGTTTCTCCTGTGTTCATTGTGCTGGCGTCATTTCCGTGACGGATATGACGTCAACGAAATCTTGGTGTATCCGGAAACACAACACTTTCGGGATAAAATAATGATGATTCTTTACATTTTACTCATATTGAGGACCCGCCTGTACAAAATGACATACACGCTTTTACCTGAAATACTTCGAAAACTTTAGCTCTTCTATTTATTATTTACTTGCGGTAATATCCGGTATGACCGGCTTCACGTGCAGTTATAACAACGGTAATAAATGTTTAAATAAGCCGTGACGGGCGTAAAATACCCAAAACCATAGACTGACCAGGTTAGGTATTTCTCGCGACAAATTATCAGTTAGTTTGTAGACATTTGGCAAACATCAACAAAAAACCAGTGTTATATACGAAAGGCTCTGCCAGATTATTGGAAACTCAGCCTTTTTCAGTGAAACTATATTGATATCGCGCGATGGCTCAACTGTGTCCGGCATTTGTAGACAAAGGTGGACAGAAGAAGACCTGCGCCAAAGCCAACTCTCCCAACAGAGCACTCAACCTCACCTACACGTTTTTGAAAAAAATATGCTTTAATTGACTGCTGTATTTAACTGTATTATCACGCAGAGTTTCATTCCGCTGACTAATTGGCTTGCGGTGGACATGTATTTACTGTGAATACATGAGCCAACTTTACTCGCCATAATTATTTTGCCGTGTAGTTGTGCACAATAACTAATTGCTGTCCGCTCCCAAAACATTCACTCGGAGGGGAAGAGTAGGGCCGCAGAAAGCGGCTGTAACTCGCGCTTATTAAAACCATCCCGAAACACTTTAAATGGCGTTGGATTGCTCAAGTCATCACGTGATCATGCGAACTTTATTCTCAGCAGGTGCCATAATTTTCTAACAATATGGTTTTATATAAAAAAATTCAGGGAAGCGTGCACTCACTTGTATGTCGGAGCTGTTGTAGGCAGCCGTTGCCTCATGACTAGTTAGTTTCAATATCATTTGTTTATTTGCATAGTTGCGGTGCTGGCAATCGTCGTCATATGCATTGAAAAGTTTGTCGTCTTCTTCGCGGAGAGTGGTGGATGCGAAGTTATGCTCAGCATTGTAGACTCCCACCAGATCTCCGTCATCGACTCGAGGCAGAGGTGGCGGGATCTGCATGCCGTCTCGGGAAGGAGTGGTACACTCGCAGGCATCTCTCCAATTATCCATAATGACTTCTAGAAATGCGGTCCCCGCGGTGACCTTTCACGAGCAGGGTGTCTTTTCAGCGCTGGAGTTCTTTTTTTCTTTTTTGCTAAAGCCCCGTGCCTCGGCAATCGCCGCGAGGCACACGCTAACGACCGCTCGCCGTTTTCTCGCTCCTGGAGGTTTTCGCGAGATTTTTTTTATTTTTTTCTCAATCCACCGCACGTCCCGAGGATGCTCGGTGGTCGTCGCGAGGCACGCGCTCACGAGTGCTCTTTATTTTTTAGTATTTTTTTCTGCAACGGCGAACTTACGGCCAGTAGCAACCGCTCCGCTGTTTATAAGGGTTTCCTATTATAGGAGTTATAAAAATTTTATAACAAATAACATAAGCTACCGCTCTAAAGCCGTTGCAGCCGCGTCGCAAAGCCGCTGTGGAACAGACTGAGCCATTTATGTCCTCTATAGAAGGTAAACTGGGACCATTTTGATTTTGGTGAAGTAATTAATTTAGGCGAGTACTAATTTCCAAGTTTCAAACAATCGTGTTATGTTTCTCCCCACGTTTCGGCTGCGCCGGTCAATCGTGTTTTTGGTCGTGCACTCGCTTCACTTCGCTATCCAAAAATTTCCCCCCCCCCCCCCGCCCCCCATGAATTGACGGCAATTTTTAAAGGCTAAGAGGGTGGACTAAGGAGAGTGAACACGCCCCACTACCCTCACCCTTATGTAAATAAATTCCCGTTACTCTACGTAGTGCTTCTCTGGTCACGTGGACGCAGGAGAGTGCCAGACTCTAGTTACAAATATATTCTGGATTTGTTTTTGTATTATCAAACAATAAAAACGCTTATAAACATCGTCAAAACAGTCATAAGCTGTCCAAACAAGCCCCGCCAGGAAGAACATGATGGCGGTCGTGGGTAAATATGGTGTTTATCAAATTTTCAAAACATCCATGTGTTTTAACTGAGAGAATGCGTCGTTTTTTTTTGTTGTTTTGTGTGGGCACGTTAAATCTCGCCTCAAGATTTGTGACTATACAGTGCTTTAGGCATAAATGCTGTCCTCTGCCGTGCACGATGCTAATTGTTGCAGTTATTATGTAATAAATAGCACGCATACCTCGTACTCTTATCTATGATTCTACCATATTTGCCATCTTTCAAACGCGAATGTCGCTAACTTAGGTTGCGTAAACAAATTCTGACATATCTGCAAACTGTACTGGCTTTCTTGTGTTAAGTTTTTTTTTTCCTGTGCGCTTCTCCATTGGATACTTTTTCATACGTTGGCGTCGTTTGGAAGTTCTCTCTCCCATACATGTACGGCACACTTTGCTATGTGGAAGTTCAGTACATCGACGATATTGTCACCGTTGTCTGTCAGCACCACAGATTTCTTCTGAAGTGATGGTCTAACCTTCGCGCATCCGATTATGTGAAATTTTCATTGCCGCAATTTCACTGGTTGCGCCTCTCTTCATGCAAATCAAGCCTAATTCTTCCTCCGACAAGTAACGACCCCAGTGGTTTGCCTCGCCCAGCATTCCAGTGTTCTGCACATATTTGTATTTTAACTTTGGATGACGTCGACTTAGCTTTTCGTGTCATCGTTCGGGCTTTCACTGTTCATTTCCCACATATGCGTTTCCACACGACCATATCCATTACCCACATTGAATTTTAAAGCGAAACCATTACGTGATCGATTCTGGGAAAAGGGATCGTTGTTGTTGCAATACTTTTTGCCCCATCAAGAAAATGGCCGCCACTGTAAAGAGTAAGTAAAAAACACGTCCAATTCAAAGGGATTTGAACCCGAGTACCCACAGTAATTGACTAACGCGCCACCCCTGAGCTATCCCCGCACTTTTCGATTACTTGGAAGCAAACGCCACTCGAATAACCGCAGCAAGAGGAATGGGAAATATATTCGCATATCAAGTGCGAGAAGCAAGAAATATATTACACCAAATTTTCAGCTACAGCGAAAGTACGTTGGGTGGATTGATGGAGCCATAACAAGAATGGCACGTACCCACTCTGGGGGATTGGCCATGTCCGATAGTGGTTTCATTGTTGCAGAATATTACGAAGTCAAACTAAGGGAAAATAGAAGTGGTTTAATAGTGGGTAAAGGGAGGCTAACAATTTTAGAACCTAACAAAATCAATACTGCTGTAACAGAAGTTGCCAACGGTAGAACAAAAGTTGTTTTTTCTACGCGGCACATACCAACTTTGGTGGCTGGCCAGTAAACGAGTGATTTGAAGGGCCGATGTGCCCGATTCCCAAAATTCGCTAAACCCTAAATTGGAAACGTAAAAGTTCTACAACTGTTCGTGCCGCGCGGCACCTTAACGTGATAGAATGTGATAACAAAAGGTGCACACCAGCCGCGTTGAATTGTGATTCTAGGGAAGCTGTTGCATTTGTCGGTGTGACTGCTGATGTAATTAGTGCAGTAAAAGACGAATAAATAAACGAAAGCGAAGTAAGAAAAGCGAACACAATGTGCAAGTAAAAATGCCGTAAGTTTCCCCAGCGACGCCAGGCCTTCGCCGTCAAAGCACATAAGTAGGCCTAACTGACTTAAGAATGTTTCTTACGTGTCAGTGTAGGCAATACTATCCTAAAACTGCCCTTTATGAACCCAGCGCTAGCACAGTAAACTAACCAGCCTTCATCAGTCATTCAAACCAATTGCCTACTAAAACCAAACACCGTTTCTTCGGCTTGGAGTGGCCTCATCCTACAAACGGGTTATGTTTGCGCACGAATTGACTGATATCCCTCTTCAAAGTTTCCGGCGAAGGCATGTTTTCGTCGAGGAATAGTCGGTGTCGAGCGGACACCGGAGCTGCCGCTTTTCCTTCAGAGTCTATGCCATGGCTAGATCAGACAGCATCGGTGCTACTGTATCTCGCTCGACGGGCCGTCGTGTACATAATTAATAATGGTCGCAGAGGCTTGCCATTTTACGTGCGTGTTCGGCTCTCAATACAGTGATCTGCTCTGCACCCATTCCTCGCAGCTTCGGCGACATCAAAACGGCACGTTCGAGGGGTGTTCTTTCCTCAAAATACATTACCGGACCTCTTCAGAAAGCCCCGTTGAACACGTTTCAAATCAATTTTCACGCCCTTACATAATTGAGCGTGGCAGAGTGGCGCCTTCTAAGCTTGCCGCCTCGGCAAACTTTTCAAATTGCTCCGCTCTATATAATTTGGCGCATGATTCGTTAAACCCGTAGAAATGAAATGGAAATCTGACTAGCGTTTTTTCAGTCTTTCTTGGGCTACCAAATTGGGCGAATTTCGGTCTTTCTGTCATTCGATTTAACCACCCAGCCAAAAGTTGAAACACGAAGTCATCACGTACGCATATGCCAGATCATCCTAAACAAGACCGCTCTCACTGCGAAAAAAAGGAGTAAAAAAATACGACCGCAGAGACTACCAAATAGACAAGTGGACGCGCCTTTTGCTTCTCCCTGTCGTCAAATTTTCCCGCGCCTTTTTCCACTACGAAGAGAAAGCAACTCGCGCAACCTTCCATTGCACTGGCATAGGTCAGAGATGTTCACTTTATGAGAGGCCAAAGAAATCTGAGATGCGCTTTCAGCAATGTGTCGGCACGTAACCGGCAGAAGTAACGTTTTTTGTTAATTTTTAATGCACGTTACATTGATTTTTTTACCAAAGCCTATAATAAAAAAATTCGGCTTCGCAATTGTGCTGCGAAGACTGAGGAAACCGTGTAGCTGGTGGTCTTAAGTAGCTTTAACATCGCTTTTCTTAGGTCTGCAACTTAATTAAGAAAGAGATGCTTAAATATTGAAACTTTGTTCATGCGAACTGAGTCAAATAAAAGTCCAAAATCCAAACTGCCAAACACCGAAGCCAAAGTCTACGAGCTGAAAAAGCGTGGTAATGCGGGATCGTGGGCACATACTCAACAAAGGGCAGTGCGCAAGACAGATCTTCGAGGCGCACGTCAAACACAAGCCACAGCATTCTTCCTTGAGAAAGCCTCTATTGACTTGCTACAAAAGGAGCACAAATATCTTGATAAATGACAACCTTCTTCGCGCGTGACCCTGTGTGTGCTTTACAATCGCTTATTGTTATCTGTTCCTTCCTCTTCTACGTTCCACTTTCTTCGAAGGTATATATTCCGCCACTGCGAAATAAACCATGTTGTCGCCAGTCAGCGCTCTGTCCTATCTATCTTTTGCCCCGTCTTAGCGCTGTTATTCAAATGTCCAAAGTTCACTTCAATTCCGTCTATTCCGTCCGCCAACAGCCGCGCTACGAAGCCAAAGGAAATTCTAAGAGCCCCATGTGCGATAATAGCGCCATTGGGTAGACGGCGGTTTTATAATGCACAGGAACCCAGGTTGTATGCCTACCACAGGAACCTTTTTTTTTTTGAGCTGCGCACTTCCCCACGCCTGCTAGTAGGCTCCTTTCCTCCTTGCCACTTTCCCTTACACTTCTCGGCCTGGCATTGTTCCCCTTTCCAATTCGGCGAGCAGAGTTTTCTGGTAACGGCCTGGACGGCAAGAATATTAGAAGATATCAACAATGGGTCTACAGTTATCATCGTCCACCATCGGGATAGAAGTATAATACCTATAAGGAAGGGCGTCAAACACGGAGGCACAGCCTCTCTAATGTTATTCACAGCGTGCTTACAACAGGTATTCAGAACATTATATTGGGAACAGGTGGGGGTGAGGGTTAATGGAGAAAACCTCAGTAACTTTAGATTTGCTGATGACGTTGCCTTGCTAAGTAACTCGGGGGACAAATTGCAAAGCATGATTTCCGCACTGGACAAGCAGAGTAGAATCCCGGGCCTGAATATTAATATTCAAGAAACTAAAGTAATGCTTATTAACTTCTGGAGAGCACAGCTGTTTCAGATAGGTGGTGAGGCAGTGGAAGTGGTAAGCGAATATATCTACTTAGGCCAAGCAGTGACCCCGTATCCCAAGTTTCCGAACCGTGAGACAGAGATAATTAGAAGGACAAGAATGGCGTGGAGTGCATTTGGCAGGAATTCTCTGATAATGAATGTCAGCCTACCATTATGCCTGAAGAGGAAAGTGTATGACAACTGTATCTTACCGCTACTCACCAATGGGGTATAAACTTGGAGGATCACTCAAACGGTTCAACTTAAATTGAGGACGACTCAGCGAGCAATGGAACGGAAGATGATAGGTGTAACGTTAAGGGACAAGAAGAGAGTGGAGTGGATCATGGAACAAGCGCATGTTAGGGACATAGTAGAAATTAAGAAGAAATGGGTGTGGGCAGTGCATGTAACGCGAAGGCAATATAACCGTTAGTAATTAAGGGTAACAGAGTGGACCCCTAGAGAAGGCAAGCGTGGCAAGGGGCGACAGAGAGTTAGATGGCCAGGTGAGATCAAGTTTGAGGGGATAGATTGGTCGCAGTTAACACAGGACCGGAATGATTGGAGATCCATGGGGAGAGGCCCTTGCCCTGCAGTGGGCGTAGATAGGCTGATGACGATGATGATCCGCATGGACAGATCTCAAGCTTAAAGCGCTATGCAGTTAAAACAACTCGTTAAATGGGAGGCCAGTTTTACAATCGCCCACCGTATGGCGCGATAGTAATGCGAAAAGTTGGAGAGAGCAATGGGAGTTTAAAACAAGGGTGTGGGTGATGTGAGAGCGGGAGGCAAATCTGTTAGGCTAGCTAAGATGAGGCCAAGTAAATGGAATAAAACAGGCAAGTCGGTTGATAACAACCAACGTACCGATACTAAGGGAGGTCCACTAATCATCATCATCATGATCAGTGTGATCACATGGATAAGCATTTTCAGTAGATGAGCTATTATTAGGCCACATTTTCAATATCAGTAGAGCCAATATTGCAGCGCATCATTCTCTCATAAGGATGACCACCATCAAAGGTCAATATAAATAAAATTTATTCATAGCTTTAACCTAAATTCTCTGTCACCGCTGCGTCGTGAGCTAAAAATCTTCGCTGTTCATCCGCCTCAACAGAGTGAAATTCCTCAAGGACCGACGCTGGGACGGCGCTTCGTTCTTTTAAGCGTACGCATACCATAAAGATGTGGAATGCAGCGCAATCTGCGACTCCCGCCTCTACGTTCAGGATACCGTATTCCAGCGCCGTCTTCTGTATGTGCTCTTTCGATCACATTCGAATACGCTTGGGAGTAGCCTACATAAAAGTCTACCGCTTCCTCGCCGACATAACCAGCAGAGCTCGCTTCCACGCCTGTAAAGCAGATGAGACAACTAAGCACTGTACTGTCGTTGCCTCCAATATTCTCCGGAGAGAAACGTGCTGGGGACCGAACCCAGCCGATTGGAGGACCGCCCGTTCACGCAAAAGACAATCCTAGGATATTTATTCGCATCATCAAATTGACAGATGGTGACAGAAGCTCTTCTCGTTTTTCGAATAATGCACGTTTACACGAACGGCTATAGTACCACCAAAAAAAGGGCTATGAGTGCGCGAGTTTCCGTTCCGACCTCCTTTCTTTCGCCTGCCGCCTGTTTTATTCCCTAAATCTCACTCCCGCAGTGCAAGGTACCAAACCGAGCTCTCTCCCGGCCTTTCCATTCGTTTTTCTCCTCCTCCACCTCTGCGTCATATCTTTTTTTTTTGTTTTTGTACAGAAGGACGTTGGTTGCGTTTTCTCTACAGTGATTTAGGCCCAAAATGTCCACCAAACCTCTCCTTCGCGCATTTTCCCGATTTCATTCCAGGAATCTTGTTTTTGTAGGTATTTGCGTTCCATAGGTTACTGGTTGAAGCCGCTCTTGGTGCACCCTTTGTTGTTGCGTTTCTATTATTTTTGCATTGCACCACTTTTCAGAGCTGCACGCCCGTCACATATAGATGATGCCAGATAGAATAAATGCGAATAGTTTCGTCTAGCCGCATTTTTTTTTCTTTCCACCCTGCAGGATTGCTTTTGCGCTTCTCATATTACGACGTGCAGCCTGGATGGTGTATTTTAAGCGGGATTTTATAACGGCTTGGTGGTTCGGCCATATGACACCTGCTTTCATTGTTGAATGGGTGGTTGTCCTACTAGAGAAATATACGAAAAACGTGAACTGTATCCACAACCTAAGTAGCCAAACAATTTTAATATAACAGAAACAGCCAGTGTTGCTTGTTATAGCTCTTTGCTGCCATCCCATTCCCTTTCTCCCCCTACTTTGCAGCAACACCCTCCGGCAGAGTTTAAATGGCCTTTCAAACACTGATGCCTTGATTTAGGGACTCTCAATAATGCAATTGCTGAGTGCATCGGCGCCCTGCTACAGTTTCGCTTGCTGGAAATTGTTATTCTGAATTTGCTTGAAGCGTGGGAGTTATTTGTCTGGGATGGCGTACAACGAATGTACAGTTTTCAGCGTTTACTATAACTGACTTAGTGGTGTTTAGTGGTAAACTAATAAATAGTGATTGCTGAAGCAAAAAGAAAACCCGGCGCTGCAGTAAAATGATCCCCCCCCCCATTATAGGAATTTTCTGTTGTTGTTTTTTTTTATTTAATTTCCTGCAGCGCCAAGATGGCATTATAGCAGGGGGAAATTGAACATGTGGTCATATACATGTGGCAGTCAGGCTACAACACATCGCTGAACATCGTCACAAATACAAAAATAAAAACAGAACTACAAGTCTAACAGATACTTACTAAAAAGCGCGTCAGTGGTACAATCAACTATAGCACTTGGCAACTTATTCCACAAACTAATGGTGTGAGGAAAGAACGAATCTTTGAAAACATTTGTACGGCAAGGTATTTCGCGAATTTTCCAACTATGGTCACGCCGTCTAGATACGAAATGTGGGGTAAACAGAAAGATGTCATGATCAATGCCAGTTTTTTTAAAATAGATACGATAAAGCAAATTAAGTTTGTCATGCTGCCTGCGTTCTTTTAGGGGTTCCCAGTTAAGCTGGTTTTTAAGTAATGTAACACTGGATCGGAAATTGTAATCACCCGTGGCAAAACGGGCGGCACGGTTCTGTACACGTTCTAACATTTCGCGTAAGTACGCAAGTTGCGGGTCCCAAGCGGCGCACGCATACTCCATGATGGACCTTACGTGGGTGAAATAAAGAAGTTCTTTCAGTTTAGGAGGGGCAGCCCTGAAATTGCGCCGAAGAAAGTTAAGCGTTCGGGAGGCATAAGAACAAACATGTTCAACCTGTCTTTTCCAGGAGAGGTTGGATGAGAAGTAAATGCCGAGGTACTTAAAATTTGTAACTGTGTTAAGGGGCACATTGTCAAGAACATATTTCGACAAAATGGGTTTACGACTGCGAGAAAAAGTAATGTGCTGACATTTCATTGCATTCAACGTCATTTTCCATTTTTTACACCAGCGCTGAATTGAATGTAGATCGTTTTGAAGATGGCATGTATCATGCAAACTAGTTATACGGTGATAAATGACACAGTCGTCAGCATACAGACGCACTTTGCAGTTAAGATCAGCTACAATGTCGTTGATAAAAACAAGAAAAAGCAGAGGCCCCAGGACAGACCCCTGCGGAACACCGGAAGAGACACTCACTGCATCAGATTGGCACCCATGCAAAACATACCTAATGCAATTTATAACTAATACCCGTACACTCTAGCAAAAACATAATAAAAAGCCCTTTAAGGGGTGTAATGTATGGTACACTTACAGAATTGAAAAGGTTTGGGCGTGTTGGTTCATTATCACACACAAAACAGCGCTATTTAAAAACACAAGAAGAGGCGTGGACGGGCAAGCGCTTGTCTCGTCCAGGCCTCGTCCTGTGTTTTTAAATAGCCCTTCTTTTCTGTGTGGTACACTTACAACCTAGTAAAACAAAAACTCCCTTTTAGAGGGTGTTTTCTTGTTTATAACATCCTTTAAAACGATGTTTTTTATGTTTTTGCAAGGGTGTAGCGGTGTTAGTTATAGAACGTGAAAATTGGCGTTATGTGTGTAAACCATTTTTCAGAGCACGTCAAGGTTTGCTGACCCTTTACTCGGCTAGGAAAGTTTATGCTTCAAAACAAGAAGAAACGGTTTGCTTCATTCTCAAAATTTTGGTAACCGATCATTCTGTGCGCTCTGTTCTGCTTTGTTCCCAGGGTTACCACTGGCATTCATACTGGCGTGGGCATACGCAACAGAGCAAGAGCTTCGCACAGCATGCTGGGAAGGCTACGGCTCGAGTCAGTACGTCTGGATCCTCATAGCTCCACGCCTGGTCGCTATTTTGGTGAGAGTTCTCGCATTACGGGCAGCTCCCCATGAGGACACGAATAGTTTTTACAACCAAGTACATGACGTGCAAAGCCTATGAAAGTCCTTTCTCGTTGACAGATCAACGCTGGTTTCCTGGTGAATATCGTGAGAATTCTCGTGTCTCGTGTCAAGCCGAGCGCTTCAGTAGCCGAGACGCCACAGTTTAGGCAAGTACATTGGAAACTGCATTCCATTACCTCCAAGTGGTGCCAAGGGTGCCAATGGTGCCAATCAGCATCCTTTATTGAAAGCACCCACAATCAACAGCTGTGAATAATTATTGCATTCTCGTCCGTTATGTTTCGCGTGATATTTGCACTTTGCTGGAAAGGAAAAAATAATATTTTAACACCAACGACAATAATAGTACCTGATGTATCATATTAACACGGGTCTAAAACAGAGCACTAAACGCAAATAACGGTAAAATATTTCGAACCTACTCGCTCCGTGAGGAACTCTACGAACAATTTCGGGAGAGTATTGTACTTATATATTTTGAACGACTGAAGTGGGGCAATTTGGCTTACACTATACAGTAAAACAGCGCGAAAAACGATGACTAACAGTTAAGGGGATACAGGGACGAGCGCAGGTGTTAGCCGTTGTTTTTCTCGCTGTTTTTCTGTTCTAATAATTTTTGCGTTGTTCGCGCCAGCCTCGCTATGACGAACAAACATGATACATATGAGTTCTTCACATAAGCACGATGGTATCAAAGTGATTTTAGAAAAAAATGCTATGACGCTGCATTGCCTATTGCGAGGCCTATAGAAGTGGTGTTATATGATTATGTGCATTTTGCGGTATTTATATGCTGCGCCAGGGCACTCTTGTGATACCAAATAGCTGAATAAAGTTATCGCTTCCAACAGGAAAGCGATCAAGGCCACCGCACTGCTGTTTCCTCTCCTGGGCATCTCGCACCTTCTGTTCTGCATCAACCCTCGAGGCGAAACCATGGGGCTCAAGGAGGCATACATGATCGTCAACGCTATTTTGCAGTCGTCCCAGGTGAGCACATCCTTCCAAGCTGTCAACTTACATGAAATCTAAAGAACGAATCATGCTGCATAAATTTCATGTTGAGAACATTTCTGATATTCGCTTATGTCTTCGTCCCGGCGACTTCCCAGTTTGCCGATTGTGGCATGAAATTTAACCGTATAAAGCAAGAGGTTGAAAAAAAAAGAACAGGGTAAATGTGAACCAGTAAAGATGAATGGTTTTAGTCCCGGCTTGAGGAGCAAGATTTTCTCAGTTGAATGTATTAGCAGTGCACCTTTGGGGCAGAAATATGTACAGCGATCTCACCCTGGTAAACAAAACACAACGGCTCTGCTTACAGGGGCATGGAATCGAGACAGCAACCAAGTATTTTTTAGAGCTCCGCTGTTGCGAATCGAGATGAGCGCATAGCTCTTCTCGAGGACGTATACTTCCTCCGACCCCACCCCCAGAAAGCGGCTATTTATTTCCGCTAACCCAATAAACACTGTCTGCCGTGTTGCTGCTGCCGGCGAAAAAAAAAGCAAGCTTGTGGCTGTAGTTTTCGTGAACATCCGTCACATACCCCTGCAAGGGGCAAGATCAATCTCAAAAGAAATAGTGAGCATACAATGAAAACCGTTCGCGTCAAGGGAGCGGAAGACGCAGAACGGCCACTTCTAAGCAAAAGGTACTCTCCAAAAGGCTTCTGCCCATCGTTCTTTTTTTTTTGTCCAGTCGCTGCTTGTCAGCATGTCGCTCAAGGAAGGAAATGTTTTATTGGCTAGTCTGTTCTGCATCGCGAAGTCCCCGAAGCTTCACAGAAGACGTGTGTTTCTTCACCAGCCTAAACGCACACACAATACAGCATCCGGGGCTTCTGATGCGGTCCAACAAGACGACCAGCACGTCATGCAGCTGTTCATGAATGCAGATAAGTACTTACTTCCAACCACCGCTGTGGATCAGTGCCTAAGGTATTGGGCGGTATCCCAAAGACGTCGGTTCGATCTGAGCCGCGGCGGCCATTTCTCAGACCTTGGAAAAAAAATGCCCGTGTGTCGACATAAGACGCACGTAGTCATTCCCAGGTGTTTAATAAATTGCTCAAGTTGCCCCAACTGCAACATAACTCTGAGACAAGTGTAGCATCATCGCAGTAAGCTTAGAAAGTTTGTTTTTTCCCACGGCACGATATGACTTTGTGAAGAATCTATAGCCGGTGAAGGAAGGGTTAAGGCCGAGCAGCAACCAACGGCACCTCACTTCTCTCAAGCACGTGACACCAACGTCAAAGCTATCGTCATTCTCGGAAACGACCAATATGTGACACTTTTTTTGTGAACAGATATGCTTCAAGAGGCGCTACGTTTGTACAGAGCGAGGCATTTTTAGAAATTTCAGCCCGTAATAGATCGCCGAAGCAGAATTACCTGAAAAATTTCAAGCCATAAGATTAGCGGCCAAACCGAACCTAAAAACACAAGTCATAAATTGGGATCACATTGTATGCCTTGAGTAAAGAGCCATATACATAAACATAATTGGAAAGAAAAAAAAAGGGCTAGATTGTAGTGCGTGTAATTACTGCCGCAATATATCTTCAGCAGGGACTGTGTTCATCTACTGTCATAATTAACCCAATATCCCCACCCCCCCCCCCCCCCCAAAAAAAAAAAGAAACGCGCCTAACATTCGTCACAAATTGCCTATCCTTCGAAATCTGCTAGCAGTCTCTGCCACAGTTACACCGATGGCTAATCCTTGACACCCGAAGAAAGGTTAATAAGGCTCCTGCGCTGGAGTTTTGGCGACATGCAGCGCCCCTAGTGGCCGACGTCTCTGGGTGGTACAAAAGCAGACGACCCTCACCGCCCTCCATGTGTTTTCAATTACAAGCCAGAGCGAAAGTTGGTTGTACTTAATTTAATCACATGGTGGTGCGTTTAAATGACTGCATTCTGAAGAAAATGCTCTTAAAGTAGTTGCACAAGCTAAACAAAATATTATGCGCTACAACAAGCCCATTTATCGGATTTTTTTTTTTTTGAGCGAGCTGTCGCGATCTTAGCGACGTGGGTCAGTATCCCCAAGTCGGGTGGTCTGACTTCCTGACGATCATTCGTTCTTTCTTCTTGCGTACCGTTGACAAAGGAACAGTTTGCAAGTATACCATAAACACAGAATGCTGCTCATCCTGAGGTTGCTTTAGCGGGAGCTTATGCAAGAGTACGCGAGTAGCGCAGCCGACTCAGCTGACACTGCTGGCCTGGCACCGCCTTGAAAACGAGTGGTAATTGTATTTTGTATTTTCGCAAACTAAATTGTTCTCGCCTAACATTTTACGCTAGACGATTTACGAACTTTAGGGTACATGTATACTAGCGAGTAGGTCAGGCAATAGCGTCAAATAAGCACACTAAGCGTAATTAAAGGACGCAAAACAAGCACCAAATAGCATGTCCGCTATTGCAGAGATGTGTAACATACCGCCCAAATATTTACATAAGCCGTCACTGACTGTGTTGGTTATCTTCTAGTGCAGGGGTCGTCGCTAACAATATGAACGCCGACACGCCAGTTAAGTCCTCAAAAGGGGTTAGACGGCGAGACTAGAACCGATCAGAATTCATCGCTTCCAGTTGCATTGTCCCCCATCTTCAAACTTCACCAGATTATTGTCAAATATTATTGGCAATTCACTGAATTTATTTCTTTTTCCTTTAAAAGAAATTCCATTCTATTTGCCGTCCAGCCCTTCGCCGTCTCGGCTTCATTTAGCCCGGTCCTGCACCTGAAACGCGGCCCTGCACCTGAAAAGCTTGCCGACCCTTAGTCTAGTCTATTAACAGCGAACTTGGAATATATGATGCAAGAGCGTAATTAAATACAGTGCGAGCATCAAGAAAACGCAACGGCCACTCAGGTCGCCCGAACACTAAGTTTTACGGCCACTACTTTCGGAATCACAAACATATTTCGCGCTTCTCACGCTCACTGCATTTTATGACTGAGCCACGGAAAAAAGGGCAAGCTAGCGCGGCAATATGTATTCGTAACGATGACGCAAACCAGCAGTGTTTATCGAAAATGCACGCATAAGGGCGCAGGTGCGCAAAAGTACAGCTCACCGGAGCGGACGAGCCTGCGGTGCGCGACACTCGTTGGCTTTTACGCGCGAGCATCGCCGATTGCGTTACCCTTCTTTTTTGATCGGCTGTTGTTGAAAAGTCCTTGTCACTAGGCGTATTACTATAAACAAGAAGCTTTCACTTCAAATTTCACTTCATACGACCATCGATCGGTAAATCTGCGAGTGGCAGAGCGCCGTCACCGTTCCAGCACTTTCGTCGACGCTGTAAACGTATTTAGCGCTGCAAAGCTTTTTTCCCTAATGCCAAGTTGATCGCCGGACGAGATCGGGCGCGTCGGGTTTGGGCTGGAGACCGTGTAGCAAAACAATCGGGAGTATCGAGCTCATTTTGCGTCTGTCAACACGGGATCCTATGGGCCCCCCTTGCTTTGTACTACCCTGAAGTACTGCCTGGAAGCCGGTTTCGCAGCGCTTCCTGGCCAGCGCAGGAGCCCTGTAGCTGATGGCTGAGGTATGCAGGTTGTATAGACCCAGGTATCGTCAAGAAATAACTGACTGACTGACTGACTGCAACGGCTTACTTGCACGAATGCTTTACTCTGTGGACAGCCAATGCACTCGCCATTTGTACAAGTGCGGCACGCACACACACAGCTGGCTGGCGCCGCATCTTTTTCAAAGTGCTACGAGTTGTGCCGCGCCTCCGCCAGATGGCGCCACGGGTCCCGCGACCGAGAAAAGACGCAGTAAAACATCCCCCTCGCGAGGGGCATGACCAAATGCAGAGCATTGCCGGGGGCGCACGACGTTAAGTAGTTTGCGTTACGTTAATGTTTTTGCACTTGTGGCAACTGCTGACGAGAGAGCGCTCGTCAGCAGTAATTTGAATGAGTCAACGATATAATGCGTGTTCGTAGCGTCCCAGTGTGTGTCGGCTTTGTTAGTGTTTATATTGTGTGTCAATTGTCTTGGCTGACTTCTCTCTAAAATTTCCATGTATTAAAGGAGGAGGAATAAACTTTTATTCAGGCCCAATCTGACTCCGTGTGTGGAGGCAGACCAGTGGGGAGACTCCTTAGTCCAGGAGTCCCTGGCTCTGGCTGGCAGTCCGGGCCCGTCTCACCAGGTTAAGCTGGGAGCCGGGTTCAGAGCTGGACTCTCGTCGCACCTTCCCTCCACCTCACCTGTCTCTAACAAAAGCCGATGAAATCACTCTCCGTCAACTTCAAACCCGGACCTTCCCTCACAATACACTTTGGCATTTGATTTTCCGCACCTCTCACTCACCACAGTGCAAGTTTTGCCCCGAAAGGGGTACACTTTATCACATCGTATGGGAATGCTCCCACACACCATGTATTAAAGAAAAAAAAAAGTCGGCTTTGTGGCGCAGTGGGAGAGCACCATTTACATTGCGTTTTTTTATATAGTAGGGACAACGACGGTGCGGACTACGGACGTCAACGCGGGTGACATCGTGAGTTACTGAAATGCTCTGCATTTAAAAAACAATCCTAGCGTAATCGTCCCCCTGGGGGTGGTCCACAACGTTGTTCGGGTAGATACTCTGTGAGAATTTTGTGATTGCAAAGCGCTCAACAAACTCATCGATCATAAAAAAAGCCATTAGGGTCTTCTGATTCTTTTGTCGCCTTTCTATCTTTAACATGCAGGGGATATTCGTGGCCGTGCTGTACTGCTTCATGGATTCTGAGGTATGTACCCATTTACTTCATGTACGGATCAATTGTCCTCAAAGGGGGGAAAAACGGCAACAACACAACCACAAAGCTGGAGATCTTTGAGGCCAAAATTGTCACAGCAGAAATGTAAAGTGCGTGCCGTTAGATTTAGGTGTAGACCGCCATATAATAATCCGGGGTAGCGTAGTTTGCACTTCTCTCTTCACCCAGAAATCAGCCGCCTTGTTGAGCGCGTTAATAAAAAGTCTGACAGAAAATTATTATTATTAAAGCAAAAACAATTTCCTATGCACAGAAGTGCTGTCTTTGTTGGCCGCGTTTGGCCATGCTGTAGTGACACATGAACTTGAGAGACTGTGCTCTGGCTGAGCATGTGAACATCGGCATGGTGAGTCTACGACACGAAGAAACGGTAACAAGGAGCCACACGGAAGTCAATATATAGCATAGATTTCTTGCAGGGAAAATATTGAACCACATTATCTGCAAACGAATAGTTTCTCTGAAAAAATGAAGTCGAGTCACAGCCTCGGCAGCTCTGCCTCTAATTGCGGCTTACTTTAGTTTTTTTCTTCATCATAAGTATTTCATGAATAAGACTACTCATGAAAACCTTTTGCTTATGCCATAAGACTACTCATGAAAACCTTTTGCTTATGCCGACAGTTCGAGGTGCAAGACAACGCTATTTGAAGTGACCTCTTCCTACAGCTTTGTTCCGCGAATGTGTTGCGGGAATTGGCACCAAGCAAATGCCTGAAAACTGTGCGGCTGCATGCATATCGTTTTTGTTACGTGTGGCAGGCATTCTTTGTGTATTTTCGTATGTTTTGCTTTCTTCCTTCGAAGTCTCGGTTTCCTTTTTGTGCCACCTGTTTTTCATTGCAATATTTCCTGTCCTTTTTCCCTGAATATTTAGTCCTAGATTTTGTTGTTCTTATTTTCTTTTTCTTTCTTCTTTTCTGATTTCACCTGCTTTTAAGATTTGCTTTCATTATGTCATTCGCTTATTATCTCTCGACAAATAGTGTTACTGCCCCCTCTCTTTCAACTTGTTTCTCAATATGTGTTGCATTTTATTATTTGCTTCAATAGTCACGATTTTCTTCATTCTTCACTTGCGCTCGATTTACGCATGCGTTACTCACCAATTTATAGTTGTTTTTTTATTCTTGTTAACAATTTTTAACCTGTGTTTTCTCTCCATTACTTCTAACAAATAATATTGAAATTTACGATTCGCACTTTAAATGCAGGTTCAGACGGCGCTGCGCAATGCCTACCTTCGCGCGGTCATGCGCCGGGGATCCCTGCAAAGTCGCCAGAGCAGACCGGTGCTGGAGAACTACCGCCAGTCGCCACTCCAGATTCACGGCTTCGACGACATCATCGCTTTCCGCGACGTCTCGAAAGCTCCCGCCACCTTCCGCCGCCCGTGGCGTCGACTTCGAGGGTAACGGACACGCCGCACAATGCCACGGCGGCGCTTTTCCCCTTTATCCGGGGCGCGGCGCCATGGCAACAAGAAGTGACGGACTCGACAATGACGTGGAGGTCAATGTCTTTCACGTGTGACCCCGGGACAGTCGTTATGAACATCTCGAGGCACTGGGAGAGAGAACAAGCCGTGGCCGTTGTCGTTTCAGTTCTCCGATCGCTTTGGACGACTTGTGATATGCTGCTACCACGCTGTCGTATATGCGGTACATAAATCGGTAATTACTTCTTTACATCCCATTTCATGTTGTGGTTAGCTTGAAGGGCAGTTTAAGATGGACATGTCCTATTTACGGCAGGTGGTCTGCACAAGAACATTAAATAGCACCCGAAACACCGGCGCCCGCTGTCTGGGCAGAAAAACGTCCGCTTGACGAGTGCTTCCAAGCAGGAGGCCCTTCATGGGCCACAGACGACTTGCTATGACGTTTGTGTGGCTGCCACGTTGGCGCAGCACGTGAACGGTGACAGACTGTTTTCTGCTGTTCCTAAGGGCTGCGCTGCCGGGCAGCGCGGAGCCATGCGGAAAGCGGAGAGTTGCAGCTGTGGCTGCAGGTACGTATTAAGCACGCCCCTCGCTTACCTGCGCAGCCGCGCAACCGCCACAATTACGCGCAGATAAAATCTGGAAAGAACTCCCAGCTGCGCTCAATTGGACATTAATGCTTTCGCATTCAAAACTCATTAAGGGTTAGGTGTCCTGGCATAATTTTTAGTCCTTTTAGATCACATCTCACTTCTTTTGCCACTTTTTTGCTTTGTTGTTGGGCGAGATAATGTCGAATAGATAAAATACAGGCTGCATACGGTCATTCGCGAGAGCAACTATTTCTGTAGCAGCATACCGCATGATCTGTAGCTTACTAGCTTACTACGACATTGGGGAAGCGTGTCTTCCAGACATCAACATCGTGGCCCCGTCAGTATCAATAAATACCATGTTTCTTTATTGTGGCTACTCCTTCAGTGTCCTGTACCTTTACTCTAGCGCATTTCTGTGATCGTTGGTGGTATTCTATAAAGTACGGGAGATGAGATGGTGGGTAAATAATGTGAATGTGCCGCGCGGCCTTTTACTTTACCTACAAAGCGAGAAGAGGACAGGGACGCTCTTTTGATTTCCATTCTCGTTAAGGATTGGCGGCGAGCACAACCACGGGCAGCGCTGCGAAGCGCGTCTTCGTGACGTCAGCTTAAGGATTCTCGCGTTTGTCATCTCCTTCGCTCGGGCTCGCTCTCCCTGCTTTTTTTTTTTTTTTTGCGCTCGATTGCCGTTAATGCTTGTGCATGCGCACAAGATTTTGCGTGTGTGTAACTTTTTGTCACAATAAAAGGCTTAAACTCGCATACAGCCGCTCGAGACGTAATTTAAAGAATAGTTCTTCATACCACTCCGGAAGAAACATTGCCAACGTTGCCACATTCCTTCTGATGCCGGTCCTGTGCGTAGCACGAAGAGTCAGAGCTAGGCGTCAGCTTCTGAATTCTGCAATCTTTCGAACAAAGACAACAGACAGCTGCTAATAAGCGACAACAGCAAAAATGCAAGACCAAAACAAATTTCAGCCTTCGAGGCTGTCGGCTTTGGCAGAAGGCATTACCATATGTAAAGAAAAACAGTTTTTGCAACCTTGCCGATCCTTCGAAAATTGAATCACATCACTCTACGTTGAAATTGCATGGGAGTATGCCGACATGCAGTATGGGCCGCAAAAAAGTCGATGGAGTTCCATATAACCTAGTTTGTGTGTAGCCGCCTGCTGATGTATGGAGGCTTACTGAGCAAAACAAGTCAAGTGTACGCTAAAAATACAGTAACAGTGTTTGTTCGCACCGGGAGGAATATTTCGGTACATTCCCCACAGCCATTTATGCCCAATATTCAGATGTGGAGTATAGTCAAACTGCACTCAGGAGGAGGAGGATGAGAAGAAGGAGCAGCAGGAGGAGCAAACTTTATTTCAGAGTAAAATAGAGCTGGTAAGTGGGCAGGGTCCTCAGTACTCGACAAGGGAGTAAGTGTAATTTTTTTCAATTCATAGAACGTCATTGTGAGTAGGCCACGATATGTTGTTTACGCCTGAACGGATTGAAAAACAATAAAGAACTTCTTGGACATATTCATCGGCTTACATTCTTGTTATACTGGAAACGGGCACGTATCCTATTGATTGCGTTTGTTAGCGAGTATATAAAGCCTTCAGCACCGTAATCACGTCATAACTGTCCGGGTTCAGAGTCGATTCGTTATGGTAACCATGGTTACGATAGAAATTCGGGGCGCAAAATCCGCCTTCGAGTACTATGGACAACGTTGTCAGCGCAGTTTCGCGGTGGCGTAGCACAAACCTTCTCATTGAATTTTTACGCGAATAAAGTACGCACGGTGCGGATATCCACCTTTTTGCGTGCAGGCATAACGAAAGTCAATTTGTGAAGAAAGTACTGTATGCCTTACAGCCTGAACAAAATATCCACACGAACTTTGTGGGCCTTTCAAACATCCCCAAACCTCCTAATAAGACGTTCCTGATGGTGCAGAAAAATGAATACGTTGGGCACAGAAAAAACATTCCCCTGATACCAGTAAAAAACGACGAAAGAAATCGAAGACAGCCGTTTTATTTCCTGCTGTGCGATGCGCGTGTTGGAGCCCGCTGCTTGGTGCATAGCAACACACTGTTGAGTCTTCATAAGAGCATCTCAAAAATACTTTAGGGAAGCCTACGCATTTTGAATACTTATCGCGGTGCTCCGAGCACTGAACCTCGCAAATTAGCTAGAAAGGACGAGTCACACCCGATCATCTGACCGATGCTGTGCAGAAAGTTCTTCTCTCTCTCTTCTGGTGTGTTGCAAACTTCTGCGGAATACTACTTGAAATTGTTCAGATGTGTCAGAAGCTGGAGAAAATTATGAATTACTTGAAATACACTTTTTAGTGCACCAAAGCACAGGCACTGCTGCCCCCACAAGCGCACGAAAGCGACGTGAGTCCTTAAGCTGACGTCAGAGCCGGGAAGGGGGGGGGGCGCACTCAAATATCTCACCGCCAATAGGCGAGGTTTAGTTGCTTCGATAACTCGATGATGATGATTTTTACAGCGGGTTGGCACTGTGATTGCCTGTGGTCAATCGCTCAAGAAGAGAGAGAATGAACTTTATTTGACCCCAAACTGGTAGAAAGAAGGGGGTGACAGGGAGGAAGTCACCTAGCCTTCCCCGTTAGATGGCGGCCAGAAGCCCCGTGGGCCCTAGCCGCCCACTCGACGAGTCTTCCGGCGTCTTCCGCCAGCTCGACGAGTAGTTGTGAGTCGGGGTGAGAGCTGAGCAAGGCGGCCTCTCATTGCTCTTGAGTCCTGATGTTTAATGCTCTATTAGGTGAACGAGGTTTCTGTGGGCATGCCCATATGATGTTTTGTAGGGTGGCTTTGTCTGCACACCACTTGCATCTGTCGTAATACGTGTCTGGGAAATATCGGTTGTAGAGAGCGGGGTTGGGGAAGGTATTTGACTGTAGTCTCCAAGCAACCGAATGCCATCTGTTGAGGGAAGAGTGTGGTGCAGGGTACTTGAGGCGGCTCAGCCTGTAGTGGTGCGTAATCTCCCTGTACGTGACCAGCCTGTCTCTGCTCCCCGTGAACGTAGGCCCGATGTCTCCGTCGAGGTCAGCCTGGTTGCCGAAATCTTGGGCTGCCTCATGAGCCAGTGTATTCCCCGGCAGGGACGAGTGTGCTGGTGTCCACACAAGGCGAACATGCCCGCATTTGTCGCCAATAAATGTCGAAAGAATTTTGGCCGCTGGCAGGGATATGCGTCCCGCCAGGAAGTTTCTTATTGCTGTCTTGGAATCAGACAGAGTAATTTTGGCATCCGTGCTAGCTATCGCGAGTGCAATAGCCGCTTCTTCCGCCACCTCAGGGTGCGTCGTCAAAATTTCGCCCGAGGTAACCGCGTTTCCTTGATGGTCTACCACGGCTACGGCCGCAGCCTGTCGGTCGTGATAACCCGCAGCATCCACATAGAGGACATGTGGGTTTCGGCACAGCTGCCGGTGAAGTGCAGAAGCTCTGGTGGTTCTTCTGTCTTGATGATGATCCGGGTTCATATTTTGTGGTATGGGAGAACGCTTCCAAACAACGGGGGTGCACAATACCCTGGAAGAGCTATAGTAGAAGCACAAAGGATGGCGCAGCTGCACAGGCTCTCGTGCAGCGAAAGTGGCCGCGCAATTCTAAGGTCCCTGCGCATCCCCTTCGACTAGTCACACTAAACTTTTTTACACCCTTTTGGGCCGAAAAGGGTGTAAAAATGTTGTCCCATGGCTAACACCCTTAAAAGGTGTTTTGGCAAAAAAAGGGTGTATGGATGAAAAATGGGTGTTGAGCTCAACACCTTTAAAAAAGGGTGTTGAGGATGCTCAACACCCTAAAAAAGGGTGTTGAGTCTCACACCCTTTTTTTTGAGGTGATGGCATGTGCAGAGGCAATGTCAAACGGCGGAGCGCGCAGCATTCAACACAAGCAGCCAATACGTACAAGTTACAGTTGGAACACGGGATGCAAGCGGTACAGGGAGTGCATACTTACTTAGCAATACATGTGCTGTTCTTGCTTTTATACCCAGCAGAGGAAAGCCCCCAGATGGAGTCGGTGGGCTTGTCGCAAAAAACTGATATTTTAGCGCTAATTTTGGAAGTATGGATTTTACTACGAGAATATACAAATCAACACGTGGATTTGCAAAAACTTTTTAATTACGCGGTAGTTTCTCTGGTCCGTAACTTAAAGAATTTTATTAAATACCATACAAATCTTCCCTGCCACCTCAACACCCTTCATTATTTCAACACCCTTTTTCCCAGAAGGGTGTAAAGCTACAAATTAGGGTGTTCGAAACTAAGAAACAGGGCGTAAAGAAAAAAAGGGTGTAAGAAAAGACCGCCAACGAAGAAAAAAGGTGGAGAGACCTCCAATTTTGGAGCATTTTGTACTGTTTACACGGGTGGACTGAACATTCTCTACAAGCGGGCGGGGGGGGGGGGGGGGGTTGTACCTCACGATGTTTACAGCAATATGAATTGGCATAATTTATTACCAGTGAAGCTCTTTAAACTTCAGGAGGTAGTTTCGGCAGCATTAGCAAAAAAATACAAAGAAAAAACTGGGGCGCCTGTAAAGGGTGCACCACCGCAGATAGGGTATTATGACAGTGAAGTCGGCTTTCGAGCTTGTTAGAGTGTGAGCACCAGGGTGTCGAACCGGAACCGGAACCGAACCGAAAACCGGAACCCAACCCGAATTTTTGCCCGGAACCGGAACTGAACCGGAACCGTATTTTTTCCGCCATTTTGGAACTGAACCCGAACCGGAACGAATTGAAGGAACCGTTCCGAACCGGTTCCGGGGCCTCAAAACTGTGATTTCTAGTTTTCCATCCCGGTACCCTACCTTGCATCCGAAGATATTTTTACCATTCGCCAGACGGCACCACGCAATATTTTGCATAGTCTGCAGTTCCCAAGGCCCATAAGGTTCTCATCTTATTATTACCCTAAATTTAATGTAAAGTCCGTATACACTATTAGTTTGCTTTAGTTATTGCCCATCTCCCCAAATTATCTTGTTTGCATTTTCAATAACTTAAGTTAGAACGTATATTCCGTTGCAACATATCATGAGGTATTCTTTATGGTTTCTATCTGCAGTGTGTTTAAAATCGTGTGAAGTTTTCATGTTGTTAATTCGAATGCATCCGTGTCCGCTTGTGAAGGCCTTCAGGGACACCATCAACAATAAGTCCGTATCTTCCACTTATTTTAGTTTGAGTGGGCACTTATATAAAAGCAGCACTGACACATAAACACTCACAGTTCTCTACGTCACCATCACTTTTTTCTTGTACAGTGCCGTTGTGTCCTTTGGTTACTGCCCTAGGAGAACATGAGAATTGAAAAAAAAAATGGGGCCTTCTCATTTTCATTTTTAAAGTAAATGCGATAGCATTTCAATGCATGGATTTAAGTCGATTAACGTGGATTAGCGGGGAGACTAGGGTGGTTTAGTGAGATGATCGAGTGAATGAACTAATGTGAATTAGTGGGACTGCAGTGTTGATTAATATGGATGAGAGGAATTAGCGGGTCTGTTAAGGCGGATTAGAAAGTTGGACCAAACATGATAGATTTGGGGTCCTTGGCTTTTGTATATTTTCCAGCGTTCTCTTTCTCGACCAATCAGGAAATTTAGTTACGCACAAAATAGCCGGAAAGTTATGTGTCGACCACCTGAATGCTATAAAAGGCCTTTTTATGCACGTATTACGCTCTTATGTTATTTCTCGCGTAAGATTTAAATCTCGCAATGGAGTTAAAAACTAATTGCCCAATGCATGTCTTATATTCACGAAAAGGTTCTCAAAATGTGCATATATATATGAGGTAAGACTAGGAAGCAACTAAAGTGAAAGAAAAAAAAAAGGAACGATCACTGGTTTGATGCGAAAGACACCCCTATAGCATTCTCCGATACGTTCTCTTTCTCGTGCTACCGTTCTTGCAGCCTTCCACAGGTGTAGCATCTCAACCCCCGAAACACAGCCCCTTCCAAGCTGAGGAAGAGGCGATAGCACGTGCGCTTAGCCAAAGGGCCGCCAAAGTCTAATAACAGACTCTTATCAGGCGTGGCGCAACTTTGCCAACAGTCTATTGCATGTTACAACACTTCGAAGGAACAAGCAGAGACCACCAACGAGACCAGCCAGGATTGTATGAGCACCAGCTCATACTGGCATCGCCGGCAGACAAGATCACCAACCTCGTGGCTGGACATTTGACATCTCACGTCACCCGCTTAGCCAGCGCTGATGAAGCCGAGCCTGAGCGCATGCATCCTGTATACATACGAGGAAAATAATTAGCACTATAGGCTCTCCCGTAGAACGCATTCTTTCCCGCACAAATCGCTAGCGAATAACCAGGAAAGATTATGCATGCACTGCGGATTAACACCTTCCCACACATCACCAGTCTTCACCTCTTTGACGGGACCTAATTCTCTCCATTTCGCCGCTTCTGTGGGGAGCATGGGAACCTCATACACACAGTAGGCGGCGGCGACAAGCCTACCCTAGATCCACCCAACCTACACGTTTCCATAGAGATTTGGGAGAGAGCCTTGGCCAGCTCCGGCCTGGAAGATCAGTTTATCTTGATGGAAACGACCTGTCGACTCTACCCCCTTGAATGGGGACGCCTCTCGAAACTTTTCCTCGATTTATTAAAGTTCATTTTCCCTCTCTCTGCAAGGGATAATTACTGCTGCTGTGACTTCACTCAGCATTATCTTTCGTAGAGCCCAACCGCTCTCACCTGTCGCTGAAGTGTCATTTAGCAAGTTCGTATCTCCGGTGGTTGCCTATCCCAATGCCGGTCCTGTACCGTCGTCAATGAGTCATAAAGCCGTTCTTTCTTTCTAACTGGTACGTCAAGCATATGAAGGATGAACTGAAGAAAATCGCTTTAAAACGCCACCAGCCAGTTTGACAGTCGGAGGGTGACGCCGACGCCGGACTGTTTTCGACTTCTAGCAGTGCTAATGATTCGGTTAAAGCTGAAGCGCCGTTAAAACAAGGGGTACATGAAAAGCGTAGCAGACCAATCAATTTATTTAAATGCAAAATTATTTGCCTCATTGTGCGAAAACAGGGGTGCATGCGGCGTGCTGTGCCTAGACAATTTGGGGAACAAAAAAAAGACGTTGCGCGCTCAGGCTCTCCTGCGCGCCAAAAAGACTTCCCGCTCGCCAGTGTCCACACTGCCTGCCCTGGCTGCCTGCCAGGAAGGCGATTCCTGCGAGAATGCGTGATTTCGGGGACGAGGGCGGGCCGCCACGAGACGCCCGGGCGGATGGGGGGAGGCGGCCGAGACGAAAAATACTGTACCATGGCGACACTCCAGGGTACTAAAAATTAAATTTCTGCACAAATTCAAAACAATTATCTACTAATGCGTAGCATTCCTATGCCGCTTGTCCTCAGTGCGAGTTTCTACAGCCAATTTTTTTGGTTTTTATAAATCCTGTCCGACCAATTATCTCAATTGACGCTGCTATAATTACAAATGGAATATCGCGAAATCTTCATTATTGTGGCAATGGCAGGCAGTTTATACGGTTTCCCATTTTCCTAATTGCTTAATATTTTTCTTATAGTTTTTAAAAATTTTGTTCAACCAATTATTTCAATTTGCGCTATTATAACGATTACATTTGTAACTCGCGAAATGTGCCTTATTGTGGAAATGCAGGGTGTTACACGGTTCGCCAGTTTCCGCAATTATTTTACTTTTTTTTATTTGTTTTTACATTTATACATTTTATTCGACTAATTTCTCATTTACGCTATATAATGATTACAGGTGGAAATTTCCCGAAATCCTAATTATTGTGGAAATGCAGGGTGTCACACGGTTTCCCAGTACGGTGGTTACTTTTTTTATTTTTTATTTTTTCAAAAATTTTGTGCGACCATTTATCTATATTTACGCTATTATATCGATTACAGGTGGAACTCCCACGAAATCGGTATTTTTGTGGAAATGAAGGGGGTCCCACAGTCCTTGCTGTGGGCAAAGAATGGTACGCATTAAAACGATTGTGGACGGACGGGTCGTCTGCTAGTAGGACGGGGGCAATAGGCAGTCTGCAGGGAGGCTGCCCATTACCAAGAAGATTCTGGCGAAGATGCACCGAGGGGGAGGCGCCCGAGGCACCCGTGTGCTGCACACTGGTCAGGAGGCTACCCGTTTGCCTTCCAGAAGACTGTGGCGATAACGCATTATTTGGAGACGATGTGCGGCCCGTCACTTGACTGCGAAGGGAGGGGATCACCTGGCTGCACAGCGGCTACGTAGAGCCATGCGTTAGAGCGCAGCCCTTAAGCACCCGCTCCAGTGGTTTCGCGTAGTCCCTCAGCGTTGGACTCGTTGTGACCGAGAGAACGAAGACGCCACCGAAGATAGAGCTGGCAGGAAAACGGAGGTTGCAAGTATGGCGAAAGTGTAAGGGGGAGGGCGCAATTCCGTGACCGTGCGAGACGTGCTTCACAGTGGCGACCCCTTACGAGATAACGACAGAGTATGCCGCGAGCCGTCGTGTATTAGCTGATGACGCGATCACTTCCTGAGGCAGAGCATCTATGGGCCGTCGCCGAGAACACTACAGTTCGCGCTGCACTCACATTTCGCATTAGCGAGTGTCGTAATCGTCCGTCATTTTCTTCCTCAAGAAAACAGCTGCGGGGTATAAAATTGTAGTGTTATGATCCAAGAATAAATTAAGTTAAATTATAAAAATGAAAGAAACTAATTCAATAAAAATAAACTTGCGGCCATAAAAATCCGGGCTTTCAAATTCATACAAATACGCAGTCTTATGTGTCCGAGCGAATTTTTCATTTCGCTTCAGTTAATGTTGTAATCGTTGACCTACCATAGAAAACATTTTGAAAACTCTTCAACGCTTTAGATCAACGCTCTCACTCTTATCTTCAAATCTGGAAGCATTGCAAAAGTTATAGCTATTGCCAGCACAGAGGAGCAGTGCGGGATTTGCTCGTCCCAGCAGATACGCCTTCCGTTTCTGCTTCGGTGGTTTCACTTTAATGTCGCAACTTAAGGAAAGCCGGCAAATAGCCGCTAAATCGCTGTAATGACGTCATTCCAGCGGTAGAAGAACGCCAAGACTGGGGAAGAGAGAAAATTATTTAAACAAGTTTGTAAGTTATCTGATGGGGATAGAGCAGTACTTTTTGTCTGAGGGACTTTCCGACTCCCTGATATAAGTGCTGGTTGTGTTGGTTGACTACTTTCTGCAAGCATTCAAGATTTCGAACAAAATTGAAAAAAGTGTTGCAGGGTTGCTTATTTTTGGCCAAAAGAAAACATTTGCACAAAAAAACCTACATTATGGCTTCGTTCTTGACAAGGAAACCTGACAAGGAAATGAAAACCGAGCACAAAAAAAAAAAATAACAGAAAAAAATACGCTTGCTTCTTTTTTTTTTTTCTCCGAACCCGTTCGAACCCGTTTGAACCGGTTAGAACCGGAACAGAATGGTGCGCCGGAACTGAACCCGAAACGAACCCGAAAGGCTTGAACCCGAACCCGAACCGAACCCGAAAAAATTGCGGTTCGACACCCTGGTGAGCACAAGGGGCGTATGCGTATCCGCACCTCTTACTGTACCATTTCAAAGGTACTAGTCTTTTTGGATTCTAAAAGGTAAAAAAATTAGTAAAGGTAAAAAATGGTAAAAATAAATAAAATAAAAAATAAAAAAAGGTAAAAAAATTAGTAAAAAAAATAGTGGTGCAAGGCTGGAGAAACAGCAACGCTAGGGGCAGGCCTACCTACCTTTCCCTCTTGGATCTCCTGGAAATGGGGAGGGGGGGGGGAAGGCGGGCACACTGGAACAGCCTTGTAAAATCCGGTTAAATTTGGCCTCATCCCTGAGCGGTCATCCTGGCTTAGCAAGAACATTGTAAACCTTAGCAAACATAACAAAACCTAGCAACACCGGAAGAAACTACGTCGACCCCCAGCTCCGCTGTTCTTTTTTTGCAACTGAACACCTATTTCACACCGTTTCAATAACCTACAGAAAGCCAAGCGTGTTGCAGTTCGTAAACATCCTTTTCGCCACACGACTATAGTCTTCTTAATTTTGAAGGTTCAAATAGGTGTTTCACGTGCCAAAGCTAAACTTGGGGCATGAGGTGCACCCAATAAGGAAACGAGGGATCATTGCATAAGAGCAATTATTTTTTTTTGCGTTTGGAAATTTCTTGCGAGTAGAGGAGTATATGAGGGGATGTCTTCTTCTTTACAGTGCTATTATGCATCCGAACAGGGCCTTATTCAATGAACAGCTGAACACCTTTTCCACACCCTTTCAACACCCTAAGAAAAACCAAGGGTGTTGAAGTTGATCAACACCCTTATTTTCAAACAAAAAGGGCGTAGAGCTAGAAAAAGGGTGTTGAGACTCAAGAAAAAGGGTGTAAAGGCCTCCCAACACCTTTTTTCCACCTATGCTACGCCCTTTTTGGCTAAAAGGGTGTAAAAAAGTTTAGTGTGCTTAACTCGGTATTAAACGCTCTCTGGATGACCGCACTCGATCGTACATCGCAGAAGAAGCAGATATTCTTTCTTCCGCCTCCTCGACAGGCGATGCACCACCTCCTCTCTGCTCTTAGCCCGTCGGCGCAGGTCGGGTGCGGGGTATACGTTGGCATGGTGCGCTCTGTATTCAGTGGCAGGCTTACAGCGCGCTTCCAGATGAGGAAATCTGAAGGTGTGAGCACCCTAATTTCGGAACTGCCATCTCTAATTGGAGTGAATGGACGACAGTTCGCAGCCGCCTCAATCTCCAACAACACCGTAAGCAGCTCTTCATAATCAAGACAGCTTCTTTTCAAGCAACATTTGAGTGAGTCCTTGATGATGCGCTACCCAAGCTGTCCCCGTTCCCTCCCCCCATATCATTTCCACTCGATGCGCTTTGAGCTCGCATGTTCCTGTATCTTGTCGTGCTCTAGTGTAGACATAACTTCATGTTGCCTTGCGTAGCTCTGGAATGTCCTCGCATTGTCCGAATACATGGCCGATGGTATTCCGCGCGTCGATGTAAGTCACCGGAATGCGGGATGAAAAGTTCGTGTGCTCAAGTCTGAGGTCAGCTGCAAGTGCACCGCACGCGCGACAGCATTAGAAAACACAACCACGAACAACTTTGTAGATGATTGGGAGCTAATGTATGAATGAGTGCGGCTGCCCACTGAAGTCCACGCCTACGACGTCAAATGTTGAAGTCTCTTCTGGGCGGTCCCTTGGCAATGGTCCCATAGGTGCTGACTCAGGACGTATAGGCGACTACGGCGGCACGGTAGAACAGACATCAGTACGTTTCGGTCAGTCGGGCGTCTCATCAAAATCCAGAAACGAGAACGGAGGTCGACCAGCGTGGTCTCAACGCCATCGTGTAGAAGGCGGACAGGCACTGAATTTATCAAAAGTCGGGTGCATTGGGGACATCAGCTTCTCAGGGCTATCTAATTTGTGTGGCACTTTGTCCACTCGAAGCAGACCGTCTTCATCGATATTGGGTTGCGGAGTGGAGACCCTGGAGCTGGGGGATAGTGGCTGGCCTTTAGGATGTTCGCGAGCTAGGAAGGAAAGGCAGCGTGCGAGCTGTACGAACCGCAACCAGTACATTTCTGCGTCGTTAATTTCCATTGCTTCGAGCTGGCCAGAAGCCGACGGCTTGCTTGCGGCGGCATTGTGTTGGACGCCCATCATTACTTTACTTTTTATTATTTTATTAATACTTATTGTCTATTACAGCAGCGCTGTTTAAGCTTGAGCTTGGTCCGCTGGCGTGAGCAAAAAATACAAAGAAAAAATCTCCCCCGGAGCAAGACGCCTGGCACGATTTCCGCGCAGTCAGTTTAGCAAAAAAAGAATACCGAGCACTCGTGAGCGTGCGCCACGTGAGAAGCTCACGCTTTCGTCGTCGTCGTCTTTGGCGCGGCGGACCCGTTGCGCGCCGGTCACTACAGGGACGGGTAGCACCACGCCCGTCATTACCGGGTTTACGTATACCCAGAGGCCCCCGCAGAGGCGGAGGCCATTGTGCTGCCATAGTGACATTTTTTGTCGTATCAGCTCGTAATTACCGGTCGGGGTCATTGAGACGGCGAAGGCCTGGGTGGGTCGCAGGGAGGGGACGGGCTTGACTCGGTCGGTGTCGACGACGTCTTGGCGGCAGTTCATGCCGAAGGTGACCGTCTTGGGTTGCCGCTTGCCCTACGACGAAAGTTTATAAATTTGCTGTTTCTTCACCATCTCTCCTGGGGTCCGCTGTCAGTATGGGGAGAAGTACAAGCTGCGGCAATTTTAAATGCAGAGCATTTCTTTAACTCACGATGTCACCCGTTCTAGGCGTCCGTAGTAGTCCGCATCGCTCGCCTCGACATGCCCGGCTCAGACGTTTCGCTATCGGCGCGATCAACATTCGATAGCGCGCCCGGCACGTTCAAGGACACTGTTCCCCATCTCGGACTCAACGTGCGCCGAGCTGCCATTTTTACTGCTGACGAGCGCTCTCTCGTCAGCAGTTGCCACAAGTGCAACAACATTAACGTAACGCAAACTACTTAACGTCGTGCGCCCCCGGAAATGCTCTGCATTTGATCGTGTTCCTCGCGAGAGGGATGTTTCACTGCGTCGCCATGCGAACAGTTTGCCACGCTTTAGTTTCAGTTCCGTATCTCCCCGCCGCGGCCGTGGAGAGAAGGCGGCCGGCCGCGACTCTCGCCACCGCGGCGCTGCGGTTGCGAGCTGCGCTAGGAAAGCGAGCGCCGTCTGCTAGCGGGGAGCGGAACGCGTTCCGCTCGGCATCTCCGGTCTTCGCCACTTCTGGCTGCGCACTGCAAAAGAAATAATTTTTTAATGCCCAGCTTTCTACCTCTACCAGCCAACGGTTCTTTGGCAGCGTGCGGGAAAATAAACTTACAATGCGGTGGAGGCGGCGAGGGGCGGTGCGGGAGGCAGAGGGTTTCACTCACGGAGCATACTGTATATAGGGCGGTGAATTCACCCAGCGTTCCCCGCGCGGAGGTGCCTGCTCGCCGGCGGGCGCGTCGCCGGTCGACTAAGTCGACTAAGCAATGTTGACTAAGCACACACAGTGGCGTGCACATGCTAGACGTAACCCGACTGTGTTTAGTTATTGAAAGCTCTCTGACCCAAGGACGAAGACGAAGGAACAAGGTTCGTTTGTCGGCAGAAAGGGAGATATGCACGCTGAGTTCCTCCCGACCAGACAACGTTCCCAGGCGGCACAAGACATTTTTGCGCGAATGATTGACGAACACTTTGCAGACACACACAGCTGACCCTGGAATGTTATTTTAACCAATAAAACATGTAAACACATACAGTCAAACCCGGTTATAGCGAGCTCTAATATGCACCGCGATTAGTTCGATACATCCAATAGTTCGATATAGCCGAACCCGTCTATAACTAGTTTTTTCGTTATGCCTTCGCAATACACGGACCCCCGCTGCCAACCATACGTAGAGAAAACGAATACGTAAAGTATACCTTACACAGAACAATTCATTTATTGCATGCAATAAAGCTACTTTCCGCTTTAACTGCCTACTTCGCAATAGAGCGGTGATTTTTGTTTTCACTTTTTTTTTGGCGGAGACATCGTTAGCACCACTTCGAGTCCATGTCCTTCAATATCGAAGCAATATTGGCTGACTGGATGGGCTCCGTCGTGAATCCCGTGCGTCGGAAATAGTTACGGAAGGTGTCGGGCGTCACGTCGCGCCATGCGAGTCTCAACATCTCAATCGCCGCTCCGAGACCCCATGCATTTCGGTGGCAATTGTAGGCATGCCGAGTTCGATATATCCGATGTGAACTTCGTTATAAGGAATATGCTTACGCATGCAGTTTCTAAAGGGATGTGGTTTTTTCGATATATAGCATAATTCGCTCTATCCGGGCTTGTTATAATCTAGTTTGACTGTACTGTCCAACTTAACTGACGACCTATACTTCTGCGAACGTTCCCAGGCACGTAGTAGGTGCGGATAGACATGCCGCAACAGCCACGGGGCATTCAACGTAGCTCGACGTTCGCACCACGAAAGCAGCACAATACCCCGTGGTCTCTCCCTCTTTCCTGCCTTCTTATATTGTCAGAAAATGCTCGGTAAACGTGGGAAACACCGCCGACATCGTCCCTACGAAATAATCCCGCCCATTTGGCGACTGTGTAGCCCCGGAACAATTTTCCGGCAATAGTTTTCGTTTTAATAGGCCAACCTTGCATGTGGTGAGTAGTCGACGCGTTTGAAAGGGCCTCGAGCATTAATTGGCCCGCTTCTGATATCTCAAGCGCGAAACGCTGACCTATACCCTTCAAAAATGTTCGCTCGACTGTGAACATGGCACTCCGCGGAGACAGGTGCCTAATTGGTTCCAGTCACGCATGCTTCGTTAACGCAAATGAGGTTCCGTTTTAACGCGCAGCATTCTTTGTCGACTATTAAGAGCCACAACAATGCAGCGCCCATAATTTGCACAAAACATACGCACCCCCTTTGTTAAAATTTTCTGGACCAATCCTAAGCCTTGACAGTCACAAAGAATTGAAAGAATCAACTTTACCTTTAAATTCGACAAAAATATTTTAAAACAGTAAGAAAGAAATGTGTTTTCTCTAGCTTTCCTGCATAAAAGGTTTCAGCCTCACTCGGGATGTAAGGTTGTACACTGAATTTTTTGCATCCTGCCCGTTTCCGGCTTGCTCCACAAAATTTTGACAAAGACTGTACTTGGCGGTATTGACACATGTAATCAATGTTATAGCGTGAACGTAGATAATTGGTCAAAACGAATTTCATAAAATGTTAAGTAAAAAAAATAAATGATAGAACGAATGAACAAAATGAAAAAAACATTTACCATATAGATTGCCATTACCTATCAGGACGAATATCTCTGCATGCGCTCACACTACTAAAACACGCCAAAACTCCCCCGACCATTCACATTGTTTGGACGCCTGGTCATACCTCCCTCCCGGGGAATGAGGCGGCTCACGCCGCTGGCCACGACATTTTACACCGGGCATTCCCAAGGGAGGCCGACGACACACCTCCAATCGCCTCGCCCAGCCAGTCAGTCCCAAAACATACACGGACATCTTCTATCATTATCGCCGGGAGCGCCTCCTTTACCCTCCTCCTCACCCATCACTCAATACACAAGACTCTCGAATCTGGCGCAGAATCTAAACACAGACTTACTACAACATGGCAATTTTGCATCATATTTCACCAACTGCTTTTCCCTACAACTGCACAACATGCAATACACCACAACACCACTATCACCTCGTATGGGAGTGCGCCAAACATCCCAACCCAATTCCATCACCTACATTGGAGCAGTGGGAGCACAGGTTACCAGCTTCCAGCTCGAGGATCAGGAGTACCTGATCTCCCGGGCGAGGGCTGCTGGGGGGCCTGAAGGCGGCCTGGACGTTGCCTGGACTGAGGCCACCACCCACTCTCCTTTCCCCCTCCCCGTTCCCTTAAAAAATAAATGTTATTCCTCCTCCTCCTCCATATAGATTGCCCATACGGAAGGAAGATTATTTATTATCAAGAGTACAGCACAATGCCGGAATTTCTAATCGAATGGTGACGCTTCTGTCTGCCTGATCTGGCCAGTAGGACCCCTCCAAGAGAAGCACAGCTACAATACCATAGCTAAAAATTACACAAATAATACAAACACTACACCTAGAATACTACAATGCAGAGCTAACATCCAATGCAAACAAGATTAACCGCAGCATGGAAACGCAAAATAGGTACAGATACATTTCCACCACAAGTTTTGGAAAAAAAAGCGAGAATGAAAATGCACAAACAAAGGGTTCATAAAGTTGTGCATAGATGACACGTGTACAAGTGACAGGCGTAACGGCGAGGGAACTATCGAGGGAGAGCACGCCTGTGTGTCGTGCTCTCCCTATCGTCCTCGTTTCTTGTTTGCACTGTGAATTCAAGATCACTCTATTTAGTTTTGGTTATCGGTTTTTTAACTATTATACTTAAAGTTGTAGTGACGTTCACGAACGGCATACATTAAAAAATAAATGACGGTCGCTTTTTATTTGTTAAGCAATTTCAAATAGTCCCTATTTACTAGTCAGGAATTGGAAGCATTCCAAGTTGCCTAAAATCAAGAAAAACTATGTTTATACGTTTTAGGTTTCGGATGAAATGAATTCTGGTCTTCCGCATGATGTGAAGACTGTTATTGCTGTATTTCGAGGATTTGCCCCCCATCGACAGTCAATATTCGATACACGATTGAACCATAGCAAAATAAAATATACTACTAAAAAACAAAACAAAAGAATACACAAGCAGAAATTGCGGAAACAGAGCAACTGTATTTGCACAAAAATGCATTTTGGCCTAGTAGACCCCATCATTGATAATAATAGCGTAAGTGGGATCACTGGCTGAGGGAAATTTTTCAAAACTTAAAATAATAAAAATAGAAAAATAAATATTACAAAATCCACTAACGAAATCCGAAATATCTGCCTTTTATACAGCCCAAACAGAGCGAACCTAAAAATAAAGAGTTACGGAAAAGAAAAATAAACCGCAATTACGATACTGAAAAACAGACAAACGTGACGTCCTGCAAGTTGCAAAGAAATGCATAATTCCTGGAGTTCACACATTCGCCCCTTTGACACAACTCAAAATTTGACAAGAAAATTTGACACAACTCAAAAATAGGAAAGAAACAATGAAGATTAACTCACAAAATGAAAAACAAAACGACGCGTTAATATTCGTCCTTTCCCCCGTGACGCATGAATGCCGATTGCGATGGAGGTCCCACAACCTTTCGAACCAAGTACCAATTGGCAATGAGGGAATTCCCCGCGCTACACGCCGCGGAGGCTCAATGGCTAAGGCGTTGCGCTGTTGAGCACGAGGACGGGGGTTCGATCCCCGGCCGCGGCGGACGCTTTTCTGATGGAGGCGAAAAGGAGAAATGCCCGTGTGTACGACATTTCGGCGCACGTTAAAGATCCCCAGGTGGTCAAAATTAATCCGGAGCCCTCCACTACGGCGGGCCTCATCGCTGGCGTTGCGTCAGCACGTTAAAGCCTACAATCAATCAATAAATTTCCCCCGCTAAAATCTAGGCGGGTGCTGCCAGCGTCAAAAATTGCTCAACCACAGCAATGCCTGCTTGTCCGGAGGAACGCCTGTAAAAACCACTGATCCAAATGGCAGGTGGACGTCGCCCAGGCCATCTATGCCCATCATTTGGCAACAATATTGACAGATTCCCAAGAGGCCTCCCGAAATCGCATCAAGGGTACTCCGTACAATCCCGAATCTTCTTTTTGAAGGAGCGCCGATAACACGGAGTGCAAGTGATCGGAGATGTCTGGAGTATACCTACCCCCCCACGCGTTAACCCATAATACCCAGTGCCCGGCGTTCGCCCCCGCTCGTGGCGCTCAGACTAGTGGACGCCAGATCACACTCGACCCCCTCGCCTAAAACATAAACAGACATCTTTCAACGGTTTTGCCTCGGCAGGAAGGCAGTCCCAGAAGTTCCCTCATGAGAATAGGGGCAGTGTAATCCGACAGCTCCACAGAAATACACTTACTGTCTCCTCAACCCTGCCAAATTTTTGACCTCATATTCATCTAATGTCATTATTCATTCACTGTGGTCGCAAGCAAGAATTACTCTGCACCTTGTAGTCTTGCACACACAATCCCAATCTAAAACCCTGGCTGTGGCATAACTCAGTTATGCCTGGGTGTGCGTAGCGAGAGGTACGGTTAATGTTATTGTTTCGCTTGATCCTCTGTACGGTTACGACGCTTGTCGAGGCGTGCGGCTCGTTCTTTTTTCGTCTCCTCGGCTCGGTGCCTCCTCATCGTTTCGTTCCGACGACGAAGCCTGACGACGAATCCCACCGAGCCGGCCTTTCTAAAAGTCTGCCCCATTTTTGCACGTACAAATCTCCTTCGCCAATCACCGCTCTTTCTGGCCATTTACCACTGGAACAAGCTGCCAAAAGAAATTGCTGCTATTCGTGATCACGACTCATTTGTTGCACAACTGAAGCGCAATATGAACGCGCATGTCTTGTAAAAACAGAACTGTGTGCTTTTTACAACATGAACTGAATTTACAGGTTTTGTATTGAGTGTTTTTAGTTGCACCCATTTCTTTTTCCTGATTCTTCTGTACTTTTTTTCTTTATTTCTTTATTTTTTTGGTAACCTGTAATATGTAATAAGTTGCATTTATCTGCGAATTGTGTTTAAATGTCTGAAATATCTCGTTGTAATCGCCCCTATGTAATGCCTGCAAGGGCCTTTATGGTATCTGAATAAAAAAAATCGTTTGTTCATTTTTTTTGGTTTTTATTCTTTTTATATTTATTTATTTATTTATTTATTTATTTATTTATTTATTTATTTATTTATTTATTTGGCGCGGCGAGCAGCGCTGTTAGCTGCGGCGGCTAGGCGATCGCTGGGTTCCCTAGCCCTAGCCGCCCCAGGTTCCCTAGGAACCGCTGGCAGCTAGGGCACCGAGGTACGGCCACAGGTCACAGCAAAACGACAAGAATACGGCCATTGTAGCTCTCGCTACAAAAGGATTACTCCAGACAACACATAAACGACACAACGGGGAACACCCAACTCAGCCCGCATCCGAATGGCTCGAGCACAGGGTAGCGATAGGCTACAGCAACATGTCAGGCAACGGAAGGTCTGCAATAGAGTGCCCAGTTATCATCACTCACCGATGTGGGTCACATCATCTCTCTTAACTGCTCTTGTCAAGCTTATAACGGCTCGGTGTTAAGCACAGGGCGGCCCACGTGTAATACTTCAAAGCGCATACCATGCGAAACTACCAACGCAACTCTATAACCGTTGATAAGCGCCTTAAAAATCAAACCCTAGGTATGCGATCCTGGTACAGCTACCACCCGTGTTTCCCGCAAATATCTCCAGCTTCTCTCGCGGCACTTCATTCGTTTCCTTTGTTTTCTCGCTAATTGGGGGAGTTTAATTATTCCACGCTGCGGTGCAGAGCCCCGAATGCCTCTCCAAGCGCAAAATATTTGATGCCAGAAAGCACTCTAATTAGCTGGCTGCATGGTCAACCAAACGCCTTGAATAAACCACAATGGCATGTGCGCACACAACAGAGATCTGGCAAGCTTTGCAAAGCAGTGGTGTGGTTTTAAACCGAGGGGTCTAGGAAAGGATGCGGGAAAATAATTTGTGATGAACGCGCGCTTTCCATGTAAAGTGAAGCGTAAATTACTACGCTCTGTTCATTTGACACAGCGCACGAAAAAGACTTTGTGTGGGCCTAGCGACATTCTTTCTATGCCCATCTGTGGCTGCTCGATCACTGTTCGATTTCCCGCCTGTTATAAAGATGGCTTTGTGAATATGGAATTTTTTTAAATATGTAAGACGCGGGAAACTGAAGAGTTCTTGGATATTTGTAGTAGACCTTTTACAGAACTCCTCACAAAATATCCCAAAACCCAATTACAAGCTGTTGGAAAGTTTTACTAAAAGGCACGTTCAGATTTCATTTTTCATACCTCGGTTATAAAAATTTTAGGCAGAGCTTTTTGCTGTTCTTAAGACACAATTGTGCTGAAAAAAATGCTTCATTTATTGGCCCTGTTGTGAAAAATACGGCGAGGTGTACAGTTGCAAACTCTGATGGCGCTCCTGCTGCAGGCACCAGAGTGGTTTCACTAGGCATGACAATACCACTTGGAGGAGAACCTCGGCTGGGTGCTGAGAGAGTACTCCACTTTCCTGTGCTTCCACCAGCCAGCACGGTAGGCCACTGACTGTTTTCAGCTAAAGCCTTATGAGCGTGGTCTGATTTCCAGCGAAGAAGTTCCCACTTATTCAAAAACGCTTCGTCTAATCAAGGTTAGAAAAGGTAAAGCTCCATATAACAAAATATATACACACACAAGAGCTGATTACAACGACTTCCCTAAGCGTATGCGGAAGCAAATGTGCTGTCATGCACCGCTGCAGGAGAAGCAGACCCAGACATACATGTCAAATAGCCCCCATATTTCCCTCCCTTCTATTTAGCGGGGTTGTAATCAAGGCTTTATTTGAGCTCACAAGTTCAGTAAAAAACTGATCCTGAAAGGAAATACCTAGCAGGGTTGAGCTCTAATTCGCTGACTCCAGTTCAGGAGGCAAGCCAGTTTCGCGTCTACCACAAATTATGCTATGAGGTCCACTTTGGGGCTGCCACCGACGAGTCGCCGTAGTACCATTGTGAAACTCGTTAAAACTTTTACTGCCTGTTCGCGCATTAACAAGGCGAGCGATTTGAAGGCAGGCGGAAAGCGCCGGTCCCTCCATCTATTGCGGGAAGATTCTTAGAGGTTGACAATGTGTTACACCGAGAGAGGTTTTTCACACTGATGACAGCAATAGCACCGAGCCCGTAACGAGCTTGATCCTCTCGCTTAGGCGCCGTAATTTCTCACATGTGGAAGGTTACCGCTCGTCTGAAGGACAGCCAACAGCCGGGAGAAACTTCATGTGTTTTTTTTTTTTTCATTAACTACTCCATTCAAACTCAGCCGCTCACAGCCGACGCCTACTACAATACAGCCTGCTAGCTTACAGCGGCTGATTGTGGGGTGAAGAGACGGCTTAAGCAGCTGCTCACAGCCAAAAGCTAAAATATAACCACATCAAGGAAAGATAATTTTAGAGTGAAATCTCTATTACTTCGTGGTGAAACCCAGGAAACGCCTCCTTCCTTAAATCTGACTTTCAAGCTCACCTAAGACCAAGCAAAAGCCCTGGGCGGTGCGGAGTGAAAGCATCTAATTGCTAGTTCGATTCAGGGGGAGTTCGGAGACGATGACAGGGATAAAGATTAAAGGAGCGTGCCATCAGAAAATGGGCGTGTTCACTGCGCACTCTCGGCGCTAAATTCGAACGCTCAAGAAACTTTTGCTTCCCTCTGAGTGTCGTGACTTCATTGCGCAGCTCACTGGGCGGTCGTGCCTACATGTGCCGATCAGCGTCTGTGTGTTGCCTTTGAGGCAATTTCGGATGCGGTAGTCGCTAGTTCAAAACCGGCTGCCTGGCACCCTGCTTTACCTGAACCGAGCTATCGCTCTGCAAATGTCAAGTTGACAACCGCGTCCAACCACGACAAATTTTTTCCCTCCATGCATACTAAGCTCTCGGCTGCCCGAAAGAATAAGCGGACATAAAACGTTCTGAGGTAAAAAAAAAAAAAGCTGTACGTAATTTGTTTTCTTCGCCCGCATGCTTGCCGAAAGTAAGGGGTCGTGTTGGGTTGCAACGGCTGATGACCGTGATTAACCCGCTGTCGCTTTCAGCGCACGTCTCGACCCCGCTCCAGGCACGTTTTTTTTTTAATATTACTCGAAGCCCTGGCAGCTGCTGACAGCAAGGCAGACCAGACTGTTTATGTTAGCAAAACCTTGCCATCGTGATCGCTGCGCCTAGGTTGGTTAAAGAAAGCACAGAACGACGAGCACGTGAAAGAGATGCCGGTGGAGCGTTACCATGTAAGAACAGGAAATGGATGGATTTTATAACTAAAATAGAAGTGCATTCGTCTGCTGAGTTCAAACGTGCAGTAACACGATGTTGAACCGCTCCGTGATGTAGCTGTTCCGTTAAGGAGTGGTTGAAAAACAGCAGGGATACTGCATAACGGCAGTACATCAGTTGTAAAATGATCTCATCTAGCTGCCCGCCTATTCGGCTCCCTTTCGGCATCTGCCGAAATCGCTGGATTATTAGCAGTCGTAACGAGTAAACAGAGCGCACTTTTGTTACGGTTTCCCCAGTTAGGCCTCTTTGAAATCTCCATGGGCTGTAAAAAAGAGAGTACATTATTTTCGGCTGGACTGGCCTGCACTACGCTTCAATCCTCGGCCAGTCGCAACTTCTAAGCCTACCTAAAGGACAATGCTGCGGTTCTTCCGTAATTTTATTCTTACAATGCTGCGGTTCTTCCGTAATTTTTCTTTACTTCTTCCGTAATTTTATTCTTAAAAACAGTCACCGTATTGAAAGCTTGATACTCTTGTTAATATTTTCACATCTAGCAAAGAGTTATGGATATTGCTTCGGAACTCCATTATATCATCTCGTGTGGCCACCCGCCCTGGTAGGCTGTTCCAATGCTCAGCAGATTTTACTGACATGCAGTCGCTGTTCATTCCGGTGTTCGGTAGCCTTTTCTCTGCGACGCAGCTTACAAAGGCGAAACGTAGCAATGCATATTCTGAAATTTATACCCTGGCCGATATTACGATTTCAAGTAGAGGCTCAATGTCACTGCACAATCTGTCAATTAGGCCGCTGCTAATAGGTCGCGGCACAGAAAAATTATTCCGCATAGGAGAGCCTGAATACCTGAGTGCCGTAAACTGGCGTCGGTGAAAATTTGCGGTAGACGTAAGCCTTCGCAGCCTTTTGTAAAGCAAAGCTTTACTACTTTCGTCCAGCGGTTTCGCGGAGGATGCGAAAGTTAAGCTTTTCACCGGAGACACACCCCCGGCGACACACCCCTCGAAGCGCATCACGTGATTCGCCGGGCCCGCTGTCGGCGCTGCGCACAAGGCCTCGTTTTCAGTCGTCCTGCTCACCTCATATGAGCGGCGGCCGCCGCGGCGATAGCGACCGATTAGCTGCTCGGCAGCCGACCACGCCGCTGGATCATTTCGGGCTATGTGACTCGTCTCGCGCCGCGCAAAGAGGAACGGTGCGTTCGCCGCGTTTCCCGGGCCTCCCTCTGTGAGCGTCCACTGCCTATCTGCGCTGCCTACCTGCCTATCTGCTGCCTACCTGCCTATCCACTGCCTACCTGCCTATCTGCGCCCACTGCAGGGCCAAGGCCTCTCCCATTAATCTCCCATTATCCCAGTCTTGTGCTAACTACCACCAATTTATCCCCGTAAACTTCTTGATCGCATCTGCCCAACTAACTTTCTGCCGCCCCCTGCCACGCTTGCCTTCTCTAGGGATCCACTATGTTACCTTTAATGACCAACGGTTATCTTGCCTTCGCATTGCATGAACTGCCCACGTCCATTTCTTCTTAATTTCTACTAATATGTCCTAACACGTGTTTGTTCCCTGACCCACTCCGCTCTCTTCTTGTCCCTTAATGTTACACCTATCATCTTCCATTCTATTGCTCGCTGAGTCGTCCTCAATTTAAGTTCAACCCTCTTAGTGAGCCTCCACGTTTCTGCCCTGTACGTGAGTACTGGTAAGATGCAGCTGCCATACTTTCTTCTTCAGGGACAATGGTAGGCTGCTATTCATTATCTGAGAATGCCTTCCGAATGCACTCCACCCCATTCTGATCCTCCGATTATCTCTGCCTCATGGTTGGGATCCGGAGTCACAACTTGGCCTAAGTAGATGTATTCGCTTACCACTTTCACTGCCTCGCCACTTACCTCTACCCGCCACCTACCTCAACCCGAGATTACTGATCATTACTTCGGTTTTCTGCATATTAATATTCAGGCCTACGGTTCTACAGCGCGGTTCAGTGCGGTTCTACGGTTCAGTGCGATAAGCATGCTTTGCAATTCGTCCCCCGAGTTACTTAGCAAGGCAATGTCATCAGCAAATCTGAGGTTACTGAGGTATTCTCCATTAACCCTTACTCCCACCTGTTCCCAATCTAACGTTCTGAATACTTCTTGTAAACATGCTGTGAATAACATTGGAGAGATTGTGTCTCCTTGTCTGGCGCCCTTCCTTATTAGTATTTACTGCTATCCTTATGGAGGGTGATGGTAGCTGTGGGCCCATTGTAAATATGCTCTAGTATTCGCAGGATAATATGGTTAGGAAATGAGGGGCTCGTTAGGAAATACAGAAAGAAATGCCGGCAGTCATTTCTTCTTAATCAGATACAGTTGTAGTAAATATAAATACCCCAGAAAGTGAAGCAGAACACAGTCGCCCAGATAGCCGAATTGGTAAGGCATTCGAGATCTAATCGAAAGGCGTGGGTTCGGTCCCCACTCTGGGCGCGTGTTTTTCTTTCTTTCTTTCTTTCTTTCTCGCTTCAATTAATATAAAAAAATATAATTTCACTAACGGTAAAAAATAGTCCAACCATTCCCCTATGCCTTCTTTGGCGTTGTAGACTGCCGGCATTTCTTTCTGTATTTCCTAACGAGCCCCTCATTTCCTAACCATATTATCCTGCGAAAGCTTAGCGAGGGCCTCGGTTCTGGCAGCCTTGATGCCAAGGTAGCATAAGAGGGTTTCCCGCCAGTTACCCGCTTATGACAGGCTGTAGACGTTCGCGTCACGCCCCGGGGGTTGAAAAGAAGGTCCCCTTCTCCCCGTTTAGTCTGAGTGGCGCTGGCCACCACCCTCAAGTGTCAGATACAGTTGTAGTAAATATAAATACCCCAGAAAGTGATTTTGTCCCCAGCACTGCCTCGTCATCACTGTGCCAGGTGTGCACTTAGGAGTCGCACAAGTGCCATCGACGCCGTTACCCGTTGACTAGCATACCGTGGGCAGGGGCATAAGATGTACCTTATGTCCTCAGTAATAGAGCACACTGTGCGCAACAGCGACAATAGCCAGCCCAGCACTTCCATAACATATGGTATAGGGTGCCGGGAGATAGGTATAATTGGCATATATGGAAGAACTGGGAGGGGTAAATCTTATAGAGTCCAGTTCCATGAGGAAACGTATGCGTCTAGATTTTGCGAAACCATGTATCTTGATTCTTGTATTTAGGGGAGGGCAAGGTTTGGCTTTGTTGCCGATGTTGAACCATTTTGTGGCAAAATTAAAAGTAATTTTGTTTGGGAAAATGTTTATAAGTATGTTTATAAGTATAACATATATAAGCATCGTTAATAAAATATTTGTTAGCTTCAATATTTCGAACGCTACAAGGCACATGACAAGAACACAAATTTAGCCTTTTTCTTCGTTTTACTGTCGTCGTTACTTCGTCAGTGGTATGTAACTTCTGCTGCCCAGTGACTAGGGGCGGTAAGGGTGATGAACATGAGCACTGTCTAGGTGATAATGGCACCGCTAAATGCGGATTTAGATAGTGCTGTTATCGAGAAAGTTTCTTTTCAGCGATAATCGTTTATATATATTATATAGGTGGGCTCGGCGAAAGTGCAACGAATACATGACGCCTGTCTTCTTGCTGCACATCCTGCTTTTGCCTTCCGGCGATGTGTTGTGAATCGTCAGCGACTACCGAAGAAGGGACTTGCTGGTTTCTGTGTGTTCCTCAGTATGAAACAGTGGTAATCACGGAGCGAGCGACGCCCCTCTCCCGAGGTGTGACGTCAAGCTTCCAGACCGCTATATCTTCGTATCCTGCGCATCGGATCGTCAGTGGGCCCGGTGAAAGTGCAACGAACGGGATGCTCAACATGAGGCCTGTCATCTTGTGGCAGGTTAGCGATGTTTATTGTTATAGGAGCGATTAAAGATGTCTTGTTGTTGTGCCGAGCCCACGTACGTTGATGGCAATTGTATGTGACTGCTTTCATGGTTGCAAACTCTTGCTTTGCAGCGACATTGAACTTAATCCAGGCCCGATTGTCGAAGAAATGCTTGAGTCGCTACTGGCAGGCCAGCAGGCTATCCGCGGTGACTTGGCTGAAGTTAAAAATAGGCTTTCTAAAACCTAGAAGGCTTTAGAAGATTTCAACGTAAAATTAATTAAACTTGAGGACAATGTCAGGGAGTTGAGCGCAAAAATGAATTCTTTTGAATCTCCTGGTGGCGATGTTATGAGCGTTCATGATGCTCTAAAACAGTGTCGAGAAAAAATAGTCGAACTTGGAGATAGGAGCCGAAAGGTCAAACTTAATTGTCTTTGGCATTCCGGAAGCACCTGGCGAAACGGAAGAGCAATTGCGGCACAAAGTTATCCCGGAAGTGCTTAAGGATAAGCTGCGCATTGACTGCAAATCCGTTGGCCATATCCATCGCCTGGGTAAATCGTCCCAGAATCGTCCTGATTTTTGTATTTTCAGGATTACTTGTAGAAGCAAGCTGTGCTTCGCAACAAGATATAACTGAAAGGAACAGATATTTTTGTAGATAATGAATATTTTTCCGACACGCTGAGGACGCGGAAGCGATGATATCTAGTTTCATATCAGTGTGTTGGTATGGTATATGTTGCATTCTGTTCGGCTTCATGATTTATATATTCCAAGGGAAGTTTTATCTTATGTCTTTTTTTCCAGATAGTGTTGCGTTTGTGGTTATTGTTGTTGTTGCTGCTGATACCGACCAATGATTTATGTATTCTTCATTTGCCCCTCCTTCTATGGCCATTCTGGCCTGCAGTATTTTGAAATAAATAATAAATAAAAATAACATAACAGCACAGCCTCTTTCCTCCTGAGGGCACAAAGAATTACCCGTAAACGCGAATTAAGTGCAGATGGTACAGTGGTGTATTGTTTTTACGCGTATATTTACGAAAAGGAATGGCTATTGTTACGTGGTTGGTGCACTCATTATTTTAAAGTTTTATCCGATAAGGTTTTAGAGGGGCTCTATCTGAAGTGCTGAAGGTATTGGTTGGATGTTGCAACAAAAGACGTTCATATTTTGGAACATGAATGCCTGCGTTTGCGAATGCAGGACGGTCGCAACGGGGTTTAGTTAAATTGAGCCCCATGCAAGTCGAAATAGCTTCACCGACTATAAAACATGAAATCAGGGAGAAGGACTGTGTTTGCAAGCCTGAATTTTACCTGCGCACTGTTGCTATACGACGTTTGACCGTCGTCTTTTACGTTCAATTTCCAATTCCAACCCAAGGTGATGTCGTAGCAAACGTAACATCATTTGCCTAACTTAGAATCCGCGTTGGCACTGTGCGCGCTGCAATGCGCGCACGTGTTCAATGTCATGCGTTTTTTCTCGGCAACGGTAATGTTCTGCTGAGACTCGCAGAATACTCACGGCCTCCGGACAACTCCCTTGCGCACCATTTGTGTTCACGCGAGGACAATAGATTGTTTTATCTTTCTTTACTTCTCAGCTTGTGTAAATGACAGCGTCGTTCCCGGGTCGCCCTCCCACGTGTCTCGAAATGCAATTCCGCTTTTCTCGCACGTTCATTGTTAAAGATGAATGGGCCGCGTCCTTCTACCCTTCTAGTTTTACCAGCAACGAGTGACACTCCCGTATAGAAACGCCGCGACTATTTCGTACTGCAAGTTTGGCTCCGCATATTGCTCTCTTGTAGTGGTGCTACGTATACAGTTGAGCGATTTCGCGCACAGATGAACAGCGACCAACTAGCCCAATTGCCCGTTCTACTGCAGTACATTCCAAGAAGGTACTGCCGTCTGGGAGCAAGCTTAGAACATACGCGCACGACGCAGTTGTCAACCAACGCACGGCAAACCGACTGTGCTCGCATTTACTGATTCTGCCACTAGTCCCATTAAGGGCACTAGTGGTAAGTAGGTGGGTATACTCTCACGTTCACCCGTATAGCCATCATTTGACTGATCTGTACCTTTTTCAGACGGGCATATGAAGTATATATTTGTATAGCGTAATATTTTAACACGAAAGTGTTGTATTCCTGGATACACCAAGATTTCGATGACGTCATGTCCGTCACGGAAATGACGCCGACACAACGAACACAAAAGAAACGCCAGAAAAGGTTTATTGACGCGGACGGGGCTGCCGTCTACGAGAGGTGAAGCGAAGTAGTGCATCATGATGCCAGCAAGCGCCGACAGTTCGCGTAAGCTGCGTCCTAGCGACGCCGACGGGCGAATGGCGCGAACGCCGACTGATTTGATGCGAAGAGAAACGCCAGCGGGTAGCGGAACGCGTTCGCGCGTGCACGGCTCAAGCTACAAATTCTACCTCTCGCGTTCCACAAGCTGAGCTCGTCACAACGAAACCGTCTGCCGTATACGCCACGGAGCAGGACTGAAGGGGTCGCACCTTTCCTGAAGAGATCCGCTAGCAGGACGTCTCTCGTCAAGCACACCCACAAGGCAGCCGCTATCTCGCAAATCATGCTCCTTTCGCTGCAGACTTCGCTGCACATTTCACTTTCGTGCTTTACCGATTCCTATGACAGAGTAATCAACCACAGTTTTAGATGCAGAGCATCTGATTCACTCGCCTTGTCCCTCCGGCGTCGTCGTCGTCGTCGTCGGCGTTGTCTGCCCCTCCTCCATTCTCCTCGCCGCGCCAGCTGCGCTCTCCGCCGCTCACCCCCTCTCCTCTCCGATAGCGAACACTCTCTCGAGAGAGGCATTGGATTGGATTCGATTGGATTGACTTGGATTGGATTGGCTTGGCTTGGCCAGGATTGAATTGGATTTGGATTGGATTGGATTAAAGTGGATTGTGTTGTATTGAGTTGCGTCATAGCCGCGGCACGTTGCGTCATAGCCGCGGCAGACGCGCTGGGGCCGGCGAATGTGCAGTACTCTCTCTTCCGCGGTTTCCTCTCCTTCGGGCACGCTGCGCATATAACCGGTGTGCCGTTCTCCGGCGAAGCAACATCCACGCTTGGCTCAAACATCTAGAGTTCACGCCGCTTTACAAGTACGCCAATGTCGTCATCGACTGGGACCGCCTTACGCAGTCCCCTCAACGTTATGCGCGCTATAAAACGCGGTCCCTTCTCCGCTCCGCCTATGCGTCGCATCTACACAGGGGTTCCCGCGAGGGGAGGTGGGAGTTTTTTTTTTCAGCTTTCCCAGTAGCTTAGATTACTATTTCTTGATTAACGCTTGTGCA
>CM023457.1:77125350-77320955 GCA_013339765.2 Haemaphysalis longicornis | reverse complement strand
TCTGAAGAGACCGCAGGCGATGACTGGATTGGACCCCCGCACATACCCGATTTTATCTGGTTCGAAAGAATTGACAGCGAGAGCGAACGCCGAGAACCGCCCCATCACGGCCGACCGCGCCACGACCACGTCCCCCGAATCACCCCACAACTGTTGTTGCTCCCGCGCCAAACTACGACGCATGCGCGCCCACCTGTTGCTGAACGCGATCCGAGCACGCAGAGAACACGCGAGGAGCAGCGGAGAGCAGGCGGGGGAGGAGTGGGGGAGAGGGGCACCTGGAACGGCTGTTGCGGACAGCGAGGCACGCCGACAACGCCGGGTGACATCGTGAGTTAAAGAAATGCTCTGCATTTAAAAAACTGCGGCACCGGCAGGGATCGAACCCCTGACGCCCGGAAATATACACAAGGAACCCGACGCGCTATCCGCTGAACCACGCCGCCGGGTGGCAGCTGCCGTACATAATATTCAAGTGTACAGCGTGTAGTTCTGTGCATAACGCAACAGATCCATTGCAACTGGTGCCCGAATTTCTATCTGTGCAAGCGAACGTGACCGCGTTTTGCGCCTTGCGCTTAGCGCTTTGCTGGGTTTAGGGACTATTGCTCAGTTCGATTCGAAGTAGAGCCTCACAACCATAGTTTTTTCGTAAATAACAATCAACTAGTCGTCGCCTAGTTGAGATAGGTAGCTGGGCGATCGGACGACTCATTTGTTTCCGCACAAATTAGCGCAAGCTAAGTGCTTTCTTAGTGTTCGATACATATGTTAAGTGCTCTATGTAACGTATGTGAAAGGTGTCGTCTGTGTGAGTGTCAGAATAAGGAAACATGCCATATTTTCCTGCATCGGCGAAAGCGAATTCGGTGTTGCTTATCCTGAATTCTTCAAATTCGCGTCGCTAGACGATTGCGACTGGGAAATGCAAGCGGGTTTTACAGCAGTTGCAGCATTGTCGTAGCTTTGGTGCCCAAGGTAATTATGTACCGAGTGTAAAAGATAACTTCGAGACGCTTACCTGTAGCGAGCATTTTTGTTTTGCAGTTTTCATCAGCAACATGCGTTTTTTTTCTCGTCTGTTAAACATATACATATTCATTACGCTCAGGAATCCACTTTTGCTATTGTCACTATTTTTTGCGTTACTGTTAAGGCGCTTGAAAGCTTTCATTGGCCGTTATTAGAGAGTTTTAGGATAGCGTTTTAGCTGTAGCGTTAACGTTTTGCGGGCCGCAATCGCGAACGGATAGCGCCTCGTTATGCTACGGTTAGCGTGCCCGCTAACGCTATGGGCGCGCTAAAGTGGTGCTTTCCGCTATACTAAAACTCCCTATTACGTCGCACGAATCGTATGCAACACAGCGTATCAACATTACCTCGCCGAGAAGCGTATGACAATCGCGCTTCGCCGCTCCTTGCCATTACCCGCCGCTCTACTAACCCTAGGCGATTTTCTTATAACTAACATCAATATTTTCTCCCGTGGCACCATCTAAAGCACCCAGTGACTACAATGGCTTGTGTTTTGGAAATATAAAACTGTTCACAGACATATGCGCGAAAGGGCAACGACGACGCCATTAGGGGATTAACGACGCAGCAAAGAGACTAACTGCATGCGTTTCGTCTTCCCGTTACTCCTTATAGATCGGCGGGGACGAACAGTTAGTCCGAATTTATGCACACGGCACGTACTCTGCCGCAGATACTCCCCTTGAAGATGAAAGGTCACCCGCGAAGACTAACGGCTGTATTTTAGTTCCTATTTTAGTCCTTTTTGCCTAAGAGTGTGGTGTATTTACAAAAGTGTAAATGCTTCTGACGCGATATTAGTGTGCTACATTCGGTTCGCATAAGCGCCAGGTCTGTGTCACAGGCCGGCGTCTCGAAACCGGCATATGCTTGAAGGTGATTGTAATGCCACTGCCCTGAAATATACTAGCGTAACCTCCGTAAGCATCGTTCGTTCAGATGCTTATGCTACGGCTATGCACCAGGATGTAAATCGGTTTCGTGTGCTTAGGTAATCTAAAGCACTCATACCTCACAGGAGGCCAGTTACGCTTTATATCTCAGGTATTTTACACTACCCTGAACTAGCCAATTTGGCATAAATTTCAGAGATATTTTACGCAATAAGTACGATCTATAATGCAAAATTATATGAGGAAATCAGCACACGACGAAGACATTACTGCTAGGCCGTCTTGTCGCGAGGTGAGCCCTCGCAAATATTCATAATCTGCTACATATATTCTCCGCCTATATCGGCGTCCGTGACTAAACGCTTCCTCGAAACATCGTCAGATGACACAGGGAGCCTGCAGAATCTAGCACAAAAGTGAAATCAGAGAGCCTTATCAGATACCACACTCTTCCAACGACACCTTTTATCGCTTATGAACTTCCTGTATATTTCAAAAAATGTGTCCGTCCAGTGATCAGCTGTTCGTTAAAGTCTAAAAACAAAATACGAGTGAGCGCGAAGTTTGTGTGTGTGCTTACTAAAATGGTCATTTCTCTTTTATTTCGATCAGCATTGGTACACAAGAATAGTTAAGTGCACCCTCCCCCCCTGTCTTGAAAAATATCAGTGCATTTTGCATCTGGTTAGTCTAATGAGTCCTACCTTGCTTAATTTAAAATGAACGTTTCTGGCATTTACGAAGCTACACTGGGTTTTTTTTCATTCCCGTTCGAGTTATTATAATGCGTCCGGGCTCGATTGGCAGACAATTTATTTTTCCGTGGTTTCATTAACTCTTCTTGGTCCTTGCTATTAGGCGGGAGTGGGCCCATATTTAACAACCCACAGATTCAGAATATGCGTAATATGTTCGCGTGGCCTCTATTCCTATTAAAGGCACAAGTTATCGTCAGGTACTCGGTAATCATATCCATGAATAATATTTTTCTACGACGTATATATTCGAAACAAATCCGCATTCGTTGTGCGCGCTGCAAAATCAAACCAACCTCTCACTGTGCCAATATCAGGAATAAACGAGGCGTCAATAGAATTCACTCATTCCAGAAGTTTTCTGAGGTGGCAGAGGTTATATGCTGCTGCCGTCGCCGACGCCCGTAAGAGCGGCCGAGAAGCGCGCAGTACCGCGTCCTCGAATAGCTCTTGAGCCCTCTTTCAGGACGCAGCTGTTTTTTGAAGTGCCCTAAACGTACTATTCGCTTGCAGACACCCCCATAACAAATTTTTTAGGGCGCCGAAAGGCAAAAAAGAAGCGAAAGCGAACCAAAACTACAGTGAACTAGAATACTTGGGTAGTGGGAAAAGTGGCCTCCCCCGAGTGAGGCACTTAGTGTCAACCCCGCGCGGTGGCGCTCGCGTGCCCCGCCCGAGCGCTTTTTCGCATCGGGAAGCGGCGGGCAGGCGTGCGGCGGGCAGTCTCCGAGGAGCTACAGTTCTTTTTTTGTGTAAAAATATTAGAGTATGCTATTAATGTACTAGGGTTTTTACCGGAAAGGTAGCTACGTCGTGTATTTACTGTTTGCTCATTTTTCCATCATATTTGGCCAACCGAGCAGGCCGTGCACTCCGTGTTTCATCAATCAAGGCTAGCGTGCGGATACTTTTTCTTCGTTCTTTGAAGATTTTTCTATCGCATTATTTAAACTGAGGAATGAGCGGCGTGGTTTGGGCTGGCCAGTGTACGTCAATATTTCTGCTTTTTTCTTCATGTTTTGCTGATTTATTTAGTTATTTATTTATTTATTTAGAACATACTGCTAGCCTCTTAGTGGAAGCTTTTGCAGGAATTGGGTGATGCATTCATAACAATGACATAGCACACGTCAATTAAACTTTCGTAGCACACTTCGCGTTTAAAACAGAGCAATGACAAAGCACATACCAAAAATAAATTCAAAGCACACTTCGCGTTTACAATAATCTATTTGTAGAAGGAAAACGTAAAACATGAAAAATAAGAACCATGTAGGAAAGCTGCGGCAGTACACTATTCCAGATTACACAATATACCATTTTTGTGAACCAAAATTCATCCTGGGGAATAAAGATGAGAACGGGTGAACGGTATAAAGAACATGCACATGCGCACAAAAATGAGTCTGAAAACCACAATAGATAAGTTATACGGGCACTGCTCAGACATGGTCCAGGCTTGATACTGCCGACATAAAAGCGTCAAGGGTTCTGCACATAGGTCGGCAAACTCACTCATGAGTGCACTCACACACACCCCACTCACCACTCACGAGTGAGTGGTGAGTGAGCTTCACCGTCAATTTGGCCTGGTGAGTGCGAGTGCGAGTGAGTGCGAGAGCCACTCACGGTGAGCGCCGTTCACCACTCGCGAGTGCGAGTTCCACTCGCGGCGAGCCACGCTCAGCACTCGCGAGTGCGAGTTCCACTCGCGCCGAGCCCCGCTCAGCACTCGCGAGTGCGAAAGCCACTTGCGGTGAACCCCACTCCCCACTCGCGAGTGCGAGTTGCACTCGCGGTGAACCCCACTCAGCACTCGCGAGTGCGAGTTGCACTCGCAGTGAGCCCCACTCACCATTTGCGAGTGAGAGTTCCACTCACGGCGAGCCCCGCTCACCACTCGCGAGTGCGAGTTCCACTCGCGGTGAGTCCCACTCACCACTCGCGAGTGCGAGTTCCACTCGCGGCGAGCTCCGCTCACCACTCATGAGTGGTGAGTGGACGCACGCTTCTTGCGCGATGTGCGGGGTTTACCGCGGTGAGCATCACTCGCTGTTGGCATTCGTCGCAGGAGCCGCTTGCTGTGGTAATTGCTGCTGGCGATATCCACTCGTACGCATAGCCACTAGTTAATGGAACGACTGCCTTTAGCTTCGGGAATATGTGGCTACTCCCCTTTATAATTAAGGCACCGTGGAACCAACTCTCCAGTGACCTGTTGATTAAGGAATACGATTTAGATGTACGTCTGACGCCATAATGCGCTGATACTCTCACTGTCATGACTCATTGAGGGGCTGTTGCGCGTACTCTCGCCGAATGATGTTTCTGGCTCGCAGCGTTTTGTGTTGAAATTAGTGTCGGTATAACGTCGTCCAAATAAAGCGATTGCACTTCCCTACCGCTGAGCGCTGCGATGGAGGCATTAGGAAGCACCGTGGTCTAGTGCCGTAGTACTTGGTGTATATAATTGGCCGGCTTGCTGCAGGTGTCAAATGGCCGGTTGTTCTGAAGCGCAAATTGTGAGTGCCCGTAATCGTTTGAAAAGGTATCACAGATTTTCACAGATTCGCGTATCAGGATGGCGAAACGGTTCGGATGGGCGAGTTGCGTGGTTGTGGAAGCAGTAGCTCATTTTCGAGGCCTTGGCGTATTAAACGTATCAGTATTTGTCATTACTTGTTACGGCGGCGCTCTGTTATGATACTCGCTTCACGCGGACATCGTCGTCGTCAGCGTGCCGATGGCGTAGGGGTACTGTGACCCCTGAATGGTGTGACGAATTGTAAGCGTTCTCGGCAGTCGGATAGCGTAATTTGTGAGTGGGTGAGTGAGTGAGTGAGTGAATGAGTGGTGCGTGCGTGCGTGCGTGCGTGCGGTGCGTGTTCATGTGAGTGCATCTGCATGCGTGTGCGCGTGCGAGCGAGTTCGTATGTGTGTGCGTGCGTGCGCGTGTTCAAGTGCGTTGGTGTGTGTGTGCGTGCATGTGCGTTTGTGTGCGTGTGCGCGTGTATGTGTTCGTGTGTGTTTCGTGCGTGTTCGTGCTTGTGCTTGTGTGCATGCGTGCGCTTGTGTGCGTGCGTGCGTGTGCGTACGTGTGCGTACGTGTGCGTGCGTGTTCGTGCTTGTGCTTGTGTGCATGCGTGCGCTTGTGTGCGTGCGTGCGTGTGCGTACGTGTGCGTGTGTGTCCGATGACTTATTCTCCCCATTATTTTGTATAAACTTTCGATGTGAACTTGTCTCAGTGCCCGGTGCGGCCGCATGACGGTGTAGTTTAGGATCAAGCTGCGGTTTTGCTCTGCGCAGGCTGGCGCCGTTTAGGGAGGGGGACGAGAGGGAGGCGGGCGCCAGGCAACTCGTCTCCATGAGGCCGCGCTAAAGTTAGGCGGCGCCGATTTGGCGCGACCACGCGGCGCCGCCTCTCTCCCTCGCCTTGCCTCTGCCAAGCGCTCAAGGCCAAGCGCTCCAGTAGCCTTCCTCCACCTTGCTTGCCGTTTTCAATCTTTTCGTGGCGGTGTTTTGCTGGACACTCTCGCTATGCGCCCTTTTCACCTGGGATTACTCTTGAAATAAACCGTTTGGAGGGTTGTCCAGAGCGAATTGACTGCGCAATTTTAGTGGCGCGGATAGCGCGCTTCGAGATAGGAATATTTGCCCGCTAGCCAGTATTTTGACAGATGGCAACAGCTTTTCTGAGCTTTTCTTCCGAACTGGACTATATTTCTTTTATGTTTGCCACCGCTGTGAAAAATTTCAGTGTTTTTACGTTCGTAGAATCTGAGCGAAATAGCATAGACAATAATAAAAAGTTATGATGAATGGCTTCAGGCAAATTTGCGAGAATTTGTTCATTTCGTAAAAGAATCCAGCGAGGATTACCGCTTTGAAAGTGACATATTAAGACATGTGCTTATAACAACCGAATACATACTTAGGAAAAAGGGGAGTCCCCATTACTGAGAAAGGTAAATTTTTGCTCAAATCAGTATTTCATGACCGAAAATATTTGTACGTGCGTGTGAGTGGAGAAAGCGAGTGGTGATTGCGAGTGAGTGTGAGTGGGCATTGCAAGTGGTGAGTGCGAGGGCGAGGGAGTGTAAGCGGCGAATGCGAGTGGTGAACGCGTGAGCGCGGGTGAGTGCGAGTGGTGAGCGTGAGCGCGAGCGAGTGTGAGTGGTGGGGATGAGTGGTGAGCGTGAGCGTGAGTGAGTGCGAGTTGTGACGACGAGTGGAGAGCGTGAGTGCGAGTGGCGAGGACGAGTGGCGAGCGTGGAGCGGGAGTGGGAGTGCGAGTGGTGAGGGCAGAGTGGCGAGCGTGAGGGGCGAGTGAGTGCGAATGGTGACGACGAGTGGGTGAGCGTGAACGGGAGTAAGTGCGAGTAGTGCGGACGAGTGGAGAGCGTGAGCGGGAGTGAGTGCGAGTGGTGAGGATGGAGGCGTGAGCGTGAGCGCGAATGAGTGCGAGTTGTGAGAGCGGAGTGGTGAGCGTGAACGTGAGTGAGTGCGAGTGGTGGGGGCAAGTGGCCAGCATGAGCGCGAGTGAGTGTGAGTAGTAAAGGCGGGGTGGCGAGCGTGAGTGCGAGTGAGTGCGTGTGGTGAGGGTGGAGTGGCGAGCGCGAGCGCGAGTGAGTGCGTCAGGAAAATTAATTTTTTTGAGTGAGTGTGAGTGAGTGGCATCCAGTTTTGCCGAGCTGCAACCACGTTATCTGGTAACGCGTTCAATCTCTGATTGCTTGGGGAAAAAATGAGTACTTGAATGTGTCTGTGTGGAATCTATATTCGGTTAAATGTCGGCTGTGTTTCGCTCTAGTGCTTCTGGTATTAGACGGGGTTAAGAAAAGAGTTTTTTCAATCCTGAGCCCATCATTTAAAAGAACAAATAGAAATTTTAGGCGCAGGATTCTAGCGCGACTGCTGATAGTTGGGAGGCCAGCACGGGCGAGAAGCTCTGTGGGAGAGTCGTGGCGTCGGTACTTGTTGAAAATAAACCTAACGGCTTTTCTCTGAACACTTTCTAATTTTTCTACGCACGTTTTAGTGTGTGGGAACCAGCTTATTATCCCGTATTCTAGTATAGAGCGTACTAAGGAAATGTAGGCAAGTAGTTTGGTCTCAGATGAAGCTGATTTCAGGGAGCGTTTGAGAGAGTAGAGCGCAGAAAGGGCCTTAGCAGTAATATACGATACGTGTTTATTAAACTTCAGGTCAGCAGAGATAATAACTCCCAAATATTTGTATTCATCCACTCTTTAAGAACGTGTCCATCAATCATATACTGGTATATAAATGGCACTTTTTTCTAGTAACAGTCATACATACAGACTTGTCGAAGTTAAGTAACATTTGCAGTCGTGGCACCATTAGAACTGTTTTTTAGCGCGTTATTTAGCAAAATTTGATCGTTCGGAGTGTTTATTTCTCTGTAGATAATGCAATCATCTGCAAACAACCGTACTGTAGCATCTATCTTATTTGAGATATCATTTATAAACAAAAAAACAAGATGGGGCCTAATACTGTTCCCTGTGGGACACCCGACGTAACTTGCACTGTACCTGAGCATTGTCCTTCAAGTTCTACGTACTGCAAACGATGTGACAAATAAGCGGATAACCAATCTGTAATTTTTCCAGATCCGATAATGTTTCTATAAACGTTCTGCATACCGAGAAAACAGCGTCCTGCCTACGCAAACGTTTACGTTGTCTTTTTCCAGATTTCACCCAAGGCAGCACACATGACAGATGTCTTGAAACTTCAGTCAAGTCAACGAAAAGCATGATTCACGACAGTATTCACGGCTGCAATTGTCAGAAAAGCACCAAGCCACACTGTGGAATTATTTTAAAACTGCAGGTTTTTTTTACACTGAACAACAATAAACATGAAATAATAACACATTATCGACATTCAATTATTTACCTCCACATCAAAAATAATTAAAACGAAGAACCAAGAACATTTAAAAAGTGTGGTTACTGCAATACGCTCCTCTTACAATTTGGCATACCAAGATCATGGGCGGCGGCTAGCTGGTTTCGATTTCCTAGAAGGATCATGTGCCGCGACTCAACAGCGGCGAGACAATGTCATTGTGTCATCTGCTTTTTGTAGGTGTTCGCTTTCCGTTCTGTAAATAATTATCACATGTGTCCGCCCACCCACGCACGCACAACAAACGCGCGGAGCCCTTAACTGTAGCAGACTATAAGAACACGAATGGAGAAGCAGAACCGAAACCACATGTGAGAGTCGAAATGCAAGTGCGAAAGAAAAGCTCGGTGCGCCTGAAGCGAGAACAGCTATGGAGAAGAATAATCAGTACCACACGAAAGCGTCAGCTGGCCGGAGCGCGCGAGCAACGCCGAACGAGTCCCGGTAATGCGCGCAAATGCCGTGCGTGGGAGAAAACACACAAAACAATAGAGAACGGAAGCAAAAATATAACGCAACTTGCAGCGGTCGTTGTGGGCTGTGTTGAAGGGGCAGCAGTTCTATTTTAGGGTAAATCCATCACTGGTGTGGCGAATACGCGTTTCAATAGCTTTGCGAATGCTAGTAATATAGGTTCTTATGGGAAAAATGCAGCTATGCAGTGCGCATGTACTATTTACTCATTTTTTCAACCCATTTGGCCAACCAAGCAGACCGCGTGAGTCGTGCTTTAGTGATCGAGGCTAGCGTGTGGATACCTTGTTTGCTAACGTTTCTGTCGTGTTGTGTCAGCCGAGGAAACAGCGTGGTGTGTTAGGCAGGCCGACTTACGCACGTTTCCGTTTTTTGTTTAAATTTAATCCACGCTAGAACACTGCACAGGTCACAATTCCTAGGCCCGGCCCGAGCCCAACAAAATGTTTAAATATAAGCCCGAGCCTCGCCCATACACGATAAAATTTAATAAAAGAAACCTGAGCCCGTCGGACTGTTTTGAAATATCAGCCCGCGTTCGGCAGACTATAAACATGAGCCAGAAAAAAAATTGATGTTTTCAACCTGAAAACATCACCATAAAGCGAGTATATTGGACCTACATTTTTAAAACTTGGACCGAGCTTCGTAAATACATATCCGGACACATGAAAAGAATTTCCGAGAATATCAGCAAAATATATTTTCAGTGGGGCTGCAGTGACTTCGCACTTTGACTTTTTTTTTTCATTTAACCTAATTCAATGAGTAAACTTTTTGATATCAACAATAACGAATTTGCGGCGCACGAATGCCGGGATTCAGACACTGCATGCATGCCCCTGGGCCAGCACCGGGCCGAAAAAAAAATTGTTGAATGCGTGCCAACTGGCCCGAGCCCTTGCAGTGCACTAATCCACACAACACACGCGATCTGTTTTTAACAACTTCCCCCAAGGCAACGCAAACCATCAACATTCACAACCGTAATTATCAGAAAAGCACCATACGGCACGCTTTATAGCGCGATCATTTTAAAACTGTACAGTTCATTGGTGCGCTGGCCACTCATTACCATGAAACAATTACGATATTACAAATGCACAAGTTCATCACAACTGCTTCCCACGTCTTGCGAACGTAAGATATTAGGAAACAGTTATCAATTCAACAAAAAAAAGATGGCTAAAACAAATCGCAAATATAAAATATTTGTAGCAATCACATCAATGTATCAGGAGTACAGTCCCACAACACGCTATTGCACTAACCTTTAAAACTGTATGGGCCATGGCCCTTCGAAAATGAGAAACCGCCGCAAGCATACGCACCCCAAATTACAAACAAAAGAAAGAGCCAAGAACATTTAAAGATCAGCGTAGTGCCGGCTAGGCTGCTCTTGCATTTACACACACAAAAATAGTATGAGCAGCGGCTTAAGAAAAATAAAAAAAACTCCCGCCTCCCCTCGCGGGAACCCCTGTGTAAATGCGACGCATAGGCGTAGCGGCGAAGGGACCGCGTTTTATAGCGCGCATAACGTTGAGGGGACTGCGTAAGCCGGTCCCAGTCGATGACGACATTGGCGTACTTGTAAAGCGGCGTGGACTCTAGGCGTTTGAGCCAAGCGTGGATGTTGCTGCGCCGGAGAACGGCACACCGGTTATATGCGCAGCGCGCCCGAAGGAGAGGAAACCGCGGAAGAGAGATGCAGCACATGCGCCGGCCCCAGCGCGTCTGCCGCGGCTATGACGCAACGTGCCGCGGCTATGACGCAACACAATCCAACACAATCCACTTTAATCCAATACAATCCAAATCCAATCCATTCCAATCGAATCCAAGCCAATCCAATCCAATCCAATCCAATTCCCCTCGCGAGAGAGCGTTCGCTATCGGAGAGGAGAGGGGGTGAGCGGCGAAGAGCGCACCTGGCGTGGCGAGGAGAATGGGGGAGGGGTGGACAACGCCGACGACGACGCCGGCGGGACAAGGCGAATGAATCAGATGCTCTGCATCTAAAACCAAGCGTGAATCACTCAACAGCAGCATAACGGCAACGCGCGCCGCCTCGAGATCTCCTCGGGGCGGCGCGCGTTGCCTGCATAACACTGCATGAACTGCTATCAGTTCCACAGCGGTCATCCCGTAAGCGCCGCGGAGAAGCGGCGGCGGCGCAGCGATCGCGAAGCTCGGGGGGTATAACTCCATTAGTACTCGTCGCTTTAACAAAAATCGCGAAGGAGGTGATTACTAGAACACTGTATTATTTGAAAATGTCAAAACGTATGTATCGGCAAGACCTCTTTCAGGGCCCCTTTATTAAAATGCATCAAAGTGTATTTTGTGGCCTCACAGCGCGAACTTCGCTGCGTACATTACTCGGAAGCCAACGCACGCCTCTCCGTCCATGGAAACTGGCTTCGTAGAAACTGTACCAATTACACTGAATGCCTGGAACTCGTTAGATATTAGACATTTATCTAGCTGTCGCAAGAAAGCTTGGTTCTACGCTACATCAAAATACACTTCACAGAAGCTTATTTTTGATAGTAAGATTAAGGCTTATATACGTGATCGCCATTTGAATTTCGATTGGATTGAGTGGATTTCAATGACGTTTAATGCGCTCGATTAAGGTACTTGGTGGAACCGTACAAAAAGGCCAGAATTTTTATGGGTGCTGTAGGCATATGCAAGCTTTTAAAATAAATAGTCTGGGAGCAGACTGACTTCATCGGTGCAGATTCACTTCATAATAAAAATACGCAAAGGACGAAATAAAGTATAGGTTCGACCATTGCACTAGTAACTTATTGTACTGAGCTTGAGGGTGAACGGCACAAATTTGCCGCAAGTATGACATGAAATCAAGTCAAGCCAGATCAGTTGTTGTTCTATTTTATATAAGGTTTAGTTGTTTTTTGGGGGAAAGCTCCATTAGCAGCTTGATAAAGCCCAAGAAACCAGCACACGGCTCAGGACGAGCATTGCCACACAGTAATGATTCTGCATATTCGTGGGCTTCTGCCGCCCGTATTTGAAGTTCATTTGGTGGGTTCACACTAACTTTTTGTGCTCAACACTTGTAGTTCATCGTATGCACTAAGGTCGCGACCCCGAGAAAGATCTTGACCATTTCATCCCTTTGCAGACACAGCAAAAAAATCACCATTAAACTTTATTGCAATACAGATCGGACATTAAAAGCTTGTGGCCGATTGTACGCATCCAGCCTGCCACCACGATTTTTGCTGTTATCTCAATTTACACCTGCCCCACTCCGCTATCTGTGAACCTGCTGTTAATGTCGGAGAGGACACCGTGAAACATCAGACAAGCTTTCGTTCGCGGAGAGAAACCTAGCTGGGTTTTATCAAAGGCGGAAGCATCCAGCCCAGCTTTTCTCGCCGATCTAATTGAAACGGAAATCCCATTGTTTATTCTAAGATTTGATGCAGGAAGAAGCCATGCAATATTTTCAATACCGAACCTACCTGTGATTTTTCTTCCTGAATTCAATGGAATGTACTGTGTAGTTGTGGCGGCTCCATTCGACTCAAAGCGGTACCAACTCCAAAGATTGATTTTCTTGTTTTATCACCCAGAAAAAAAAATACACGGCTGCGCGGTATTCTTCGTTGAGGTGTACACACATTCGGCTGCTGTTCTAGATATCCTCCTGTATTTGATAACAGCAACCATTTTTTACAGGGATAGATGCGCCAGGGACTAGGCCGCAATGAGACTTAATTTGTAGCGTAGAAAGAGTGTCATCTTTGTCCCAAAGTTGGTGTACAAGATATATCAGCCTCTGTAGCGAAGCACGAGAACCCTCTAAACTTTTCCCATTCTTCTGAAAACCTTACGCCTGGTTATTCCAAAGCATTCGTTCGTACGCACAGTCATGAACAAAGGAAACGTGATCACGAAAATATGAAGCAGTACGCAAATATAACGCGATTTTATTCCATAAAGGTAAATTTATGCCGGGCTTAATTACACTAACAATGTTATGTAATACACTTATCCAAATACAGTAGCCTCTCGATAATCATAATTTAAGTGACCGAAAAGATTAGTTCCATTTAACAGGAGCTCCGTTTACTGAGAAAGATGTGCAAAAGTACACATGTACGTACACAATCCTAAGGGCATTTCATGGAACTCTAAACACTGGAAGGTGAATGTAGCCAAAAGGTTTTCAGAAAGCAAGAAAACTACAAGAGGTTTAGGCATAACATTTACAAAGCATATTTGGCAACAGATAGTCACTGTGACCTTAAATCTGCGCGAAAATGCTTCAAAGAGCCGCTTTCGGAATCACGAATGACGTCGTTTTTATTCTAACGTAAGCGCATGGTGTGCACGCCTCAGGCCTCGACTTTGCGAGTACCTACGAGCCACCGAATGTAACAGACGACAACACGGTATTGAAGCACGAATAGCACCGCGATGGCAAGAACGAGGCGACAGGAGGTAGGCATTGTAACTACGGCGACTTGAATCGAGACCGAAAAGAACAAGAACGGTGGTGTTGCATTCGTAGGGCTAACACGGCTGACTACTATCGAGACGAGGCTTACGTGTCCAACGAGGCTTAAAAAACGACAATAAAAACTTAACTGCCGGATCCCGAAAAAGCCGATGCTATTGACCATGGGTTTGACAAGAAGTTCCATTTCGGTTCCGTTTACACGATGATGCGGAAATTTTAGTTCCGATTATCGAGTTTTTTTTTACTTTATTTGTGAATATAAAACCAACCAACTTACAGGCCACAGTTCCATGTAAGCGTAATTCCGTTTAGGCGATTTTCGTTTATTGAGATTCCACTGTACACAAATAGCGTGCCATTTATTAACCTCCACGAGCGGTATTTTTAATAGTGCGTGTTCTAACTGATATTTCTGTTCACGCATTTTACCTGTCCATGACTGTACATATGTATACAAGAAGCTAATCTCATACAACTTTACATTCGACATACACTCCGGCAAAGGTGTAGCGACTCATGGACGCAAGAAGAAAAGGTTGTTCAGGATTTATACTCTGGTATCAGCGTCTCGTGAATTTCGCTTCCGCCAAGGGCATAGGCGTTCTTAATTATGAGGATCTCAAATTAGGTAGAATGCATGGCTGGCTTCGGAAAAAGTTTCTTCGTTTGTAATAACCTCACGCGTCATTGTAACAGCCGTCATCTTACTATGCTCCGTATTAACATGACTTAGCTCGTTCGTACTAGCGTAAAGGTGCGGAATGACCAGCGGGATCTCGGAAACGATCAAGGACCGTCACAGGGGACGTATTTTGTCGTAATGAAACTGATTTGGCTTTACTGTAAACACGTTAAAACGACAATAAAGTTGTCGTGTTACGTTTTTGAAAAAGGTTGATATATTATTGGCACTTTTTGAGATAGCTTTGCTTTACACTCACGCACAAAGTGCCACTAATGTCACGAATGCTTCTCCGGAGGAGAAACCCTACGACCTCTTAGCTAAAAGCACTTTCGCCGAGGCTCCATTTGCGCTGCGAGGGCCGCCGCGACAGGAGCGAACAGCTAAAAGCGTTAAAGCAAAGCCCTTATTGCCTTGAGTGTAGCGCAGTCCCGTTATTATTCGGCACGTAGCCGTTATAGGTCTTCCGTTCAGTATGTCGCTTGACTGTCCGTGTTTGGAGTGAGCAATAAGAACAGAGAGGGAGAGAAGACTTTATTAGTCATCTTTGCTAAGCACCACGTTTTGGGAGGGAGGGATCCCGATTGGAGCTATGTCAGGCTATGACCGTGTCAGGCGTGCCCGTGGGCTTTGGCGACATCTTCCGCCAGATTAACGACCGCAATTTGTACTTATGTGTCCGAGCAGGGCAGGCTCCCCTGCTCGTAATTAATAAAGTGAAATCCCTGGTCCGTGGGCTAGGAGTTAATCCTTCAGATGGTGGGCAGGAGCCAAAACACCACTTACCCTCTCAGGCACATCAGAACACTTTTCGCCTTGCTTTAGCTTCTCGTTCCTTCTTTACTTCGTTTTTTGTATATACTCAACTGCTTGTGCCGGACATTTTTAGACGAAGCACTCTGATTAACTAAAAAATGGCCGCCAGTAAATAGTTTCTGTGGCACTCTACATTATGGTTACGAACCGTACTTGTCTAAAAAAGAACATACACGTCCCAGTTATCGTCTCTTCAGGATTCATGGGCGAGCGAGGAGATTACGTAGGAAGTTGGTAAATGCGACCCGAAAGATTAGGTTGATTTCGAGGGGAACTTTTTTATGTTGCCTTTTTTTTTATGCCGTCGGTGCGCTGAGGCCAGTGCTGAACTTATTTTTTGGATTTAGCCCTAGAAAGTTTAACCCTGCCGTAAAGACACGATCAGTCGCGTTTCTTCATTATCTTACTTCCTGTAGTGCGTAGTATACATCATTTCATTGTATGCGGCCACGGTGCATGTCTCGATGTTCTTCCACCATGTATAGTGAAGCTCGCAACAAAACGTGACTTATTGAAGGGTGAGGCAAAGGGTCCGTCTGGTGCGCTCATGGAAGTAGAAAAAAGGTAGAAGTCGGCGCCACTGGGAAAAGGTGAAGCCTATTTAAAAAACTAAAATCGAAGTTGGCCCGCACGGCACTGTGTCACGTGACCCCGCTGTTTGAGAGCGCAGCGGATCGAAGTGAACAAGCGTCGACATCAAGCTACAAAAAAATTTCCCACGTATCTCCTCCTTTTGTTGCAAAATGTCGACAAAGCGATATTTCGTCGTCTTTCGTCGACATTTGCCAAGTAAATGCCTACCTTCCGTTTACCGCTCACCACTCATGCTGTTACTCTTCCGTCGCTCTCCTCCCAAAATAACTCTAGAGGTTTGCTCAAGTCAATTTAGATTTACCTCGTTCCCCTGCTAAAGGCCGGGTGCTGCCGCACGGAAGCTCCCGGTACGGCAACACCCGGCGCTGCCGTAAGGCGGAGAAGGCGTGAATCGAGGCACCCTCCTTTAACGTTTATAGAACCACGTTGCCCTTACTGCACGTGCGTTCCCAGCAGAACGTGGAACCTATCTAGTGGAACCTTTCGTAACTGTTGCCGTTTGATTTCTTAAAATGCCGCAAGAAGCTATAGTGGTTCCGGTGACAGCAGGCGAGAGCGCATGCAATGACATAGTATTTGATTTGCTATCACGAACATCAAGCATCCATGATATTTTATAAATGAACACTGAAAGTATCACTTACGTATTGATCTTCTGTCTCATATTTGCGTAAAGTTTTGTTCTTAAGCAACAATGCTGACAAGTATGAACATTGCCACCGTACTTCAACGCTTAGATTTGGCTATGAGTATACAAAACTTTTGCGCAGCTTCTGATTCACTTTGTCCGGGTGGCTGAATCGAGTCACAGGCAGACAGACAGACAGACATACAAACAGACATACAGACAGACTAGAATTTCTGCGTTTAAGTAGCCCAAGAAAGACTATCGTCTTTAAAAGTATCGCGAGTCACGTGCAAGGTGAGACTCCGGCAGACTCTTGGCGGACTGGTGAGGCTCGGGAAAGGGAAACAGTGAAGCAGCGGCGTCACGGAGCATGACGTTATGCATGACGGCATAACGTCATGCATCCAGCTTGCCAAGGCTGGCTGCATGACATTACCCGGTCTCCAAACATTTTTCCCCTCTGGGTGGGCGGGTAGATGTTACTGCAGCTTCCCCGGGAGTGGCTTGTGTGCTCGGGAGTAACTTTGCTTTTCTAGTGGATAGCGTTGAGTGTTTCATTGGTGATGATCGGGTGCATGCACGCGGGCTCGCATACGGCAGCAGTGGCTTGTGGGATTACCCTGAAGCCGAGAGAACGGGAGTCTCAATGGCCAGAATGGCAAGATGAGTTGGGGACCAGATGATCTTGATGGAATGGTCCCAGCGTGTCACCCTTTTCCGCAGTTCCGCATCGGAGATAGAGGCGCAGCGGCGCAATAGGCAACGTCTTGGCCGACACTAAACCGTCGTGTGGCCGCCGAATAATCAATCAATCAATACATCAATCAATGAATCAATCAATCGGTTAATGTTTCCTAATGTGCCCAGGAACAGGCAGAGGACCTTTGTGCTGCAGCACGAGAAAACACAAACAAAAAAGGAAACATGGGACGCAAGACGTGCACATCTCACGCACAAAAAGAAAATACCATTGGTTTATTTATTATTAAATTTACAATAATGCTAGCCCTTGCGGGCTGTAGCAGCAATTACACGCTTTGACAAACACAGACGTACACCCACACATAATATGTATGTATGTATATATATATATAATAGTGCCGAATGATGCGAGGAACACCGACCTTTGTCGAGCGCGAGAAATCAAATCACAGATCGCTATTTAGACGTGAATTACCAACAAACCCTATCACATTCCGTATTGAGCTATGCATATATACTTGCGAATAACCGCGTGTGCGCAAATAGCACAATACACATGACAAAACCGATGTTTCCTATCCAGCCACAGAACCTTGTCTAATATATATAAAATAAGAAAGGAAAGGTCAACTCACAACGCCAAAAAAAGGCATGTTTAGATTGGATATCTACTGTAGCCTTGTTTTATTACACGTTAATGACAGTAAACCGACTATTATTAATATATATATATATATATATATATATTTATAAAATATATATAATTGACCCACAGATGTGGATGCACCCGACACATTATAGTATAACATACATCTAATACTACAATATATATATAATATATAATATTATTACTGCCAAACACCTATTGACGTATAGGTTATAAAACTAATAAATATAAATTGAAAACGCGCTGATAGCAAATGGCAAATGACCCGAACATTTATAGTGCCGGCACAAATACTAATATTCTCTACCTATAATACAAATAGTAATATAATCACAATAATATTAATCAATAATCAATCATTTCTTAATATGCCTAGGAACCGCCGGAGAGCCTTTGTGCTGGCGCACGAAAAGAAAAACATGCGAGGTACGGTGTCCACACCTCACAAGTAATGCACTTAAGGGACAGTGTTGATAACACACATACAAAAAAATTACACACTGTCGTACGCCTGAATATACATTCACCCAAAAAAACAACAACATCACATACACACAGAAAACAGGCAAGCGCTTTGTAGCATGTTACACCACGCAAGTGATCGTCATACACAGATAGTTTCAAAAATATACGTATATTATAACAATGTTTAGCACTGCGGAAACGGAGTTTATCAAGACACTTTATATGTAAGAAATAGAGTATATAATGAATATACATCTAGAGAGCACCAGACATTGAATAGACGGAATGGAAAAAAAGGTAGAAAGAAATGTTTTGTTTCCGTTTCCTATTCATGTAGTGCATGAACAGGTGATAAAGAAGGTCACTTACATAACAATGATGATGATGTTTGAATGTTAACGGCGCAAGGCCAGCTAGGGCAAAGAGCGCCAAAAAAGTTTTTTAACGAATAGGTGCCTATTAAAATTTCTTACAGTGAACGCAAATAAAATTAGCTAAAGGCGATAAGGATTGCTGGTGTATAGGGCCAGGATGAAGACCAAGAGTGGTTAAAAGGTAAATAAGGTGGCTGCTGTATAGGACCAAGGGTAGAACTATAGGTGGTATGAGATGAGCTGTAAGAATCGAACCTCTGACAGAAACGTAAAGGTGCGCTGAACAGAAAACATGGCATCGCCTCCTAAAAAGTACGACAGATTTAATGGAATGTGTTGTCTGTAGAGTTCTCTGAAGTGTTTGCATCGTGTAATGTTGAGTGCCTTGCATTGAATGAGGATGTGTATCACGGATAGGCCCTCCCCACCCCTGCTACACTGGAGTCTTGGTGATCCAGTGAGCAGGTGCGAGTGTGTTATATGTGTGTAGCCTATCCGCCACCTAGCTAAGTTAACTTCAATGTGTCTGTTTTTGTTATTCAGTAGTGTATTGTCCCAAGTGTGGTTTTATTACGTGTAGCTTGTTGTCTGTATGTTCGCTCCAGTCTGCTTGCCATGTTTTACGGAGTTGTCTGATGCGTGGCTTGAGGTCTGTGTAAGGTAGTGTTATGCTTACTGGGTTTCGGAGTGTGCACTGGCGGCCATTTTATCCGCCAGTTCATTTCCGTCGATGCCACAGTGGCCTGGTACCCAACACATAGTCACCTCAAGGTTTGAGGAATCATCACCATCATCATCACCAGCCTATCTACGCCCACTGCATGGGCAAAGGCCTCTCCCATTAGTCTCCAATTACCCCGGTCCTGCGCTAACTCTGCAAGGTTTGAAGAATAAGCTAGCATAATTAATCTAGCGGAACCTCAGAAAAAGTAAATCAAGCAAAATGGTGTCACCTGCTCCATCCATACATTTTTCGCAACAGTTAGGAACTGACAGTTTCCTCTCCAGCAAGGTGGCCGTTAAAATGACAGTTTCTCCGCTGACTGTACAGAACCTCGCAAGTGTCTTCGTATCACTAGGGCCTGAAAACCGTACTTTAGACCAAATGATCTCAAAAGCTCTCGAAAACAAATTTTCAGGATATGAGCGCATAGACCAAACAGGCGAACAGTTACATACAGGCAAGCACTGGGCGCGTGAAGTTTGAAATATGAAGCCTAAACGAGGCACGGAAGAAAAAGCCGGAAATGATCTGTTCCAGACCCGTTACAGCTGCGAAAGCACGGATCCGTCACGTTATCGTTAAAGCCGCAGACATCGTTTCTCGGCACGGCCGTTCCGGAAGCGGAGGCTTCGTTTTATGCCCTTTTCCCCCAATATTGTTTCCCCCACGGCGGTGCTTATGCTCCGAGACAGACGCCGACACAAAGAAAGTGATGTAATCCTTTCGCAAACGGCACGGCTGTTTCCACGCTCTCGAGCCCGCGTCCTGGGTATCCTCCGCTGAAGTCACGCTTCTACTCTGCTCAAGCGTTCTCCGAAAGTTTCCTCCCACACAAGGGAGAACCCTAGCTTGTCCCAGTCTCCTTTGTTTACGCATGAGCAAAAACAATGGAAATACCGATGAAACCCGGCAGCCTCTGGTGACTCCCACGCTGAAGCCATGTGGCAATATATTTGCAGAGCACGGATGACATAAAGCGTGCTGCTCTCCGAACATAAGTGGACGTGTCACATGAAAAACCTTAGCCTTCCACAACACTGAGTAAAGAGTCATAGCTCGTACCGGTACAACCTCGAGGTGCTCCCATGAGAAAAAAATCCGGGCACGTTTTAAATACTTGCTTTTATTAACAGTAGAAAAACCAAGCAACACGCTTCGCCACCTATACGGGATTTATCGTCTGCAGCCACTATCCTTGTTGACGATGCCGCCCGCATAAAGGCCGTAACTTCTTGTGATTTGTTTACCCCGTAGACTTTGTTTTTCAAACATATCAATAATGATGTGACCTCGCTCTAGGGATATCTTTTCAATGGAAACACGTTATTTGTATTGCATCCACCTTCGTGCACCGAATGGGACACCCTTTTATCCTATGGTTGCATTAAATGTTTTCTCCCTCTCCCGCGAATCCCGTCCTTTGCGTTTAATTGCGGTGTCGCAGTTTTTTGCAAATTTATGCAAGCGAGAATTTCAACGTCACCAAATTTATTCCATAATTTACTCGCCTTACGAGCACTTTACCCGACCAGCGTTGTAAGATAACATATTAGCATTCTGATGCCCGTTTATGAAGCATTGCGATGTGTGCTTATACGTATACAGTAGAAAAACGACAAAAAGTTCACTGAATCAGCTATTTATATGGTTACGGCATGAACCTGCTTAAATCAGCACGTTTTTTTTTCTCTAGAAACCAGGCTTTCCTGCATAATTAACGATCTGTTAAACCTTTTTTTCATGCGCTGCCTTCGCTAAAAAATGGTGTGGCGCAGATAAAAACAGCGAGGCGTGGCGCCAGTCAGATGTAACGGTGTTGGAGTCCGCAGCGAAGGCCCAGGTGTTACCTTTAGAAAACGAGCGGTTGCGTTGTCCGAAACGTACGCAATATTTTCTCAATGTTTGAACATGATGGTGTATTTCCTGACCTAGTAAACTGGGCTCAAACGTACGGATATTACTTTAGAAAACATTTTTAGCGTCTCAGAGGTGCTAGCATCGGGTTGAAGCTGCTGCCGTTCAGCCATGCGCAGCAAGCTAAAAGCATTAGAGGTACTGAAATCTAAAAGATTAAGAAAACTAAAAGTCGACCAATGCTTTTCGCACAACTTCATGTTAAATGTCCCGTTTCCAAAGCCTATCCATCATTATCTATTCATTTTTGTCTGTACCCTTAACCTATTTATTTAAGTATACCTTGGCGGGAAGATGCAACCTGTTTCTCGATCGCGCAATGTTTACGCACTTCCTTCGCACGTGCGGAATATACTGGCTGTTTTGCAGAGACGCGAACAGTGCTTTGAAGGTTTTTAGGATACTCAAGCAGAAGGACCAGGTACCGTGCCTTGTATTTTTATTCCGGTTCGGTGGGACTTTTAACTTCATTATTGCGCAGTTCCTCTGTGCCTCAAACGTGTCAGTGGAATTCACTTAGAGACAGCACGCGATGAACTTCAGTCAAATGTGCAGTGTTTTTTTTCTTTTTAAAGCTTTCTTACAATACACCAGCATCCTATGTGAGAGCAGCAAAGTACAGCCATGCATAGGCTGTTTGCTTCCTGTGTGTGGAGGTCGAATGAGATAACCCATCGCTCCTCGTAGAATCCAGGAAGCTGCGTTTGTCTATACTACCTAAGAAAAATTTATTCCTTTAAATAGAGGCAATCCACTTATACAACGCGCGCTTCACAGTCGTTTATGTGCGCAATGGGCGATTTTATTCCCACGTACTGGTCGATTTCTTTGGAGGGCTCCCTGGAGAGTTCTTGAAAAAATTATAGACCAACATGAGTTTCGCGAAGCCATTACGCTTTACGCTGGAATATTTGTTCAAGCTATTCAGGGAGCAGGTAAACCAAATTGCCGGAAAACGCCGTTGAGAGGCGCTGGGCGGACAGGGGAACATGCACCTCACCGCTCTTACAAACCAGCGTGTACAGGCATCTCGGCATGGAGTCGATGCCACTGCATACATGCTGGCATTTCTTCGTTGCCCCACGTGCGGCTATCTCGTGCAGTAATAAAGGATTGTCGGCTCGTAGTTCAGAGGCGTAGCAGCTGGTTCGTAACGAAGCCAATGTACCCTCAACATCAATGACACATTGTGGTGACAGTTTTTCATCATCTATTCAAAGTATACGCATGCAGTTCACTACGTGAACATTTTTTTGCAATGTGCCCAGGAAGCGTTCCTGTAAGAATGTGGGTACCTAACAATAAGTCTATCATGGTCTCTGAAGTTTCGCTTGTGGGATAATCCGAAACTATTTTTTTATAGTGAGTAGAGAAGCCGTATTCTAGAACATCTGTTTCGGACAGTGGACGAACAAATAAACACTACTTTGCACGTAATCCCCCAATAAGAAAACGTTTTCACTCTCACGCGATTTTTTTTATTCTTAGGATGCTGTCTAGCTAGTAGAAGTAGCATAGACCTCATTGTAATGAGAACAGTCCAGGTTCAAGAAAAGTTTTTTTTTTCTGGGCAGTGTGCATGATTTCGTAGGATACTGACATTTTGGTACTGGGAGTTATACTTTGACCGGTGTACTTTTGTCCGGTGTAAGACACGTTGACTGTAATAGGCCACGTATCTCTGCCATTTGTGAAAAAGGAAGACTCCTGGGTGAGTGGTTATGCTCCTATCAAAGAAGGAAATTGTCTCTGACTCGATCCTGGTAACTTCCGAACAGGCAAAAGTATTTTCGTCTTCGGCACACTACAGCGCAGGCATCGCGACACCAGCGGCGGACGCTCTTTGCGTCGACCCAACCTTGATAGATCAACACAACCCGAACACAGCAATAGACACGTGGCGAGAAACACGTCCGGAGAAAAAATAGTCCAATCAATAAAATATTCACACCCGTCGGTGTATTGCAGGAAAACCGAAGCAGGTTGGATAGAACGCCTTCCCCTGCCTTCGGCGGATTCGAAGAGCAATATTTTAAATCGATCGCTGTTACTCACACCCGATGTCATTTTTTCAAGTGTTATGTTTTGTACATCTATTCATTTATTTATCGAGGAGATGCATTCGATTTTGTTGTCTGACGAATGTATATTGCCCTAATAATGACCCTTTAACCGTGTGGCATTGTGACGTCATAGCAATGCCTTTTTTGTTCCTGTGACGCTCGTAGGTTGGTCTGGAAGTAGAGAAACAGAATCTCTCGCGCAAGGACAACCAGACGCAGAGAGTGATTCCCGTGTTCTCACCACTCATTCTGTTGCGCTTTTCGAGGTGTTTTTTTATGTTTATATCACAAGTTGTTTTTTTTTCACTAGCTTCCAGTGGGCTTGTTTTATGTGTTAAAGAGGCATTTATTGCGACTTTCATGGAGCGCAGCTTCTTGAAGAAACGTACTGTCTAATTAAATGGGAAGCATAACACTTCAAAGTCATAACGATTTGACCAGATAACCAGGATATGCAGCAACGCGTAGAACGCAGTATTTCCCACGCTTGACACCACATTCCCTTTTAGAGCTCTCGTAAAAGTGATTCAAATGGCCCCTATTATTCAATTAGATTCCTTAATCTTATAATGCGATTACCGAAGCGCATGCGAAAGCGGGAGATCCTAAAGCCAAACAAAGCATCTAGTGCCTCTCGGCTGTGAATTCAGCACCCGTCTAGAATCAATACGTACTTTCAGTTTCGAGTTCAAACGCGGGAGCCTCGAATTAGGGAAACTTTATCCCGGCTACTGGTTCTACATTGGTTATTTTGACCTCAAAATACAAGACGCATCAAAGTGTTACCGTACAGCTACAACTACATGTTTCCAAAAGCTGTGTTCCTAAATGTTGCAAAAGTGTAACCTTAAAGCGAGATTTAGGATAACAAAGTTATTTAGTGTGCCCAAATCGCCGTATATAAAATACTGCGTTGATAAGGTGGTGTAGAAACATTATAGACGGCACTTACCTCCACAACTGGGGTTCATTGTACCTGGCCTTGCAAACAAAAGTTACAACGGAATTTTACGTGTTTAGTCAAGGCTGGACAAAAAGCCCAGAAATAGGCCGGACAGTTCAAAAGTAATGGTTATTTGGTGGCTGGAAATTATCCAAGTTGGAAATTGAAAAACGGTACCACGCCAGATGCTGAACTTATTTCCTGATATCTGTGAGGCTCTTCCGGGATATAATTACCAAGTCGATTCTATTTTCAGCAGCACCCTAGGAAAACACCCAACCAGCCTGCCGTGGAACAGCAGGGATCCGGTGTTATGAGGTAGTCTTTTCGCCCTGATGTTCTTAAATATGTTCGTTTTTCATGTGCCGTTTTGTCGTTGTCTCGCCCTCCCCCTTCCTCTGCGGCTTCGGGCCATCCATTTTTAATAAAGTTTTCTTCCTTCCTTCCTTCGTTGTGTCGCATCACCGGGCACTTCTTTGTTCATAATTTGTTGTTGACATTTGCCTGTTCTGTGGCTGAGTGGTTTTGTTGTGGCGCCTTGTCACTTTCGCGTGTGCTGTTTACCGGTTGTGTTATTACGCAGTGCGTTTTGTAGAATGCCAAATGCCGCTTTACAGCGGCGCGGAGGCGGACCGGAACTGTAGCACTGAGCTAAATATGTTTCAAAGATTAATTATACTTCTTACCTAGGGGCCAAAAGGGTCGAATACAACTACAAAAACCGGTGCGTTACAATTGTATTCCGCGATCTTTTCGCGTTTGACCGTCGTTTTTTTCTTGTTATGCCACTGCATAAACGTTTCTCGCACAAAAAAGACGTGAAACGCAGAAACGGACGCGTTTTGCGGGAGTCTATTTTATTTTGAGGAATAGCAAATGTTCTGAAGTTTTCCATCAAAAACAACGCGCCCTTCTCAGTGGTCCGAAGCGAACGCTCTCTGGAAATGAGCAGCATTTGTTTTGTTTGCTCATCCTCTCCTTGGCGTTCAACCACGTCTGGGGTAGGAGTGGTGAAAAAAAAACCGAACAATAGTTGAAACATGTGCCGCTTGGCACAGAACGTCCAAAGAAAACGACAGCGCGTCAGACGGGACAAGAAGAAGATTGTTTACACAGACACAGGCCCAAATGTTTATTTACTCTTCTCCTGGTCCCATCTGACACGCGTTCCTTTTTATCTGAAATAACGCGACTTGGAAAATTCGAGCTACGGCGTGTTTGCTCCTACAAAATGGTATGGCTGTTCCGAAGGATTGGAATGGCTTCCATCGGTGTGGCAGCCTGCTTTTCGTGATCTATCCCGCACGGCAGCATCGTCGCAAGAATGTCGTGGACGACGGACTGTTTCGTACATATTTAATGATAACTGTAGCTGCTTCATAGCTTCTGTGTGTTCGCTGGGATCTCTTCGAGGTGCGATGCGTCATCCAACCATTGCTCACGGTTTCGTTTACCCGTGGACGTCAATGTTCCTGTCGAGGCGTTGCTGGTCTGGTTTCCTCGGGTTTAATTCGCTCTCAACCCCATCGCAGGACCAATGGGCTGGCAGCTCTACTTATGGTTGTAACGGGAAGCACCCCACTGTGTGACTGCCTGACTGACGGATTTACCGACTGACTGACTGACTGATTGACGGATTTACCGGCTGACTAACTGATTGAATGACTGACTGACTGACTGACTGACTGACTGACTGACTGACTGACTGACTGACTGACTGACTGACTGACTGACTGACGGATCTACCGACCGACTGACTAGCTGACTGACCGACCGACCGACCGACTGACTGACTGACTGATTGACTGAATGACTGTATGAACGAATGACTAACTGACTGTCTGGCTGGCTGGTTGAGTGACCGACCAACCGAGCGACTGAACGACCCAGTGACCAAACCGCCCGGCTGACTGACTGACTGAACGACCGAATGGCCGATCGACCGACCGACTGAATGAACGACCGCTCGCCCGACCGACTAACTGACTGACTGACCGACAGATCGACCGACCGACCGACCGACCGACCGACCGACCGACCGACCGACTGATTCATCATAGCTCAGGCCAAACTGCTCGGCCTATAGACTTGAAATTTTTGGAATATTATTCTATCATAATGCACAAGCTGACTGTGGCTGGATTTCCGGTAATTGAACTCCTTATGGAGCAAAAGAGAGAAATTTGATTTTCGAAAATTTATGGTTATCTAGTTCACCCTTTAATAGTGAAGTGGTTTCGTCTGAGATATTTAATCCCTGAAAAGAAGGTAAAAAATTAGTTTCACAGTTCGGACCTAACCCTCTATGTTGTGAAACTGCATTTCATGAGATGTAACACGTTCCCAATTTACCTTCGACCGATTGATAAATTGGTTTCTGCTAATAAATGTTACCGACACAAATGTACAAAATTATTAAGCATTTCTCTGTTAGATGCCGATAAACGGTAAAAAAGATGTTTTTGAAATCCCAGCCCTAACGGACCAAACATGCCTAACAGGTAATACCAACGCCCAGCAAAACTGTAGGCCCTAGAGTGTTCAAACCTTCGGATGCACATTTCTATCATGGCGTGGATACTCCGTGTAGCTGGATTTGTAAAAATTACACCCCTCAGAGGGTGAAATAGGCTAAGTTATGTCTTAAGAAATGTCTTTACTTTGTGGCAGGCCTGTTCAGATGAGGCACTGGCTTTAGCCGTAATAGGTAGCACATTCGAACGTCTAAGAAGTGCTTTTCTGGGTTTTGCCAAAACGAAACCTACTAGGTCGTATTTTTTTGCTTTTAATGCGTTTTTTTATAATTCTTAATGACTGTTTAGACAGTTGATACATCCCGTGCTTTTTCTTCGCACGTGTTAGCCATTCAAATGCAGACAAACCATTTGCACGTGCTTACAAACGTGTAAAATGTTTAGCGGTATTCTTGAAATAACGCCCCACACAAAGCGAGCAATAGCTATCAACACTTAACGTAAAATGGCGGAACTATAGAGCTATAATTTCGGAAGAACATTCCTACTGCGTGGTAGGAGCTCAACTATGAATCCTTTGTTGTACTATATTTCTAGAGGTGCGAAAACAACTGTATGCGGATGCACATGCTTCGCGGAAAACATCGTCAAAAGACGATGCCTCAGCCCTCCCTGTCACGTAACTGAAGCTATTCTCTGCCACTCCCACCTCTCGTGTACTTTTCCACCTTTCCTCTCCCCTTCGCAGGCTATAAAGCCGTCCCACCAAACCTGTGCGCGAAAATAAACGCGAAAGTTTGCAATTAGCGATTTAGCATTTTGTAGCGTAAGCTACACTAGCCGAGGTTGAGCAGTTTCGCGTGGACCTTGAAGGGCCGTGCTGCGCAAGCGCGAGGAGCAGTGGATTGGATTGGATTGGATTTGAATTGGATTTGGAAGGGATTGGATTGGATTGGATTGGATTGGATTCCAATCTAATTGGAGTGCGGGTGTGTAGAGAATTGGGTCTGCACATTCGTCGGTTTGCGTATTACAGAGGAGTGACGCCATATCCGCGGCAGGCGTGTGCCCAGCTGTGCGCCTCTGTCGAGAAGTAGCCAAGTCTGACGTTGCGCCGGAGCCGCTTCATAGCTGTTTGGCATGGCTCCTGGAGAGCCGTACTGCACATGCGCGAGGAGCATGGACTGGACTGGATTGGACCAGACTGGACTGGACTGAACTGGATTTGACTGGATTGGATTCGATTCGATTGGATTGGATTGTACTGAAAATCGTTTTAGCCGTAGTAAGCATGATAATCAGCTAATCCTAGACAACCAGAAAACCTAAGAATAACCAGCTGAACCTAAGCCCACGCTACGTATATCCTGGCATAGCCGAGCTAAGCCCCTGCTAATTTTTTTCATTTATTATGCCAGTGCTTTCTCCTCCTCCCATCTCTACGTTCCTCCCCTCTGCTCTCCCAACTCACATCATGATTAGTTTTCTTTTCCAATTCTATTTTACCGCGATCGCTGAGCTCGTGCGCATATCTTGGGTAGCGCTTGGAGTTATCTGTAACAAAGTGGCGAGTTGGGCTAGTTGGTGCACTTGCATCGTGGGGAACAGCGCGAAACGACGGGGACACAAAGAAAGAAGTGAACAGGACGGGAGCCCACCTTATCAACGCAGTATTTTGTATACGGCTATTGGGGCACACCAAATTACTTTTTTATCCGAAATCTCGCTTTAAGATTGCACTTTTGCAACATTTATGAACACAGCTTTTGGAAACATGTTGTAGCTGCGCGGTAACGCTTTGATGTGTCTTGTATCTGTAACCCCGCACCTCCGGCAAGAACAGATGTTATCTATACCTATAACATAACGTGCCCAACTAAATTGTTCATCAACGCCCAGCCGAAACCGCTGGACCAAGCGACTAGAAATTTCCAGAACATATTTCCCTGATGGCGTAGGGGCTCACTAAGACGGGATTTTCGGAAATTATGGCCCTAAAAGGGAAAAGGGGGAAAACAAAACAACTTGCGGTGCCCTAATTGCCCTCTTATGCTGTTTGCGATGCATGAGCACCAGTTCTGTGTCGTGTTGCTGCTTAGAAGTAGGCGAAGCGCAGCCGGGCGGCCGCAAGAACCGGGAAAGGGACTGATCCGCCGAGGATGCGGGCAGATAATGACAAGCTTTACTCGATGTCGCTAGCATACATATATATAAAACCCGCATGTGTCCAGTGACGTTGCGTACAAACTGCACTTAATAATTCAGGGCGACAGTGCCAGATAACTCAGGCACACGACACGCGGCATGGGTGCTATCACCACATTCTCTTTCATTGACAAAGACATATGGGTTGGGGTTTTGGCGCCGTCACTGCAATTGAGAATTCACTCACCGGCCATGGGCCCCTAACGGCGGCTCTCACTGGCCAATGCCTTTTAGCACGAAATATGTGGGGGTTGGTGTGTTGATGTGATAGACCAGCTGGAAACAGTGAATGCCGTGCGCTTTTCCCTATGACTGTACATATCATGTGTCAATTCCCTTGTGTGAGTTGGTTTGATTTCTGGATGGGTATGGTAACGATTATTCGCGCAAGTTCAGGTCTGGAGTCCCTAGGCCACGTTCCGACCCCTCTATCGAGTACGCGACCTAATGTAGTAATAAATCAATTCAAAAGGGATTTTCTTCTCCCTGCATCCTTCTTTCAAATTTCCTATGGCGTTTCTTGTGATGCTTACCTTTGCAGGCTTGGCTTGGTTGCCAGTCACGTAATAAATGGTCCCGGAAGAAATGGTCCCGGAACGAATGGCCTCGGAACTTATGGTCCCAGAACTAATTGTCCTGGAACAAATGGTCCCAACTTCAAACTAGAAAAAAATGGTCCCATGCATGAGTGCCTGCACGAGTGCTTATGCTTATGCCTGCATGAGTACCTATGCATGAGTGCCTGTATGAGGGAAGGAAGGGGGTCAGTGTATTTGTGTTTTTGTGTTTGCATTTGTTCACAATGTATTTTTCATCTGTTCATGTTTATTATACTGGCTAAGGCATAATTAACTTGAGTTAAATGCGGTATACAAATTTTTTGTCCCACGTGTACGTGGTCGCGTCCTTCCTTTGCTCGCCTTTTTTTGTTCTTGTGAATACCAGGAAAACCAGTGGTAGACATTTCAATCATAATATGCGTGTACTGAGCAGCCCTCGGCCAGTGTTTAAAGCGAGCACAATGACGGGCTGCCATAATTTTTCTTCATGAAGGGAGTTTTCTTATGAAGTGGAGCCACACAACTGTTGTTTAAATTAAGCTGGCTGATGCGATCTGCAATGCACCACCACCGCCCGAGTAGCCCCTTCGCGACGCGCCATAAAAAGCAAAGGCCCAAACAAAAAGGAGGTTAGGGGGGGGCGCACTAGTTTCGGTAGCATATTTCTTTTCTTGAGACGTCCCTCATTGCTCTCTTTAGAAGAAATTGGACATGGTGCTGACTGTCGCTACAGCCTGGCTTCACAGTCTGGCTTCGCGACAGCCGATGCTTACTATCAGACGTGCGCATGTCTGGAGACTGTGCCTGTCTCCACCCTCGCTTACTAGCGGCGTCTCGCGACAGATGCGGCTTCGCAAACAACCAAAAGGTCGAAAACCGAAAAAATTTAAATATTACCGAAATCAAATAACGAAAGAGAGAGACAAGTAATAAATATTATTATTTATCTTGAACGTATAAAAACACGACGACTAAAACAAAAAGGCCGTTGAAGAACGGCGGAAATACGCGTAAAAAATTCCCCAAACGGGCCAATTGTGTAATGAACGCCCTGCAACTGCACAAAAATGCGTGGTCGGTAGAAATATACCGCGTTTAATCGTTCTAACAGCGCAAATTGAGCTAACCGGTTTAACGTAAACTGAAAAAACTAACCGAACAAAAATAAAGAAACCCAAGATATTATAAACTGCACTCCAGTAAATTACAGCAAGTTTAAACAGAGAACCCACGTGTAGTTTTATAGAATCATTTTGCCCGAAGAGGTGCCTGGGACCATTTGTTCCGGGCCGTAAGTTCTAGAACCGTAAGTTCCGGGACCATTTTAGATGCCAAGCATCTCTTAGTCGACCCCTCCGTCGTCCGGTGTCCGGCGGCTGCAGCTCTCCTCCTCTCCACACCACGTGTCGATAACTCCACTCTCTCCCCTCCTCCTCTCCACACAACCTGTGCGCTAGCGCGCGCTGCTCCTCCTCTCCACACCACCTGTGCGCTACCGACGCCACCTAGGTGGCGTTTGGCGCTACGCGCACTGCTCCTCCTCTCCCCTCTCTACACCAGTTGTAACAATCACGCGCATGCGCGCTGCTCCTCCTCTCCACTCCCTGTGCTCTGCAAAATTCTTCTTCTTCTGCAAATAAACCTTGCCTGCGGTCCGCTCAGTTGCTTCTTACAGTATTGCGCCGTCCGATGACTGGAATGGACGCCAATGTTTCCGTCAGCGAACTGGCTGGCACACCTTCAGCTAGCGGCAGCCAGCACACTGTCAGAACCGCGAGCACCTCCGAAAACAAGGCTGCACAGAGGAGAGCTCGCGACGTCGAACGTAACGGAGCGTCGAGCAGCGGATTCCTCGCTTTGAGAACGAGAAGCCACTTTGAAACAGCAGCGGCGAGTAGCTGATCCAGATTTGCACGACTTTGCATCCCCTCAGAGTTCCCACGTGCGGAAGATGGTGTAATTTTGTTCCTGCTTTCGAGTTGGGACCATTTGTTCCGGGACCATAAGTTCCGGGGCCATTTGTTCGGGACCATTTGTTCCGGGACTATTTGTTCCTACACCCCTTGGGCTGCGCCCGCTGCGTGGTTCTCCGACCAGGCTCTGGCAGAGCATAGCCTCAATCCGCCGACCGCCCGTGGGTGTCGCAATTTGTTCGCTAACCCACGACAATATTTGTGCCAGGAATGAATGTGACTTTAGTTTGTAGACTGTGTCAACCATGCTAAATTCGAAAAAGTAACAGTGACGCCACACTAGCCCACATGCGACATTTCGCTGACTTCGCTTCACTGTAACTGTAAGCTCCATCTGCCTGAGCGACTGATGCGCTAATGAAACATCTAAGACCATAGAAGTCTGGGGAAGACTAAACGAAGTTCAAATAGGTAGTAAATAATTAAAATAAAAAAATATTATCGTACACACATAAAACGAAGATACGAGAAGCACGTCTTCGCTGGGTGAACTAGCCGACAAGTATCCAGCACTATGGGACATTTGCTACCGCTTTTGCTGCCAAAGGAACGCAGTAGCTAGCAATACAATATTCGTAGCGACTTGGGGCACGCTTACTGCACGAGCGTTATTCATTAGGTAGCTGGAAATACTACAACTCAAAAAGAATAAACAGCCCATACGATGCATACTTCATATGTCCTCGCCCCCCCATCTTTACGGTTATGGTCTAGGGTCTGAAGCACCGTGGTTTAAGCATTGGATTTTATGCGTCCCTAGTTACCATCCACGATTGGCACGTGCTTTTTTAAGTGGATTTCTTTTTATTTAGGCAGTGTGTGATATACCGCATTCACAATTTCGCGCTGCAGCCTTCATTGTTGCACGAGGGATTTGACATACTGCGAGAAAAACTGGACACTTGACACCGATGGGGAGTGCTCGTTGGCGTGGTGTTGACATAAACACCGACCAATTTCAGGCACAGTGCCGAATCAGCGAACTGTTGGTCTGGTGCTAACGCGCTTCTTACGACAAGGAACGAGCCAGGTTAGCTCCACAGGTAGGGGCGAAGCTCCCTCGCAATTCATCCGTCCTGCTACGACACGCAGGGCGTCAGCCACTGCAAAGGCCTCGGCTAGTGAAAGTTACTATTCTAAGAGTTGCTGACAGGGTTATTTGACCCCGTTCTACAAGCCGACAATGTCGCACAAGCGCGGGTACACCAACTTCTGAGTTAACGAGAATCCCCGACCAATTATAACTTCAGATGTCAAAGATGTTGTTGCACGGGACCGAAAGCGAAGCGGTGTGAACACCAAACGCTAGACATAGTCCAATCACATCGCGAGAAAAATACGCGTCACTGCAGTGAGTTGTTGGGGTCGCCGCAAATGCTGCAAGGTATTTTCTTCTTTTTCAGGTTTCATAAACTAAAGGGGCACTAAAGGGTGGAAACACAGTTGTCCTGTATTGATGGATTAAAGTGCCGAGAATCGAAATACATCATTCTCTCCATAGCAGTTGCTTCATAAGGCAGGAAATACCCGAACACGAAACAGGGGGTGGAGCCCCGTACACTTTTCGGTGCTACAGTCTGTGACGCCAACAAAAGTAGTGAATGGCGAGAGCTCATTGGAGAAACATATATAGATGTTTTCCTGAAACAACAGCTTTAAGCGGTTGAGCGAGTGAAATCACCACAAATCAAAGCTTTCTGTGAGTTCATCGTGTCTAAAAAACGCAGACTAAAGCTTTTACACACTGCGAGGCAGGCTGCTTCCCACTATTCGTCGGCCATCATGCTTTCAAGTTTCTGTTTAGAAAAGCATTGGTGCCAATTAGCGAAGTCAATATATTCCGACGGTGAGCGCCCGTGCTTCTGCAGGCGATATACCCAGCAGGAAGCAGCTAAGTCATTTCATTAGAAGCGGGAAAACGAACAAGATTTATTGCAGGTGGTTAAGCAACCCGCCTGAGGTTTTAATCTCTCGTTGTCCGCGCGCGGAGGGGAAGAACACCAGGAGGAGTAACACTTCATTTAAAATGATGCAATGGGTAACGCGCCCGGTTCGAGTATAATCGCCCGTGAAGTAAACTTACTGCGAGTCGTGAGCCGAACCGATCCGCCCTTGTGCTTTTCCGTTCGCCTCGAGCCGCCATTGATAATCCGTAAAACGTGCGTCCCACTGCCGTTGTTAGAAGAGTGCGTCCAGAGAACCACATGACTACTCGACATGGCTGCCGTGAAGAGTGTTTATTGCACTCTCGGTTAGCGCCGCGTGAGAGAAGATAATATGAGATGGCTGTGATCACCTGACGAGGTGAATTGGAAGCGCACTCCTGAACTGCGCCATGCGCCATGCGGGAGCGCGGGACGCCGCACTTGATATTCGAAACGATGCTTGTTGCTTCAAAAGCGGCTTCACCGCAGCCCTCCCGTTCTCTGGGACGCCGGAGTAGGTGGGCGCACTGGCCGCTCGAGCATGTAAACACGTTTCTGATTCCGCTGGTGAAAAATCACAACAGTCCAAGCCAGCCTCTTTGTCCAGAGGAACGTCGCCGTAGTCGGCCATGGCTTGATGACGTAAAGCTACGATGCCAGCGCTTACGCTCTAGGCCGCACCACGCCTTAACCCGTATGTTGTGACCCAATGGCTACGTCCCCCAAAATTAAAAGGAAGTGGGCGAGAGAAACGCCAGCTTTATTTACAGTATTTGTCCCCACATAACGCATAATACTCGTCGAAAGACCCAAGAGATCTACGACACGTATGATCTTTCAGGTTAAAACAAAATTTCATTTCAGCCCTTTAGTGCCCCTTTAAATGCTGCTTTAACGACGGCATAAAATGGTTAAAAGTGTGTTTATTTGAGCCAGTCTATTCGATGCAGATAAAAACAGTAGTTACATGAATTCACTTCAGGACCCTCAGGTTGTCGACATTAACCTGGAGTTCTCAGCTACGGCTGACCTCATAGTCCAGGTGTAGCTTGGCCGCGTAAAACCACTGAAATATGAAACGATGGGCCAAGCATTGCAGAAGTGATTTCTCATCAAGCTACAGGTTCTGGTGGACGATGTCAGTCCATATAAGGTAATTCCAGCGCTAACGTTGCTGTGTTTGGCAAGAGCAGCTAATGGGAGCTTTACAAAAACACCCGTGTGTACGAGATTTCGGGTGCACGATAAAGATTCCCAGGTCGTCAAAATTAATCCGGAGGCCTCCACTACGGCGGGCCTCATCGCCTGCGTTGCGTCGGGCGTTAAACCTTACAATCAATCAATCAATCAATCATGGTTGCTTTACTCGTCAGTGCGCAATCCCTGAGTGGGTATGTTGTTAGGCACGTACTAAGCCTGTACGTTTGTGACGTTACGTTGTGCCTAATGACGTGCCCCTACGGGTTCGAGTTGGCGATGTCAGAACTCAAACTGAAGCGTTAGAGGTAACGTGTTTGCAAGGCCGTTGGCATCCGCCAGCGGCTTTTATAGTCACTGGTCAATCTACTTGAGAAGGCCTGTTGTCAATGTTGTCAAACCGTCTCGGCCAATGAACATTTCGACGAATCGTGCTGACTATACCTTCTGGCAGCGCGAGATTCCGTTCCCTTGTCGGTGCAAGCATGCCACTTGACGTAGTTTTCCTGCCCCAATAAAGGCTACCTCCTTGTCCTCCGATTCCGGTACGCACCCAGCAGCACCTGCTGGTTCACTTCGAACACTGCTTATAATGTTTTGAGCAACTGCTAAGTGAACTTTGCTGTTCAGCCTCTGCAGCCTAGTGGATGAAACCACGGGTTCCTGCAGAAATGGCATGGATTGGATATTCGGCACTGAGATATTTTAACACGAAAGTGTGCAATACCGGTATTCATGAAGATTTCCCTTACGTATATCCGTCAACGGCAATGACGCCAGCGCAACGACGCAAGCGGCCTGTAAAAAAGTGAACCCCGGCACACAGGTTCTTCTTACCGAGAAGTAACCTTTAGTAAGAATGGGTACGTTATACTTAGGGTTGTTCGTTTTCGGGTTTTATATTTTAACAAGAAAGTGTAGATACACCAAGATTCCACTGACGTCATGTCGGTCACAGAAATGACGCCAGTACACCTTTGTCGAAGCGACCCGCCAGTAGGACGTCGCTCGCCAAGCACACCCACAAGACAGCCGCCGACCGCAAATCATGCTCAGCTGCAGATTTCGCTGCACAACCCGCCGCGGTGGCTCAGTGGCTAAGGCGTTGCGCTGCTGAGCACGAGGTCGCGGGTTCGATTCCCGGCCGCGGCGGCCGCTTTTCTGATGGAGGCGAAAAGCAAAAACGCCCGTGTGTACGAGATTTCGGCGCATGTTTCCGGCGGTCAGTTTTCGGAGCCTCTCTACGGCGCTATTGCGTTGCGTCGGCGCGTTAAACCCACAATCAATCAATCAATCGCTGCACATTTCACTTTCGTGTTTTACCGATTGCTATGACACAGGTATCAGTTACAGTTTTTTTGTAAGGCTGAGTACTTTCTTTGGTGTACAGTGGTACCTTGGGTTGATTCTACCCACTCTTTCTTGTAAATAAGGGTGGTTTGGTATCTTTGAGGTTAATTTACGTTACGGCCACGCCATGTCAGCACGTTTAATCAACGTTCTGCATTGCACCGGAAGTGCCTTGCTTGTACTAATCTGGAAACAGAATATCACATTGGCGGTGCAGCTCCTGGGAGCTACTCGTTCGCACAAATGGTGAACATATTAGGTGAGGGATCGTCAGACATTAAACCGTACGTTCAGAGTGGTGACCAAACACACAAGCCTTGGATTTGGTGTCCGATACCTTACTAACTTGGCTGAGATTGAAGCTGAGCTTTCCCTCCAGTTTCAGGGGTATTTATGCGTATTCAATAGTAACCTCCGCTGGAGAGTGGAAGCCAACGCCGCTCCGACATCTCGGAGGAAAGGGGCCCGTCTTATTGAACCCTGGGCGTCCACAACCTGAGCGTCTACAGCCTGAGCGTCTACAATCGGGCGTCTACAGCCTGACAGCAGTCCACAGGAGATAAACCTTCCTTGCTTCCAATGGGAGCAAGGTTGCGAAAATCAATTATCGCCCTATACGTATAGCCAAATGTATTTATTCATTAGGGGATCACTGAATTAGCAGAGGAAAGGAAAGCCCGTCGTCTAGAACGCTAGGAAATGCCATAGGGCAATATTCTGACGTTTTTTTCATATGAAGATAGTATTTCTGCAAATGCTAAGAAAAGACGTGCGCCTTAATTAGGGACCTAACCGACAAAGTTTCGAAAATTGCTTCCGAGTCCTCATAATTCGAGTGCAGTGGAGGCGGTGTTCCACCCACTTGCTGGGAATATATATATATATAATATACTATATATATAGTATATATATCATATCTATATATCATATATATAGTAGCTATTTATATATGCAAGGCGTAACCTGCGCTTGTGGGTACTAGCCAGCGCCGCTCCGATAACACGGAGAGAAGAGGGCCTTCTTTCTAACCCTCGGGGTGTGGGTCTAGCGTCATTGGCCTGTCAAGAATAGGTGACAGGCAGGAAATTCTCGTACGCTCCTTGTGGAGCCAACACTGCTAGAACTGAGGCCCTCGCTGTGCTATCGCTTAACTTAATAAGCAATGAGCGCCTCGCAAACCCAACGCCAAGACGAAAACCAGCACTATGGAACGCTAAGGAAAGCCCAGGGCAAGTAGGTTGGCTGGTTTTCGTATGAAGATCAGAAAACAAGGTCACGGGTGAAAGCCGATCCGAGAACCTTGGTATTGCACGCCCCAAGCTTGACTAATATATACACGCTGGTGCAGCTATAATTAGGCGCTCTTAAATACATATCTCGCAAAAAATATATGGCTTGATTGCGCTCAAACTTTGCAAAACCTGCATCAACCTACAGGTTGTGATCATTTTTTTGGCAATACATACAGGCGCGTCTTCCCAATTTTCATGCAACAAGGAAAATCCTGTTGACGTCTTGGGCCGCAGACTGCTCAGGTTTGAATTTTTACGTGCATGCGCATGCACATGCACATAAACATTACTCCCAGCAGCGTTTTCACCGTCGAATAGGCGAGAGAGGGTTTTTAAATGATTGCGAAAAATCCAGGGCGTGGACGTTGCCAAGAATATTTCGAACATAATGGACGACCGCTCTATAAACAAAAATTGTTAAACTTGGCTCACTGATATTCGCAAAAACTGTATTTCTGCATTGAGATACATTCAAACAACGTATCGGTGTATCAGTATTGAAATAAGTTTATGGTGCATCCAATATATGGCTGATCTCTGGCGACTGTGGTCATCTCACTACGTTCCCATTTTGCAGAAGGAGGCACTCCGGCTTTTTTCGTTTTTCTAGCCGTACCTCTGCTTTGCTATTTTCTCTACTTTTACCCCACCTTGATTTTTGATGGTGGCAGGCAGTGTTAGTCTCACCAGGTACCGGTGGGGCAGCCCCGCACCCTTCGCAAAACACATGCGTATACTTGGTTCGAAAAAGTCAAATCCCCTCCTCCTGACGACGACGATGGCCAAAACGCAAAGCTGTCTTGCGTGCGAAAATTAAATGGCAGAGTGCCAAAGTCAAAGCCGCTGCAATCGAAGTCAAAGCGTCCATGATCAAAGTGCAAACCACCTGAGAATCAAAGTCCAAGCCCAAGCGTCCACTATAAAACTGCAAACCTGCTGCGAGTCAAAGTCCAAACCCAGATGAGAGCAAACGGACCCTAACGGGACACTTGATCAGCCCTCACCCACCGCGGACCGTCTTGGAATGGCACAATACGATAGACGCCGGCTTCGTTACGCGAGGGACCCAAGTTCCATTCCGACGTCGGGAAGCGCTGTTTTTCTTTTGTTTCATCATCATCGCCATCATTGTGTGTCCTCCCATTGTGCAAAGTTTGCTTCCTGCAGTGCGGTTTCGTAACACCAGCGACTTCAGTGAGCCCAAGAAAGCTTAGCTTAATAAAGCCAGTATCAGCCCACGCGCAAGCGCATGTCGTCTGCGCATTGTGTAAAGCTAGGCAAATCGTGGTGGATATCAGTGGCTTTGGGCGCGAGCGTTCATGCATGCTACGAAAGGCTTTACTGGGACTGAATTGCACGGACTTCCTTGAACTCCCCCGGCTGGCAGGCGTTGCTAAGCGAGATGTATAGTGTGTTTCGTCGCAACTTAATGCCGGTGTTCTTCCCAAGGATCCGGTGAGTCGGGAGATAGAGCGCGTTTACGAGTCGTGCGGGCTTACCGTATTTGCACCGTTCTAACGCGCACCGTTTTTTTTTTTTTTTTGTGCAAAAAGTAGCCTTCAAATTTGTGTCCTCGGTTACGATCGGGCTTCAGAACCAAAATAAGCTTCAAAATGCGACCAGCAGCATTACCACGGACATGCAGCTATTCCCAAAATTCAAAATTGATTATAAGAAAAACCATTCACATATTGTGAGTAAATTTTGGCGCACCCATTCCGCAATGGGCATGATTTAGTCAGCTGTCGCAATTTTTTTTCTGTTGCTGCAATTAGTGTATCACGTATAACATTATGAAGGCTAAGCCATTTGAAATTGCAAACACACTCAATGTTTACCGCTCCAGTTTTATTTCCAGCTGAAGCTGGACAAGCAAATTTACAAACCATAAGTAATTCTGGGCTGCCATAGTAGCATGCGTCCAATAGAATATGTCTTCTGTCAGGTAAATGGTCTTATGTCTTGTACATCTGCGCGGTAGGATCGCTGTCAAATTATTTTATCAACTTTGCCGCGTAACCTTCTCGTTACTATCGGTGACGCGTTGGAATCGTGCCGATACGGTAACTGACACGCGGAGTAGCCGCAAGGGGTGGTTCACTAGCTCAGGAGTTGCGCTGCTGTGCCCAAGACCCTTAGATGCTCCCGGGCGCCGTATTTTCAAATAGAGGCAAAAGCGAAAACGCCCACGTGTTTCTCGTTTCGCCACACGTTAAAGATCTCAGGTGGTCAAAGTTAATCCGGAGCCCTCCACTACAGCGTGCTTCGCCCAGGCGTAGCTTCGCCGCGTATCCAGAAAATCATCCGCGATGTGCAGCCATTGTCAGCGCCCGGAAATATTGGCAACAAGGAGGTTAAAAAAATTCGCGCGACAAGCAGAGTCGCCAGACAGCGCCCCATCTTTTTTTTCACGGGAAAAACACCATTTCAATTACAAATTACGAACGAGGAGCAGTGGAGGCCGCTTCGCAAGACTATGCCTGAGTGCCGAAGCGCCGCAGAGATCTACATGAATTTGCCGTCGCCGGAAGGAGCAAAGTCCCACCCGGGCCACAATAAAGTTTAATCTGATCACTCGGTGTTTTAACCCAGAACTCTCTAGGCGCTCGCCTTGTCGTCCAAGCATCAATCCGCGCGACCCTAGATAACAGAGTACCAAGGCGGCGTCCCGGTGTAACGCGATTGTTTGCGGCCGTACCCAAAGGCTTCGAAGCCAAGCGGTTTACATAGTCATAAGCGTGCGAAACTCGTGAAACGCTGGCGCTTGTCATACTCTTCCCGTTGTTTAGCGCAAAGAAAACTATAGGTACAGTTAGGAGGAAAATTACACGTAATTAACGCGGCAGCGCCCGCGTTCCTTTAGTTAAAGGATGCCCGTTGGGTTGGTATTTACGATAGTAAACCGAAAATGGTGGCAGTGCAACGCCGGCACTGGTGCGGGGAAGACAAGCACAAAGACTGGTGGTAACATAACTCCCGCTTGGCGCAGTTTCTGCAGGGGCACGCGAGCACTGCGAAGGCGGGAAATTTGATTGAATTGCCGGGTGTAGCAGTAATGCGGATAACGGCGGTACAACCCATTATGGCGATCACTGCTGTGCACTTCCGACAGCTTTCACATTGAATAGAACGGCTTTAATTTTTTTCTTGGAACCCTTGCCAGCATCGTAGCAAATATACACGGATACGACGATGGAAGGTTTAGTGTGAGATAAGCAGTTTTTTATTCAACCCACCCATGTAGAAGCGGAGGGCTGAGTCGAAAAACCGTCGGAGCGAGAAGGTTCAATCCGCAGGCAGGCGGTGGTTGCACTCGCTTGAAGGCAGAGCGGACAGGGCGCGACTGCTCGCTTCCCACATCGCAACTTTGGAAAGAGTCCATATATATGCGGAAGAGTCGAGGTAAGCTAAACCCTTCCGTCGACTCAATCGACCCCCCATCGAGCTGGTTAATTCCACGGAGGCGGGTTTTGCGTAGGCCATGCCCAAATCATGCCCAAATTTTGTTTACACGTCACTGTTCGTAACCTAGGTTGTGCATTTTAAACCGATGATCCTGTAGTTCCGTTCAATTTTCGTTGTGTGGGGTATTCTGCGAATAGTTTTTCCAAATTAGCCGGACGCACGTTGCTTCACTTGCATAAAATACCTGCTCGTGCCCATTATTTTTTACTGGGAGGTAAGGTAAGAATTTTTTTACGGAAAACCAGTGCGAACATTTTCGTAACCCTGGCGGGCGTAATGTTAAAAAAGCTGGAACGGCTGCTTTTAAATGGTATTGCTCGCCCACCAAAACGCTGCTTCTTAATGTGAAGCTGTTCATCGATCTTTCTGAGCCGGCCTCCGATTACTCTGGACAGCGGCCTCCTATTCCTATCGCATCACTCTTGCCTCAACAGGACCCGTCAGTCTCTGCTGCCCGGAACAATCACACGAATCAAGAAAGAGCGCATACAACCCAGAAACGGAGGCACACACACAGGCACATAGATTTATATATGCTTGCATAATATATATTCATATTCGCGCATATACATTTACATATTTATATATCACTGTGTCGAACCAAAAAAAAAAAAATACTCGTTCGGTTACGGGTTGTGTTCATGGGAATTTATTTCCTTCCGCATCAGTTCCGGTTCGACTACGTCACAACCCGAACCGGCTCGGAGAGCTCAATTATTAGCGAAGGGCAAAAAAGTGTTTCGTAGGTTAAAGCAGAAATAAAAACCGAATACAATCCTTGGCTATTGAAAACATTGTTTTTCCATGTAAACGTTGTGCAATTTTAAACACAACAGTAAGGGAAAACAGTAAAATGGAAAACAAATGGTGTAGTGGCGATGTTGTACGAGCAAGTTCTCCGCCTAGCCCTCAGTTGTCCTTCGGACTATTTAAGCAACCACCATGGGTCAGGACTCCCTGTGGAATATACTTTCACCCGCTTTCTCTGTTTTGTTGTGGAAATCGCGCTCCTCTCTGTCCTTGTCACCCTGAGCATAAAACCCCTGCAGGTAGGCCTGCGTACCAGCGTGCACCTCAGTATATTAGTAGTGGATGTTTTTTATACAAGCGATGTACTTTTTTTTTCTCATCAGTTGTAGGGTAACAAAGAAAATGTTACAACGGCCACGCAAATGCTATCTAAGGATTAGGTTGTTTGACCATGCACGTAGGATCATTTGTTAGCATGTCACCTTCTGGAGAATATGAGCCAAATTTTACAAAGTTGTGAGGCTCAGTTACGCTCAGTCACTCATCATTGCTCTGGTCACTGGAATGTCGTTCCCATTCCGTCTCGGTCCTCCCAAGATAGCATGCTAAAGGTTTGCTTGAGTCAATTTAAACTTACCGCGTTCCACTGCTCCACGACGGCTCTCTCTATGGCAGCGCTGGCTTACGGCGGAGACGCGCGTGAATTGAGGCACCCTACTACAACGTTTATAGAACCACGTTGCCCTACTCCGCGAACGTTCCAGGCGGAACGTGGATCCCGTCTAGTCGACCCTTTCGTTGCAACTGCTGTTTGATTTCTTGCAGCCGCCAGCAGGTAGCGCTGGCAACCGCAGGCGACGGTTTTCTGCCTTTGATGTAGTATTTCATTTGCACGGGATATCCGCTCCGCAGCTGGCAGCGGCTCATGCAATGTTTGGTTCTCTTTCGCTTCTTTTTGCCTTTCCGCAACCTAAACATCTTATTATGGTGATGTCTGTAAGCAAATAGTAAGGTTAGGGCACTTCAAAAAACAGTTGTGTCCTCATTAGAGTGCCCGAACGCCATCAAGAGCTAACCGGGGACGCGGTACTGCACGCTTCTTTGCCGCTCTTACGCGCTTCGGTGACGGCAGCGGCATATCACCACTGTCACCTCCGAATATCTCAGGCGCAAGTCAATTCTATTGACGCCTCGTTTAGTCCTAGTATTGGCGCAGTGAGAGGTTAGTATCGTTTTGCAGCGCGGACGACGAATTCGGCTTGTTTTGAATGTATACGTCGTGGAAAATTATCATTCGGGGAGTTGATTGCCTAATACTTGACATTGACTGGTGCGTTTATAGAAATAGAGGCCACGCGATAATGTTAAGTATATTCCAAGTCTGTGGGTCGTTAAATATGTGCCCACTCCCGCCTGATAGCATGAACCGAAGAGAATTATTGAAAGCACGGAAAAATAAACTGTCTGCCAAGTCCGGAAGCAATGCAATAGCTCGCCCGGGAATAAAAAAAACAGTGCGGATTCGGCAATCCTAGAGACGTTCGTCTTACCTTAAGCAAGGTTAACCCTCTAGATCAACCAGATGCGAAATACACTGATATTTTTTAAGACAGGAAGGCGGAAGAGGGGGGCGCCTAAGTATCGTTGTGTACAAATGCGGAGCAAAATCAAGAAATGACCGTTTTAGTAATCACACACAAGCTGAGCGTTCACCTTTATTTTGTTTTTCGACTTTAACGAACAGCTGATCCCTCGGCGGACACATTTTTTGAAGTATACAGTACGGAAGTTTACAAGCGATTAAAGGTGTAGGAAGAGTGTGGTATCTGATAAGGCCCCCTGATTTCACTTTTGTGCTAAATTCTGCAGGCTCCCTGTGTCATATGATGATGTTTCGAAGAAGCGTTTAGTCACCGCCTCGGATATAAGCGTAGGATATATGTAACCGATGACTGTTCGGGAAAGCTCACCTCGCGGCAAGACGAACCAGCCGGAAATTCTTTGTACTGACTCCCGCATGTAATTTCGCATTATCCATTGTACTTATTGCGTAGAATGTCCGTGAAATTTATGCCACATTGGCCTGTTCAGGGTAGTGATCAATATCCGAGATATGAAGCGTAACTGGCGGGCTGTCAGGTATGAGTGCTCCGCTAGATTATGAAAGCACACGAAACCGATTTACATCGTAGTGTGTAGCCGTAGCATGAGCATCTGAACGAACGCTGCTTACGGAGGTACTGTTAGTAAATTTCAGGGAAGTGAAATTACAATCAGCTTCATGCATGTGCTGGTTTCGCGACGCCGGGCTGTGTCACACACCTGGCGCTTATGCGACCTAGTGTACCACAGTAAGATCGCGTGAGAAGCATTTACACTCTCGTAAATACACCACATTTGCGAAGAGAGTGATTGCTCCACATAAATTTGTATTTCCAACGCATACAAACGGAAAATATCTGTCGCGAACGTGCCTCAAAAGCAACGGCGAGAGCGGTGAGCGGGCCGGCGGTTCCCGCGACTGCTTTTAAGACGGTCCGCTAGGGGGATTTCAGTGGCGCCCCTACAGGCAGCGCTCGCCTCCTGCATTTTTACAATGCCAAACGCATCGCGCGCTTCCCAAAGGGAGTGACTGGTACGCCTGCAGTGCCTAGATTTCGAAAGGTGGGCGCCGAGCTGAACCGGGATCACGCAACCGTAACTAATTTCGAGAATGGCTTGTGCCTGGTTGCCAAGGCAACATATGTTTGATATCACCGAAGGAGGGGGCGCCCGCGCCAGCGTCAGAAAACTCAGGCTCGCAGCGGAGCACGTTTTGCCAACGTTGCCGCTTTCCACCGCGCGTGGCGCCGGGGATGAACCGGACACGTGACTAAAGTGCTGGGAAGGTACAGATTGGGGGAGAGTGGCCAGAGTAGAAGGAGAGGGCTAGGTTCGCCGGTACCAACATTTATAGATAAACGTTGGGTCGGGCCGGGCTGATGCGTTTGGCATGGTAAAAATACAGGAGGCGATGGGTTAGTGTGCAGCTTTCGGTTCACTTTGGCCGGGTGGCTGAATCCGGCAACCGATGCGTGCTGACGCGGAATCATGAGCTCCGTCGGAGCGGCGTTTGCGGCCCAGTCTCGCCGCGGAAACAGGAATGCTCAAGAAGCCCAGGATTACTCTGGTGTTTTGCCTCCTCTGCCAACTGGGTCTGTCGTTTTTAAAACCATTTTTCTGCAGGGAGACGTAAAAGGATCGACCGTGCTGGGTTGAAGATTTTCGAGATGCGTTAGCGCAACACGCTGTTCTCGCCGATATCGCTGACCTCGGCACCTACCATACGAATCACATCTTGGCAGTCACCTTTACGAGCGAAAAAGGAAAGAAGAAAACGCTCGCCCAGAAAGAAATCACTGCCAAAGGCCACAAGTGCTTGGTAATTGACCCGGGCCAGCAAGACGTTCGCGTCAAGCTTCACTGGGTCCTGCACAATGTTCCGGACGACGAGATAAAGAAGCGTTTTCCCCGTGTGGAAGTGTGGATAAAGTGACGAAAGAGAAGTGGCGTGCGACAGGGTGTGCGAACTTCAGCACCATGACACGCATCGTTGTTCAGCGGCTGAAAGGGGGAGTTGCAAGGGACGATTTGCCGCACCAGCTGCGTATCGGAACCGAGCTAGCTCACGTCGCCGTGCCGGGAATACCACCGATATGCCTTCGGTGTCAACAGACTGGGCATAATCGGAGGGACTGTCGTGTCCTTAAGTTTTGGTCATGATGGCGCCAATTGCGTGAGACCCTATGCGGCGGCCACCGGACGCGGAGGAACAGAAGAATGTTGGAAGAACGTAATGAACGAGGCGGAAGAGGCGGAGGTCGTCGAGGGCCTGGATGGGGAGCATACACCGGCCCCGGCCGACACGCCAGCAGGACCCGCCGCGGTGGCTCAGTGGCTAAGGCGTTCCGTTGCTGAGCACAAGGTCGCGGGTTCGATTCCCGGCCGCGGCGGCCGCTTTTCTGATGAAGGCAAAAAACAAAAACGCCCGTGTGTGCGAGATTTCGGCGCACGATAAAGATCCCCAGGTGGTCAAAATTAATCCGGAGCCCTCCACTACGGCGTGCCTCATCGCCTGCGTTGCGTCGGCGCGTTAAACCCTACAATCAATGAATCAATGGACACGCCAGCAGGAAAAGGGGACATTGACGAAGGTAGTGCCATTGAAGGGACGACGGACAAAGAAGAAACAGCAGCCGCCCAGGTGCCGGAGGTGCAGCCCCAAGATACCCCGCTGCCAGGTACTGACAACGACTACCCAAGCGACTGCTCCATGGACGCCGAGGACGCCGCCACTCGTGGGAAGGATGGTGAGACGAAAGAGCTCGTGGCCAAGCGGCCACGGGAGGACAGTGCTGCGTACGGCGGTGCGAAGAACCTGCAGGGTTCGCTGCCTGGCCTCGACTGGGCCAGCAGCGAGGAAAAAGCGCCTCGAAGCTAAGGCGAACATTCACATCGGAGAGTGGCGGCTGCCAAAGCCCCCGCTCGTGACGAGATTTATGTATGCCGAAGGAAGGGGCGAATGCCTCATGCCACATTGACCTACGCTAAGGGCCGCACACCCAAGCATTTCTAATATGTCCGAGATAAGCGGCGTGCGGTCTAGTTTTTCTAAATGGCTGTACGTTTCGAAGCTGCAATGAACGTTACCACGGCTAACGTGCGAGGCCTGGCAGCGAGACGGAAGCAATGCCAGCTTAGTAGACTGTTCGCAGACCAAGAACTGGATGTAATTGCCGTGGAATAAGTTAAAGTGGAAAGCCAGGAGACGACAGACCGCATGTTGCAACCTCTTAGAGCTAATTTTAATGTGTGTGTCTCACATGTCGTTGGAACATCAGCGGGGTGCGCTCTTTTATGCGATCACTCGGGATTGTCGAGCAGACCGTTGTAGCTGGTACGAGTGGCCGCTATGTGTACTACGACTTTTCATTTTGCAATATTGAATGGAGAGTGATACGTATCTACGCACCGAACAGACAGGGTGAGCGGGAAACTCGCCTTCAAAGTATAAGTAAGCACCTTGAGTGCGAAAGGGGTGTTACCTTGCTTGTGGATTTCAACTGTGTGCACGATAAAGGACAGAGCAGCCCACGAGCGTGTTAGAGATAAAAGCGCCGAATGTCTAATGAGCATAACTTCAAAATATTGTTTGGATGGCGTAGCTTTCTGTACGACTAGAGATCCAGTCTGGTTTACACATTTTCAAGGTACCAGTCACGCGAGGCTGGATAGAGTGTACATGTACTGGTGCCACTGTGTGCCAAGTATAAGGTCAAGGCCTTGTCTTACAGCGATCATTGCCTTGTGGCGTTCTGTCTGGGAAACAAACAGAAAACCACGAAATGGAATCGGAAGTTGGGGAAATTAAATACTCGGGTACTGAAAGATAAACTTTTTACAGCTAGAGTCAGTGAACTGTTTACTAATATGCACAGTGATGCACAGACGAGCTGGGGAGTCAAGTGGGATCTTTTTAAAGAACAAGTTAACATAGACGCAGTCCAAAGGAGCACAATTATCAATAAACAGAAAAGCGAGAAGGAAAAAGAGCTTCGACAACGGTTAAGGACTCTATTGTTAGACGAAAGCGCGAACACCGGCGAGCTTAAGCAAGTAATAAGAGACACAAAAAATAAACTAGAAGTCATGGATACTGAGCGTTACAAGGGAGCTATCGTGCGAGCACGGGCAGATAAGACGTTGTTCGATGAAATGCCTACAAAGCGTGCGTTGTCTGCTGAAAAGTGTTACGCGCAGACAAACGAAATCAGAGAAATACTGTACAGAAATGTTGTTACGGCAAACAAAGAAACGATTGAGCTCGCGCTCGTCCAGTATTACACTGTCTTCTGAGACAGGCACATTCCAATGGACGATGGCTTTGCCGACAAAATTTTATCGCTTATGCCCAAGTTAGAACCACAGCTTTGTGAAATGAAAGCACGAATTAGTGTGTGGAAAGTTAAACGCAATAGATGATTTGAACACCCGTAAGTCCCCAGGGCCAGACGGGTTAAGCGCGGAATCTTATAAGGCTTTCAAAAGGGAGGTTGCGGTATTTTTATCTGAAGTATTGGTAGAGGCTTAAAAGCTACGTGTTCTGCCGCAGTCATTTAAGGCGACGCATATCGTCTTGATGCCGAAGTGTGAAGATGCAGTAAAACTGCTGTCCGCAAAGGCGTACAGGCCAAATAGTCTAGCCAACGTTTACTACAGAATTTACATCAAAGTCTTAGTCTTAGCTAGACGGTTGCAAAACGCGATTAAGTATTTGGTAGGAACGCATCAAACTTGCGGTATTAAGCATCGCAGCATAAGTACCAATGTGCACGTCGCCAGAAGTGTGTTGGAGTGCTGTGATGCCTTCTCGGGTCGTGTGGCGATGGTGAACTTGATCTTGAGAAGGCCTTTGACCGGATGTCCCGTGACATACTTTTCAGAATCTGAGAATACACGAATGTTGGGTCGGTTATTTCGGAGGGTATAAAGAGGGCGTGTGCCGGATGCAGGGCGAGGATAATTGTTAAGAAGAATATGGTTGTTCGGTCAGGCAAGGTTGTCCGTTATCACCTCTTCTTTTTTCGTTGTATATAGAGCCTTTCTGTCTATAAACAATCAAGCATGAAGGAATACGCGGGTTCGCATTACAGAACACTGAAGTAAAACTGCTCGCATACGCAGATGATATAGCTGTTTCATGTCGCGATCCCAAGAGCATTCACGAAGCAGTTAAGGTGCTTTAATCCTTTTGTGAAAAATATGGGGCTGCAAATAACTGGTATAAACATTCGGGATTTTGGCAGGGGAACTGGTGTTCCACCCCTCCTGTTTTTGAATGCATACACCATGGTACCAACAAATTATCTGGGGGTGCCGCTGGAGCATTGTAGGGATTGCGGGTACTGTTGGAGTAACGAGATCGAACAGTTGAGGGACAAAACAAGAAACTGGCAAGGGCGCAATTTTTCGGTTTGCCCGTGCCACTACCTGCAACCTCTTTTTGTTAGCCAAAGTGTGGTACGTGCAGCAAGTGTAAAAGTACATACTTCCCAGCTGGAAAGAACCAATCGCTGTAATATTTTCCGGCCAGTCAAAACGGGAGGAATTCGGCTTAGTCATTTAGTTTTACAAGTTGTCGCAAGGTTTTGTTTCGTGCTGGATCTTGTGCGCACTGCAATTCAAGTGCGATTGAAAAATGTCCCTACCTGACTTTGTTGTGTCCCCAAGTGATATTGCTTGCAGGGGGTTAAAGGATATTTGTGAGAAGTGGCTCTGTCTGTTGAATTCTTCAAGGTACGGTTTTCTTTCGACTACCTGTGTAGTGTTTCCAGGAAGCACCTGCACAAACATTTAATGGGTCTTTCTTTACCGGTTTCACTGTAAAGGTCCTTATACGGTACAGGCAATAGAATTGACGTTTTGAAGAGGGTGAAAAGTATGCCGGTGAAACCTGCAACGAAGTCATTTTTTTCAAACTACACAGCGGAAGCGTTCCGTTAAATACGTGGCTAGCAGAAAGAGGCATTTTTGTGCTGTGGAACGCAGACTGCCGTCTGTGCAAAAAGCCGGAAAATAACAATCACGTCTTTATCGACTGTTGGGACCCAGTGTTCCACTGGGACATCATCCGACGTACGTAAAAGAAAGACTTGCCAATAACGTCGCACGGAATTCGGCTCCTACCCGTGAAAAATGAGGGCGGTGTGCAGCACGATTTGATCACGGTCCTCAGTCTTTATAGTATATAAAGGACGAGAGTTACAGTGAAGAATGCGGACATAAATGCCCGGACACCGGAAGTGTTTTGTGCAGAGGATGAACCCCTTGAGTGGTTGCCGCTGCTTGGAGATTTAGTGTGTCTGATAAAATTTTAAAGCCACTGAGTCAGCCAAGCATGGTTGACGGATATTAAGAATATAAGATGCCGTGTGATGTACTGTAAAAATGTCGAAGCAGGCAATAAACAAAAAAGGTGGCTGAAGCGAGTCTGGCTGAATTGAGACAAACAGACAGACAGACAGACAGACAGACAGACTGACAGACAGACAGACAGACAGACAGACAGACAGACAGACAGACAGACAGACAGACAGACAGACAGACAGGCAGTCAGACCGAAATTTGTGCCTTTAAGTAGCCCAAGAAAGACTATCGTCTTTTATATCTATTATTGCAATGACTGGCCACTAGTAAACATTCGTAGTAGCCGGTATGGTGCCATTGTAGCCTTGCAGTTACAACCATGGCGCTACTAGGCACCCTTCAATAAGTCTGTGAGCACGAAGAAATAATGCACACCTCTAACCCACGCTTATAAAAGTTATCTGCATTCTTCCTCGCTGGTTCCCCTAAAATATTGACCCCTGTTTGATGAAAAAGCCTGAATACCCCTGCGCATTAATAGGAGTTGCAAATGCGGAAGAATTAATGTGTAATTGAACGCTTCAAGGCCCTGTTACAAATGGGTATGTTGCCCTCACAGCCAATAGAAACTGGTAAATCGGACTTGAGCTTCTGACGACAGTCGTCATCGCTGCTGGCCAATCCAGCTGAGTGAGTATGTGAGCGTTTTGGTTGGTTCTGGCGGCGTAACTGGTAATTGCATGTGCGTTGAATTCATTAGTAGGCAAGGTTGGCCAGTGACCTAAGGAACAAGTTGTTTCGCAGATGGTGTAGGGATCCTCTGGGCCCTAAACATTTTAGGCTATTTCGGATTTCTTCACGCATTTCCACAAGGAAAGTAACTTTACCTTGGCGGCACTCATCTGGCGTGCTTTGGCGGTGAAGAACCCAATCCCACGGAAGGTGTCGAATGTCCTGCCTAACTGCGACACCAATGAGCTGTGAACACGCGTGCGGTGGACCGGCGTTTGCTGTGAAGATGCCTTCTCTGTACCAGTAATTAAATACCCACAATTTAGTGTAGGAGCACCAATCTTGCAGAGTGTTTTCGGTCAAGGCGGCTCCCGTTCGGGCCTCATGTGTTAGAACCTGGGACCTTCTGCGCAAGGCAAGTAGGAATTGGTGAGCCCACCTTATTAAGATGTAAAAAAAGGCTGGCCGGAACAGCATGGAGAAGAAAAAAAAGCATTCTTTCCTGCATGCGGCAAATTTTCAGCGTATGCTTGACACGTCGGGATTACCTAACGTCCACTTGAGTAATAATCAAAACAAGCCCAGACGTTATTGCCTGCTGACCTTGTGCCGAATGGTTACTACGGTGCAGGAGGGAATAAATATATCCCTTTCTGCTTCCCATGGAACTGATCTTATTCTGCTGGGGGCGCCTTGTAAGGAAGCCAGAAAAACGATAAACAAAATTATTGGGCATTGTTTAGAGCAAAAGTAGTCTGACATCCAACAGGCTTTCCTAGGGTATTGCCTTGTGCCTCGACATAGCATTCTGGCGCTGGCACTATATCACAGGGGAAATCTCTCGCATCTTTTCTTCCTGAACTGTTCGCACCGGACACAAAGCGTCCTCTCGATTCTGTGATTTTGCGACCTGGCCTAAGAAAATAAAATCAAAAAGGTAGATCAATTTCAGAGAAGAAATAGCTCATTCTTGCAGAAGGTCGCTTGGAGAGGATCCCGATCTTTTAAACGGCTTACGCTGACTCTATACATAATGCTACAATAATGTCCTTCCAAAACACCGCCTATTATAAGGGCATGCCAAAAATAACGATCAAACGGGCGGTTGTGATTGATTGCATATTCTGCTTTGATGGCTAGGACTGCACTCTTAATCGCGTCCCGGATGGCGTCCTATTTATATGCGGTGGGCATCCTCAATACCGTGATATAAGAGGCCCTGACAGACTTCTTTTCCGTGACAAAACCTCAGGTGGTTACAGCGCGCTTACATTCTGCGCCAACGACCCGTGTCACGGCTATAAACTAGCGGAAAACCTGACGCCAGGAAATAAATGAAAAGAGGGGGGCAATCATGAAGCTCTGAGCGATATGTGTGGCTTGCGGCGCATGCGCGTATTCCCAATCACACAATGGCCCGCGACCTTCCTTTGCGGTGGCCGTCGACGAGCGCCCGTGGACGCGGTGAAAGCCGAAAAACACTAAAAAAAAATCTTGCGCGCACATGCGCAGTAGGAGTGGAAAAAAGTTCGCGCGTGGCGAGCGGTGGTCCGGTGATTTGTCTTTACCGCGCGTGCACAGTATGGAGTAATTTCAGCGTGGGGCAAGTGGGGATCCCGCGCTTTGACTCTTGCTCTGTATAGTTCATACTTAGTTCCGAGCGTTCACACTTTATTGACCACGTTCGCTTCCGCTGACATCAAATGTGTGCTTCGAGGTCGGTGTAACAGTGGAAGCAACTGCGAATGCGATGGGTTTATTAGGGCTACCGGGAACGCAAGCCAAGCAGCGGTGCCATGTCAAGCCGGCTGGTGTGTGTATTACGGGCATAGCCCGGTTGAACACGAGCGGATAGGTAAGTCCCTGGATTTCTTTTTTAAAGACGATAGTCTTTCTTGGGCTCCTTAAACCCAGAAATTTTGGTCTGTCTGTATGTCTGTATGTCTGTATGTCTGTCCGTCTGTCTGTCTGTGACTCGATTCAGCCACCCGGCCAAAGCAAAACAATGCCTGACCATTAGTCTTATGTAGTCACAGCTAAATCTACCCGTCTATGTCCGGCGTAATGTTCATACTTGTCAACATTGTTGAAGAAGCACAAGACATTACGCAAATATGAGACAGCAAATCAATACAGAAGTGATATTTGTAGTGTTCCTTTATAAAAAAATCAAACATGCTTGCTTTTGCGAAATTAAATACTTCATCAACTGCAGAAAAGAATTCACTTCGCCGTCGCCTACTGTCGCCCGCGCCACTATAGCTTCTTGCGCCATTTCAAGAAATCAACCGGCAACAGTTACGCAAGGTTCCACTAGATAGGTTCCACGTTCTGCTTGCAATGCACGTGGAGTAGGGAAACGCAGTTCTATAAACGTTGAAGTAGGGCGCCTCGATTAACGCGCGTCTCCGCCGTTTAGCAGCGTTCGCATCGAGACACCCGGTTTGGAGCAGTGGAACGCGGGAAATTTAAAATGATTTAAGCAAACCTTTGGCGTCTTTACCTTGGGAGGAGCGCGACGCAAGAGGAACAACATGAGAGGTGAGCGGCCAAGCGAAGGGAGGCATTTACTTCGCAATAGCCGATAAAGACTATCGTCTTTTTACGACATTTGCAACGAAAGGAGCAGATACGCGGCCAATTTTTTTTTCGATGGATGGGGGAGCGCAGACTGTAAGAATTTGTGTTTGCGGACAAAATAGCAAGGGCCACGAAATTATGCCTTTTGCGTCGTCGTAAGAAGCCCGCGCCAAAACCGTTCTCCGATACCCGGGATCGTACGATAAATTTGACGTGCTTTATAGAGAGGATTCGGTTTCCCAGTGCGGCGGCCGTTTTGGGATCCAGGAGAAAAATGAAAACGCTTGCACATGTGAGGTACAGTCGGGGACTTAATTTGCAGACCACGCGAGCGCGTGGCAAAAGCCACCGATGCGCGCTCTGGAGGCCCGGCGCCTGTTGTCGAGACCGGCTCGGCGCGCATGCGCGTCCTGTTTTACTCGCAAGCACGCCGATTTTCTCGCTTCCTGCTACGGTGCTGCAATAGTCACTCAGCACCACATAGCGACGCCTTTGTAGCACTCCTTTCTTTCCCGGTGGCACATTTGGGGCCTATAACGTGACGATTGCGACGGGCTTTGGCGCAAGTGCTCCTCGCGTCCTGATAAACACTTGGCGCGTAATTTTTTTAATTGTTTGTTTTGTGCCTTATCGTTTATATACGATGAGACTAGCGGCTTGCGAACGGCGTTCCCGAATGAAGCGCGTACGAAGCACAGTCTCGCGGTACGCGCTACCGACGACGAAATGCCAGCTATATGAATAGCGAACCTTTATTCACCCTTGTTTATTGTTTAATTTGGCCACTGAACATATATTCCAGATCGCTCTCCGCTGCCCATAAAGTAGGCGATTTGCAAGGTATATAAAAGAAATTATTTCGGCGTTTTGCTGCCTACTTCATTACTTGAAAATGATAGAAAATATTGGCACTGAACATAATTCCAGCTCGGTCTCCGCTGCCCATAAAGTAGACGATTTGCAAGTTATATAAAAGAAATTATTTCGGCGTTTTTGCTGCCTACTTCATTACTTAAAAATGATAGAAGTACGTACTCACATAATTGTCTGTTCGCTCTGCCGTCGCATTCGTGAAAATGGCACCTCGGTCTTCATTGAATGCTGTAAAATTATTCGCTAGTTTCGTAGAAGCTGTTTTTAAAAGGGACGTTTGCCGGCTTACTAATAGGCCAAGAGATGCTGTTAGCCGAGGAATGTATGCCTACGGGGATGAATTGCTCCAAGGCCGGAGCAATTCTTCAAGGTCGGCTTGCATTGATTGATTATGAGGTTTTAACGCGCCGATGCTACACAGCCGATAAGGCGCGCCGTAGTTGAAAGCTCCGGATTAATTTGAGAATGTGTAACATGCACCGAAATTCCGAACAGACTTGAGCATTTTCGCTTTTCGCCTCCACCAGAAAAGGGCCATGCCCAGCGGAGCGGAAGGAAAAGGGTCAACAACGAAACAGGAGGACAAGCTGATTGTTTTTCAGTGGTTAAACACCCGTTAAATTAGTGACAAAAACATTCGGAAGGCACTAAGTAGCGATTAATATTACGGAGAAAAGTAGCGAATAATTTTTACGGCATTCAGTGGGAGCCCGAGGTGCCATTTTTACGAATGCGACGGGCAGAGCGAACAGACAATTTATGTGAGTGCGTATTTCTATTATTTTTAAGTAATGAAGTAGGCAGCAAGAACGCCGAAATAATTTCTTTTATATAACTTGCAAATCGTCTACTTTATGGGCAGCGGAGAGCGAGCTGGAATATATGTTCAGTGGCCAAATTACACAATAAACAAGGTAAATTTAAAAGGTTCGCTATTCATATAGCTGGCATTTCGTCGTCGGTAGCGCGTACCGCGAGACTGTGCTTTGTACGCGCTTCATTCGGGGACGCCGCTCGCAAGCCGCCAGTCTCATCGTCTATAAACGATAAAGCACAAAACAAACAAATAAAACATTATGCGCAAGTGTTTATCATGACGCGAGGAGCACTTGCGCCAAATCCCTCGCAATCGTCACGTTATAGGCCGCAAATGTGCCACCTGGAAGAAAGGAGTGCTACAAAGGCGTCGCTATGCGGTGCTTGAGTGACCATTGCAGCACCGCTGCAGGAAGCGAGAAATCGGCGTGCCTGCGAGTAAAACAGGACGCGCATGCGCGCCGCGCCGGTCTCGACAACAGGCGCCGGGCCTCCAGGGCGCGCATCGGTGGCTTTTGCGACGCGCTCGCGTGGGCTGCAAAATTAAGTCCCCGACTGTACTTCCGTTGCCGTTATGAGTATACCGTGGTGCCATAAAGAATTTGCATTTTTACACGCGTCCCATTGTCGAGGTGAAGCCACATAAAACGCAGTTTGAATTTTGTATTTTTCAATATTCTATGGCCACTGCTTGTCATTTTCGGTAGGCGTAGCAAAACGTTAGGTAACGTTTTTTCGTAACTAGGTTTTCGCGTCGTCGTTTCGGCTAGTGAATTTTCTGGCACGTTGAGTAGTCTGGATCCTGTGTCGATTTGGAAACTTCCTTATGGTGCGTTTAAGTGGTAAAGTTTTCACATGAAGCAACATTCATGAGTAACACCAGCCCCCATCTTGTTGTGTTCGGCACGGCTGTCGTCTGTCTGGAGTGCCAACTCGCGGTTTGCAGAAACATGATAGCATTGGCATCGAAAACGCGCCGCGGCGCCGGCGTAGCGGTTGCTCAAAGCGGTGGCTTCTAATGTTGTTACAACGCCTTCTGTAAAGGCGTTATACTGCAGGCTATGGTTGTTACAGATGCCCTGGCTGTTGATCGGTGCGCGCAGTTTACCTATGCTTTAGCAAAAAATATTGCTAGCAGTTCTGTTCGATTTTTCATAATGTTTGGCGCCATACTATTGTGGAAATTGTTTCATAAAAAGAAACTAGGGCACATTACCCTCCCGTGTGTAACAGCGAATATTTTTTTTTGCGACGTCCAGTTGACGTGCCGGCGTCAAATAAAATTATGGCAAAGTTTTCTCGCACGCCTATGGACTAAAAAAGCGCTCGGCCTTCCTATGTATATGATGAAAACGTCCTTTTGGAGGGCGTCTGAATCTAAAGCAGTAAGAGAGAAATAATTGCCTAAACTACAGCGATGCACCTGTCTGATTTAGGGTATTTTCACATATCTGCTAAGGCGTTGGTGATACTTCTGCTGCGCCCCTTCAGGCTATACTGTTTTGGCGCCGATAAATAACACCACAATTTTGTACCTGGTCACTTTTTCAACTGCTGTTTCTTTTCTTCACGCAGTGCCAACACAGCAGAATGCTACCCAGAATGCTACCACATTTCAGTGCGACGAAATTCCGGGAAACAGCAGCTCCCGGGCCAAATATTGCTTGGGGGATTCTACAAAGGCCTTCTACATCATCGGAAGTGGTGTACCTGGACCATCATTTGAAGCCCCGGGGAAAGTACTTTTCTTTGTTTGGTAATATATTACATTAGGACATGAGATACCCGTCAGCTTTAGGCCAAACGTTTGGCGTTATACAGTCAGGAGCCTGCAAAAAAGTTGAGTTTCCTCCCTGTTCAGCAAGCTGCTGAAAATTCCATAAATTAAAGCAATAATTTTTTCTTGACAGGTCCTTATTTGCTCTTCCACAAAAGAATATTTTCATTTGTGTGTTCCACAATTGCAATCTGCTAATATTTGTATTTGTTATTTTAGTATAAGTATTTCGTGTTCATATTTGTATTTTTGATATGAAATAAAAAGAATACATCGTTCCTTCGGCATGGTGTCATTTTAAAGTAATTTTCATCTCACACTTGTGCATGCTCATGAATTCGAGAATGACAAAATACTTAAAATTTACATACCCAACTCAGCTCTCTGTTTATGTCCCAAGCTTGTATAAGTAGACTATCACTTCAAGATCCGGTTAGGTTTAAGGTATACAGATACTTGCTTTACAGCTTTGCTTGCAACATGGCCTTATAAATATATGGAGTTTTTTTTTTAATTCGGGGTATGTGCATTGCGACCTGATAGATCAGGTGGCAAAACACTGAGATTATAAAGGTAAAACCTCATTGCATGACAACTGAGGTTATGAAGATGTTCCAGAAGTGCACAAATAACAAATGTGTTAGTGCAATTGCAGCCATTGCAACCCATTTATTGGTGGCATTGTTTTATACGGTCTAAACTTCAGATGCACAAGTGTGCGTTCATGACCGAGTGCTATGGTTTTGGTAAAAGGCCTTGAAAATGTTGAAAATGCTGAACCGCGACCTTGCGCTTCCGCGTAAAATAATATAACTCCTTAATAACGGAAGCGCGAATGAAATGAGGCCACTTAAAAAAATTGCAGAAATTAAGAGAATTGTCTACTAATGCCCAGCATTCGTATGCCGCTTCTCTTGAGTGTGAGTCTTTTAGAGCCAAATTTCTGTTTGTGCAGTTATCTCCATTTACCCTATTATAACGATCACAGGTAATATTTGCGCCAAATCTGCATTTTTTGTAACTGAAGGGTGTTCCACGGCTCACCATTTTCCGTATTTTTTATATTTTTTTTTGGTTTTTAGTTTTGCAAAATTATGTTCGGCCAATTATCTCGATCTACGCTATGATAACGATTACAAGTGGAATTTCCGCGAAATCTGCATTATTGTGGAAATGCAGGCCCTTATACTGTTTGCCAGTTTCCGTCATTTTTTAATACTTTTCTTAATTTTTGGTTTCTGAAAATTTGTTTCGACCAATGATCTTTATTTCCGATATTATAACAATTAAAGGTGGAGCTTCTGCGAAAACTGCATTTTCTGGAAATGCAGGCCGTTACAAGTTACACGGCCAGCGCCCATCCGGTCTGCGCGAGAAAACGCTAAGATATTCTTTGTGTGCTCGCGATTTCCAATTCTTCAGGCGACGCAGCAATTCTGCAGGCGTCGGGACACAATGTTATATAGAGTGAGTAATTTATTATTGGTTCATTACATTACCAGAGACGTAAATTTTCTACCGCCCCCTATTACAAAAATAAAGGTGAAGGCATGCAACCACACCATCAGAAGAGCTAAGACGAGCAGAAAAAATTCAGTGCACCATTTCATGCTTGGTATACTTGCCCCTCGTACCAGACATCTCTTATGTTCAGCACGACAGTGTGCCTTACGTGCTAGTTATTTGCATGCATTGTCTTAGGGGGCACTTTCCGGCAATGTCCAAGTATACTTTTGGTAAGAAGGCCGGGAAATGTTATCAATTCCGTTTGCATCGATGGAATAAATCCCGCATGGCGCATCATACTGTTGAACGGGCACACAGCATGACAAAAGGTTTCCGCTCGTACAAATGTACTTAAACCCCCAAACCGTAGTATTATGCCTCTTTGGTAGAGTGATTAAAAAACGGTGGTCTAAAGAAAGCCACTCGCCGCCGAATGTGTTATTTAAGACTCCTGCTTGACGCGCAACAGCATGCAGAATACTTATACGCCCATGTTTGCTCTCCCCAGCAACCTGTGGGTTGTGGCGCAGTGGTTATGATACCCGCCTCTTCATGTGTTGTAGTAGACACAGGTTCGATTCTCCGTAGGGTTGCGTGTGTGTGCCTATGTGCACTTTGTGTGTTGCGTATGATGTTACATGTGTTAGAGCGTTCGTCACGGGATTCTGACGTTAGCCTGGCAATGCGAGCAAAAGAAAAAAAAAGGATAAACTCAATTCTGGCCGAGTGCCTTGTTTTTTTCTTTTTTTATGTGAAAAGCAACAAGGCCGCTTATTTGAGGGGCCGTTTGATTTGGGGGCCACTTCGTAAGCGGGAATAGATTAGCATAACGGGCCGCGTAGAAAAATTACGGCCAGTGGCCTGCCGAACACACGGCCCGGTGTTTAGGTGGCCCGCTGGTTAAGCGGCCCTCAATACGGCCGCTTAAACGCGGGGCCGCGTGTTCGGTGGGCCGCGTGTTTGGCGGGCCGCTTGCGCGTGAGGCCGCCTGAACCGCCGCTTCATAAGCGGCTTTAAAATGACGCGGCGACCCGCCTGCATGCGGGTCGTATAACCAGGAATTGACTAAGAGTGTGGTGTTATCTGAAACAGTAGCCATGGAGAAGTCTTTAGGTTTTCTCCTAAAGGTACGTTTTTAATGTGTTCAGCCTTGTTATTACAGAGATTGAAAACTTTATGTGGCAGCTCCGACATTGGTGATGTCTCTGTCATGCTGCCGAGGACGTGATCCTGCCATGTTTATTGAGCAAAGTTTATATCGGGTAGGGTACCATTTTTTTTCATGTCTGAGAATAAAAACGCAAGAGCCTCCACGTGTCCTTGAAGCAGGAGGTGTTGGAAAACGAATGGCAAAGTGTATTAGCCTAACATGAAGCTTTTAACAAATTCTGGTGAAGACTTATTTTCTAAAGTACTCTTACGTCAATAAAACGATTTTACAGTCTTTTTAACGAGAATGTAGGTGTTTTAGAAGCCACAAGCAACGTCTGACCAAGGTCACGAGCCATCCAATCTAAAAACAAAACGCTTCTACACCGTACCCCATGCTACGCTTCTTGAAGTTCAACTCGCCCATACACTACCTACAGAGTTGCATCTTTTAATCGACCGGATTTAGAAGAAATCCCCAAGGTGGAGTAAGTTTCTGCGAAGGAAATTTTGACATCCACCTCAATGCAGCCATACGGCTACAACGGAAACTATACTGCTTCCTCAGAAACTTCGCAGTTGAAGAAAATTCGTCCTGGTGTAGGATTCTAACCTGGGACCACCGCTTAACCAGAGCAGTCGCTCTACCAACAGAGCTAACCAGGAAACTAGTAGTTTGTAGCGCGAGAGCGAATTGATCAACAACTCGAAGTTGGTGGAGCGACTAATGCCCCTAACATGCTTTCCTTCAGAAGGACTTCCTTGTTTAGTGTTCGACACTCACACGTCAATTCTATCGCAAAAACTACCCGCAAGGTGCCCCAACAACACTGTCTAGACCATATTTCTGACTAAAAGAATTGTCCATTTGCGAAACCCTTAGACGCAGACAAATAACCTGATTATTTCGCCACCTACGCCGGGGTGTGCACTCCATGTCTATCTCACATACCACACATCGCGCACTAGATTGCCCTATCTTGATACTGCAGAAGAAAGCATGAGACACTCCTTTTTTAGGGCGCAGCTCTTAACTGCCGTTTCGCTTCGCCCTCGCCGTTAGCCTCGTTGTAACCGAGAGAGCGAAGAGGACATGGAAGATAGATCGAGCAGTGAAGCAGGGGAGGAAAGTATGACGAAAGTGGGAGGGGAAGGGAGTTGCGCATGCCGTCGTGCACTCGCTGATAGCACGGACACGTCCTGAGAAAAAGGAAGAGCTGTCCAATCAAAGGCTCAGCATCGTCGGCGCCATATTAGAGGTGCGCGCCACCGAAGCAAAAGCTATCCACCGTCGCCGAGAAGACTTTTGCGCAGCGCTCAATTTTCGCATGAGGGAGTAACGCAATCACCCGCGAATTTTAACACGAAAACGTTTTATTTCTGGATTCACGAATACTTCACTCACGTCATATCCGTCACGGCAATGACTCCAGTACAACGCAGCAAGCGGCCTGTAAAGGGTGCACCCCTGCACATAAGGTCTTCTTGCGGGGAAGCAATCTTTAGGGGTATAGAGTACGTTATACTTGCAGTTGTTAGTTTTCGGGTTTTATATTTTAGCACGAGAATGTTTTATGCCGGGATAGACCTAAATTTCACTGACGTCATATCTATAACGGAAATGACGCCAGTACACGTTTGCCGAAGCGGCCCGCCAGCAAGACGTCGCTCGCCAAGCGCACCCAGAAGACAGCCGCCGACCCACAAATCATGCTCAGCTGCAGATTCCGCTGCACATTTCGCTTTTGTGTTTTAGCGATTCCTATTACAGATGAATCAAAACAACAGTGTTTTTACCAGTTTTCAGTGACTGGAAAAGGAGCTAAAAATGATTCTTCCGTACGTGGGAAGTACACCTAACTCGCATGTTCGCTAACTACCTGAAGCTCATGATAAAATGCTAAAATTAATCGCTATTTTGACGGGGTACCAACGATTTTAAGCAGAAATTACGCTTACGAAATGTTTTAAGATATCCACGCTGCATCCAGTGCAAACCCACTTACTGGGAGTTTGAGGCCAATTTTAGGTTTGGTTGTGTAGCTGCTGTTGCGAGTCAGGTCCTGTTATAAACATGGCAATGTTTAATTAAAACTACACGTTGTCTAGGTTTCATTGATGGGAAACAATGTTTTGCAGAGTCTGCATAATGAAAACAACGGAACTTTTGAAATTTCAAGTCATTTCCCTCTTTTTACGATTCGTGAAAAAAATAGGTGTAAGAAAAGAAAACAACAAACGTTAGACGGAAGCTTCGCACGCTAAATTATTTCAGTGTTGCAGTATAGAAGACCTGAAAACGACCAGCCTTGAAAGGCGTCTCTGCATGCTAAACTACTTCAGCATTAAAATATAGAAGAGCTCTCACCACATCAGGAAGAAAATTGCACCAAGTCTCTTCGTAAGCCCTAACTTGCTTCAAAAGCAATCGTTATCGTTAACAAGCAGCTGTCATGGACGGGCGGTGTGAATAGAAAGACGGAAATTTGCTCGCTCCACACCATCAGCGTGATGCCCCAAAATGGTTTCCCGTGAGCAAGGATATTATGTTCGGTGTTGAACTTTTCAAGCACACTCCACTTTTGATGGTAATATTTGCTGCGGAATTTCTTGCGTTGTCCAATGGCACAGTGCGCATCTCAGCTACGAGACCGGAATACGTGCTTGGTTTGCTATTACGGCACCGTTTTTCTTCATTTCCGAGGAGGTGGACCTCGATGGGACTGGCGTACACTCTGGCTTGCTGCTTTAATTATCCGTTACACTCCAGGTTTAACTCGGTTAATTGTTTTGAAGCAGCCCGGGACCCTGCACTAAATGCTAACAAATTCCGAGCTATTTGAAGTTTTGTGTGGCGATTCGCGATAGGGACCTCGCTTTTATCATCAAGGATAAATAGATTGGTTAATATTTTATTGCAATTAGTTACTCCTGACCTCCGACTCAGTTATAGCGGTAATGCCCATTTTCGAACTATTACTATCATAATATTTTAAAGTGTCCATAAATAGGCACACCTCGACTTTCAACTTGTGACTATTACAAATCCACGCCAAAGAAACAACCGCCATTCTGCTATAAAAATTTACATGGCTGTAAAAGACCACAGTGATGCGAGAGTGTTTTAGCTCAAGGTGGAGGGGGTCGGCCCCGGGAAGCGCGCGCGCATGAGCCATGCCGAATAGTAACCACCCACCCGCAACCTTTTTCTCCTCGTCTACAGGAGCCAGACAAGGGCATTCGGGATTGGAGTTGCAGAGTTCGTCGAGGGACAGGGTTGGGTGACTTTACCGGAGAATGAAAAGAATAGCCTGATTCAGGAGGCGAATGCTGTGAAGCAGCTGCCGCCATTTCGAAGTGACCTGGTATAGGCGGAGGTGCAACATTTTTCTCAGATAAGACCCACCACCTCAACCCTGACTATCAAGAGGTGACGCCATTGCCCTCCCGCGACTGCAGATACCTGTCCCCACAGCAGTATTTTTATGTCAGCTTTCTTACTCTATACTCCACCTCCTGTACTTTCAGTTCTTCTAATTTCACGGTGCACCATCAGGTATGCCAGTGCCAACAAACCCGAACCTCAATTCCAATTTCACCTTGTGTTACGAGCAGTGGATTGCTTGCCCGATCAGCCTTGATCCTGGGATTCCGCAAGACACGGAGATAAGGGTTCCAAAAGCCAGCCGCAGCCGGGGTATTCTGGATTAAGGATGCCCTCCACAGCGCGGGTGCCTTTACATCTCCACCTGATGTTTCCCAAATAAACACCTAAGAATGATTCATTCTTCGAGGAAGTAACAGCGGCGAAACGCGTTGGAGACATGTCGAAGCTGTTGGAAAGCGCAAGGGAAGGCGAATCGCGAAGCAGATCGAGACTAGCCGCAAGAGGACCAAGCTCTTTGAGAACTAGTATGTAAGCATAGCAATTACTTATTTTATATTTGTTAGTCGTTTTTATTTGCAATCATTTGCAAATAAATGTGCAAACTATATGCAACAAAATTTGCAAACAAGCAACTATTTGTTTGTCCTAAACAGCAACACAAGAAGGCAGGCAGTACAAGCCTATCTATTACAAACAACCCAACGCATGGCATTTCCCCATATTCCTAGTAGTAATATGGTGAGTCATAAGATCGAATGCAAGAGAAAAAAACATTACACCATCTTCCCACGTGGGAACCCTGAGGGGAGGCAAAGCCGTGGAGTAGTAGCGTGTTAATTGGATGTTAGAGTAAAGACACGTGTAGTAGCGTATTAAATGTTTTCTTTATTTATCGAGTAGTGGGGAACGTTTTGCGGCTTCTCGTTCTCGAAGCGAGGAATCCGCTGTTCGAAGCTGGCGTTTCGAAGCGTTGTCACGTTGCCGAACGCCATCTGGATCAGCTACTCGCCGCTGGCGTTTCAAAGCGGCTTCTCGTTCTCGAAGCGAGGAATCCGCTGATCAACGCTGCCGTTTACGTTCAGCGCCGCGAGTGCCGCGAGCCCTCATATGTGCAGCCTTGTCTTCTGAGGCACGAGACGAGCCGAGCAGCGAGGAGAAGCGGCGAGGAGGAGAGCGGCGTTATCAAAGCTGGTGTGGAGAGGGGTACGAGGAGGAGAGCTGCAGACGCCGGATGACGGAGGGTCGACTAAGAGATGCTTTGCATCTAATAACAGAAATCTGAACGTTTTATTCAATCCTGAGCTGATTGAGTTTGAGCTTGCGAATGAGTGAATTGGCGGCATCGGTGCGCTCCGCCGTTATCAGGCGTAGCGTTTCGCCGTCCTTACTGCGTCATACAACCGATGTCACGGCCGTCTTTTTCTTTGATCATGCCATAAACTTGTAACATAGCAGAAGACGATAGCGTGGCGGCGTTTACCACCGGGAAGGTGATAACGCAACAAAGTTTGAATTGAAGCGAAGAGCTCAACTGTGTTAATAAAAGCGAATAAAAAATAAATAGATAGGTTGTTGTTGTAATCCTTTATTTCAAAGGGAAGGCCATGCGACCATAATACGGAAAGAGGAAGAAGAGGCACGGAGAAGTAGCCGATTAGCACAAATGGTGGGTCCTTGAACGCCATAGAAGAGATCACTGCCGTCAGCAGATCATGTGAGTGCAGTCAAGTCGACTATTACGACCGAGGTAGGTCCCGGTTTACAGTAATCTCGAGAGACCACTCTCTAGGCCGAACACCCGGAGGGCTGTGTACGGTAAATAAGATTTTGCGATGTTCTTTAGCGTAACACCCGCCTTTCGCTCACCTTTCGATCAACGTCACTTGATTTAAGGCCTTGTGGTTTTGACACCAATGTTAAGCTAAAGAAGTTTTTTTTTGCCAGCCTCGGCTGCCGTCCTAATTTTTATATTGCCGGCGAAGTGCTTTTATATCTTTTATGCGCAATATTTCATAGGTTGGTTGTGGCCCTTCTAAGCTAAGCTAAGCGCCTAATGTGACTGTATGTCGTCATATCTATACGTGCATCATGACTTTGATTCCCTACGTTTTGCTTACTCAAAAAACACAGCGAATTCATCGTGAATTTATCTAGTAGAGAATAGGGCATATGGATAACATCTAAGACAATCTGCTTATGTCGATAGCGGTGCTCATTTCACTCGATCGGGCCGCCATATACTAACGCCATCTCGTCCAATGTATGTCGTCAACAAGAAACTTCAGAATAACAACAAATCTTCGGCCTATCAGCATTCGGCACAGAGCAGTGGCTTGCAGCCAGAAATCGAATAGGACTTCACCGTTCTCTGATGCGAATGCATTATAATTGCGTTGGCTAGATAAGATGTTGTCTAGATAAGATGTTTTCTTGGCCCTTGCGAGACAAACAAGGCATAAATGGAGCCAGACGTAACGCCGGCGATTCGACCCCAAGGGCTTGTAAACGAAACTGGGTGCTACCCTGCATGTTCTGTAAGGTTTAACCGAAATAGGTTTCATTATACACAATAAATATAAAAAATGCTGTTTGCACCGTAGCTTTGCATATTTATAAACGATACTCACCGTTATTTACTAATCACTTCAATACTCGTGGAACCACAGTTAATAACTGAATTCTCCTTTGTCATCTCTTAAGGGACGGCGATTTGACTTGCTTTGTTTTTGTATAAGTGCCCTCCGAACCGCTACAAATCTCGCAAATGTTGTGCTAGGCTTGTTATAAAGACACAATATTTGTCAGTCATTGTCATAATTTCCGAAACTTGTTCATTTGGTTCCTTTTTGTTTCCACCTCGCCGTTATATTGGTTTGAACATTACATTTTCGTGAATAGTTACGTGAGGTCCGCAACATTCAGTTGCTGTGCGACCCCTATCTTTAGGTTCTTTGCACCGAAAATTACCCATTATATTTTTTTTTCAAACAACGCACTCATGGGGCAGGTGCCTTTGTATGGCACAATTCTTTATTCTTCTATGGACAGGACGTCGCGGCTGTTACTTGTATGAAATACGATTGACTGCATGTTCCCGATGAATAACAGCTTCGAAATACATACGCGCAGGCTTGGCGACGTTATCTGAACATCGTTTAGATCACTTTAGCAGTTTCTTCTTGGTGTTGAATATATTGTCTTTTCTGTGTAAAAATGCATCTCGTGTTTTTATTATTTCTCATGCCATGAGAAATATCTGGCTAAATTTGAAAACAGGTAGCAAAATATCTTTAAAAAACACAATACCAAACCCTAACAATATTGAACTGTCGTGAAATGGCTTTTCAGTTGTCGAGTTGTTACGTAATTCAGACGAACTTTCGAGAATAAATGAATTTGCATAAAAACACCAAAGAGATTTTCATAGTGGCGATGTAGCATCGTCATCAAGTAAACATACGCTGGACAGAACTTATCCAACTCCCTGAGCTGCTTCAATGGCGTGTTCACTTCATTGCATTTTACGTGGGATTACCGAAGTTATATCAGGTGATGTCATTGGTCATTGTCTTCGCTTTTAGTTTCAGACTTTGCTTTCAGTTGCTTTCTTCGCGCAACAAGTATTTGTTCGCCATGGGTTTTTGTAGAATGGCCGTATGGTCCTTGACTCGTCCTCAATTATCTGTGTTGCATTCTAACCGGTAGCGTCAAGGGCCACATGTTGCAGCAAAGTGGTGTTCAGAGCGCCGCGGTGCCCACTGACACCTCCAAGACTGTAAGACGCTGCTCCAAAAGATGGCGTGCTCACGGGAGCGGAACGTTTTGCCACTTGCCGGCGTTGCTAGCCTGACAAGCGAATGAAAATAGGGCAAGATCGGGGCCCGAATGCCGTCGCGTTCCACGACAGAAATCGAAGCGTCAGCGTCCTCCAAACATTTGAAAAGAGAATAGAAGGAACACCAATCAAGTGACACATTTTGTTGGGAAGCTGTAAGTGCACGCGGCGCCCGAAGTAACCAGGCCCTAATTTTTTAGTCTTGTGTACTAATCCTCTCATAAGCGTGAAACTTGAATCACGTAGTGCACGCTGTGTTCCCGAGCCCCACTTCACCCCACCCTCGTCATAAGAACAGGAAGATGTACAGAACAGTTTATATCAAAAACTATATATATATATATATATATATATAGATATATATATATATATAATATATATATATATATATATGTGTGTGGTGTGTGTGTGTGCGCGCGCGCGCGCGTGTTATATTTAATTAAACCAAAAAGGTAAGTGTAAGCAGTTGCCCACAACAGGCTTTGTAAGGGAATTGTAATTCCACGTCCACACTTATTTTCTCTAAAATACTCGCGTTTGATAACTCGTTGAACCCCATATCCACACAATAGCACGTTGTTCGCACCAGTATTAACTCGCAGCAACTGAAACTGCGGCGACACTTCCCAAGGTAAATATAACTGGTAGCGAAGCTTCCATAGAAGCCCATACGTTCAGAAAATGGCGGCTCTTAAGCTGCTCATGGGGCTTAGCGCCATCTGTGTGAGGAGGGAACACTTCCGGCGGAACAAAAAATAAACAGGATGTGACGCAAGATCCGGTCAGAAAGTGACGTCATTTTGGTGGCATTAGCGGGAAAATTTGACTTCAAAATAGCCTTAGCAGGACTCGGATCGCTGAGGGCTCATGTATTGCCATCTGACGCAAGTTGGCGAGCCCTTGGCGTGTGTGCTTCAAGTCAACGCCAGCTTATACTCGTGACTAGAGAAACGTACTTTAGCATACTGTCGTATGATTCGCCTCGGTGTTTATAAAAGCATCTTGCATCTTCTCTGAACCTTTATTCTGTATTCATGCCTTCCACTGCTGTATAAAAGCAATCAGTTGTTTATTTGGATTGCAGCGGGTGGCAAGCGTACCCCCCCCCCCCCCCCTGACCGGAATTTTTTTTCTGCCTTGGGATACAGAGCCCAAAATGACACTTGACCACTCTCCCCGGCCCCCTTTTATATAAAAAACGTGCCCACTCCTTACCCCGATACCAATTTCTACCAACGCCACTGCTAAGTTTAATTGCGTCGCACATACGCAAGTTGCGTGCGTGCCTTATCAAGGTTATATAATGCTTGCTCAGTTTGTGTACTTCTGTTCTAAGAGAAGAAAAAACGCAAAAACATGCTATAATCAAGACATTTGAATTTTATTCCAGGATGAACATAAAACAAATTTACCACACTGCACAAAATGAGCACGTATACAATAAGTACAAAATGTTCGTGGGCACTACATGCATTATGATTTTCCTTACGCGCCGAAAAATTGACTTTACCCGTAACACATAGCATTATGAGCAATGAAAGCGTCACAGCAGAACTACTTCGAAACAAGAGAAAAGAACTAGGCACTGCATCTTGACGCAGAAAACCGGGCCACAGGAATGCCGATTCACGAAAGTGCAGCGAGCACACTGCAGTGGTCCCGGCGTCTTATCAAGTAGACAAGGGTTTCTACAGAAGTTCACTCAGCATTCACGCCTGCAATTTCCTGGTTGCATTTTTAGGCAAGTGTCGCAACAGATAAGTAAAAAGAGGAAAAATGGATCAATGCAAACGAAAGCGACGGCAGTATGTAAAAGCACATAGCAGGAAAGATCTGGCAGCAACGCAGCACGGAGCAGCACACACAGTACTGCGATGGAAATAAGCTTGCGCATACAAGTGCGGGAAGCAACGAGCACTACAAGCGTTGTAATGCAATAGAGAAGACACTGAGATAGACATTAAAGCGACTCGTTTAAATTTCGAGTAGTACTACGCCGAGAAGTCCTAGAGTAATTGACACAACTTTCTCTGAGCCAGCCTGAGGTGAAATCAAGAGATAACTGTGACATAACAAAGCTTTAGACCCATTTTTTTCGAAGCACCGCCACGTCCCCTTACACAACCCCCGTGCACATATTAACAGTACAATAGTTTCGCGTTACCTTAAGAAATGAGAGGAAAATGGTGCAGTAAAAACGCCAGGTGTACGGGAAGTTGCTGTTGCAACCTTGTACACGCACATCGTTTCTGTAGGTACCGACGAAAGCGCTCCGCTCCAAACCGTTGGCAGCATCGTCCCTAGTTCACCGTGCCCGCCGGGCACGGTACTACACGTGTTCACGACGATACAACGCACCTCGCAAACTCCACGCACAGCAAAATTAAGTGCACACCAAATTAACAAGAAAAAACGAATGCAAATGCGCACCACCAAAACACGCGAGGGGCGTTTCCTAGCAGACGAACTTTAGGAGCGCCTTTCCGAACACTACAAGGACTGCATCACAGAGCAATGACATGTGCCATTCTTCAGGGGGCGCTACAAAAAAAGATTTTTGAGAATGAACAGCATTTTCATAAATTATTTACACACTGTGCCTAATAAATGTTATGCAGAAATAAATATAGTTCGTAAAATATAAATGTTGTTTTATTGTTGAACAAAACTTGGTTTTTTGTTACCAGTGTTTGTTCCCTCCTCACCTAGTCGCGCTTCAATCGCCACTCCCATAAGCCCCCATGCTGATGTCGCTGGCAATAGGTTCTGAACCGCTTTTTGCCCGAACCTTCGCTACCATTTATATTTACCTTGCACTTCCCACGAAGGAGAGATCACAGCGCAATCTTCAGGATCGTATCGGAATGCCCCCTAAATTGCCTCTCAAGATCAACGTGGATTACCGTTTCGAGTGGGGCCAGTTTCAGCGCTTGTCTGTGCCTTCTTTCTTAGTCGTCGTCCTTTGCGCTGTTTTGTAAGTTCAGATCAACGTGGCCTCCGCTCATCTTGCTATTTCCGGCCGAGATATAGCCCGCGTCGATGGGATCGAGAACTGTCCTGGCGTTACACTGTTGCCCGAAGCGAGTTCGACAACGTACACACGAGATGAAGCAACAAACAATCACGCAGCACCATCGACTAGCAGGATAAGGTTCCCAGGTTGTTTATCGAACGCCGTTTTATTGAACGCCGTTTATTGTAAAAAATTCCCATTTTTTCGAACGCCGTTTTATCGAATGCCGTTTTATCAAACCACCTACATGCGTTTTATGGAAAGTGTGGTTTTGCGGCTTTCATAGTAATTTTCGTCGTTTATTTGGCTTAACTAGCCATCGCACCTAACCTGTATTTAGCTTCATTCTACATTTTCTCTGGCGTGTGTTGCATAGAAAAACCTGCCTATATATGTTGACGCGTCTTTACCGTGTTTTCGATCGCCTTTGTTTTGTCAGACATTTCTAAACTTTTTGCCTGTTCAATAGATTGCACTCAAGCATGTATAGCCCCCTTGTTTAACAGAATTTGCCACTATCGTAGCAACACTAACCCCGTGCGCAATACTTTTTAGGTGCGCATCGGAGTATGTAGGTTGGTGTTGCCAAATATATCCTTTGCGCCATGGTTCTTCATTACGTGATGCAAAGTCTTCTCCTCCCCCAGTTTTTCTAGTCCCGTGGTTTGCACACGACTCCCACTCGAACCATGTGGTCACATTGTTTGCATCTGGAGAAATATCGCGCCGAGAACTTCGGAAAACTTCGGAAAGATTAGTGCTATATGACTGGAACAGAGGGTTCCGACAGTGAAAGTGAGGCACCTAGTCAAATAGGACGTCGTAATTGGTCATCTCGCACTAGGGATACTCGTAACTTATGACAACTGTACAATTGCCCATCCCGTCACAATTTACGGTTTTCGTTAATCATGCTCCAATAAGAAATACATGATTTCGTATAATTCACTGCTGATGCGTCAACACTATTACTACCCTCCTTCGACTCACCAACCTTACGTTTTCTTGGTGGCCTTGGAGGAGCCCGCCAGACCAGACCGCGCCCTTTGTTGGTTTTTGTGTGCTTTGTTCAGCTAATTGCACAGGCCGTATTAAGTTCTGTTTGCTCATTCTCAATTTTTTTTTCAATTTTATATTTTTATTTCTATAGTTAATCCGGTGACGGCGGTGTATTTAGTAGACCTTCAAGATTTCTATATTTTTGTGTTTACTATTTTGAGCTTACTGTCTTTTATGCCTAATGATAAAAAGATAAAAGACTATGGGCTAAAAACCCCAGACACGCTGTGGTGCAATGTGGGGGGGAGGGATGAAAACGAACCAACCAGTAGTATCGGGACTAATTTAATTTTGTAACTTGCCTTTTTCTGGTTAATTTCTAAGCAAGGCATCGAGAACAGTTGGACAAGGCTTGCTAATCTCTTAGCAACAGAAATCAGTGCCCAATAAGAATTAGGAATGCAGAAATCGGGAGAGACTTCTGCTAGAGTTCAGACTAGTTTTTAAACATTCGACCCACAAGCGCCAAGAATGGCCTTACTTATCTAGAACATACGCGGTGAAAGAACTATATTTTGTGTCAACACAAAAGAGTGTACACAAAACAGTACCAAGCATATCGAGGCATTCTAGTCTGTACGCCAGAATTCCGGGATATGCTTCCTATCAGAGGGCGCACTAGAGGCACAAGGAAATTCATTATGGCAGTACCACCGGCGCAATGAACAGAACAAAAAAACTGTAAAGACAAATATCGCGCATCATAAAAACAAAAAAATTGGCTCCAGTCCACGCTGTGAGGGTGGTTGAAAAACAAAGCTGTGAACGAACCCCCCCAGCAATCCCTCATACAAGGTCACTTGAATTGACACACGTGGCTCAGAAAGAGTGAAACTAAAGATTCTACAAGTCATTACCTGGGATTCGCTACAGCGTCGGCCATGGCCGGACTCTAGCTTGATTTTTTGATTTCAGGGTTTAACGCGCCGAACCAACGCAGGCGATGAGGCGCGCCGTAGTGGAGGATTCCGGATTAATTTTGACCACCTGGGAATCTTTAACGTGCGCCGATATCTCGTACGCACGGGCGTTTTTGCTTTTCGCCTCAATCAGCAAAGCGGCCGCCGACCTGGTGGGCCGGGCTCTAGTGGCGGACGCCGCCGCTGTAGCCCGGCCGTGCGCCGGAAGAAAACGGAGATGAGCGTGTCTCGAAGGGTGAGACAGCGGAACCTAGCCATCCTGATATTGTAACTCGGGGCTACACCACCGCGCGCGACACAAGCGCAGACACCGAGACAATTCGGCATGTGAGCTTAGTAATTCCAGTTTATAACGACTTAAACTAGTTAGTTTAGTACGCATGAGAATCGCGAGAAAGCTAAGTGAACTTTTATAATTGGTATTTATCAAAACCGGTTGCTCCTTTCGCCTTCTGCAATACCACCTAAAACACAGCGGAATTGGTATTCACCGATTTAGAAAACGCAGTCCCATTCGTGACAAGCAGTGCGCGAAAGGTGGCGTTTCTGCAGCGGCCAGATGTCTGTAAGTGGTCTCTACATTTTGTTTTCCCGCCCTGTAAACCCATCCGTTAACGTATCTTTTGCCGTACGACCGCTTAATTCCGTCCGGGTCCGGGTTACCTAGGAGGGGCTGTCGAACAAGTTAAGCAAGCCGTGCGAATTTAGCGCGCAATGGACGCGAAGCAGCGCCAAAACAGGCTCAACACCGTCGCTTAAACCAGACGAAAAAGCCGATGGAAGGGTCCCACCGACGCGTCCACCGGGGTGAGCACGGGGAATGCTGGGTAATAGCGCCGTATCGCCACGTTATCTACACTGTGCCCCGTGAGTGAAAAGTGCCCTCTGCCTCCCCAGGATCGTTAGGAGTTTCTTGTCGCGCAGGCCACCAAAGAATCACTGACCGCTAGAGGTAAAAAGCTTTACTTTAAAAGCACGCAGGAAACAAAAGACAACTACTACAAAGACTACAAATTGTTAAATAGGCTTGCTGTGGAAACAAGATTTTCAAATTACGTAGCATGGAGAGAACAAAAAGCGTACTGCAAATTATGTTACACGAAAAGGAAGGGAAAAACACTTTCGATGAAACGGCTTCGATAAAATGTCCGTCGGTAAAATGGTGTCGATAAAACAGCGTTCGATGAGCTTTCCGGACCCTGGAAGACAACACTCACTTCAGCAACGATTCTCTCGAGAGATTTTGATTATTGCGTTCAACGCGCGGACGCTGCACCAGGGCTTTGAGGCGCGCCATAGTGGAGGACTCCAGATTAATTTTGACCAGCTGGAGATCTTTACCATGCGCAGAGATCTCAACACACGGGCGTTTTCACTTTGTGCATCCATCTGAAGACAGCCACCATTGGTGGGATTGAACCCATCGTCCTTCGGAACAGAGGCACAACAAGTTAGCCAGTGAGCTATCGCGACGAATCTCTCGAGACATAGAATGATTCCTGTGCGACAACCAAATACTTTGCACCACCCAATCTAACGTCGGTTTTGGCCCCTACCTGATTTTGTCAGCAGCCCAGGACATAATTTCTCATGGTAAATAACCCCTCACCAAACTCCACTCCAACCACCACTTCAATATCTTTTCCAACGCCTCAGGATTGCCCGAGAACTTTGATCAGCTCCACACTCCAAGACCGGCGACTGGTGGTGGAGAGGGCCGTTCATGCCGGCCGTGCTGAGGCTGTCTAGCCTGCGGAAGCCAGCCGAAGCACCTTCGTGTTTGAATAAGACGCCTGTTCTTTCTCTATTCTCACCCAAAAAACGTGGTTTTTGTTAAACATTCAAATAACCTGCAAAACAAACCGTCAGCGGTGATTTCATTGGAGAGGTACCAAAAACACAACAATTTGCAGTAATTTAAAAAATTACAGTAATTTATAATGTCGTTAAGGGAGTCGCATTACACTGTGAGTATTTTTGCACTGTACGAGAGCCACAGCTAAAATCCAGCAACGTTGTTTCTTCACGGTAACATTTCTTAGGGGCAGGCAAAAGGATTAGATAGCCTTAAGTGTTCAAAGTAGGGCTTAAAATCGGCGATGATGTTCGTTTGTCATCGAGATATTTCGAATGAACCGAATTTGTATTTTTGCATATTTCGTTTACGTCTCATGACAAAAAGCAAGGTTAGCCGACACATTGTTGAGCACAATTATTGTGGTTTTAGGGTAAGAGATATCCGTGTATGCCCTGATAATTCTCCTTTGTGTCAATCGTTCTCACGTAAATTCTCGGGGCAATATCTATATATCAGCCCTAAGTATCGAACCATTTCCGAATAGAAAAATGAGCAGCGATGCCGGTGACTTTAGAAAGCAGTGAAATGAAAAGTCTACATTATGCACTTCTATGGAGATTTAAATTCAATATAGTTTTCTACCATCAGGTGAACGCACTTCTTCAGCCACAGGAATTTGTATTGATACAATTTGCATACAAGCAAAAATAATAACATGGCGTTGCTTCCATCACTGGTTATGGTTGTTGACGAAAATTTATAAAAACCGAGTAATCTCTATGCAAACCGGATTCACTGTAAACATGGTAATTAAAAGAGCAGATTTTGCAATCGTATTAAAGTTCTTAGCAAGTATTAAAGATGCAAAGGATGCAACTCTTCTATCTCATTGTCAAAAGTAACAAAAAACATTCGCTTTGTCCTTTCTTTCTTTCTTTCTAATCTTTCTTTGCCTCGCAATATCTTGGCAGATGCATCACTTCCCAGACACGGTGACGCCTCTCCAGAGTGGTGTCACTACAGATTGTGAGCTTGTGTAATACGATTTTTCCGACTCAATCATGGTGTGTCCTCGCCGAGACTGGACGGTTTTCTATAATTTTCTCTTTCTCTTCTTTGTTTACAGGGTTTCTGCCGTCGTGAGTGTTAAATGCCCGGCGAAGTGACAGGGAAGAAGGACGCCAAGTAGTAGTGTAAAAAAAGAACATTCTTGCCATAATTGCAGTGGCACCCACGACAGCCCTACTCCGCAAAATTGGCCACCTAATTGTTCTGTTGCCACATACCCGTTTTTGTGTGTGCGTGTCTATTTCTGTGACAAGGGTGTGGCATGGCCACATTCTTGTCTCTGCTCTATTTGCTTTTGAACCTGAGTAAAATATGCGTTGTCCGCCCCCTCGTCCTCTAATATATATATATATATATATATATATATATATATATATAGCAACAAAGTTTTCCTGGACGCGGTAGAATATACACAAAAATGGTTTCGACCACGGTAAAAAAAGAGAACAGATTTTATAACGTTTCGGCCGAGGACCGGCCTTCGTCAGGCCGGTCCCTCGAAGGCCGGTCCCTCGGCCGAAACGTTATTAAATCTGTTCTCTTTTTTACCGTGGTCGAAACCATATTTGTGTATATATATATATATAGTATATATAATATATATATATATATATATATATATATATATATATATATATATATATATATATAAAAAAATATATATATATAGCGAATCAGAATAGGAAATGAGGGGCTCGTAGAAATAACACAGAAATAAGGGTTGGCAGCCAAGAAAACCTCGGAAAGCAAAGCGGAGGTTGTGGTAGGTCATTGAAACAGATAAAATATTTGAAAAGAAAGAAAGAAAGCGGAGAAAAAGTGCCCGCCAGGTGGGAACCAAACCCACGACCTCCAGAATACCGGTCTGTTGTGACAACCACTACGCTACCGGCGGGGCGATTTCGTGGCTGCCAACCGTTATTTCTGTGTTATTTCTACGAGCCCCTCATTTCCTATTCTGATTCGCTACATGCATAGCGAGGGCCTCTGTTCTGGCAGTCTTGGTGCCATAGGGAGCTTAAGAGGGTTTAACGCTGGTTGACCACTCTCGACATGTCGTAGACACTCGAGTCACGGTGCGGGGATTAAAAAGAAGAACGTCCCCTTCACCCCGAGAAGTCGGAGTGGCGCTGGCTACCACCCCCAAGCACAGGAAAAAATTACATTGACATAAATACCCCAGAAAGCAAAGGGGGGGGGGGGTATTGCCCCGCCGGTAGCGTAGTGGTTATCGCACCAGACCGGTATTCTGGAGGTCGTGGGTTCGGTTCCCACCTGGCGGGCATCTTTTCTCCGCTTTCTTTCTTTCTTTCCAAATTCTTTATCTGTTTCAATGACCTACCACAACCTCCCCTTTGCTTTCCGAGGTTTTCCTGGCTGCCAACCCTTATTTCTGTGTATATATATATATATATATATAATATAAGATAATATAAGTATATATATATATAATATAATATATATAATATTATATATATATATATATATATATATATATATATATATATATTTCTGTGTTATATATACATATATATATATATATATATATATACAGAACGATAGGTCAGCAGTCTATAATGCCAAAGGAGGCATAGGGGTGTGGTTAGGCTCTTTTCTTTTTTACTACGGTCAATGAAGTGAACATTTTTTTTAAATATACAGAAGAAAGAAAGAAAAACACGCGCCCAGAGTGGGGACCGAACCCACTCTGGGCCGAACCCACCCACCGAACCCACTCTGCGCGCCTGTTTTTCTTTCTTTCTTCTGTATATTTAAAAAAAAAGTTCACTTCATTGACCGTAGTAAAAAAGAAAAGAGCCTAACCACACCCCTATGCCTCCTTTGGCATTATAGACTGCTGACCTATCTTTCTGTATTCCCTCAACGAGCCCCTCATTTCCTTACTATATATATATATATATATATATATATATATATATATATATATATATATATATAGGTGTGTGTGTGTGTGTGGTGTGTGTGTGTGTGTGTGTGTGTGTGCGTGTGTGTGTGTGTACGTGTCAGCTTGGTCATGGCTCGAATGAAGATAGAATGGGAGAAACTAGCTTTTGAGAATTTAAAGGTTGTTTAATAATTTAGGAAAATGAGGTTAGAGTGGAGCAGGACAGAGGAGCACGGGGAGAAAACGTCTGACGCGGTGCACAGGCGTGGGGCGGCTCTCTCAGCGAAGGTGTGCACACGTACACGTACACGCACACATACACACACACACACACACACACACACATATATATTTTATCCGTATATATATATATATATATATATATATATATATATATATATATATATATATAGGGTGATCAAAGTTAAGTCGACAGGTTTTTTTAAAATAGGCGTTTAGATTTACGCGACGACCACCTCTACAGCGAGGTTATGCGCCAAGGGGGACATATAATTAGGAGGTAATTATTTATGTAGCGGGCCTAATTAATTAATATTGATTAATTAACTGTTTAGCGGCTGCAGTAACCAGGCATATTTGTATCGGAAAGTTAGACGCGATCGTGTTTCTACGCAGTTTCAATTGACAGAATTCTTCTAGAGCATCCGTAGTCCGAGATATCAAATGACGCAGTTTAATTTCCGCTCGCATGATTACGCATGCCAGAAGTCAAGACCGGCGCATAGCTCCTCCCTTTTGTTTGTGTTTCGATGGCGGTTCCGAATACTGCAGATTGCGAAAACGCCAGCCAAAAATGAATGGGTGCCCGTTATCACTTTTGCCTATGCCTCTACCCCTTTGTCGAAGTAAACACCGTACACAGCATGCACGTCACAGATGGGAGGAGCTTTGCGCCGGTGCAGACTGTCTTGCATGCATAATCATGCGAACGGCAATGAAACTTCACTGTTTTGCATCTCGAACTACGGATGCCTTAGAAGAATTCTATCAATTGGAACTGCGTAGAAACGCGATCGCGTCTAACTATCCAATACAAACACGCCTGGTCACTGTAGCCACTAAAAAGTTAATTAATCAATTTAAAATATTAAGCCTCCGAAATCAATATTTCTATTCTATTTATGTGTCCCCCCGGGCGCATAACCTCACTGTAGAAGTCGTCCTGGTGTAAATCTAAGCGCCTATTTTTCAAAAAACCTGTCGACCCTGTGTGTGTGTGTATATATATATATATATATATATATATATATATATATATATATATATATATATATATATATATATATGCCTCAAGGACTCCACATTTGCAGGTTTCTATGGGTTGATTGACGCAGAGCTTCTGGGAAATACAAAAGGGTGACAAGAGTACCGTTGGGGACCAAATGAGGGCGACGTAGGCGGGTTCTCGTGAAACGGCCCGCACGATCAAAGCATTCCGCCACTCTAAGATTGGGTATTCGAGTTACATACCCAATCAACGAGATTGCCGGCAGCTTGCACACTGCGTTTGCACGGTTCTTGACTCACGGTGTTGAAGTCTCTGTGGTGAGATGCCTCTACAATGCAGTTTCTCCGTGACAGAGCCCTCAGTACGGGTAACACGATAAGTTTGGCAAAACCACTAAGTGCTTGTCTGAACCTCTCCTCGAACCGCGTAACCAGCTAAGAAAGTTTACCTTATTAGTTATTTGTGTTTTGTGTTTAATTTTGCCGACCATGTTTCGCGATAAGGTGTTTTAGGATTTATTAAGCCAACTATATTTTGACGGCTCTGGCAAAAACCTTTCTCTGCCTTTTTTTCATCTGCACTCTGTTCGACTTTTTCCAAATCTCCACTGCTACTAGTCAACAATTTAGTTTGTTCTCGATCATGGGAGAAAGAAAAGTATCATCTCTCTTCATTTCGGTCCAACCAGTAGTGAAAACAAAGTTCTGCAAAGTTTACAGTTTCGCCAATGTCAAGAACGCTCCACGAAAGCTGCAACTTAATTACAAGGTTTTCACACGCCGAATTATGGGGGCGCATGTTCATTGGTGCACGCAGTCTTGTTTGAGCTCGTGTTTTCTTTTTTTGAAACTTACTAAAGTAAAGTGCATTTACGGATTGTACTCCACTCCCCCCCCCCGTGTTGCATATCAAACTTTGAAATATAGCGGTTCCGTAGGCTTGATTGTAGTGATCATCGCATGACTTTAATCTTACGGGATCATTCACCCAGTGTGCAGAACTGCCCTCAACCTGTACGTCTGTTCGCCAGCATCAAGCCGACACATGAAAAATCCAGGCAGACTTTCATAACTTTTATGAAAATTTCGAGCTCTTTTTTACTTCATTAGAAACGTGTTGTTCACTTATCTGTTTACCCATTTCCGTCACTTACTTCCACCGTAACCTGACTCCTTACTGCTCGTTCCCTGCGCTTTCTGAAGAACATTTTACTGGAGTGCCACCGTTTACACGTTTTGCATACAATGGTTGCTCTGGAACCCATTCAAAGTTGTCCACGCTTGGTGCAACGCAAAACCCCTGCAATTTGAAGTTCGGAGGGCCTTCGTTTCGTTCAGATTCATTTTTTCGTTGCAGTCAGTCGTGCTGTGAGCCTTTTACTGGCAAACCAGGCAGTTCGTGTCCATACACACCACGTGCAAGGCAGCAACCTTTGGTGTTCGCAAGGATCCCCAGGCTCTTAGCAAAGTGAGACAGAGGCTTACTTTCGTTTCCGTCAAGGCGGCTTTCCCACGCTGCCTCGTGACTCTCCATTCCCGTCTAGCGAGAAGAAGCACAGGTCGGAGTGGAAAGCCCTTGGGATGGCCCTGAAGCCCTGGGTAACGCGAAGTCAACGTTCCGTGATGGTTGGACGGCTCCCTCATCTGTCTCTACGGCTCGCCAGCGATGTTAATGCAGTAAGATATCTTTCCGGAGAGCACTGAGCAGCACGGAGTACAGCATTGCACTGCACGACTCCAGTCACATCCAACAGCGTAGTCCAGATGTGCTGCTGCAGGCTGTCTTACATATATAAGCCACAATGCGGGCACATACCTTGAAGACGCCAATTCCTGCACGTCGATGGGGGCCTGCATGTGGTCTCAAACCAAGGCGGCTTGGCTTCTAAAACTCTGCTTGCAGAAGACCAATCACGCGGCTGCAGCAGTGAGCTGTAGCTACACGACATTTTCGGTGAGCGGTGACTTTAGGTAGATCTGTCACCTGTCAAGTATTAATTTTGTACACTGCTTGCTCGCATTGTTCCCAATATGCCTGCCATTTTCTCCTCTTGGCTTTAAATTCACTTAAGCTAAATTTTTGGGAGCTTTGCTCTTCGAGCTAGGGTTCGTGCTCTGACTGGAGGCGTGACGAGGAAGACTTTGGTCTCAATTCTTGTGCGTGCACTTGCTAAGAAATCAGTGATCATTTCGAAATACTGGAATCTGTTGAGTACTTTTTGATTGCTCTGTCAACCTCTCTGAGTTTACAGCCCTCCGTTGTAATGCACTGCAACGTCACCTTTAACGGGTTGACGTCCGAATCCATGCCGGTCGCAAGGGAGGTACAGATTTCGTTCATGGCGTGGTTTACCTCGGATATGACCCCCTATCTCCTGTTTCTTTCGCTCGTTATGTCGGTGTATGAAAGTGGACTTTATTGATTTGGCTTTTAGAAAGATATGTGTTACCTGGTCTGCCTACAGTGCTTTTGCGTCCACTAAAAGCAGGAGGTGACAGCAGTGCGATGATCCACCTTATAGCAAAGACAGCTGGCTAATTTCGACACACGGGTGCGTTGCCAGGCACTTCTAAGCACTGTCGTCTTGGAACTATCAGCTGACCACAAAATACGGCATGTCTGTCTTAGTGGGAGATTGTGCAAATTAAGGGGACCGATTGCGGACATCCTCTAAACGTGGTGCACACCCCAAACAGAGAATTTCTCGGCATAAACGGTAGTCACTCCTCAATAATTTTAGGATTGCGTCTTCTGTTCTAGGTTCTTTTTAAAGACAATAAAGAAATACGCTTTCGATTAACTACTCTCACACATCTTTACGGAACCTGTTCTAGCCATTTGCAAAGCGAAGCTCTTCTGTAGGCACCTCTAGTCTCACCGTCCCTTCTCCCTTTTTGGCGCCTTTTCGGCCATCTCTTTCGTCCCCGGAATTTCCATTGCATCCGTCCCCCTGCCAGTGGCGTCGTCTTGTTGCTGTTCGGAAGGCGTCTCCCAAGGCTTTTCCGTTCCGCTGTCTTGTCGTCTCGGATCTCCCTCATCCTCCACTTGACAAAAAGCCTGCCACGAAGTTGACGTAGAGACAGGAAATGCTTGTCTGCGGGAGCACTGAGGCATGTCAACGCTAACTCACGGTTACACACACACAGCCACACAGACATAAAACCGCACGGATCGGCTAGGAATTGCACTGATTTCCATATTCTAATAACGTTACCTACTACTTTTCTGCCTGTCTTGTCACCGAACAGGGAAACCTTCTTCCTCTGAGTGGCTGCCTTGAAACAGATTTAGTATATATATGTACGCTAGTTGTTCTCATGGATAAAATTATTTTAAGTATGTTTTGTACTATGCGATGCAGTAATAAACAGGCAGCAACAATCTTCCGGCCGGATATCCTTCTCCCTGTTCAAATAAGTTATTCTACAAATGCATGTTAACAGGGTCACTTGGGTAAAAGCAGGGGGCCGCCATAACCTGAATTGCACTTAACGAAATGTTCCTGTTCAGTAGAACTTAAACACGAGGGGCTACTAGGGGTTCAATACGTAAAACGTGTAAACAGGTATCCGCTCTAAACAGGTATCCGCGAAGGTATCCACGTGTAAACAGGTATCCGCGAATTTTACTAAATTCGCCCCTGCAGTGGTATCGCCTCGTCGTGTTTGGGGAAAAGGCGGCACATTGGTCTGCATCGCACTCTATATCACATGACATACCAGTTCTCCAACGTACTATGTCATCAGATAAGAGCTTTCTTGGTGAAAACTTAGGCTCGCTCGGACAGCCTTTTGGGCAGCGGGCCGTCGCCCTGGGGAGCCAGACTAGGTTTACTTACTTTTGGTCCTGTACACCAGCTTGCTTCTTATAAGCTTCGCGTTTCTTGGTCATTGTTTGTTTGGTATTTGCTACCAGCTAGGATAAAGCTGGACAGCACGCTTATGCATGCAACAAGCATGGAGGGGAAGGAGAGACCAGAACTGCATGTCTGCTGTTGGCCCAGGCATATGAACAACTACACACGGTCGCATAAAGAGACACCCAAGCATACACATTCACAGATAGGCTAGGCCTTGCGCCGATATCCCCATTCAAATAAGGTTGCGTACTACGTACCTGCTGGTCCACTCACCGACAAGTCAGCGTTTTTTGCAAACTGGCCGCTGTTTCCTTCCAACGATTTTATTCCCACTGGGGAAGATGCAGTTACAGTTTCGGTACTATATGACGTAGTCAACGAGGCAACGGCAATCTAACCCTCATAACCAACATCGGCGTTTCAATGACGGTCAATAAATAAACGTAAAATGAACAGGAAATTTGGTTCCAATGGCGCTGGTAAGACAAAAGGAAAGTCGAGAAAATAAAAGGGACCTCTTTAGTGGAAAATCGTACAAGTGTGTCGAAGGGAAATGGCAGATTTTCTGCTTGTTTCGTAAGAAATCAGAAAAGCAGAGTCGTGGATTTTTGTGGAGAAGTTAAAAGCATAAGAAAAAGAATATGCGCGAGCAATCTCACGCGGGCTTCACTTAGGTAAACGGGTTAGGCCATGTAGTATGTTAGGCCAGTCACAAGACGATAAGCTTATTGTTAGCACATTTTTTGTATTGTCATTCTGGAAACACATATTCATCATCCGAGGGGTTGGGTTAAGCGTACAGGCCTCCTGCGCTGGAGTTTAGCGGACATGCAGTGCCCTCTCGCGCCTTGCCGCCGCAGGTAGTACAAGAGCAGACGCCCCGCGTGTGTTTGCATTGACTAGGAATCGGGTGGTAAATTCTGATTTACTCATAACTGCGTTTAGCGAGCTTTATCGCTATCATAAAGGATTAAATATCACAACTATGGGCTTCGGGGTAAAAAAAAGCACAAGAAAACTGCGGATTTCTATTTTCCCCCGTAAACAGCACACCGAGCTCCAACGCGCGCCGTTGCAGCGTGGGTAAGGGGTGGAACATACATTCGCTTGGTGCTTCCAAACAGCTCCTCTATCCACGGAACCTTCCCGTCACCCCTGTGGGTAAGTTAACACAGGTGTTCGGTGGTGGGCAACGCAACAAGCAGATGTTAATAATACACAAGTAACGCAGCCTATTCGCGTCGAGCTTCGCAATCACTGCGCCGCCTGCCGCCGCTTTTCGCGGCGTTTACGGGGTTTGCGCTGTGTGGCTCATAGGGGCTCGTGCAGTGTTTTGGTTCTCTTCCGTTTCTTTTCGCACTTCCACGCCTTATAAAACTTGTTGTGGAGATGTCTAAAAGCAAAGAGTACGCTTAGGTCACTTAAAGGAGCCATGAAGAGAAAATGCAAGTTGGTTTTATTCGAAAGATTTCGTGTTTTATAGTGTCCCCCGCGCTTGTCCGGATACAAACGATGCTTTATTCACTAAGAAATTAAACAATTTAAGTTAAAATTTTGATTTTCCCGCTAAATCGTTAGTTTTCAGGGTCTCAACCGACCGCTCTGCAGCCTAGAACACCTTCATTCACGCATCCGCCGTACAGGGTAGAGACACGTATACGCTGGCGCCGCCATTTTGGGTCGCTCGCTCGCCGCCGAAGCAAGTCATTGTGTCAAAACCGCGCTAAAATTATCGCCGCAACGTGGTTTACTGAAGAAGTTTGAATCATATTGCCTGTTTCGCGTTTCTAGGTCTCGTGGGAAACGAAAAGAACAACGCGTTGAGCACGTTGGCGCAATTGCGGCGGCACGGGACGGGAATGGGCACGGCAGCAGCGATTACGGCATGGCGCCTGATCTTCGTCTTTTCCCTGTGCAGGCTATGCTTGCGCTCGTCGCCACGTGGCTATCGCCCTCGTCACCTTGCCACCCCGTGCTGTTTCCGATAGCAAGATTCAACGGCGACAACCCGGAAAACACCCCCATCACCAATGCGACTCTTCCTACGGGGCGCTGCAGTCAACCATACCCATCGACAGAGACATCCTACCCAAGCCCGGATTTAAGAAGCCGCCCGACCGCCTACACCTTCAGTGGGCACGGGAGCAGCGATTACGGCATGGCGCCTGATCTTCGTCTTTTCCCTGTGCAGGTGTGTACAAAGTTTTCGCTCTATGCGAAGCGCTCTAGCGATCGGTGCCTTTTGCTGTTCCCGTGCCCACGGGTAGTGTGTGAAAGTATTGGTGAATGTATTTCTACTGCCCTTCTTTTGTTACGCGCTGGCGATATTGAGTCGAATCCAGGGCCTACAACTCGTTCTGAGGCCTTGCTAGAACTTGATTCATTGCCAGAGAACCCTGCTGAACAAATGACCGTTTTGTTTCATCTACTAAAAGACGTTCATGCTCGTTCACTTCAAGCATCAAAAAATCACTCTGACCTAGCTGCCGACATTAAGGCCATAAAAAATGGCCAAAAAATATAGAATCAAAAGTCACCGGCATCCTAAAAAGACTAGACGATTTGGAAGAAAAAACTAAGGTCTTAGACAGACATGACAACGAATTAACAAAAACTCAGGAAGCTATCGAGGAATTAACTACACAAAACAGCACGTTACAGTCCCGCGTGGATGAACTTGAGGACAGATCTCGCAGAGACAATCTTATCATTCGAGGGCATTCGGACTCGAAAGAGACGTGGGAACAAACAGAAACAAAACTAACCACTTTTGTTACTTCTGTTCTTAATACCTTCACGCCAGATTCCATCCATCGCGCGCACAGATTAGGATTCTTCACTCAAAAACAATGTCGTCCTATCATTGCCAAATTCACGAACTCGAAAATAAGAGATAACTTCTGTCTTTGCGCAGTGAATCAAACTTAAAGATGTTGTCATCAGCGAAGACTTTTCTCCCGCGACGCGCATTGCTTCGGCAAAAACTTTTCGATTTTGCAAACAGCCAGCCAGACTCGCCACGCTTCCAACTCCGGTACAATAAGCTGTTTTTGAATAACAAATGCTACATGTACAACACTCACTCCGACAGAGTTGAAGAAGTAGAACGATCACATGAAGTGGCCAGCAATACCGATGTTCCGCCACAAAACACTTCATAGGGACACGTGAGGGCCAGAGGACCATCATAAATAGAAGAAGTATCAGTCATTTTCACCAACGTCAGAAGCGTACTTAAACAAACATGGCTCTTTGTCATCCGCAATAGACACATGTACCGCCCATATTATTGTCCTAACTGAAACTTGGCTTCACGCACACGTGCACGATTTCGAAATTTTTCAAGACGCCCATCGGTATGCTTTATATTGGTGTGACAGAATTGCGCGAAGGGGAGGGGGGGTGCTGCTAGCCATATCAAAAGAAATCCCTTCATCATGTGTTCAAATTAACTGCGCTCTTGAAATAATTTGGGCTACCATCAACCTCGGTTTACCAAAAACTGGTTTTAGGAGCATGCTATCGCCCACCGTCTTCATCCACCTCATTTGTAAGTGAACTACACGACGCTTGTTAACACTGTTGCCACACGTTTTCCTTCCTATCCATTATTTTTGCTGGGTGATTTCAATTTTCCCAACATACTTTGAATCCTCAACCGGTCTCGTTGTCCCCCTTTTCTGCACAAGCTGAAGAATTTTTGAATTTTGTTCTACCTTTTCCTTCTCTCAATTAGTAACTAAAGCAACCAGAATATCACCCAGTTCTGCCAACACTCTTGATTTAATTTTGACAACACATCCCGATTTTGCTTCGCCTATCACGTTTTTGCCAGGAATTAGTGATCACTCCCTACTCAGCTTTTCAATTAAGATGTCATTGCGGAAAATACAAAACAAGTAAAAACCATACGCGACTACAAAAAAGCGAATTTTGATGCAATTAACCGAGAAGCTATCATCCTTCGTTGACGTTACTTGGCAGGTTTTGACGAACGCTCTGTTCAACAAACTGGGATCTGTTTGCCTTTAAAGTGCATGAACTAACCGCTAAATATATTCCGCAACATACCATCACTGGTAATCCGTTAGCACCATGGTATAACTCTCATTTGAAACGTCTGTCTAATAAGAAAAACGCCTTTTTCGATCAGCACGGCGGCTCCCTAGTGAGTCTCGTTGGCTGCCTATAAGACCGCTTCCGACGTTTACGTGTCAGCGCTTAAAATGCCAACATTACTTTTTGTCGACAACCCTCCCATCCACACTGGACACTAACGTGAGGAAATTCTGGAAATTAGTTAACCCGCCCCGTGACGATAACATAGTCTTAAAGATTCATCAGGCAATATCATTCCATCCCACCAATGTGCATCTGTGTTGAATCACTCATTTGTTACAAACTTCTCTACAACTTCTCAAATTGTGTTCCCCACTGCAGCTTCCTTTGATTACATTACAATGACTCCGGTTGCTGGTCGAAGCACCGGGTGTCGCTTCATTGATTGATAATTAAAATACCATTTCATCTCCTGGACACGACCTTATTGATGCAAAGTTTCTAAAAAATACCATTTCATTTAGGTCAATTATACTAACGAAGATTTTTCAGCAATCATTAGATAGATCTACTCTTCCTGCTCAATGGAAAATAGGAAGGTGGCCTCCCATTGCACAAATCGGGAACTAAATCTTCTCCATTGAATTACCGCCCCATTTCTTTAACAAGTACATGTTGCAAATTGCTTGAACACATCATTTTCACCCAACCTTGTAATTTTCTTGCATCTAACCTATTTTTTTCATCGGCCGCAACATGGCTTTCGAGAATCTTTTTCGTGTGAGACTCAACTTATATCGTTTACTCACCAGTTACATCGTATTTTAGATATATCTGCTCAAGCTGATTGCATTTTTTTTTATTTTTCCAAAGCATTTGATAAGGTATGTCACCGACTTTTACTTTTTAAGCTAAACCGACTTAACTTGACCTTACCGTGCTTAAGTGGATCGAGTATTTCCTTCTTAACCGATCACAATTCGTTGCTGCTAATAACTGCAATTCTTCTCTGTGCCCCGTTTTCTTTGGTGTTCCCCAGGGATCAGTTTTAGGTCCCTCTCCTCTTTCTTATTTACATTAACGACCTTCCGTCTCTCGTATCTTCAAACATCCATTTATTTGCAGATGATTGTGTTATCTTTCGCCAAAATTAACACTGACAGGGACACTAACCTACTCAGTCCGATCTCGACAAGGTAACTAACTGGTGTAATGAAGCTTATGAACTAAACGTGTCTAAATGTAAAGTCATGCGCATATCACGGAGTACTAACAGCCCCCCTGGTACTATTTGAACAACGTTTCGTTAGAGCCCGTCAATTCTATAATACCTAGGTGTCCACATTTCAGCTAACCTAAATTGGACGCTCCACATAGAACATATCATTAGCAAAGCTAACCGCATGTTGGGTATCTGCGCCGTAACTTCTCAAAATCCCCAATCCTCATTGAACTTTTGCTTATAAAACACTATCAGGTCAAAACTCGTAGGTATTGCTACGCCATGTCTGGGACCCTGCCGCGTAACCTAATTATGCTCTTGAAATGGTACCAAAATAAACTCTGTTTCGCTTCATTCACTCCAACTATAACCGTACTGCAAGCATCTCGTCCATGAAATCCATCATCGGGCTTCCGTCTTTAGCTTCCCGTCGGACCACTTTTCGTCTTACATTGTTTCACAAACTATACCATCATCCCACCCTACACAACCAACTCATTAATCAGCCGCAATACATTTCTCGCCGAATCGATCACGCTCACAAAGTTGGCATCGAACATAGCAGCACGCGACATTTTTCCGAATCGTTCATCCTCAGAACATCACGTGATTGGAACCGCCTTCCCCCAAGTGTCGTGTCCATTAATGATAACCGTTTATTTCACAATGCGTTAGTTAATATTGTATAACCAGGATAATTTGTTTTGTTACCATAGTTGCTGTATTCTCATGTGTTATTGCTTTGTTTTTCTAACCCACTCCCCTCTGTAATGCCTCTGGCCCTGAGGGTATAATAAATAAATAAATAAAGGTTGTGTCCACCCTGTACAGCGGTGTTGGTTTGTTTCTGCGTTTCTTTACGTTACCCGAACCTAGATGGCGCCACCATACCGTGGAAAGCGTTTGGTTTGTTTTTGCCCGCATTTAAACCTGGCTTGTTTATGTTCTAGGAGAAAATATTCGTTCCCTGAAACAGTGCTGGCTCGACAAATGTGGTCACGTAAGACACCGTTGCTTGCGTCAATCGGCCAGTGTCGTCTGAGACAACCCCAAGCCCCGTAGTGATGTGAAGCTAAACGAAGCATGCTGTGCGCAGTAGGAACAGCAGTACGCATCAGTACTTCTATGCTTACATGTGCTTTCGTAACTTCAACTGTTTGTCCCATCATTCTTATAGTTTTGTAAAAAATGTGCCCTAAATTTAAGCGCAAATCGCTCGTTCGGCTAGTTTGTAAGCTCTACCTAATTTGCGTCTGCTTCTGCCAGCCTCCGCCAATCGCAGAGCTGGCTCGAATGAGATCACAGGTTCTGTTGCGGGAAATGAGCTGGTGGGTCACATGGCCATTCCCGTTTTTCCTAATTATGCAGCTTATTTGAGCGAAGTTTACGTTAAAAGTGGTGTCAGTATGATTCTAACGAGGCAATCTTTTGAATGAACCAAACTTGTGTTTTCTCTTCATGGCTCCTTTAAAGAGCAGCTGCGTCTTCGTAGAGTACTCGAACGCCAACAAAAGCTAGTCGAGGACGCGGTTCTGCGCGCTTCTAGGCCGCTCTTCCGGGCGTCGGCGACGGCAGCAGCGTATCACCGCTGTCACCTCCGAATACGTCAGCGACAAGTTAATTCTGCTGTCACCTCGTTTAGACCTGATACTGGCAAGTGAAAGGTTGGTTTCGTGTTGCAGCGCGGGCAACGAATGCGACTTTGTTTGGAATATATACGTCGCAGATAAATATGTTTCGGGGATGTGATTACCCAATCCCGGACAATAACGTATACCTTTCACAAGAATATAAGCGGTGCAAAAATGTTAGGTATATTACAAGGATGTGCTTCGTAAAATATGTGCCCACTCACGCCTTATAGCAAGAACCAAAGAGAGTTAATGAAACCACGAAAAAATAAACGCTGTGCAAGTCCTGAAGAAACAAAATAGCTCTAACGGGAATGAAAAAAAAAACAGTGCAGCTTCTGATATGCTAAACACGTTCGTTCAAACTTACTCAGCCAAATAGAACTCACCAGACGAACTAGATGCGAAATGCACTGCCATTTCGCTAGAAATGGGTTGGGTGAGGGGAAGGGGACGCTGTGTACAAATGCGGAGCGAAATTGAGCAATGAACGTATTAGTAATCACGCCCACAAATCTCGCGTTCACTTTCCTTTGGTTTTTCGACTTCAATAAACAGCTGATCGTTCGGCGGACGCATTTGTGCAAGTATACAGGGTGGGCAGTTCACAAGCGATTGAAGCTGTCGTTAGAAGAGTGTGGTATCTTATAAGGCCCTCTGATGTTAGTTTGTGCTTTATTTTACAGGCTCCCCGTGCCATATGACGATGTTTCGAAGAAGTGTTTAGTCGCGAAAGCGGATTATATTTTAAACCCGTCTCCACGCTGCTCGCGGAGGATATATCGATATATGTAGCAGATGAATGTTCCCGGGCGCTCACCTTACAAGACGACCCTTTGTCTCGTGCAGATGCCCGAGTATAATACTGCCTTTTCCACCGTATTTTCGTTGAATCTTCCCGAAATTAACACCCACTGGCTTGTAAATGGTGGCGATCAATATATGAAGTATGATATTGGAAAACGAAATTGGCGGGCTGTCAGGTATGAGGGCTCCGCTAGATTATGTAAGCCCCCGAAACCGATATAAATCGTAGTGTATAGCCGTAGCATGAACATCTGAGGACACGCTGGTTACGGAGACACTGTTAGTAAATTTAAGGGCAGTGTAAATACAATCAGCTCCATGCATACGATGGTTCCGAGGCGCTGGCCTGTGAAACACACCTGGCTGTCATGCAGGCCGAATGTACCACACTAAGATCGCGTTAGAAACATTTAAACTTTCGAAGACGGCCGTTCAAAACTTCATTCGCGGTAGAATTTCGGCTACAGCACACAAAAGTATCCTCCAAAATCCCCCTACTCAAGCAGTCGACATCGTATGGAACCCGGCCCACACTGGGGTGGAAGGTAACGAGGCGGCCTACAAAGCAGCACGAGAACTCACCAGCCGTGCTGTGCTCGCTCCTGCTCCCTACCACCGGGCTCGGTCGGCCCGCGATCGACTGCTCTCGTACCAAGAAGTCAAGGAGCATTACCGCCTCTCCCGCCTCCGCTATCCCCCTGCCCACAGATCCCTCACCAACAATCAGGAGCATTAATGGCGACCCCTTTAGACCAACTCCATCGCCAGTCGGTCCCTCCTCTACAAGATCCCTCCACCCAACTATCCCCTCTGTGACTCCCTGGACACATTAACCCATGCCATGGGGGCTTGTCCTCTTAACCCAGTCCCCCCCATTTCCAGCGTCCAACAGTGGGAGGACGCGCTGGACAGCTCGAAACAGGGGGTGCAGCTACTTCTGATTGACCGAGCCGCCACCATCGCCGCCAGCCTTCGGCCAGCAGCCACCACGCGTTCCTAGCCAACTTGCTTGGAAAATAAAGTAATTTATCTCTCACTTTCTCTCGTAAACACACCCCATTTGCGAACAGAGTGACTGCTTCACGTAAACATGGATATTTAACGCCCACAAACGGTAAATCTCAGTCGTGAACGTGCCACAAAAGAAGCGGCGACAGTAGGGAACGGGACGAACACTCCCGCGGCTGCTTTCGAAACGGTACGCTAGAGCGAGTTCAGTGGCACCCCTACAGGCAGCCCTCTAGGCGTATATAAATTGCTGTAATCGTGGAACAGCTGGCTTTGTTAGCGCCGTTAACAGAAGTCGTGAATTATGCTGTGATAGTGCGCATTCTACTTGTTGCATTATGCGTTTTATTTTTGATGAAAACAGTGATGTGTAAGTTCAAAATTCAGCGATAATAGAATGCGTGGCCTGCTGTCAAAACAGCCGAACCTGTCAAGTTCTGCTTATGCTAATGCTTCTGCAGCACCAGTTATTTATGTGAGCACACGCTGCTTTGAACAGAGCCGCACTCATTATGTTACTAACCTGTTCCCTTTCTTAAAGCAGCACTCAGAGCTGCGCGGTCACCCGTTGAACGGACAACAAATTTTCAGAGAAAATGCCCAAAGGGGATATGGACCACTTGAGCATGAGCTACCAAACTAATCCTTTAGAGTGATGCAGAGCAGCTGTAAATGTCTGTACACATAAAATATCAGTGGCTGAAAATGTGAAAAATATAGGCGCAGTTACTGTAAGCGCGCTGTACAAACGGAACGATGAAATAGACATTGAACTTATACGTTACCTACGTTGTTGAAAACAATACGGATGTGTTAAAATTGAACACTGATGCAGAAATCGAAGCTACCGGAAGGTATCAGCTTATGCGCACCAATCGACATACATCTACAGTAGTATCAAACCAATTGATCAAATCTCGAACACACGGGAGTTTTCGCTTTTCTCCTTCATCAGAAAAGCGGCCGCCGCGGCCGGGATTCTAACCCGCGTCCTTGTGCTTAGCAGCACGACTCCTTAGCCACTGAGCCAACGCGACGGGTCTTTCGCCTCTCCTTACGTTTCACCTTATTAGAGATTTCAAATTTCTGAAGTTTGTTTTATTTTTCTGTTATGGGTTTTTAAAATTACCACCCACCAGTTATCTAAATTTCCTTTAGCACAACCAATAAATGTGTGCAGTTCTCGAAATATGCCTTTTTGTACAAATCACGTTAGTTACACCACTGATTCGTATTCACGGTGTTTTTGTTCGTATTTCGGTTTGTGTTGAGTCGTTTTACTTGTGTATTCGTTTTGCGAGGGCGCTATTTAAGACACATATTTCTAATTTCGTTAGTTCATCTTTGCACGTTTCTGTTTTATATATTGTCACGAAGCCAAAGATGACGCCGTTTTCTTGAAGGAAAAACAAGTTTATTGGAGCGAACTTGTGCTCCACCGGCTGCGCCGGGCTGTGTTATCTGTGTTATCCGTGGGCCAAGTGAACCGCGCCTTCCATTCTTTATGCCGCACATGTTATGTTTTTTTGTTAGGGAGAGTGTATCGAACTAACGTCACCAGCATAGAATCTCAAAGAATACAGGTGCGGCGAAGCAACAGTCAACAAAGTGACGTGCGCAGGTGAGTGTCGGTGGATGGAATACCGCGGTGTCTGCTCTGCGGACATTTATCTCTCAACGCGAGTGTTTCTCGAGCCGTCGAATTGCCTCCGGAACACTGTAGATTAAAGAATATTATTCTAGGCTGGTGGCGTTAATTAGATACACTCCCTATCAAAGGAGGTAACACGTGCGGCATACAGAATGGAACGCGCGCTTTACTTGGCCCACGGATAACACAGATAACCCAGCCCCTGCGCAGCCGGTCGGCAAAAGCATAAACAAACCAATCGCATGATTCGAGGCAATATATACTTACATTTTTTTCCCCTTCCGTTTTACCAATATCTCTATGTACGTTTTGGAGTTATTTGTCCGAGGTGGCCATGTGCTGCAAAATTCAACCATTGTTATCAATTATCTCCATTTAGGCTAGTATAAGAATCAATTGTGTTAAGTTGGCCAAATATGCAGTTTTGTGGAAATTGGTGCAAGGTAAGCAGTTTGGGGAGAAAGAGGCCGTTCCGGTAACAGGGGAGGTAGTGCCATGTAAAAGCGTTATTGTGCTTGTCGGTTGCTAGCGTGAAGATTCTGTTTTTCTTTATTAAATTATGGGTTTAACGCGCCGAACTACACTTGGGCTAAGAGGCGCATTCTAGTGGGAGGCCCCGGATTAATTTTAATTTCCTGGGGACCTTTACGTGCGCCGAATTCTCGACACGTGGGCCTTTTTTTCTTTTCGTGCCCATAGCGAGCACTGCTACCGAGATTAAACCCGCGTCCTTGGGCTCAGCAGCAGGACACTTTAGCGGCTGAGCCACCACGGTGGGCCTAGCGTTAAGATTCTAAGTTGCCTTTACAGGCAGCATTTCTGTTGGTTTCAATGAGTTGAATTTTTGAATTAGGTAAAATTCTCCGCATTTTCCATTCATGGAACAGTTCAGGGACACAAACATTCAGGAGACACAACATTCAGGAACATTCAGGGACACAAATGGAACATTCAGGGACACAAACAGCGTTGTGTTTGTGTCCCCCACTCTGTCCTGCGTGTTCTTGCCTCTGGTTTCTTTTTTGCAACATGGAACAGTTAACGTTCGACAGCAGTACATACAACTTGAGATCATTAAAAACGTATCCGGTTGACTATAATGTTAACCAACTGCTGTTGAGACTTTATTAAAAGTGTCTGCACAATCACCATTAACGCGTAAGCTGTTACAGGCCTCTAGAATATAGGCAATGCGACGATGTTTTAGAAAGTGAACGTGAAACTGGACTATTCTTGTTAACGTGTTTCCCGGTGTTTTATTAACAATGCTGACTGTCTGCAATTGCTTAGAAGTGTTGCATATGCGACGGCAACAGGGCCTCATGACTTGTTGCTGAAAAGGAGAAACTTTGGAATTCAGTAAAATACATTTTATGTTTTTAATTCAATAGCTGCTGACTATTGGTGTTTCCGAAAACGTCCGTTTTATGTCGTTCATCAGTGTTTAAACTTGGATAGCACTTCAGCAGGACATTGCTTATGTTAGGTAGGGGGTTTGAAACTTTTGTTACTACGGCACGTGGCCCAGCGTACGCACTTTGACACTGTTTGTAGATGTCTGCGTCCCTTTCAAGCTTATGTGCGTGTTCGTTGGCCTGATAAAGAGAGCTTGCGGGGTGAGGAGGAATATACGTCTGTATTAACAGTAAGTCGTGCAAAACGGTAGAGCTTGCGGGACGGTTTCCGCTCGCTACGATGTGTTCAATTTCATCAAAGTGCTTTGCATATTTCCTGCCATTAATTGCTACTTCTTAAAGAATGGTAGCTTGCATTCTAATGATCCCTTTCTGGCTGTTCCGGAGTTCTGGCTTGTAAATTATAGGTACTGCTGCTGCCTGTTGGTTTTCTATTTCGTGTAGTTTTAAGCTTTTCATTCTCTGGAATGACGCCTGCAATATGAAAGTTCCCTAGTTTATGAGAATACCAGCGTGAGAGTTCCCTCCTAATTCCCCGACACGAGGAATTAGGATGTGACGTAAGCGTTCCTGAAGGAGTCCTCCGCTCGACCAGGCCACTACAGCGAACGCACCATCCTGCTTCCGCTTTCAAGGACCGATGCCGCGAGCTCTCTTCGCTCCGTTGCTCGCAGAATCACCATGAAGCAATGGAAGACACTGGACTTTTCGAATGACCGTCTCTATGTTCAAGACCACCTTCTTCAGCGCCGTCTTCCGTATGGGTTGTCTCGACCCCAGTCCACTTTACTTTGTAGGCTGTGGTTGGGAGTGGCCTTCACGAAAGCCTACTCCTTCCTCATCTGGATGGCCACCAGCGCCCAATGTGACGCCTGTGGGTCGGAAGAGACGATAGAGCATGTGCTGTGTCGCTGTCCCGAATACTCTTCGGAGAGCAGCATGCTTTCCACCGCGCTCAGAAGATTGGACAGTCGACCACTTACAGTAGAGACTATCCTAGGCCATCGGTCTCCACCATCGAGTTCACAGAAGGCGGCGAAAGCCCTTCTACGTTTTCTGAGCAAAACAAATTTGCAGGAAAGACTGTAGTGCCCGAAACGGAACTTGAGAGCGCCCCTTCCCACTCCTATTCTTTCCTCTTATCCCGCCCTAGCTGTTATCTTTTGAACCCCAATCCCCCAGTGCTGGGTAGCAAACAGGGCTCTACACCTGGTTAACCTCCCAGACTTTCTGTCCTTCCTTTCTCTCTCTCTCTCTCTCTCTCTCTGTTCCGAGATGATGAGCACTGCGTAGTGTGGTACAGGTAAACCTGCGGCTGCGGCTTATGAGGGACAGAGTCTAAAACAAGATACGGGAATACGTACGTGCGAAGGGGGGGCCTATGCGGCTTCCAATAGCTTGCAAACTGTAAGATGAGTAAAATCCGAAATGGTTTAGATTTTCAAACAATTTTAGGAAATTTAGGTAAACGCCTGGCAAATAGCGGTGCGGGTATACTGCTAAAGCCTTCAATATAGCGTCGATTCTTTCGATGATAGCGGCGTTCTTATTCAGCGTCGCAATATAAATACTATTTCATCACTCTAGTTACGTCACCACCGCCTTCAAAAACATTCATCGCGTCGACGAAATTGACGCTCTATCAAGGGCTGAAAAACTGTACCCAGGTTGCAATCGCAGAAACATCAATAAAAAGAAACAAAAGAATGAAAAAACAGTACCACAGATTCCATGTGTCTTTGGGTTGTCACTTATCTTTTTTTGATTCTTGTTGAATCGGTATATCAGGTAAAATTCGCGTTATTCACGTTCTCACTTTAACTGAAATCCCCATTTTAACAGTTTGACGGTTAATTTTTTGAAATAATGACTTTAAAGGCCGAGGTGTTTTGACTGGCATTTTTTGAGCCCTATGAATAATGAGGCGGAGCCCGAATTCAGCATCCGACTGCGGCTACTATAACTACTTCCGCCTTAAAACGCGAATCAAGGAAGGACAAAAATGCCCCCATCAGCGTTGGTGGCTGCCAGGAAGCGCAAACGTGATTGTAATAAGCCCTTAGCACATCTAACTAGTTCCTCCACGTAGCAGCGTAGTTAACGCAGTGACTACTTCGGAAAGACGTCAGGGTTTTGTAAATCCGCTTACTTAAGCGCGGAGTTAACTCCACGTGCGCGCTGTTCATTAAGAGGGCCCCCTTATCTCACGTCCGCATTCGCCGACGCGGCATCGTCGACTCTTCGACCAGCAAGTATTAACTTGCACCTTGGGCCGCTCAGCCGTGACGCGGTTCAGCGCTGGTTTGCGGGAGGGTATTAAGCTCCGCTTGCGTTGCTCGATTAGAAGTCCTAAGCACATTTTCAGCACAAGTGCGGAATTCCAGGCAGAGAACAGGCTGCCGAGAAGTGATGTTTTCCTTTTTTAGTTGGTGGCGGAGATATTTGTCGTTATAGTACCTGTACCAGAAGAAACAAACCCATCAATTCACAAAACCTCTAAGGAAAAGGCGTAACATCTTGGATATAGAATGTTTGTAAGGCCGAAGGGGGCTGTAAATGGCATTTATTTAGAGGAACTTTGAAGCAAGCGGCTAACTTCGATGAAGGCGTGAAATCCGCTTATTCTAGAACAAACTAAAAATAGGAAATCGCAAAGAAAATCCGCACAAAAAAACTTGTCGGGCCGTTAGTGTCCTAACGCACTTCGAAGGCGAAAATCTGGCGATGCTTATTAACGACGTCTTTACTTCTACGTCGCTTTTGCGTCTCCTTATTCAAATTCCTTTTCTTTTTTTTGTCCTTTGGCGGGAATTTCTTCGATTTTAGTTTTCTTCTGCTGCACTGTGCATGCGTCTCTTTCTTTGCTTTCGTTTCTTCGTGTGATGTCGCAAACATGAGTAAGAAGACTGGCACACCCCACAGCCTCCTTAGAACCGGGGTTACTCGGGGCCGGAGGTGTGCACCCGTTCTACGCATGCGCCATCACTTCAGGAGTGATGCGCCATGCACCTTTCTTCGACTTTTACTGTTCCAAGTCTCAGTTTTGTAAGTTCCGGAAAAGAGCACATCAGCCCCTCAAAGCTCCCGATTCCCTGGTCAATCCTTCAAGAGGGAATGACGCATTGAGAGAAGAGACAGCGGTCATAATTTTTGTTTTACTGGCGGCAACATGCGGGTTTTTTAAAAATATGTGTCAGTGAAACGTACTGCCAATGGGATAAGGTGCGATCTTGATCGCTGTAGGGCTAGTCTTACACTGAATCACAAAGAAATTGAGGCTGGCCGTCTACTGTAGAAAACCGGGTTCAATTCCAGCGGTCTCAGACGCATGTTATATTACAAGCTTTTGCTGTAGTTACACCATAATCCATTTTTCTGACTGGACAACACAACAACAACGCCCGTTTTTGGCCCGTAATGGGGTGCCTAAAGGGACACTGAAGGGAATTGTCAAGCTCCTGCTTTTGCTTGCACTGCCGTTAAACTGGCTCAAATCAGCACACTTTTCATCGTTTATCCGGTCTACCAAGGCGTTATTTATTTTATAAGGCCAATAAGCTCGAAAATGCCCAATCATAGGACTCGATCTCGGTGGGCTACGTTCACATGAGCGAATGAACTGAGTTTTCCTTGATTGTGGTTTTTCCCAAGCAGTATGCGGCGCTCCCCCAAGAAAAACTGCCCGTTTTCCAGATCATTCTCTTGTATATGCTGTCTATCTTGTTCAATTTTTTGCCACCTCGTGCCGCATTGCTTCCAATATTGAGGCGTCTTGGTGTGACCGCTTCTTATTCTTCATGAGTCTCTAGTGGTACCAGTTATGCCATGCATCGTCTACAATGGGTCTGCCACACCAAACGTTCCAGGTGTGGCGCTTGACCAACCTACAATTTTTTTGAAAAAGTTTGTTGTTTGTTGCCATGCCCCTGAAAAACCCCTGGTTGTAATTTGGCGCACGAAAAAGAAATTTCCCACCCCGCAACAACCCTTTAAGGATGCAGTGCCTGCGAAAAACTGTGCGGAATTTGTTAAAATTTATGTAAAATATTCCGGAGAGACGATGGCATGATGAAACTCTGTTTGTCGCGCATGTGTTTCGTGGTCTATTCGGTCAATTGAGATTGAATGTCATTAAAAGGTATTCTGGCCTCGTTTATGTGGCAGGAATGAAGCTAAAATGTCGTTTTTTTCAACAATTTATAAAAAATGTTAACTTGGTGCAAACCGAATTTTTTTTAAGCGAGCCCTCTCTTATATTACATTGACTTAAAGGGTATGTTACCGGGAGCATACCTAAAGGCTGGCGCATTTGCGGAAACCACAGAAGACATTAAACCTTGGAAGACCGAAGCCCGCGATAGTCGATCAGGCTCAGTTTCTCTTACTTCCTCCTTCTTGTCCTTATGCAGTGCCGGACACGATGGCCATTCTCTTCATCTGTTTCGCCGCAGCGTGGTACATGCCCCAGCTACTTCGGCGCATCCACACAACAGTCCCCCGACGCAGAAGCACTGACCCTGTGCTGGCTACGAAGCCATGATATTTGGTGGAGAATTCCCTGATAGTTGGTGGAGAATTTCGCTGGGCGAATGCGAAGGGTATAGAGCTTAAGGTTATGCGAGATGGCACTACGTCGTTGAAGGTCGATGTGGTGGAGTATGACGACGGACGGGACGGGGCTGATTTGTAGCGAAAGCTACAGTACGCTACCTCGGGCAGTCTTCGCGGCGGTGACCAGTTTTGACCTTGACAAGCTTAAAGGTCAAACAACACCCCCTTCCGCAAGCACCCCGGATGGAACAGCGCCCGATGGCGGGGAGAGATAGGACATGAGGGAACGGAGAAGAAGTGCACGGCACCGTGCTGACGCCGCCGCCGCAGCGATAAGTGCATGCGACGAAGGAAGGCAACGTGCGCGCAGAGGCGTGTGCGATGGAGTAGGACGAACATCCAGGTGTGGTCGCGCTTACAACGGCGAGGCTTAAACAATGCCGTGAGCGGGAAAAGGAAACACGCTACTGTTGCGTCCAGCTTCGCTACCTTCAAGTCTTTCGCGTTAGTGTGAGCCTCCTTCATTTTCTTAGGTCACCTGATTTACCTCATGGATGATGCGATAACAGCCTGTGTAGAACGTGAGAAGTTTCCCCGAAAGGCCCACAAGACGAGGAGGGGACCATAGCGAGACAAGTGATCCGGAAGAAAAACGGACGTCACGGTGCTTTACGTCGTAACGAGCCTTTTGTAAGCTTCGTGAAGCCGAGAGGCGGGTGCGGTCTATCTGACGTGCGTGGTCAGCACCGGTGATAGCCTGACTGACGTACTCGATCGGCGAAGGACGCGATGACAGCATGGTATCCATTGGTTAATGCATGTTGGCTCTCGCCCGTACAGAAGATCACATAGAGAAAATTCGGCGGTGTCTTGTCGAGATTAATTATATGCGAAGCTGACACAGAGAAACGTGATGCTTCCCTCGTGATGACCGGTCAACAATATTTTTGGACCATTTAATTGAAGCCGTTTTTGGAAAATCAATTCTAAAATATGAAAAAAAAGGCACCTTAGCCGTACATTCCGACGCAACTTTTGCCTTGTTGGAATCCTATTAAAATGTTCGGGTGATTGGTTTTGGTTAGACCTTATCCTAGACTTTAAAGTTACAAAAATGAGAGTTTGATAAGTTTTTGTTTTAAGCGAGAAAATGTTTTTAAAGATTGGTTTTCATGCATTCTTTTTTACATCGCCTCCATGGCTGCTCCCTGCCCAACCACACCGACCACCGCTGATCATATGCTCACGCCGCGAGCTCTCCGGCTCGAGGAAGAATCCTTCCCTTGCCAAGTGCGATTGTAGCACATACACTATCAAAAAATGAGGCTCCTGCTGCTTCTGACGGCTTCACGCTACTGCATATCAAAGCGCAATATCGCTCTGAAACCATAGTTCCAGTAGGTTCACTCACGAGTGCAGTCACACCGGCCCCCCCCCCCCCCTCAACACTCATGAGTGAGTGGTGAGATGAGGCTCGACATCGATTTGGACTAACGAGTGAGTGTGAGCCCTACGCACAGTGAGCCCCACTCCCTCTGGTTAAAGCGTGGACTTTCGATTTTCGGTCTTTTTACTCTAACACAGTGGCCGCGTATCTGCTCCTTTCGTTCCAAATGTCGGCGAAAGACGATAGTCGATTGGCGCCCCGGCCAAGTAAATGTCTTACTTATCTTACCGCTCACCTCTCATGTTCCTCTCCCGTCTCGTTTTTCCCAAGATAAAGACGCTAGAGGTTTGCTGAAGTCAATTTAAATTTACCGCGTTCCACTGCTCCACGCCGGGTGCCTCGATGCGAGCGCTGCCGTACGGCGGAGACGCGCGTGAATCGAGGCACCCTACTACAATGTTTATAGAACCACGTTGCCCTACTCCACGAGCGTGCCAAGCGTAAAGTGGAACCTATCTACTGAAACCTTTCGTTGCGTTTGCCGTTACATTTCTTAAATGCTGCCCAGATCTAAAGTATCGCGGGAAACAGCAGGCGACGGTTTTCCGCCGTTGGTGTAGTATTTCAATTGCTATCGCAAAAACCAAGCATCCATAATTTTTTTAATAAAGAAACACTGCAAATCTCACCGATGTATTGATTTTCGGCCTCATATTTGCGTAATGTCTTGTTGTTGTTCAACAATGTTGACAAGTATGAACATTGACACCGTACCTAGACGTTTATATTTGGCTATGGGTATATAAAACTATTGCGCAGCGTCTCTTTCACTTTGGCCGGGTGTCTGAATACAGTCACAGACAGACTATTCTATTATTTGGAGGCTGAGCTTGCCACTCTGGGGGAAGAGTAGTTCCTTCAGCGGTGGTCCACTCGGTTTATCCGTGTGATAAACGAGCAAATACAAGTGTCTATTCCACCCTATTGGTTGTTGTATTGATGGTTAAATTTTGTCGTGAACTGTCGAGGTTGTGTTCTGCAGTGATATCTCGGTGTAATAGTGGTTCTTATAATGTGTGTACTAGTCAACTGTGGAAAACTGTGGAGTGAACTGTGTGTATAGTGAGTGGAGTGATAGAGTTGTGAAGTGATACATGTAGTCTGTATGGTTTCCTGCTTGAGGGACCTTTTAATATGTTCTATTTGGGCGACCCGTGTAGTATTTAGCACAGCGAGTCTTTGTATCCGTTCTTATTAAATTTTGTTTCAGACAGACAGACATAGAGACAGGCCAAAATTTCTGCGTTTAAGTAGCCCACGAAAGACTTAAAAGACAAGTTGAGAGACGAGAGATGTAACGGCCGCCTTAGGGCACGGTTAAAAGAAAGCGCAAAAGTCCCGACAGGTTTGGTGCCGTATTCTGCGGAAATTATCCGGTAACGCGGCGCTGCTGGCAATTTACTGTTACAATTATCCGACAGACTGCCATTCTGGTTATCATGAAGTATTTTCCGCTCAGCTCTTTGGAAATGCAGCCGCCGGTACCAGAAGTTCCAAGGCCGCCTTAAGAGAATAATAGCCTAACTGGGCGAAACGATCGTGGAAAAATGCATGCAATTATGCCCCATTTACTGCGTTCTTGAATCAAAAGGGACTTGGTGTGTCGAGAGTGTTTTAAGCGCGCAGCTCAGCCGTACCGCACTTAAAACTGCCCGACCGGGGTTCGTTTGCAGTGAGCAGGTTGGCATTGCTCCTCGTAAACTGAAGACTGCCGGAAGTGGCTGCATGGTTTCACTTCCCTCTGCTTTCGAAATCGCTAAAGCTGCTTATGAAGATAAATGCCCGCAGCGGTGCTCAAACTGTCCTGTATTGCGCTGCTTACTTTCCAGTCATGCAGTTTCTCTAAGATCCCTTCATGCCTACAAGCTCATTTCTTGATGTGTAAGCATTTTTTGCCGTCAAGAGGAATCTACTGGATGCATTTGTTGCTCTCCGAGATGCATAGATTGCAAAGCGGTGAGGTACCACTGTCGGGGACGACCTCTGTTTATCAAAGTCTGCATTAGTGTTACCATTTATACTGCAGGGAACAAAGTATGTAAAATCTTTCTTTTGGGTTTGAATAGAGCTTCTATTGAGCTGTAATATTTATTGAACATCTTCGAGCAACAGCGTAAAACACAGACACTAGGGGAAAAAATTACAGGATGACAGGATGACACGACAACGCAGCGTCATCCTGTCATTTTCTTCCCCTAGTGTCTGTGTTTTTACGCTGTTGCTCGAAGATGTTCAACCAAAACCTACTCGCCCAAATGCCCATCCTTCTTCTATAATATCGGACCATACCGCTGGTTGGAAGAGAGAAGCGTTCCCTGCGGTTAACACCGTACTCGGGAACAAGTTTAGAACGGCAATAGCTCATGTACGGTATCACTCCCCCTAAGCGACGGACCCGGATGTCAACGGCGCGCGCGTTTTGAAGGGAGGTTACTATGAATCCGTGATATCGTCTGCCTTTTCTTACGTAGTTCGTTTGTCGTCGCTGCAGTAATTTGTAAGCATATTAAGTGCACAAAATCACGAAAACGGGTTTTGCCATGCCCAAAACGTTACCATAACGCACTGCTTGCGCCGCGCGGAGTACTATACGGCTGTGATGATGAGGCACAGCGGTAACTTTCCGTTGCCGTCCTTAACTTCTAAACACATCACGCGTGGAGGGCGCGAGGCAACACTTCAGTCATTTTTGTGTTTGTGTGTGCGCGATACTGGACAAACAAGCCCGAGAGTGGTGCGTCCGTGCGTGCCTGTAGTATGCGTGGACATGTGTCTGTATATCCCCACTAATTGCGAGCAGAACAAAGTACTCATTCGAGAAGATACAGTCGCCGCGTCAAACAGGCGGGCCAAAACCCTGTGCTAATTTTGATTTTAAGCGTGGAGTTAAATCGTGCTGCTTCTTCAGGCTGTCTCCACGCACATGAAGTACCTTTGAGGCAACCGCACCATAAACACATGTGTTACATTCAGAAAAGATAATGCTATGTTTTCTTTTTCAGCCGGTGCTGACCACAGGTTAGTTTGCACTTCTGTGTTGTTTGTTTGCTTTAGCTGGAGCTGCGACGGTAGTGCTCTATGCTGTTGGGTACATGATACAAAATGGGATAGTCAGTTTGCCAATTTTTAACAGTTCCGCCGGATAGTTCAGGTGATGACATACGGCGCGGCGACCGGCACCGTCTTACAAAGCTCCTCGAATTAAAAGGTCATTCCAACGAGCCATGGAAAGAATAACGCTTGGGTTAACATTTATGCACATTAAAACTGCCCCGTAGTTTACAGGACAAATTTGGACACAAGGTATTCTACCTTACGTTGCGCGTAACAAGCGAGGTTGGGCAGGTCATGCCGTGCGAACAGGAGACAACCGGTGGCCCGTCCGCTTAAAAACAAGTGACTCCGAAGAAATCGAAGACGAAAAACGAACAGCAGAAGCCCCCATGAAGCGGTCAAATGCATAGGTTCGGGGCAAAGAATGGACTACAAAACGCCCGCTAAAGGAGTGTCCAAAAATATTTCTAAGTGGTCTTCCTCCTGCAGAAAACACAAATTGGCTGTTGATCTGGAAGTTATACTTCTGAACGACATCACGCATCTCGGCAACAGGGAAACTCGCACAATCGTGAAGAATTCACCTAAGTAAACTACAGGTCGTATTTTCTACCACTTTAATAAAATCCTCGGAATGGAGAAGATCCAGTGTAACACGTACTCTCACTAAAAGGGTCACTGAAGTGATTTGTAAACACTGCGGGATTACTAGCGCAAATTGCAGTCTGGAGTCTCTAGGCCCTGCTTCGACCGATCTCGCTGCGTTTACGCGACTTTATTAAGTAGAAACATCAATTCGAGAGTGTTGTCCTCCTCTCTACATCTTCCTCGCGATTTGCTGTGGCGGTTAGTATGACGTTCAAACGAGATGGGTTTGCTTGACCGCACTATATTGCCGCCAACCATGTATGGGTTTGTTTATTTATTGTTGGTTTTTACTTCCGGCCACTCCGGCTGTGTTATCTGCGTCCCAACGAAGGGCGTCTTACATTCTTGACTTTTATGCCGCACGGGCTATCACATTCAGATAAGCAGACTGTTTCGCCATAACTAGCCCAGAATAATCCTCTGTGATCTACAATGTTCTGGATGTGATTCGACGTTTCCAGAAACACTTGCGCCGAAAGATAAAAGCCTGCAGAGCAGACGCCGCGGCATTCATTCGACGACACTCTCATGTGCTAGTCACTTTGTTGACTGCTGCTTCGCCGCCCTCTCGTATTCTTTTTGAGTGTTAAGGGGAGCACAAGTTCGCTCCAATAAACGTGTTTCTCCTTCAAGACAACTGCGTCGTCCTTGGCTTCGTGACAATATGCACGGCTCGACGACCCTCCGACAGAATCAGTCGGCCCAGCGTTTAGTCAGCCGGCCGCCGGCAGGTCATCGCAGTTCGTTCGCTCAGTTTAAACTAAGCCACGACACCATTGTGCCAGAAAAAATGTGCCTTTGGTTAGTCAGTTAGTAGACTGCATCAAGCTCTAAGTCAAATTAGCTCCACACAAGCGCACATGCTACGCTTCGCCTGCTGGTACGCTAGTACCAGTAGACGAACTGAAGGCGGGAGAAGAGTCAGCGAAGTTAACATAGGTACTAACGAATTAAAACAACCCAAACTTTTATTTATAGCGTAAAACCTAGGTGCGGAAAGCACTTTTCGCGCTGGGTCAACTAGCACAGCGGCCAGCAGTACGACCACGCTATCGCGAACACTTTTCCGCCTCAGGAATGCAGACGCTTGAGATGAGATATTCGTGGTAATTTGTGAGAAGCTTACTGCCGGAACGTAATTCAAGAAATAGTTATCTGAGCTTCTTGAATGCTTGAAATGAATAAAAATGTAAACAGGCTATGAAATATATACATTATATTTCCGCCCCGCTACAGCGCTGGCTCATGGCCGAGTGGTCTGCAGCATAAGGTCCTTTGTTTTGCAATTCGAAGTTCGAATGCCCGACTAACGCAGATTTTCTTTTGTTTTTTTTTAAGGTGGTTTGTTTTTGTGGGACAATGTATTTCTATAACTGAATTCGCCATTTTTCTGGTGTAAAGTTCATTGGCCCTCGACCGATTTCCCAGAACGCGTGCAGAATGACACTTACGCGCTAAAGAGTTCTCGTTGGAGTGGTGTTGTCATAAGCACCGACTGCTTGCGGGAACAGTCCCTAATCAACTGACCCTTGGCGTGGTGTGAACATTCCTCTTACGATACTGGCACGAGATAGGCGAGCTCCAAACGGGGGGGAAAAGCGCATAGTGATCTTTATTATTCTAACCCGTGCTGAAAGGCTCATCTTAAGCATTGTCCGGCCGAAAACATGGCAGAAGCGCGGCATGCCGATTACTGAGATACCGAGAATGCCCAGCGAACAATAACGTCGGATGCTAAGCATACTGTTTCATAGAACCGAAACCGAAACTGGTTTGAATTCTAACTTGGACATCGTCCAATGAGCAGTAGCAACATCGTATAGGACGTCACTCTGCTTAGTTGGTGCGGCCGCCGCAGACCGCGCATTGTAGTTTTTCTTCTTTCTGGCTTTATAAAATAAAAATCGCCCTATCGACCGGATAAATAACGAAAAGTGTGTTTATTTGGGCCAGTCTATTCAATGCAAGCAAGAAACCCCGTCAAGCTTGACAAATTCACTTCATGTCTTTTTAATAGACGACGGTTAAATGTCACTGGACGTTTTGTAATCCATACATAGTGGTTCCTGGCCACTGGAATTATTTTTTTATTCCAGGAAAATGGCACAATAAATTTGTGAGCGGAGGAAAGGGCAGAGCTCAAGCCTAATTAACGATCGAGTTATCATTGTGCTCTGTACGAGCAGGCGTCATTAAAATTGGTTTGTTTTGCACCACGGTTTTTATAGCAGCCATACCAAACATAAGCACGAGCCCTGGCTTTATCAGAACTTTAACATTCATAGCAACTCACCCGCCGCCGTGGTTGAGTGGCCACGGTGTTGGGGCAGCTAAGCTCGCTTTTCGGTAGGAGAGCGAAAAGCGAAAAATGCCCGTGTGATGAGATTTCGCGGACGTTACAGATCCTTATGTAGTCAAAATTCAACCAGACTTCCTCCGCACCCCCTCCCCCCTCCATAGTCGGAACTCCTTCTGCCACCGCCAAAAAGGAGATCCAAAGTACCACCGACATTAGAGTTCATATAGAAAACAACCCGATTCGAGAGGTCTCTACCCTTGAAATCCTGGGGATGCTTATACAAATAATGGGACTAAGACACAATTCCTCGAAAATTAGAACAATATGTTATTCAAACTATCGGACTCATCGAACGGTTCTCCAACTGCCGCAGGGGTCTCAAGGAAGAGGAGAGGATCCGGCTGATCCAAGCTTTTATTATCAGCAGGATCACGTGCTCCGTTCCCTACCTCAACCCGACTGCCACAGAATTAGATAGTGTTAATCGGCTCATCCGAAGGGCATACAAATCTGCCCTCCACCTCCCCCTTAACACACCCACTGCCAGATTTGAAGGCCTTGGTGTGCACAATATGGCAGAGGAGCTTATTGAAGCCACCTTTCCAATCAGGTCGTCCGTTTGTCTAAACTCCCACTGGAACCCATATCCTCAGGCGGCTAGTTATAGGTCATATTGACTGCCCTGAGTCTAAAATTCCCCTCCTTTGAAACCATGCAAAACTTATCATTCCTGCAAAACTTATCATTATCGATCCTGATTAAACCAATACCCCGACATGCTCCCATATACAACGCGAGCCGTAGGGAATAGAGAGCACGTGCTCTCAAAAACGACTCCCCGCTCGATCCAACGTGGTCTATGTAGATGCTGCAGAATACCGGCACCGCGCCGCATTTTCCATTTCTGTTATTAACGACCGGATAATCCCCCTCTCGATTCCCAACTTTACGTACTCCCCATTTCGCCACGGCGGAAGAGGCGGCAATAGCTTTACCCTCTCCAAAGGCCGACCCCTCGATAATAATCTCCGATTCGAAAGCGGCCATTCAAAATTTCCAGCGGCCATGTTTCGCCACAGACATCCAAAATTATCCGACTCCCAGTAAGTAAGTAAGTAAGTATTGTTGAATAAGGCGGACTTAGCCTGCATAGCTGCCGTCAATTGCTCCGCCTAACGTCCCCAATACCATATCAAACTCTCAACTCACCCTACTCCCCGGTAGAAATTGTACTCCAGCGCACGCTGGCCTCACTGGTAATGAGGCTGCCCACAATACGGCTCGAGGGCTCACAATCCGAGCCGGTCAAGCCTCGAACCCTATCACGGGGCAGATCCGCCAGAGATAGACTCCTTACGAACAAAGAAATAACCGTTCCTTACCGCCTCGACCGACGTAGGTACCCCCGCTCACGTCAACCTCACTAATTCCGAAGAACACACGTGGCGTCTCCATTCAGACGGACACGTTCCCCAATCCACGCTATATCTCCACCGAAGTCCACCCTTCATGATACACTTTCCCCAGAACAGAATGCCTTGCATGTGTCCATCGCCTCCTATATTTTTACAATGCCAACGCATCAGCCCAGACTGGCCAACCAAGCCTTCTCCTTTTACACTCCGGCCACTCTCTCCCAGTCTGTAGCATTCAGCAGTGCTTTAGTGACGTGACCGGTTCATATTTGGAGACGCGTAGTGGAAAGCAGGCAACGTTGGCAAAACGTGCTCCGCCGCGGCTCTGAGTTTTCTAACGCTTAGGCGCGAGCGCCATAACCTTGGCAATCTCACACATCGGTTACCTTGGCAACCAGGCACAAGCCGCTCTCTAATTCAGTTACGGTCAAGTGATCCAGGTTCAGATCGGGGCCCACCTTACTGACATGTGGGCAGTGCAGGCGTACCGCTTATTTCCCATTGGGAAGCGCGCGATGTGTTTGGCATAGTAAAATACAGTAGGCCGATGATGTGCGCCCTCGCCACCCTACCCCACATCTTCTGGGCTGCCCTGAAGATCCTTTCCCCTAATTTCCTGTGATGAGCAGAGATGGCGGGGTCAGCCTCCGATCACCTCCTGGGAGCTCTGGCTGTCTCGCCCCGCCGACAGCAAACATCCAGGCTGTCCAGGAAGCTCTCTACAAACACGTGCACCGGATCCGCACTGGCATTCTGGAGCACTACGTGGATCCGGTGAATTGAACTTTCAAATTAGGACCTGGACGTAGGTCCTGCGGAAAATAAAAGTTTGTTCTCTCTCTCTCGTGTGATGAGCAGTGGGAGGAGGCGCTGGGGAGCTCAGACCTAGAGGTACAAACCTCCTTGGTCACCAGAGCTGCCGATGTCGCCACCCGGCACAAGCCAGCGGCCACAACCACCCCTTGAGCCACATAAAGCTCAATAAAAATGTTTTTTCTCTCTCTCTCTCTCTCTCTTTTCTCTCTCTCTCTCTCTCTCTCTCTCTCCTACGGCGCGCCTGATAGCCCAGCACTCTTTAAAAAAGGTGGTGGCACTTACTAACGGAACACAAGGCAGTCACTTGTGACAGTATACACTACTTAGTGCTTTTACTAACTGGCCATGCATAACCTAGTAAGAAGCCACGCGTGACAATGTGGATAGGCTGAGCGCACAGCACGACATAGACACATTCACCACGCACGTATCTCACTTGCACAAGAAATAAATTAAGAAAACCAATGGGTTAAAGAGAATTTATTATAACCCACATATCAGGGCGCAGCGACTGGTGATAACAGCGCTGCCCTAAGAACAGAAAATTATCCAATCAGTTTGCATGTAACATGGTCATTCTTCACACTGCACCACATTTTTGGCGCGGTCAACAAGCTACTACAAATCAAGTCACACAAAGTTCACCAGTGTTCAAAGAAACAGTTCATAAACTATACTGAACTCAGTACGGCACTAGAGAAACGCTCAGGATGTTGCTCCTGACCACTATAAAGCGCGTAGACCAACGCAAAAGGAAGGCTTCTTCCCCTAGAGCAGCCAACTCATGCTCCAAATGACTCACCAGAATCGACCGGACACGCCACAGCAGTGGGAACATTGCCCGTTGCGGCCGGGCTCGAAGACATGCAGCACCACGATTTCTCCACAAAACAAAAGCACCAGCGCACATCAGAAAGTTGACCAACACATCATTTGAACGGGTGTTCATTCGAAGTGTGAGTCCGAACATCCTGGTTAATACAATCCAGAACGTTGCCGCTACACGACAGTGAAACAAGACATGTTCTAATGTTTCAGTGTGGCCGCAGGGCGGACACCGTGCAGAACGCACAACGCCTAATCTCGCCAGACGGTCACACGTCGGGAGAACTTCCCAGCCACGTAACCACCCGAAATCTCGAACATCAGCCGGAAGTGCCGCCGAAGTCAGCTGATGCCAACGGACGCCGCGTGACCTTCCTATCTGTTGGTTGTCTAATTGTTATTGCCAATTTTTCGCACACTTCACTTGCCGTACTTTCCCTAAAACTTAGGCTTGGCAAGGTAGACCGGAGATTTCTCAATGTTTTTAGAACATACGCGTAAAATGGCGGCGGCTGCTCAGCAGAAGGACCGGCGATGTGCACGTCATAAAATAATGACCAGGAAGTTCCCAGAAAGTACCGTAGCAGCGCCATCCCTGGGTACTCGTCTGAGTCTACAAGGTCGGTCACTGCACGTACCGCCAGCACGCTGCACATGATTTGCAAACAAGGCAGACTAAAACCACCCATTGACTTGGGCAGCCTCAGCAGTGCTCGTGACACTGCTTCTGGTTTGCCCGCCCAGAAGAACGATCCAAACTTCGCGGCGAGAATTTATTATAAAACCACATATCAGCACGCAGCGACTAGTGGTAACAGCGCTGCCCAAAAAACAGAAAAAAAAAATCCAATCAGTTTCCAAGTACTCCGGGCAGCCTACACTTTGCACAACAATTCTCTATGGTGGTGAAACAATTAGGCTACTCTGAAATCAATGCACAAAAAGTTCGCATGTGTTCAAAGAAAGGGTTCAGAAACTCGTTGAAAGTCCGTACGGCACAATAGTGATGCTCAGGATGTTATTCCTGACAGCTATGAAACGTGTGGACCAGCGTAACAGGAAGGCTTCTTCACCTAGAACTGTCAACTCATTGTCTAGTGAGTTCATAAGGATTACCGCACACGCCACAACAATGGAACATCGACCCTGTTGCGTCGGGCGTCGAAGGACACGCGGCACCACGATTTTCGCCATAATAACAAATGCACCAGCACACATCAGGAAGTTAACCACGTGTCATTTGAACGTGTGCTCATTCTAAGTGTACCACCACACAACTTGCTTAGCACAGTCCAAAACGTTACCCGCTACACGACACTGAAACAAGGCATGTTCCAATGTTTCAGTGTGCCGCGCAGTGCGGCACCGTGAGAACGCACAAAGCGGAATCTCGCCAGACGGTCACACGTCGGAGGAACTTGCCAGCCACGCACATCGCGATATCCTAACATCAGAAGGAAGCTCCGTCGAAGTCAGCTGATGCCAACGGACACCACGCGTGATCTTGCTATCTGCTGATTATCTAATTGGTTTAGTGCCAATTTTTCGCACATTCGCTTGCTGTACTTTCCCTAAAAGTGTAGGCTTGGCAAGGTAGACTGGAACGTTTGTCTCAGTGTGTTGCACAACATAGGGCATAAAATGGGAGGTGACTGCTCATCAGAGGGACCGGCAATGCGTTCGTCATAAAACATTGATGCAGGTAAAAGTTCCAGAAAGTATTGCAGACAGCGCTCGTCCCTGGGTACTCAGTTGAGTCCCCAAGGGCGAACACTGGGGCGTACGGCCAGCAACCCTACACAATTGAGTTTGCAAGCAAGGGCAGACTGAAACCACCCAGTTGACTTAGGGCAGTCTCAACAGCGCACGCGACACTGTTTCTGTCTTGCCCGCCCAAAAGAACGACCCAAACTTCGTGGCCGAGCTGACGGGTGAAATGGCGCGGCGGTTTCGCTACGTGTGCTACATAAAAATGCGCCGCCGAGACGGACGACTTAATTATGTAGCTGCGCTCTGCGAGGGAAGTCTGAACTTTGACGCAACCGCAAGACGCTGCTCCGCTGTCTCGAGTAGGCGCTTCCACGTACTACGCGCCACTTCACCCGAGGAATGGATAACCACACCAAGTACTCCAACACCCGTAACCCATTCTACGTCGCCCGCCAGACTAGATGCAAATGTGCCGAAGCGCACCGCCATACTTTTGCCCCTGTTCAGTCGAGCTTTAGACAGCTCACCGTACTCATAAAATAGCCGCATAAACGCTTGGTAGCTGTCCTCGTCCCGAATGAACAGGGACACATCGTCCGCATACGCAGACACCTTGACTTGGCCTATGCCTGGCAACGCGAGGCCGCGGATATCGGTATTTGCATCGATACGGCGGAGCAGCGGGTCTGGACGAATGATAAAGAGCAGAGGTGACAAAAGGCATCCCTGCCTTATCCCACGGGTGACGTAGAACGGACTACTATAGTCTGTTGACAAGGAGTCTAACGCTCACGTTCGAGTACAGCAGCTCAAGCATTGTTACAAAGTCGACCAGAAAGCCGTATTGACGCAAAACGCCTGCCAGGTATCGATGTTCCACTCTGTCGAAGACTTTCGCTTGATCTAGGGAGATGAAGCAGCCAGAGGTGCCAATCTTCGTCGCATAGCTGAATAAATCACGCGTCAATGCCAGGGACGAGAAAATCGTGCGACCTGGCACGATGCACGTTTGCGCTTGGCTGATAATATCGGGCAAAACGGCACTGGTGCGTCTAGCCAAAATGAATGCTACGATCTTGTAGTCGGTGTTGAGGAGTGTGATCGGTCGATACGCCTGGGGCTGCGTGGGATCCCCGCCTGGCTTCGCCATCAAGATTACGCGACTCTCAGGGAACGATTCTGGCCTTACTCCATGGAGAAAAAAGCCGTTCACCATGTCGAGGAGCGCACCTTGAATGGCCAGGAAAAACCTCTTGTAAAACCCAGCAGGAATCCCATGAGGCCCAGGCGCCGACGCACCATTCAATTGTTTAACACACTCGCCGAGCTCGTCAGCATCCACGGGAGCACACAGCGAATCAACAAGGTGATCTGGCACACACACGGCAGCACCCCACAAAACGCACTAAGCTTGTCCTCAAAATCCTCTGCATCCCACGAACGCGTTCTCGGTCGAGAAAAGGGTGGCAAAATGTCCCACGAAGACCTCGGCTATATCTACAGCCCTCGTGCTAACCGACCCGTCAGCGAGTGTAACCTCTGGAACAGTAGCTAGCCCACCCTCGTCAAGAGAGCCCGCTCTAATATGCCGGAGTACAGAGGGGTCCGAGACGGGCCTGCCCAAGGTCTGCGCAGGGCTCGCCGCTTGCGATGATTGCCGTAAGAGGGACTCGTGGCGTACCTTTAGCAGGTTAACATAGTCACGCATCGCGAAGGTAAGGTGTCCCCCTCTCTGTACGATGCGAAGCCTCCAAACGTGTCTTAAGCGCGGCCGTGATGCGCGCCTTGCGCGCTACGACCCTCCTTTAATAAAAGCACGCGCCAGTGGTCCTTCAACTGATGCCAAGGCAGAGAACCGAACTCGCACAGAGCAGTCAACGAAGCATTAAGTGCCGCTGAACTGTCCCTGTCGGTCAGCAGACGTTCGTCGAACATGCACGAGGAGAGCGAGTACGACTTATTTACCGAAGAAATAAATCTGCTCTGGTTTTTATAGCCAGCAGCGGAAAGTTCTCTGATAGAGTCAGTGGGCTTGTCGCAAAAATCAAATATTGTCGCGATAATTTTAGAATTATCATTTTAGTGTGAGCATATACAAATCGCTTGTGGATTTGCAAGAACTTTTTAAACGACATTTGATGAGGGAAAAGGGCTGTAGTTGTTATGTTTTCTCACACACAGAATTTTGCCACTAACAGGGAATGTAGTATCAAGCAAGCGCAGTTACTAAGTACACGGTTTAGAATAGTCACGATAGCATTTAGGTTCCATATTTAGTGGCAGTACCTACCTACAGCAGTGGGGTTAGTAAAAATGAGTTAGTAAATACAACCCGTTACTACCTTGTTGCTAGCAATTTTGTGAAGAGTGAGGTGTCGCTTCGGCGCGTAAACCCAACCATCAAATCAAATCATCCATGGAACTCTTTTTGTTTACTTTCAGACGAGCAAACCGCACGAATTATGACACTCCTGCAGCACAACAATTTCTCGCCTCTTCGGTTCATCACACGCGCATCTGGAGCAAATTGCTCTCAGTTATTGCTAATCAGGTCTTCTTCCTTTCTTTTGTGATGTCACTGAACCGGAAAAACAAACGTGGACATCTGCGCGGGTGTTGCGGAAGAGTTATACGCGTGCGCGTTCCTTTCCTCCCATTCCCAAAGCACCAACCATTTCTGCTGCTTATTCGCTTTCACGACGCCCCTAAACACTCGGCAACTGAGTGCTCCCGCAATTTACGAGCGGCCATTAACTCTACAACGGTCGCTTAGATAAAGCAGGTGCGAGAAAGAGATATCTCGTGGGGCGGGAACATGAAACGCGGCGTGGAAGATGTATAATGTGCTTAATGAAGAGAAGGTGTTGAACTTTTATCTTGCCGCTTAAACGGTTCCGCTAGGATCCCAATTCGCTGAACGCACCGGGCGGATTTCCTTTATTCTGATGAAAGCGAGAAACCACAACCGCTACTTGCGCGATAACGCGTCTCCCGTAAAAGAATTGCGAGCGAAGGCAGTTAATCAGGGGCTTTGGGAAACTGCGCGCCCTTTAATCGGATTTTGTACAGGCATGAAACCCTCTTTTAGAAACTTACACCGCGTCTATGGCGTGTTTTCTTTTCTAATTAAGATTTTAGTTGCCATTTTTGGAGGCAGAGTTCTTTTTTATTTGTCGCTACGCAAGACACATGTCAGTGCTCGTTACGTTACCGCGTGGCGGTCATGTTTGGCGGTTTCGTTGGGATGGATAGAAAAGCGGTACATTACCGAACGAAATTTCCGGCTTTCCACCTCGCACAATAATAATTTACCCCGTCCACTGAACGCTGTAGTCACGCTGTCAAAGAGTTTGTCCGACTTCAACAGTTTCTCATTCGGTGCATGATGGAGTAACTTTCGTGATTACGTGTTGTTTAGACCATGACGTTAACGAGATAAACTACTGATTGATTGATTGATTGATTGATTGATTGATTGATTGATTGATTGATTGATTGATTGATTGATTGATTGATTGATTGATTGATTGATTGATTGATTGTAGGGTTTAATGCGCCGACACAACGCAGGCTGAGGCGCGCCGTAGTTGAAGGCTCCGGATTAATTTTGACCACCTGGGGATTTTTAACGTACGCCGAAATCTCGAACACACGGGCGCTTTTGCTTTTCGCCTCCATCAGAAAAGTGGCGGCCGTGGCCCGGGAATCGAACACGCAACCTCGTGCTCAGCAGCACAACGCCTTAGCCACTAAGCCGCCGCGGCGGGTGAGATAAACAATTGTGCCACCTCACAAATAAGTATTCCCCCGTATGCTTTTCGCCTCCAGTCTCATCTAAATAACATGTGCTCCACAAACTTTAGGCGTCACGGAACCACGAGGTAAGAGACGATAACAGATGTCGCACAGAGTTTAACCAATATCCTATTGCAGAAGCCACATTTCTTGCATTCTCGTCAAAATCTGTGCGCGACCGCAAGGTATGAACTTATGGTAAACGAAGCTAAAAGAAATATAATTTGGGCTGACCATTTTTGCGGTGTGCCTTATTAAAAATCAAACTTTACGAACGGCGCCTACGAGGCCTGTATTCCCAGGGAGGCCCAGAAGATGACACACACTGGGGTTTTGGTAAAGAAAAGGTTCACCTATCTGTGCGTGCCTGTCATGCTCTGAGCCATTTGTGGGAATTTCTATTTGTCATGTTTCAAATCTAGACAATAGGTATTGTAAAACCCATCATCATATTCAACATCCCCTTAGTGACCAATGAAGGTCTAAGGCCTCCCCTATTTATAATACGAACGAGTTCTCTTTTCCGGAGTTGTCCGAGTTCCTTCCTGGATTCGAAATTTTCCTCTTCTACTTTAAGCAACACGTGGGCCAGTCTGACATCATTCCTAGTAAGAAACTTCTTATTTTTGTCGTGAAGGAGTATCCTTTCTGCGCTATTCCTCATGTATGTGTGCAAAAATGGCTATATAATGCTTCTGCGTTTTATGGTATTTAAATCCGCCGACCACTGGGGTGGTAGACAGGTAGTCATAAGCTGTTTCACAATCCAGAAAATGTCCCACACGTGTTTTTGTTACGTTCCGCAGATATTTCAATTGTCTGCTTGGTAGCATAAATATGAAAAATCTACGGGAAGAAGAAGAGAGCTGTGAGCCCAACCTTAAATGACGAAGAAGCTATTTGGAGCACATCCAGCGCGGGATCTCGCGTGGCCGACTTGTAAATAGTGTAAACACTCCGTTTGCATCTTTCATGGTTCATGCACTGTGTCCTACTGTCACGTCACATCTTTGATTGCATGTGTTCCGCACTACACCGTTATTGCCCATGTAGCGGCATCATCACATCGTCAGAGCCCGCGCCCCATCATCATCAGTAATACAGATGATGACGCAGGCAGAACACGATGGCCTCCAGGCTGCTCGACCGCACTCTACGGGCGCTCTCCGATTCTCGGGCCCATGTTGTCGTCCCCACGCAACTCTGAATAAATGTAGGCCCTGCCGCACCGTCACATCGGCCGCCTACAACCCGCAACTTCTCCTTGTCTTGGCTCCTGAAGCGTTCGCCTTAAGCCTCGTGATTGCGTCGGCCCGCCCCAGCCCCGGCGATCTATGGACACGCCCATTCCGCAGCCTTGCACTCCCGCCTATAACCCTTCGAGACCAGCATGAAGTGATCAGCGGTGTCCTGACCAAACGACGATACTGGTCCCCAGCCCTGTTTTCTGGTACGTCTCCAGGGGATTTGGGAATTTCGAAGCGAAGGTCTCGTTGTTGGCGTTCGATGTCAAACGAAAAAAAAATGACACCATCTTCCCATGGGGAACCCTGATCAGGATGCGAAGCATTTTGGGGGTTCCGTGTGGTTCCATTGTGTTGCCGTTATGTTTAGTTATCTGGTGTTTAGTAGCGCCAGAGAGAATTCCGCGTCCGGGTCCACACCGGTGGCAAAGGCACGCAAGCACTGTTGTGTTATGGTGAGTAGGCGGTGGTTCTCGAGGCGCCGAAACTCGTCCATCATGTTCTTGTCGATGTTGTCGTCTCTGCGGTAGAATCGGTAGTCTCCGTCAGCGTTGGTGAGGTAAAGGTTGTTGACGTTGGTGCACCGGCTGAGAGCAATGTACACGCCCTCCTCTTCGCAGTTTTGTCTTCATCTCCTTCTTCTTCAGCGGTTCCCCTACGGGAACATGACGACGGGTGTTGAACGCGAAGCTATCTCGTGATGGATTCTTTGGTTGGCCAATCCCTAGGGGCATCCTGCCACCATCATCAGAGGCGCTGCGAACGGGGCATGGACGCGGGACATCCCCCATAGCAAGAGATGCTTCGCATCTAAAACTCATTGCAGGGCACGAAACTTTACACGATGGGTTCAACAAAATGATGATGATGATAAGCGAAGGCACATCAAGCGCCTCAAGAAAAAAATCGCTTGCCGTGGTCGGAACCAATCCTGGGTCCCAGGGTCCCTCCTTTGCGCTATTCCGACACGACCGAAGCAGCTTCGCATTTTAACCATCTTGCTGGAGAGGCCATGCTGGAGAGGACATGCTGGAGAGGGCCTGACCCCCGTGTTCCAGGGGTGAGGGCCTCTCAAGCTGTTTCCACAAGCTTTTACCTGTTCTCCTCGTACATGTTATTGTTGCGGAATGAATTTCAACTTCAATTTCTCTAAACGGTACCCTGAAGTGGTTTGTGAACATCGTGAAAATACTTGCTCAAATTGAAGTCTGGAGTCTCTAGGCCATGTTTCGACCACTCTGGGTGCGTTTACGCGAATTTATTTAGCAAAAATCAATTCGTAAGTGTTGTGTTCCTCTCTGCATAATCCTTTTCAATTTCCTATATCGTTTTGTGACTGACTTTTACTCTAGCCGACTTAGCTTCTCTAGCGCGGCCAGCACGCCGACCGTCCACCAAAGTCGGTCGGCAGGCCCCCGGCGGGTCGTCGCAATTCTTTCGCTCAGTTAATACTACACTATACATTTTTTAACGCTCAGCAAGCGTGAGTGTCGACGATTTTTTGCACGCTTGTTCCAAGCGTGATGTGCTTTCACGCTGAAAAATCACGCTTCCTAAGCGCGACTCACGGGATGTGTAATTCTTTCGAAGCGTGAATAAAATGTATTTTTTGCACGCTTGTTTTAGGCGTGGTGAACTTCCACGCTGAGCGATCACGCTTGCAATCCGTAACTCACGACCTTCTTATCACTTAGTGAAGGGGAAAAGAGGATTTGTACTTACCCGATGCGGCATTCTCCAACTGTGTATAATACGCCTCTCTGACCGCCAGGAATCGTTTAAATAAAAGCTGAAAGAAGATAATTGTTGCTGTGCCGTATTTATGGTCTGTGTAGCTTGGACCACCCACCAAACCCATAAATACGGCAGAGCAAACGTTATCTTCATTCAGCTTTTATTTAAACGATTCCTGGCGGTCAGAGAGGCGTATTATACACAGCTAGAAAATGCCGCATCGGGTAAGTACAAATCCTGTTTTCACCTTCACTAAGCGATAAGAAGGTCGCCAGTCACGGATCGAGAAGACTCGCATTGCGATTGCGGCGTTAATTCATCGTTATACACGGCCCCAAACTTAGTAGTGTTAGCAGAATAAGGGGGTTAAAGGATTGCCTCTGAATTTAGGTTGATAAACCTAAGCGCCGTTGAAGGCAGTGGAAGACAAACGTTCATAAAGCATCTTGAACAAGTGTAACAAGCTAATCCCTTACAGTTAAGCTTGTGATGTGCATTCTTTCAGCGTCATTATGTATACGTAGGTGAAGAAAATTAAGTGAAAAAGTCTGTGACGATTGCTGCGAAAGGCAGAGATTTTGAATCAAAGCTGAGCGACAACAAAAACAAGAAATTTAAACAAATTTTAAATTTGGCTGAAACTTCTTTATTCATAATAACTTTCAAGAATGCTTCCATACAGAGAAATTCGAGAAATAAAGACAGGAACTATAAATTAGGCTTCATATGAACTCTTCATGCCGCTTTAAACCAGCGCGTGAGCGTTGTTGTGACCTTAACTCAGACGAAGTGTAATTACATCAGCAAATCACGTACCATTTTGAGCGCCCATGAAATTTCGTTGATGCCATCATGTCTAATTGCTATCTGAAGGAATCCTTGCAACTGCCCAAAAGCAGACGCATACGTAACGTCCTCTATGTAACACATACAAAAACACAGCACCAAAGCTTTTTCCAGTGACGTGTCCAGTTGCAACTTCACGATTTCTCTGGGTTCTGCAGCGCACAAGCTGCTTGTGGTCGCCTCATACAGTGCACCGACAAACGATGTCCACGGGTGAAACCTGGAAAAGATAAAAAGCTGCTTCAACATAGTTGTTATACACGGGGTCCCAGCTATCATGTACCAACATTTTTAAAAACAGCAACGGCGTAACTCGAAGAAAACTTAGTGCATGATGTTTCCAGTACAGTGTAGTTGCGGCCCGCCCGCATCGTAAACCAGCGCTTTCAAATAAGCTGATTCAAATACCTGCTTTGCCTGTCACACGCCCAAAGAGGCAGCGCATCACCTTGATGATGACATACATGGAAGGAACAGCACCAGCAAGTTTGTACTGGTATGTGGCAGAAGCAACATACTCCGTCGCGATTTGTGCTTTGTTTCTCTTGTTTATTGCATTTCGGCTAACTCAGAGGGAGCCTGTTCGAGGACAATGCTTTATGATGCGGGCTAAAGCGCAGTCACGTGTTATTTTTCATATTTCGCGGGCTTTCCTTATCAGTCAGAATAAATTACTACGCAATAAGCACGCAGGTTATAATACCGCAGTCAGATGTCTCTCGTGGGTCCTACAAGTGCCTCATTGACACTTTAATGATTGGGACAGTACTTGTCAAGTTTTAAAAATAATTACAATTAGCTAATTAAATATCATTAACAAAGAAATTACTTGCCGATATTCCACTGTATTGGAAACATTCTGCACTAGGTTTTCTCGGTGTTCTCGCACCTACGACGCGGCACACCACCCGGGTCACTCGATGTCAAGTTACTCATCACGTTGTTCCTTCTTCGCCACTCTTTACTGCAAGCAAGCGAGCACTCCGCACAGCACAAACTTGAATGGCAGGCAGACACGACGCACAAAGCGCCTGCTTCGGCCGATGCCTCCAACGGCTCTAACTCCATTTTCCCGCCAAAATCACTGAAGCGAGCGCCACCTTTCAATGCCTTCGCGTTAAAAAAGAAAGAAGAAACAGAGGGAGCGTGAGTCACACCCGCATGCTGCAACCCGTCAGCACGGTACCATTGGGGTTATGTATCCCGGTATGTATATGCGTGAAGAGAGGCGCGATCGCCGGCGCGGGGTTTTCTTAAGCGTGATTTTTTCCGGATCAAATGCATACAATTCTGCATCACGCGTAAACGAAAGCGAATGTGGGTTTTCTCGACCCCCGTCACGCTTAGAAGGTAGAGAACAACGCGTATTTTCAGTGACATGGTAATCAAGAAGACGTTTGCGACAACAAGCAGCGTGTTTCACGCTTACTACGCGTTACCATATTTAGAGTGTACTTAAAACTACGCCACGACAGGGTTTGTGCCCAGACGAATGTGGCTTTAGTTTGTTAGTTTGTAGACTGTATGCAAGCTCAGTAAAGTTTTTTTAACTCAAAGTGGCTCCACACAACCGCACATGCGACGCTTCTCTGACCTCGCTTCACTAGAGGTGTAACAGTCATATGTCTACGCGACTAGTTCGCTAACTCCAAGGCCGAATAATGGCGGAAGAAGAGTCAGCAAGTTAATATAGGTAAAAAAAAATTAAAATCGACTAAAACTTTCATTCTAAATTGTAAAACCAAGGTACGGGGACTACGTTTTCCGCAGGGTGAGCTATTAAAGCAGGGAGCAGCCCGCCACATCTAAGGTTGCGATGTTAGGGACGCACCTTTGAGATTAGGGTTAAAAAACACACGGCCACACCTGAGTGATTATGATTAGGGACGCAGGCCCTAAGTCATAAGACATTCGTGGAGATTTGGGGTGCGCTTACCGCAGAAGAGTTATTCAAAAAATACTCATCTAAAGTACTGGGAATTGTGAAACTAAAAAAACTAAACAGCCTATACGATATACACTTCATATTTTTCTCCCAATACGTAAGGGTCTGAAGCACTAAATGTAGTACAATCGCAATGAGCAGGTTCGAATCCCCAATTGCACGTGTGTTTTAGTTGAAATTTCTAGTTAGGTAACGTTTTTATAGTGCATTCACCATTTTAGCTGCAATTGATCTGCGATGCAGTTGGCGTACTACGTGCAACTGCCACTGACGCGCTGGGGAGTGCTCGTTGGCGTGGTGTTGACATAAGCAACGACAGCTTGCAGGCCCAGTGACGAATCAGCCAACTGTTGGCATGGTGTGAACGCGCTTCTTACGACAAAGGGACGAGCCACGTTACCTCCACAGGTAGGGGGCGAAGCGCCTCACGGTTCAGCGTCTCCGAGGACGCAGAGGGCGTTCACCCACTGCGTACGCCTCGTTTGAGAAAGATACCATTTTAAGCGTTGCTGGCAGGGTTATTTGACCCATTCTGCAGCCGACAACGTGGCAAAAAGCGCGGTAAGCCAGTTCCCTGAGTTGTCGAGAATGTCGTAGCAGCGATAACGGCGGATTCCAAGCATGCTGCACGAAACCAAAACCGAAAGTGGTTTGAACTCCAATCTTGGACATCGCCCAATCACATTACGAGAGGACTACGCTTTACTGCTGTTTGTTATTGCGGCCGCCGCAAATGTCGCGTAGTATGGTTGCTCCTTTCTGGCTACAAAAAATTAAATACTGTTTTATCATCGGTATAAACAATGAAAAGTGTGCTTATTTGAGCCAGTCTACGCAATGGAAACAAAAACATAAGTTTGACAAATGGACTTCAGTGTCCCTTTAAGAAAGGGGGGTTGATATTTTTCATTGCGTCGACAAGCATTGCTATTAGTAGCGTGTTTAGAAGCACGGTACTAAAAGGAACTCTCTGTTAATCCCATCTGTGCTGCTTGTGAAGCAGAGCTAAAGAAGAATAATCGATTGGAAATATTTAGTACCTTCAGGCACTCAACGGTTGTGTTTAGGTATTGTCATCAGAATCATGAGCCTAGTGGTGCCCATTGAAGAGCGCAGTCCTCTGCATTGTGATGTGCTCTCAAGTGACTAGCTTGACTTCATTTCGCATTTCCCCAAACCAGCACCGCAAGAGTGACAGCCCAAGCCAGTACGTTTCCGCTCCCCTTTATTTCTTTTTACATAGGCTCCACAAGATAGCCAGTAACTGCAATAAAAGAACTAAAAATATTACTCAACAAGTTAGCCAGCAATTGCAAAATAAGAACAAAAAAATATCATGGAATCCCTGAACAAACACAGCGCTCCTTCGTCTCTGTTTTCCCTAATCCCGTGAAAAAAAGAGCCCGAAAAAATCTCAAAACGAAAAAAAAAACTGCTTTTGCGAGAACAATGGCGGATTTGCGAACGATTGACGGCTGGTGCATTCATTTTTGACGAAGACCGGAACGTTGTCTGCCTCTTTTTTTCCCCTGAGGCCCTTTGTAGCCGTAATCCTGTCTTTTCCCGTAGAGCACTGCACGCTACAGTCAATCTACGTAGGCTAATTGGTATTCCGTGCCGGAACCTGAGTTTGGCATACGCAGTTCAGCTAAGAAGCTTTCGGTGCAGAACGTTCAGTTTTTCTTTCGCAAAAAAAGGGCACCCAGGGAAAAATGTAGGCCGGATAAATCTTCCGAAGTTCTGAAATGCACGTTTCTTCGGGAGCAAAGTATCCCGAATCTGCGCATAATAGATACTGCGCTCCACAGAGTCGTTTGCGCTTGAGCGTAAGACTTCTGCTTCCTTCTTCTTTCTTTGTTCACTTCTTCTTTCACTTCTTTGTTTCACTTGGCGCAGTCACAAAGACCCAAGTTTGCATAAGCACGCTTCGGCCAAGTGAAATATTACCCTGGCGTCTTTAGTATTCAGCAGACAGTACTCGCCTTTCGAACCTGGCCAGTGTCCTGAAAGTAGCTTTGGCGGAACGTGCTGCCCAAAAATTAAAACTGGAAGCACACATCGAGAGTCCTGGTCAGCCGAAGTATCTGCCACGTAAGGGCGGTTGCTAAAACGCCCGCAATGCCCGTATTTCTGGTGTTCGGTGTTCACGTACATCTCATTCATGTACCGCAACGAAGTGAACAGCGATCACAAAAATTTAAACTATTTGGAGTTAAGGGTGTGACGGAAACCCGTCTGGTCGGAATGCACAAAAGAAAATATAAGCCCAATACGCCGGCCACAAACTCGATAAAAAATTGCCCGCGTATCTCCTCACGTCGCTGCAAATGTAGATAATGGTCTAAATAGTGTTGCATCATGGCGGCCATGGAAGCAGTCGTAGTTGATTTCACCCAATCGGCCGACCCGCTTTTGCTCACGGATGCGCAGTCACTGTTAATTATTGATAGTGACGCTGGCTAGTCAGTGAGCAGAAGCGGTCTGGCCGGTTAGGTAAAAATCAAGACCGACTGCTCCAATCCAGTACAACAATCCTTGTTGGTGTTGTTTAGCAACTGCAAGTGATCAGTCTGTCTTGATTTTACCCAACCGGACAAACCGCTTCCGCTCACTGACTGGCCAGCCTCACTATCAATAATTAACCTGTGACGCTGGCTTGTCAGTGAGGGGAAGCGGTTGGTCGGTTTAGCTGAAATCAACTGGCTGCTCCCATAGCGGCCATGATGCAACACTAATTACACCATTCCCGCAAATGTCTTCAAAAGGCGATAGTCTTCTGCCGCGCCTGCCATGTAGATGCCTCTCTTGTTTCCCTCGCCCACCTCTGACGCTTTTCTCCCCCCCTTTTCACTCCGACCAGGATAAGCACAAAGGAGGTTTGCTAAAGGCAAATAAATTTTCCTGTGTTCAATTGCTCGAGCCATGTACTGAAACATTTCGTTACTGCGGGACTTAGAGGACTCGCTCGATGCCCACGAGCTTTTCTGCATATTTTTGAGTAACAATATTGTTTCGTGGCGACAAGGTAAAGATGAGACGAATAATGGACGATGGAGCAGCGATGTATTTAAATGGGTGAACTATGTACAAGCAGCCATAAAGCTCGCGCTGAGCCCGTGCTTCATCGTCGTCGGCGTGGATCCTCTGGATCTATGTGCCAGTGTCCCTTTTCGGCTGTCCATAACAATGTTGTTTTCAGCAAAGTGTTTCTTTATTTGCTATCGCAAATATCGAGCGCGGGTATATTTTCGAATAAAAGAACACTGCCGAGTACCAGTTATGTATTGATGTTTTACCTCAACTGTGCTTAGTGTTTTCTGCCTGCTTTACAATGTTGAGAAGTGCGAACAATCCAACGAAGTTTAGTGGTCTTTCAAGACCTCTAAACTTGGTGGGAATGTTCATACTTGTCAACGTTCTGGTATATAAACCTCCCTGCCTCTACAAACATCTGCGGCCTATATACGTTCTGCCTATATAAACCTCTAGTTCCAATAATTTTCTACCCTTTTAGCCGGAATGGTGTATGGAGGGGCCGACAGACAAACTTCAAAATTTCTGTCTATAAATTATCGTTTATAAGCAAATTGTCTATACAACATTAACGTTTCTACTCCCCAGGGGAGCCTTGGTCAAGACACTTTTAGAAGAGTTCTGGAATTTTTTAGAAAACGTTTGTACACTTTTGAACACTAGCACGCTCACTGTGGTCGTGGACTGAGGGCAACGGCTACACGCGAAATAAATAATATTCCTACTCCCACTCTGTAAACTCCGAACGAACGCCCATGCCAATGAAAGATTACTCTACGCGATAACCTCCGCTAGTCATCAGGCCACCAGTGTTAACACGGGCCCCATTTTTTATCTGTCGCATGGCATAGCGCTGCCCGCTACTCCTTTCACCCCACCCTTCTGTGAGTAGTGGGGGATCAGCCTACGAGCTCGGACCTCGACCGCCGGCTACGGCTGGTAAATAGAGCCCAGTTAGCTGCTTGGTATGAGGTTCCCTGGCCTGAGAAAGTCACCCGCCAACGAAAGGCTATGAAGGCCTCTCTTGGGAAAAGTCATGCACCCTCCCGTCTAACGATGACGATGGTCGAGCGGGAAGGTTTCTCGTGATGAATTCTTTGGTTCGCCAATCCCATACTGAGAGTATGTGCTACTCTGGAGGTACGCACGAATACCTGCGGCAACTCTCGTGTGTGCGCTCCGTAGGCATATAGCGTTTGGGTTTGGGATGTACGGTGCGAATCGGTACCTGCGGCTTGGCGTACGCATGCCGGTTCCGGGTGTTAAACCCCAAATATGAAGTTAGGTCATAGAGTTATCACTACTGACTCTAGAGGAAAAACTGCCCGGTCAGCCCGTGTATTGAAGCGTGCTAAACCCGAGCGCAGCCATGACGCCACCCTCACAGCAATGCCCGCTGTCTTTTTGCCTACTAAAGTTGCCAACAGTAATGGGTATTCACCTGGCAAACTACCAATTCGACAATGGCAGCCTCCGTTGCAGTGGATGCGCAAATACGTAGGGACAACTTTCTGGTGTCAAAAGGTTGTGTGCGGTTTTTCCCGGAGTAGGTAGCCAACTTTTGTGGTACGTTAGCGCGTTAGATAGCAGTGTTGAATTCTCCGCAACTTAGCAGTCCAGCGCGTAGAGTAGCGCGTACTTCGTACGCTCAAAGGTAGCTTTCGCGGATGCGTCAGGGGACTTCAGTCGTCGCGTCGCGTCAGAGGTGAGCGGGACTTGTTTCCTCGCGCTCCTCCGCTTCGGAGAGGCTGTTTCGGCAGGCGTTCGCACTGGGATTCGGATGTCAACCGGCTTTCGCTGTGCTGGTTGGGCCGTCGAGTGCCAGCACCCGCTCCCCAGTACACGTCTGTCGGGTAAAGTATATTACAGTGGTTCGAACCGCCGCAGACTTCGCTACTCGTCACAGAAAGCTCGCCTCTACGCTTCACCGTTCCCGTCGAGGCTTCCCGTCTCCGGGACGCAGCGTGACGCTAGCCAACAGTGTTCGAGGTGTGTTGTGTACGACGGAATCGACGGCAGTTGAACTACTCGTTTGCGCTCTTTCCTCACCTTGGTAATCTTTACTTGTCGCTGTCCTATCCTATTTCTCCCGCTATTCACATCGCCGGACTGTGTTGAATGCAGGTCAGCTCCCATGAGAGCTTAATAATGTCCCCTGTCCATTTCTTGTCCTAATCCCTTCCCCCTGATTGCGTTTTTTCCCCTGATTGCTTCGCCGGTGTTCATGTATGCGCTGTGTCGTTATATCTTCTTTTGTGTGTGGTAAAATATTTCAGTCAATGTCCAGCGCTAGTCCCGTCTGTGTAGTCTCTTCTGAGTTGTCCCGTCTCAACCGCGCTATGTTAATGTGTTTCAGACTCCTCCGCTACCCCAACCGGATGCGTCAGCTGATACTCTTCGCTCTCCATTGATTTGCTCTTTAAGAGCGCTTGCTTTTCTAGCAAATGATAGTTCGAACTGGGCAATGCTACCAAGAAATGCCTGTAAATGCAAATCGTAAATATTATTGCACTTTATGCTAAACAAACGCGCTTTTTCAGATAATGGAAATGCCTGTCCTACAGGGCCCTTGCCGTGCCGCGCGTGTGTCAACTTTTTGTCTCCAATTGAAATGCCTTTAGATAGCGGCCCTTGGGCTAGCTTAGATTCAGTAACCATGAAATACCGAAGCCCAATATTACTATGTAGTGTTCATCAAGAAACTCACTCAAGAAATTTTTTTCTTTCTTCGTAGTTTTGAAGATTGGGCATTGCTTGTATGCTTGCGGGACGTCACAAAAAGCTACGTTATCACGGTTGCCTTGCTGCTTTAAGTCGCAAATAATATATTTCATACCAACCTAAAAAAAATCTCATCCAAAGCAAACCAGAGACTAGAAGGGTATCATGCAAAATACGCATTGTCATTCTGTGTTGGTGGTAACTACAGCTTTCATTACTTCCGAACACAGAAAAAGTAGAGGAAGTGTTCACTAGTATCACTGCAGGGCTCTCTATTTTTTTCAAATTCTATTCCTCCTTTTCCCGGAATTAATAAAAAGAAAAATATTCTGGGGAACTAACTCGCTATAGCAAAGCTATAGAAACTTTAAGGCCAATAAACAGGCAGGGCTAAAAGCCCACAAACTTTTTGAGGAAAAACCTATTTGAAGATAAAAACCTTATGCGCTGGAGAAGAGCAGAAGAACGAAATAAACTAACACGAGCAGAGAGAGCATGAAGGAGCAGAAAATGAACAGAACATATGCGATTCTACAAGTCAGTTGGGCACGAAAACTTGCCACAAAGGAGCGAGTACACTTCAGGATAAATTAAAAAATTAAAAATCATGTACACTATTTACGTCATGTGCACAACAAACCAGCGATATTTCAGTTTCAGACAAGGTGGAACTGAAGCAGCCAAATCAATTCTTCCCTTGAAGAAGCATATTGAAGTGCATAATGGAGAAAAACACACACAGGGGCTGTAGGGGTGTTACCAGTGTGCCGCTTCCTTTATTGCCCGTGTTGTCGTTTTGCATGCGTATTTTCATGCGTTTTCTTTTTGCATCGGTGGTGCTCTCTTTGTACTTGCCATTTCCATGCACTGTTTTTTATTTGCTCCTCAATTTATTTATTTATTTATTTATTTATTTATTTATTTATTTATTTATTTATTTATTTATTTATTTATTTATTTATTTATTTATTTATTTATTTGGTAATACTGTTGACCCTCTAGTGAGGGTCGTTACAGGGAGGGAACAAATACTGCAAGAGAACAAAACAAGGAAACAAAATACGGCGAGGGAACAAAACGGTGAACTAAAACACTCTAAGCGCACAGTCATAAACAGATTTCGGATGACGTACTATTTCTAAAAAACATATCTATAGCTAATTCAAATTGATGTACACCAGAGCACTCCACAACATCGTTTGGTAGTTTATTCCATATTTCAATGACAACCGGAAAAAAAGAATACCGATGCACGTCAGTGTGCGTAATAACAGTTCGAATCGCTCTGCTGGGATTTTTTCGGGAATTATGTTTTGAAGGCGCTTTCACATACTGTTCCTTATCTAGTTTTATTGATCCATGAAATATCTGGAAAAGAAATTTCAGCCGTTGCTTAGTTCTTCTGCTTTCCAGAAGTTCCAACCCGCACTGCTGAAGCATATCGGTAACTGAGTCTGTGCGGCGATACCTAGAACATATAAAACGTGCTGCGATTCGCTGTATTTTTTCTACCTTCTTTTTTAAACCATTTTGGTGTGGGCTCCATACAGCATTTGCATATTCTAAAACGGGCCGTATGAAAGTTTGTAGGAAACTAGTTTAATTTCTTTAGTCGCGTTTGGTAGCTTCCGCCTAAGAAAGCCCGAGCTTTTGATATGCTTTGGTGTAGGTATTATGCACATGAATGCGCCAATCGAGATTATGCGCCACTGTCACCCCTAAGTACCGGAAGCTTTGTACCTCGGTCAAGGCACATTCCCCTATAATATATTCAAATCTTAGAACATCCCGCTTTCTTGTTACATGCGTATATGTTGTTTTTTTAGAGTTGATTTCCATGCCCCACCGTTTACACCATATATTTAATGCTTGCAGGCATTTGTTTAGTTCAATCTGATCGTTGGGGCATAGTACACGAGAATATATCAAACAATCGTCCGCGAAAAGTTTCATCTGAACAGGTGCGTTGACAATGGCAGGAATATCATTTATGTACATTAGGAACAATAACGGTCCTAAAACGGAGCCTTGGGGCACTCCAGACAGAACTTCGCATTTTTCTCATACGCTTGTTCCAATTTTGACTTTTTGAAAACGATTTCGTAAGTACTCTTCAATCCACGAAACAATACCCTCACTAATTCCTAGCCTTCGCAATTTGTAGAGCAGTTTATGATGCGGAACCTTGTCGAATGCCTTCGCGAAGTCTATACATACAACGTCTACCTGTTTGCATTCATCTATAGCCTCGCAAAGCTCATGGACAGTTTCTATTAATTGAGTGACTGTCGAAAGGCCAGATCGGAAGCCGTGCTGGAATTGACATAGCAAATCGTTTTTTTTCTAAGAAGTTAAGAATGTATTTGGCTATCATATGCTCTAATACTTTACAACACACCGATGTTAGCGAGACGGGTCTGTAGTTTGTTACGGACAGTTTATTTCCACCTTTATGTATCGGAACAACGTTCGCGTCGCGCCAGTCCTGAGGTACTGAATTATCCCTTAATGATTTTTCAAACAAAAGCTGCAGGTAATAGGACATCCACTCAGCGTAGCGTTCAAGGAATGCTGTCGGTATTTCGTCTGGGCACATGATTTCTTTAGGTCCAACTTCAACAAATGTTCAAACACACCCTCCCTCCTAATTTGCAGGTCTTCCATTGGGTACTGTATTGAATAGACTAGGCTTTCGCTCTTATTGTCACCGCTATACTATGTGAAAACTGATTGGAAGAAACGATCAAATAGGTTCGCGATATCTTTTTTTTTCTGTCAGCACTACTTCGCCATCTATTATCTGTTCGATTGCGTCCTTCTTATCTGTAAAGTATCGCCAGAATTTTTGTGGTGAGCATTTGAAGAAATCTGTGAGCGTTTTATTAAAAAACGTTTTCTTCGATTTTACTAAGGCGGATTTCAGACTTTTTTTAGTTAGTGAAATTTCCGTAGGGTTGTTTTTATCCTTTTTTTTATACCAGCCTTTCTTTCCCATTCAAGTCTTTTATTCCAATTTCCATGTGTGGCAAAGCCCGCCGGACAGTTCTTCTTCTCCTTCTTTCCTTGGTTAATGCCCTACCTTGCTTGTAGTGTTCCTTCCGTTCTTTCAACTTGCACACTAGGTCATCTTAGCCTCGCTGGTAACATCACAACTTCCCTAAAGGCCTGCTGGAATTACTGGTGGTGAAATAAAATTTGTTTGATGAGAATTGCTCGCAGATCTCAGCTTCTTGTCTTTTCTGTGTTTCTTTTTGCTTGCTACCGCAGTCAAAGAGTAATGTATATATGGATTTGATTTATTGTAGGGTTTAACGCGCCGACGCTTCACAGGCGTGAGGCTCGCCGTAGTGGAGGGCTCCGGATTAATTGTGACAACCTGTAGATCTTTAACGTGCGCCAAAATCTCAAGAACTAACGGGCGTGTTTGCTTTTCGCTTCCGTCAGAAAAGCGGCCGCTGCGGCCGGGAATCGAACCCGTGTCCTTGCGCTCGGCCGCCGAACGCCTTAGCCACGGAGCCACCGAGGCGGTAATGTATATATGGTCTGCATGTATGAAAGGTCGTGTAGTGATGTATGTGCACAGGATTTTATTGGGCTCAGCTTGCACATTTAATTTCTCTCATCTCTCAAACAAGATAGGCGGAAGGATGTGAGGGCAATGCAGTCAATGTCAAATTTGTCTTTTAAATGCGGAGCATTTCTTAGGCTCGCCTGGTCCTCCGTCGTTGATGGCGGCGCCGTCCACACGCTCACTCCGCAGGTGCGCGTCTCTCCCCCGTACCCTCCTCGCTCTCAGCAAACAGCTGCGGCGTGGCGGGGGAGCGCGTGTGCGCGCGCATGCGCCGTAGCTATCCCGTACCCTCCTCGCTCTCAGCAACAGCTGCGGCGGTGCGGGAGGAGGCGCGTCTGCGCGCGCATGCTCCGTAAGCTACCCGCCGTGCGCCTCGTCGCTCTCAACAACAGCTGCGGCGGTGCGGTACGGAGCGCGCGTGTGTGCGCGCATCCGCAGTAGTTACCCCGTGCGCTCCGTCGCGCTCAGCAGCAACAGCGGCAGGTGTACACGTGATAGCGGTTTGCTAGCGGCGTGGCAGCTGCGTGATAACGGCGCGGGGGCGTGGAAAGGTCGCGCGCTTGTGTACGGAAGTGTGCGCATGCCCGTCTCTCTCCCGTACTCCTCCCCCTCTACTGCGCACGCTGTGTATATAAGCGGCGGAGCGCGCGCTCGGAATTCAGTCAACTGCGATCCTTGGTTGATTCTCGATCCACGTTACTCGTGTCCCACCACGGAGCTCCGTCGAAGTAGAAGCGATGGAAGCAACAGTACCTTCAACCAGTACTGGGGCGCAAGCCAACAGCAGCGTCCCACCACTCGTTGAAGGCAACGTTACCCCACCCTCAACAGCGAGCGATGCAGAAGACAAGGCTGCGAAGAGACGAGCATAAACAATAAGAATAATAAAGACGAAACCCTCACCACATCCAAACGGTAACCACAAACTACCCAATTACGCAACGTTCACGCAATACAATCACCCCTATGCGACGCATTTACTCGAGTTCCCCCCGTGGGAAGATGCGGGCGGGCGGCTTTTTTCTGGAAGATTAGAGCGCTTCGCGATTCAGAATACACGCTTCTTTCTGTTGGCTAGGCGCTGAAGATATTTATTGAACCATAGGAATCGGTTAGTTTTAGATGGAACGGAGTGGGTTATATTTACTAGATAGGCTGGCTACTTTGTCTCTGAAAAGACGCCAGTTGTGCTGCAACGACCGCGTGGAAAAATTGTCCATAAATTCTACAAAAACTGATAAATCGGTATTTCCATCGCCATAGTCTGCACGAGAATAATCACCTATTTGCTTCACTTTTTTCCGGTAATGGGGTCTTGAAAATTTTAAATCAAATCGAAGAAGGGCATGATCGCCAAGTCTGGTAGAACTGATAAAAAAGTTACTGCTTCTGTACAGGTTGTTAAAATAAGGCAAAATGTGTTAACCGATTGACCTGAGCATCGGGTAGGTTGTGTTGCCATTTGGGGGAAGTGGCAGGTTGAGCGGAGATCAAGAAACGACTTCGCTTGGGAATTTGAGGTACTGCAGTGGGACCAACCGTGGCTGATTTTATGCGGGGATAATTACCCGAGAAGAATAACTGGCGTAGGGGGGTGGGGAGAATCTAACGTAAATAAAGTACGTCGTAAAGGTCATCATTTAAAGTTTGATCGCCTGAAGGAGTACGGTAGCATGCTCCTATTAAACGTTCTTATCTGATAGTTAAGGGCGACCATACATATTCTAGGTTGCTAGGTATGTTGACGAGAGCAGACGTCAAATTGGAGTTTATTCCAATCATTACGTGACCACCTGACCTATAAGTTGTATCGTTACGATATAATGTCCACTTCTTTTTGCATTCGAAAGAATCTGAGTTGCCAATTTTGCTCGGCAGCCACATTTCAGTGAACACTCACTAGGATGTCAGCGGAGGCTGAATCAATGAATGCACTTAGCTGATTCTCTCTTATTAAGAATGCTGCGGATGTTGGTGGAAACAACCGAAAGCATCTTGCTAGATCCACATTTCCTCAATAAGCCCTAAGTGGAAAGATCGCCCAATGTTGTAGCAGATGGTGGTGGTGGTGATGATGTTTATTGACGAGGGGATATAGCCTCACGTGGGCACTTGCTCCCCCTATCAACATCTTTTTGCTGCTATGCGCGGGAAATCACCAGGGGTCACTTGATCAGAACGACATGGAAGCATTCGTACTTGCTTTAGGGCTCAAGGTGTGGCGACTGGGTGTGCTGTCGACAACACGGCCGGCATCTAGATTGTGCGTGTAACATTGGACATCGAAAGTAATTTTTTGTACTTAATTTGATATTGCCCTCCCTGGGTTTTAGCAAATTATATAAGGTTTTTGTGAGCAACTTGAGTGGCTAGGCAGTAATCTTCGCTTATCGTGACATTATTTCCTCTAAGATGCACGCGTTTTGACACGGTGTTTCTAGTCTTGACACAGTGTCAAACTCTAGTTTGACACAGTGTTTCTAGTCTTAAATGAAGCAAATTTAACGATCAAGGATCTACCGTGATTGTCTGCGCGATGCCCAAGGCGGTGCGCGCGAACTATAGCGTCCGAAGTAACTGGGCCAACGGGGAAGTCAAAAAATAGCGAAACATTGATTGATACTTGGGTTTAACTCGCAGACGCATGCCGCAGGCGATGAGGCGCGCCGTAGTGGCGGGCTCCAGATAAATGTTGACCGCCTGGGGGTCTTTAAAGTGCGCCGAAATAGAAACGAAACAATTTCGTGATCTGCGTCAGCGTATGATTCTGTTCAAGATTACTGAATGCCATAAAATGTTAAATTGTCGCGACGTAGCCCATTCTTGTTGTCATTAAGACGGGCAAGCAGGCGGTGGCATTCATTGCGGAGTTTTTTTCAATGTTTTCCTTGTAAGGCTGTACGTCAGCCTGTAGCTCGTCAGTGGCTGTCGACTTTTCTTTAAGGCTACAGAGACGAGCACAAACATCTATAAGCTTAGCAGTCATGGTAGCATGTTTTTTTTTTTTTTTTGGAAAAGCGTAGCAAGTGTATACTTCAGTGACACTTGCCCTACCGAACATCAAACGTACGTTTGTGCAAGTCGCGGAGAAGGTTCGTTATTTCCGTTAAGTCCATGCTTTGTGAGGTGCAGCGGGTATCGGGACCTGGGTTCAGATCAACGTCCCCCGCCAATGCCAAAAGCTGACAGTTTACAGCCGCACAATGGCTTGCAAGAGAAAGTGACACTTGTGGGCACGGCAAGAGCAAGAGAAAGCGGTCGCTCGTTATTTTCTATCCGTTAGCTCGTATTCTTTCGTTGTCGTCTGAGTTTTCCAAACCGCTTCGACCATGCCAAAATGGAGCAATCTGATAAATGCCGGCTTCATAATGCGAGGGACCCAGGTTCGATTCCCGCAGCGGGAAGCGTTTTTAGGGGTGAAGCCGGTTAGGGGCTGGGGATGTTGGAGTCTCATGTCGTCGTCTCATGTAGTCACGGTACTAAAACACCGGGACACTCGTTGACGCCTCGTGCTAGAACATAACGCGTACTAACACAACACTCCGGGACACTCGTTTTCCAATGCCCTGCGCTATAACGCTTCGTACTTGAAGCAAAGCTGTATACCTCCACCCCCCGCCACGATTTCATCTTCGTGGGCAAAAACGCCTAGGCGCCAAGGATATACTTATGCACTGCACGTTTCGAGCCTCCCCCGGTTGCACGTTAGTGGAGATGGCCCGGATATTTTTGTTTCACTGGACCCACGATCATTCATCCTCAGCGTCAGAGAAAGTTGCTTTCTTGTAGGGCGTATTCGCATGCAACGGCATGAGTGGGGACACTAAATCTTCGTTTTAATAAAATACTGTAGTCCTCCTCCGCTCTCGCAATCATAACAACAAAGTTATTTGCCCTCACACTTTGCTGTTACGTAAACGGCATCACACCAATCAGCAACGGTGGCGCACGTACTTCTCTTTTCTTCCGTGTGGTCTAGCCCTTTGTTACACGCGTAAATACGTCTTTTGCGTCAATTAGGGGAGACACGGGCCTTCTTTCTTTTATTTTTGGTAAACTGCACTGGCCGGCAGCCGGCATTCGTTGCTGCGGCGGGAGGAGTTGGCGCTGTTGTAACAACCAGTGATCAGTGAACGTTGGTGGTGGGAGTGCTCTATGCTTATCAAACGCCTGAAGCGGGAGGGAAGCTAGAATACTCCAAATGCCGTGGCTGCCTTTTAGTGCTACTGAAGGGCGCTATTGTCTGCATGGGTCGACGGCCTTCAAATTGATTTCGTGTGTACGACCTCTCTAGAGCTAAAAAATACTCTGCTTTTTGCGTACGTTGCGTGCCTTAGAGAGAAAACAGCCAATGACAGAGAGAGAGAGAGAGAGAGAGAGAGAGAGAGAGAGAGAGAGAGAGAGAGGAACACGTTTTATTTCTAGACAGGCTTAGTACGGACGGTTGAGTCGCGGAAGCGCGGATCCAAGGGCCCGAGTCCTGTGGATAAGGGCGCACTGGGACTGGGCGTCCGATCGCGCGAGGGCAGACAGCCAGGAAGTCGAGGGGGAAGGGGGGTTAGGGTAAGGGGAAGCGGAAGCAGGGCGGGGACAGTGTCAGATGACGTGGAGGGTGTCGTCATAGTCCCGCAGTGCGGACAAGCGGGGTGGGAAAGATGGGATGGCGATATGTGGTGAGTGGGGTTTGCAGTGAGTGGGAGTGGGTTTAGATAATGTTACAGAGCTCTGATTCTACAGGTGATAACGAGGTGTGAGGTGTGCAAGGGTGGTGCGTGAAAACCTGTGAAGTAGGGTGATTTCACGGAGGGTTGAGCAGTGGCTCTATGTAAGAGAACTTGGGAAGCGGAGAGGGGGCTCTGTTGTGGGGTCCGGTGATTAGAGCTCGGGCCGCTCGTGGGCCTTCTTCGTGACGCCAAAGCCCTCATGCCCCGGTGTCCACAAAATTTAGATGACGCGCTCAAAGAGGGGGCAGAATAATGTTCTGGGCGAGGGGCGAAATGATGCCCCTGCAGGAATTCCTGACGGACGTTTGTGAATCCATTATAATAAGGATAGGGGTGGAGTGTAGGGTGGTGGCCAGGGCGAGTATTGCTTCCTACACTTCGCAGGGATGACCACCACGGATGGTGACCGAGGTAAAGGGGTTTGGAGTGTGGTTTACTACTGATATGACTTATTTAAGGCCGGGTTGCTGTTGAGTTCAGTTCAGTTCAGTTCATTTTATTCACTAAAAGCATCTAAATAGATATACACAGATTCCTGGGCTAAAAGCTGTTAAAGACAACTTGACTAGGGCCCAGGTGATTCATGGCGTGGCTTACATTGCACAGTAAAGAAACGTTAGGACTGCAGCATCGACGTACAGCGTGTCCGAGGGGAGGGGTCGGGGTGAAGTGCTTGGTGCTCGCGCCTGGTGATAGAGTGTGTGTTGGTGGGATGCATGTTGCGGGGGAGGAGGAGGGGATAGAGAACCTGGAACGATGAGGTGGAGGGGATTGGTGGGTGGGCGGGGTAATTTTGAGGGAGGATAGGACGGTTCTGCAGGTGTGGGTTAGGGCAAGGCGGGATAGTTGGGCCTGTCGGTGGGCTTCTGTAAGGTCAGGATGGTGTGTTAGTAGATCCTGTGTAGAGGAGAGCGTCGGGAGCAGCGCTGGGGGGTAGCAGTAGCGTACGGCGATATAGTGCGCTTGTATGGCCTCGGTTCATGTCACTTTGGGGCGGGGGGTGGCGAACTATAGATAGGGTGCACGTGATGCGTGGGGTGAAAACGGCATGGTCGATCTTGAGGCAATCTGACTCCCGAGGGTCATGTTCTGGCACGGCGCCGCGCCGCACGAGCCAACGATATTTGGTCTGGGTGGGTCTTGAGCAGGTGAATGGTGTGTGTGTGTGTGGTTTGAGTCTAATCTATTGGATAGTGAGCCCTAGTATTTTAATTTGGTTTGCAAGTGGTACGGCAGAGCCCCATACAACGACTCCGATGTTGGGGATTCATTGTTGCGAGTCGGTGGGTGGGTGGGAGAAGAACGAGCTTTTATTTGTGGGGAGGCAACAGAGTCCTGCTGCCGCCGCTGTCGCTGTGATTGTTGTGGTCGCTAGTTGGAGTGTGGGTTGGATATGCGCGTCCCTGCCTCGTGATATCATGTCGTCAGCGCACAAAGCGCTGGTAATGTAGTATTTGTAGCAGAGCCCGAGCAAGGGGTATAAGGCTACATTGAAAGAGTGGGAGAGGTACTTGACCCGCGCGGTGCCTTTGGGCGGGTAGGGGAAGTAGAGAGGGTATAAAGGGACACTGAAGTGAATTCACAAGCTCCTGTTTTTGCTTGCCGCCTGCGCAATAAACACACTTTTCCTCGTTTATCCAGTGGATAAGGAACTGTTATTTTATAAAGCCCGAAAGAAGAGAAACTACCATGCGCGATGCGCGGAGGCCGCACCAACTAAAGCAGTGACGTCAATACAAAGTGCTATGTGATTGGAGGATGTTCACGATTAGAATTCACACTAGTTCCGGTTTCCGTTCTGTTAAACAACAGGCTTAGCATCCGACGTTATCGTTGGCTGGGCATTCTCAATATCTCAGTAATCGGCATACCACGCTTCTGCGAAGTTGTCTGCTGTAAAATACTTCAGATAAGCCTACCATCACGGCTTGGAATTGTAACAATCAATGGCCGAGGCGTACGCAGTGGATGAACACGCGTCACAGCAGACGCTCAAATGAGATGCGATTTCCCCACGCTTGGAGTTTGCCTGGCACGTGCCTCTATCGTAAGAAGTGTGTTCGCTCTAGGCCAAGTGTCGGCTTAGTCGGGATTGTGCCCGCCGCCAGACGTCCATGCTTATGGCAAAAGGAGAACTCGTCGGTGCGTCAGTGCCAGCCTGCACACGTTCTGTGAACTCGCTGGCGGAGCAACTCTTCTCCAAAAATGACGAAAAAAGGAGTACTATAGGCGTTAGCCCTAGTGAGAAACCGTTGTTCCTCAAGAGGAGTAACTCTAGAAGCGTACGTGCCGCGTGCATAATTCGCGGAGTACATGTTCGTCCCTACCGATTTAGAGAGCCATGGGAAAACACAAAGCCAAGCAGTTACTACAACCTGTAAAGGCGTAGCTGCCATGTGATCTCCCGCATATGTCTGTTCACAGTTTCATAATTTGAAAACAAACGTATTTTCCAACACAGAATCTTTTATAAAGTGCCATAGATACAAAGCTTTGCAGTTCAGTGAATAAATACTGGATTTTAAAGATCCCCTAAGCAGCGTGTTTAGGTATCATTATATCAGTGAAATGTTCAGATAGCGATAAAACAATGTTCAGACTGTTCAGATTGTGAACAAAGTACTCGTCGGGGTACCCAAACGTGAAACGCCTTTTTTGAGTTGTCAAACAATGTTCAGACTGTTCAGATTGGGAAAAAGGTACCCGTCGGGGTTAACGAAACGTCAAACGCCTTTTTTGACTTGGTGAGTGACCTCCGTTTCATCGTTGCAAACATGGTTTTACCCGACCAGAGGGTATTCCGTCAAACATTGAACGATGTTAACGTACGCCTCCAACATGGACAGATAGGTTTCAGTTTCAACCTGCGTTGCAAGTCCAGCCAGACGACTCCAAGGTCCCTGCGGCTGAAGCGAGCTGGTAGTTCTGGGTTCGGCCCCGAAGGGGTGGCGAAGGATGAACGCCTGCTTCTGCAGGCACACACTGAAAAATCAAAGGCCGTGTCAGGAGGCTTCTTCCGAATGACGCCTTCTTAGCGAGGTGGAGACTGGAGGTCATGATGCCGGCCATCTTCCCTGGAGTGCAGCTGGTAGCAAACCAGCAGGTGCGCCAGGCGAAAGAAAAACACGTTCATTCTCGGGAGAGCACGCTAAACGCCCCACGGTCAGAAGGCGGAAAGAGGCAGACTCCGCCCTTCTTCGAAGTGCGGGGCATGTGGTATGAGCTATCGACAGCGGAGGCTCCAGTTCTTAAAAAGGGCCTGAACGTCAACCAAGGCAAGTCAATGGATGCCCGTAAGCTGATATGCGAAGTCCACAGCGCAGTTGAACTACTCCAGAAAGACGTACAGAATGAAGTACGCACAAGCGCCATCGGCGTTCTTTCCAGATTGCGCGAATCAAATGATGCACATGCCATCATTACAGCAGAACAGAAGGTCATTCAGGCTCTGTAGTGGAACGCAGATATTGCTTTGCTCCCTGCCGACAAAGGAAACGTTACAATCGTCCTTGACCACTCTGTGTAACGAGGACAAGTTGTCCGCACTACTCGAATACCGTACGACGTACTCCATAGTTCCGAAGGAGCCGAACTTCGTACAAAAGGAATTGCAGAAGCTGCTCTCCGAGATATTCAGTGGCCGTCAACAATCCAAGAAAATCCTATATTATCATCTTCTCTGCATGAACGAGTTGGCGCCTGCAATTTACGGACTACCTAGCATTCACAAGGATAGAGCCCCGTTACGTCCAATTGTGGATCGTACACGATTCCTTCTCCTCCGGTTGTCCCGCTACCTGCACAAGGTCCTTGTACCACTGGGGGAAATACGGTACGCGCGTACGAAACTCGGAAGACTTTATTTGCAAGTTGCAGGGCGTATCTCTGGAAGACGGCGACGTCCTGATTTCTTTCCATGAGTGTTCCCTGCGAAACGTTTGGAAACCTGCCGAATGCTTTGGAAATTGACGAAAATCTTCCGGACCGCACTCCATTTGATGGCGCCGAGCTTTGAAAGCTCCTCATTTTTGCCTATATAATACGTATTGTACGTATGAAGGCGACATCTGCAAGCAGACGTTTAGGACGGTGATGGGGGCATCGATCTCGGTCAGCACCGCAAATGTGACGATGGGAAATACTGAGGAAAGAGGCTTGGAATTATTTCAACCGCACCTGTAGCTTTTTGTGCGGTACGTAGACGATTGCTTCTGCGTCGTGGACAAAGCAGTACGTTCGACGCTTCCTACAGCATCTGAATGATACAGAAGCTTCCATCCAGTTTACCGTGGAAGAGGAATCCAAATGCTCAATTCCCTTTTTTGGGCACGCTCGTAAAACGCTTCCCGAGTAGACTGTCGTTCAGCGTATACAGGAAACCTGCGCAATACAGAAGGTACCTCAGCTTTCAGTCGATGCACTTCATGTCCCATAAACTATCAATGGTGGCGTGACTTGTTAAAAGAGCAGAACGGACGTGCTCTGACCCGGAGAGCCTGAGAAAAGAAACGAAGACGATGGAGATAGACCTGCAACTGAATGGCTATATAAATCATTTATTCGAAATCAAGCAAAGAGGATGCCTATCAGGAATCCGCATCGAGAGCAGCAGGCAAAAGCGTCGACAAGGAGTACGACAAAACGTGCCGCAATTCCCTACGCCGCACACATCAGTGAAGCTCTTGCACGCATTTTCAAGAAACATGGTGTGCACATCGCGCACGTGCGCACTAGCAAGCTGCGTTCTGACCTTGTCAACTTGACAGACCCCCTCTGACGCTCCAAGTTTCCACGTGTTGTTTACAAGATCCCGTGCTTCGAGTGCAAATCAGTGTACATTGACGAAACGGGGAATCTCCAAAGAAGGTTAACACCGCACCGGAACGACGAGAACAAGGGCCATGCAAAAACAAATGCAGTTGCCGAGCACTGTGAGAGGACGGGAGGCGTGGTCGACTGGGTCGAGGTGAAAGTGCTGCCAACCGAGCGCAATCCTATCTCCTCGATTGCTCCTCGAGTCCCTCATCATTCGGACGACGCCCGACACTATCAACAGGACGGACGCAAATCTGCGTCATGTCTACGCAAACTAACTGCGCCGCAATCGCCCAATGTATAGCTTCGTTTTTCACGGCACATGACCATTGTGAACAAGGTACCCGTAGGGGTACTGAAACGTCAAACGCCTATTTTGACTTGGTCAGTGACCTACGTGCTATTGTTGCAAACAATGTTCAGACTGCGCTATGCTCCATCACTGCCGACATTTGACTGGGCCAGTAACGTGGTTGACACTGTCATATGCTCTGCAGCCCTCGCCGAGTAATCTGGCCACTCACTTTTTTTATTTTTAGCGATGCGTGGGAACGTTACATGCCTGGACTGTGAAGTAATCAATTTTCCCGATGGGTCGGGGCACTTTTCCACATTTGTTTCTCCTTCCAGCACACACAGATGGGTCGGTAAGACTATAAATGTACCATCTTGTCTGTGCCCGTTTCAGTAGTGGCAACGCGGTCCACAAAACAATCATCGCAGTATGTCATCGTCGGCAGCGACCACGATCGCAGGAATGAACGCAGAACCTGTGTTTGCCGTATAACCCATAGAGTTTCATACAGTTACTATTGTATGAAACTCTATGGTATAACATAACGAAACAGCCCGAAAGCTCAAGAGACTTGCACGCGAGGAAGCTCGGGATATCTCGCTTCCGCTCGAGACACTTCGAGAGAGCACACGATCGGCGCTGCGACAAGAATGCGAAGTAGTGGGGCCCACGGAGTTTAATAGTCATATATAGCAAAAAGAATCTGCAGCTGCAACACCATTCAGTCGTGAGGGCCGCCGTAGTATCAAGCAAGGTTCTTCTCCTACTTGCACTGTCTATATATAGCAACAAGGCTTATTTTGGCTCTTGAAACAAAATTAAAAACATTTCTTTGTGTTCGTCGAGCATGGAGCTTCTAAACAATTTCTGACGAATATATCTTTGAAAGCTCCACATTTACATTAGTTGCACATCGTTAGATAATAACATTGTTTCTCTTGTAGACACAGGCGGCTTTTGAGCTTGTTGGCGAGCCATGCCAAGGACAGTTGGAACGTTCTCCATGACGGCACGTTCTCTGAACAGCTGCCCACCTAGACGCTAGTGTGAGATTTCCGTGCAGTATACATTAGTTTAAAACTATAGGAGGTGGCCTTCCGAATAGCTGGGCGTGTTTGAAAGAGACGGACAGCCTGTTTTTTAGTATATGATCTGTGTCCCAAATGAAAGGGCATCATTTAACACATTTAGAACCAATACGATTTCCCTGGTATGGCCATAAAACGTTTGAAAACGGTATTTTCAGAGCTACAAACCTTTAAGCATGCCAACCAAACAAATTCTAGCAACTTGCCCAAACTAAATCAATAATAAAATGTAGATTTTCTATTTCTTTATACGGTTTTTGAACCACGCATTGAAACCGACGGAGGCGTTTTTATACGTACAGCATAGTGTCACGTTATACACCAGATGGCGCAACCTTTCAGATTTCACAGTTTAGTGCCAAATTTAGATTATTTTCGCCAATTTATTTAGATATTCAACCTGGTTACCTAACCATAGAAAAGGCTGGCTTTCATGTGAGCTAGATGAGATGCACCCCACAAAAATTGGTTGTCGGTCCCTTTAAAAGCTTTGTTTGCCTCTCCTCCCGGGTTTTGTCGACGGTGAACGTACGATCGAATAAGGGGGGGGGAGCATTGTAGCCAACGTGAGGCGTAAGATTGGCTATCGAATAGATACGGAGCATTCCTAGGCAACTCGACATTGTCTACGGGGTAACGCTGCGATCGATAGGATAGGCCCACCGCCCAAGGAAGCGGACCGGACAATAGAACGGGTCTCTCCAAAGCATTCAGAAAGTTGGACTAACTGTCACGGGTGGCGCGATAGCTGTCACCGGGCTCGGATTATGCAGCTGGTTGACACGATTTCGTGCCCATTTTCTATCGCTGCATGCATCGCACAAAAAAGGGACATCTTGAAACATTGAATATCATTTCTTTTGCAAATAGCCATGTCTGGAGGAAGCACAATGTAGCGTAAGCGCATGAGGTGTTTTTACTGATTGCGGAAAACGATAGAATAATCGGAGACAACTGGACGTCGCAACCTGGTCCTGGTGAGAACGTTGTTTCAGTCGAAAAAAAACCTACTCAGTAGGTCTGCAGTTCACAAGATCTTGGACGCAACTTTTAATTTCCATTACATTATTTTGGCTCCTTTCTAGCCTATGAGTACCTCTAGAATACTCAGGTGCTCCCGGGAAACAATTGCAATCTTTTCCAGGTAAATGCCTCCTCCACCTTTCGTGCGTCAGGTTCGGGCACAATAATAAAGAAAATCTATACACAAGACTGCACGTTTCTGTTCCCCGAAGACCCCATTAACACCCGAAAACACACAGGGACAATGAAGTAACAGTGGGGGATGAACTACGGAAATGCGGCAGAGCAAACGGTAAAGAGTTCGAACGACGGGAGAAAAGTCACATTCGGGAAATGAAGCAATAGGACACAGTACGTGGTCACTACCGGCACAGGTCCGTGGCAGCGTTAAAATTTCCAGGTGACTTGTCCAGGTCGCGGTGGTAGAGCGCGCTTCAAGCTCCCGTCGCAGAGTAGTGGGCGCAGCTCTCTTGGGCGTCGCGGTCTTCTGCCGATGCCCGGCAACCCGACTCGCTTGCGGGGGACAGGTCCTGGAAGCTGCGGTTGTGGAGGACTTCTTGGGGAACAGCACAGGTCCGGTCGCCCGATGGCCGTGCATCCCGGTCACACTCCACCCTACGACTCTCTCTGTGTTCATTTTAACACGATGGTGTTTTATTCCGGGATACACGAAGATTCACTGACGCCAGTACAACGAAGCAAGGGGCCTGTAAAGGGTGCACCCTGCACTTAAGGTCTTCTTGCGGGGAAGCAACCCTTAGTACTAAAGAGTGCGTTATACTTCGGGTTGTTCGTCTTCGTGTTTTATATTTGAACACGAAAGTGTTTTATGCCGCAATACCATAAGGTTTCACTGACGTCATATCCGTCACAAAAAGGACGCCGGTACACCTTTGCCGAAGCGACCCACCAGCAGGACGTCACTCGCAAAGCGCACCCACAAGGCAGCCACCGACCCGCAAATCATGCTTCGCTGCAGATTTCGCTGCACATTTCACTTTCGTGTTTTACTGATTCCTATGACAGTGGAATCAATCACAGTTTTTTCCGGGATTGGCACAGCTAGTTTTGTGGTGTGGAGTTCTCAGCGACGCAGCCGGGGGATTTACCTCGACGCCACGTGCCTTGCGTCTCCCTTTTCGTCGTCGTCTTCTTTCGATGCGTCTTTTTCCCATCATCGTCTCTGGGCCTTTCTCTTGTGTTTCGTCTTTCTCTTGAGTGGTCTCGTCATCTCGTGCAGCTTACCCTGAGCCCCATAATTGCCTTTTCAACGTTGTCATTAGTACGTATTAGAAACTCCTAACCTTAAGTTACTGACGTATAGTTCAGAGCATAGAGCCTTGCACTACTTTAATTATCTCTGCTTATGTGTCTGTGTGGACACATTTTACCTTTGCCAAACGCAAAATTATTAGTTGCCCTTATGCATCCTTCTCTCGAAGTTCTTGCTTTGTTTATGTGGGACAATATGCTACACCCGCACGTGTAGCGTAGTGAAGAGACTAAAGCTCTCCCGCCCCGCGCCTCGCGCCATGCCCTTGACGTCATGCGCGTGGTGCCGGGGAAGCATTCCTTCCAACATGGTTTCAGAAGCGGGATGTGCTGACCGCTGCTCTCCGCCTGAACGACACGTCAGCACACCCAACCCAGCCCTCGTTCTGAAGCCGCTTCTGCTCGTCTACGGGCCTTCCCTCGACTACAGACCTGCCTGCGACTTTCGCGAGCGACTAATCCTCGATGGCTAACAAGAACGGCAGCGCTGCCTCGTTCCAGATCACGGCACCTGACCCGTTCACCTTCTCACCGTCAGACTGTCCCCAATGGAAGAGACGTTTCCTCCGCTACCGGGCTGCTTCAGGGCTCAGCGATCGACCCAAAGAATGCCAGGTGGATGCACTGGTCTACCTCATGGGACCCCAGGCAGAGACATCTTTAATACCTTCAGGCTGACCACTGACGAGGCAGAAGAACTTCGACGCAGTGCTTAAGGGCTTCGAGGACTACTTCATACCTCGGCGAACATCATCTACGAGCGGGCGAAATTCAACACCCGAGTCCAGCTGGATGGTGAGTCCAGTCGAAGATTTCGCAACAGCCCTACAGCACTAGCAGATTCTTGCTAACTACGGGGAGCTCCGCGAAGAGTTATTCGGACAGATAGTCGTGGCCTCAAGAACCATAAACTGTCGCAAACTCTGCAGCTGACCCCAGCCTAGACCTAATGAATGCTTTAACCATCGTCGTCAGAATGAAGCAGTCCAACAGCAGCAGGCAGAACTCTTATCGAGCACGCCAAAGGAAAGCAGTCAACCTCGACGCTCTGAAAGTACGGGCGGAAGTAGATCCGCTAAGACCCAGTGCAACGCCACCCCCAAGCCCCACACCACCCGAGGCCGGCTTCAAGAAACTTCATGCGGCTGGTGTGGCAAAGAGCGTCACGCGAGGGCCATCTTGTCCTGCCAAGACCTGCGTTCTGCCCGAAGTGCGGGAAAAAGGGCCATTTCTCAACCGTCTGCCGCTCAGCAATGCTCTTCGACATCGAGCAGGAGCCAGGTTTCCTGGCCTCATGGCTGACGACGGCTTCATCCAAGTGGGAAGTCTCTCCCCTCGTTGAGTCACAGACCCTGGTCTTCAAAATCGACACGGGAGCGGAACGAGACTGTTATCCCGGAACGACAATTCCGACGGCTCTTCAAGCACGTCGTTCTGACTTCCCCCGACCGGAGGCTTCAGGGTCCAGATGGAAAACTCTGCGCATCTCGGGACTGGCAAGGCTTCATTTTCAAGCTCAACGGCCGAGAAAGCGTGGAAAACGTCTACATCTTACCTGGTCTGCGCACAGCCCTACTTGGCAAACCAGCCATCACCAACCTTGGTTTGTTCCCGTCTGTGAACACTGTTTTGGATTTAAACGTCGAAAGGGACTTTCCCGACGTCTTCCAAGGCTCGGAAAGCTGCAACAGGAGTATGACATCGTGCTCCAACCTGACGCAACTCGTTTCCCTGACATCTCCACGACGGGTACCACTTCCCCTCTACGAAAAAACCAGGGCAGAGCTACAACGAATGAAGGAAGTTGGTGTAATTACTCCTGTCACGCAACCCACAGCATGGTGCGCGCCAATGGTCGTCGTACTCAAGCCTTCGGGGGCACTCCGCATTTGTGTAGACTACACGGAACTAAACAAGTCTGTACTCCGCGAGTGGCATCCGATCCCAGCTGTTGAGCACACCCTTGGCATGCTTCGAGGAGCCGCATGGTTCTCGAAAATCGACGCAACCTCGGGTTTTTGGCAGATCCCGCTGACTGAGAGAAGCAAATTGATCACGACCTTTATAACGCCCCTTTGGTCGTTTTTGCTTCAATCGTCTACCCTTCGGCATCTGCTCTGCTCCTGAAACACTTCCAACGACGCATGAGTGACATTCTGCAAGGCCTCGATGGGGTCGCCTGTCACATGGACGACATTCTCATCTGGGGTTCGACCAAGCAGGAACACGATGAGCGACTCCGAAGTACTCTCGAGCGGATTCGACGCGCCGGTGTCACGCTAAACAAGGAAAAATGTCAGTTTGGCGTCACGAAAATCTCGTACTTAGGGCACGTCATCGAGAACAACCATGTTCGACCTGATGAGAGAAAACTCAAAGCCATCACAGAAATGCCTAGGCCAACTTCCAAGACTGAACTTCGACGGCTACTGGCATGGCGACTTACCTCGGTCGTTTCGTACCGAATATGGCCGAACTTCTCCAGCCCCTGTCCAGCATGCTGTCTTCAAAGCAGGGGTTCGTCTGGGAGGCCGCACAAGAGGATGCATTCCGCAAATGGAAGAAACTGCTCTCATCAAGCCCAGTTCTAGCCGTGTACAGCAACGACAGGCCGACGAAGATCACAGCGGATGCGTCGTCCTACGGTCTCGGCGCCGTATTGCGCCAAAAGCAAGAGAACAGGCCACTTCGCTGTTATCGCCTACGCCTCTCGAGTACTTACGGAAACAGAACGTCGATACCCTCAGATTGAAAAGGAAGGTCTCTCTCTCGTCTGGGCATGCGAGAAGTTCCATGACTACGTCTTCGGGATGAAGTTTTGCCTTGAGACCGACCACAAGCCCCTAGTTGCGCTTTTTGGCTCAAACCCATCGACGACTTAACGCCTCGTCTACAGAGGATGCGGATGCGCTTAATGCGTTACGCATACGAGGTCGTTACGTCCCGGCAAAGAACTGACCGCAGCTGATGCCCTATCGAGGTCTCCCGTAAGCCACGGCGAGACGAATGAGCTCGAGAGAGAGATTGAAGGACACGTGGGTCAGCTGTTATCTACGCTCCCAGTTTCACCACCTTCCTTAGACGAATTGAAACGGGAGCAACAACGCGACGAACTTTGCCGCCAGCTCCGTGCATTCACGCAGAAGGGTTGGCCGAGCCATCGCGACCTCCAACAAAACCTTAAGGCATTCTGGCCGCATAAGGACAGCATCACCGAAGTCGACGACATCCTGATGCATGGCTTTCGGATAGTCGTGCCCAAAAAGCTACAGGAGTCAGCTCTCCGTGTACTGCACGAAGGCCATTTCGGCATCGACAAGTGCCGTGCGAGAGCAAGAAATGCTGTCTGGTGGCCTACGATTGACACCGACATCGAGAATCTTGTCAATACCTGCCGGACCTGCCTCCAGCACAGGCCTAACCGGAAGATGCCGCTGCAGCCGACAGAATTTCCCGACAGGCCTTGGCAGCGAGTCGGCGTCGACCTCTTCTTCATTGGAGGAGCATGGTGGCTAATCGTCACCGACTACTACTCGAGGTATCCCGAGTTGGCCAAACTCACGAGCCTGACTGCGAGGGCAGTGGTAACTCACTGCAAGTCAATTTTTGCAAGGCATGGAATCCCCGAAGTGGTCGTCAGTGACAACGGTCCACAATTTTCAAGGGGACCTGACTCACCGTTTGCAGCCTTCGCCAAAGAATACGGTTTTAAACACGTGACATCGAGTCCCCGGTACCCTCAAAGCAACGGGCTCGCGGAAGCTGCCGTAAAAGTGATCAAGGGCTCCCTCGAGAAGACGGGCGATGCCTACAAAACGCTTTTGGCGTACAGGACGAGCCCGCTCAAGAACGGGTACTCTCCCGCTGAGCTCCTAATGGGTAGGAGACTCCGCACTACTTTGCCAGCTTCTGCGGACAGCCTAGTCCCCTGCCTCCCGGACAGAGACAGGCTGAGGGCATACGAGGCTGAAAGCACGAAAACGTAACAGCGCCACTTCGACATCCGGCCTGGGGCACGAGACCTTCTGGACTTGGACCCCGATACTGACGTATGGATTGTGGACCTTAAAACATTTGGCACGGTCAAAGAGCATGCGGAGGAGCCGAGGTCCTACTGGGTCGACACGGATTATGGATCTGTTCGCCGCAACAGAACTCACCTGGTCGCAATGCCTCAGCATTCCAACGAGTTGCAGCAACAAGAGACAGTCCCGCGGAACCCATTATGCACAAGCAGTGACCATACTCACAGCAAGAGTGGCCGGTGCCATAATTCCGCCATCAGCGGTTGGAACCGTGACCTCTTTTAGAGAAGGGGAGGATGTGGGACACTATGCTACACCCGCACGTGTACGTAGTGGAAGAGAATAAAGCTCTCCCGCCGCGCGCCTCGCGCCATGCCCTTGACGTCATGCGCGTGGTGCCGGGCAAGCATTCCTTCCAACAGTTTACAATGTCTTAAGTAGGACTGCCACCAACTTCCGTTATGAATTTTGATAGCGCAGCCAATTCGATTAGCTAGTCCGTTTTTGACAATTTCATATTACTGCGCTTTATGATTAGTTCCTTCGTTTTCAAATTGCTTTACTGTTTCTGTTATAGGTTCCCCTCAGGTACAGTTGACTGTGCTTATCGCGCCACTTTCACTACTTCGAGTTTTTACCGCGACGTTGTTCTCAACTTCATTCTGAACCCTTGCTCGTCGCCTTTTACTGGCAACAAAGTGGGTATTTCTTTGGTTGGTACATCTTTCAACTTTCGGAAGCAGCGCAATAGCCGAAACAGCGCAATAGCCGCAATAGCACCGGCCGAAGCGCTGTTCAGAGCTACGTCCCTTGGTCCTTTTGTTCCCTCAGTATTTAGACAAAGTATTTAGGCATGAAGTATTTTGGGACAGTGCACGAAAGAAAAAAAAACTTGGCAGAGCAAACACTGTAGTACGCAATGTTTCGTTCTTTTTACATGTTTTGGTTAGTTTATTTTTTACCTGTCCGATGTAATTTGTGAACGACCGCGATGTTGCAGATGGCTCGCTGATCGAAGGCACCTAGCTGACGATGGTCTACTCCATTATATTTACACTTTATTACAATATTTAAAATGAAGTTACAACTGATATCGGAAATCTGAGCTCGAGACGAGGCCGCTTCAAGCGGGGCTCTCTCCTACTTCTCTACACCGAACACCTTGGTTTTATTTTATAAAAAATCACGCCTCCAAGGAAGGCGGAACTAAAGAGACAGAGAAGGACACATAATGAAAATATATGGCCATTCACAGGCCGCGCAGCCGCCACAGGAGGAGCTCATAATTACGAAATCGGCCCACCCCTTGTCCCAAACTCCTTTCCCATTCCCACGTCAACTAGACGTCGCTACTTAGAAAGTATTCGCACCAGAAGCCGCGAGACGAAAAACAAACAAACTAACCAAGTGTGATGTGTTGTTAATCCGATTCGGGAGTGGCCCTAAAGAGCGCGACAGGGCCTACACTCCTCGAAACCTACATGCCAACAAACGCCTGCGGCATGTCGCCGCTTGTTTACCAAAGGTCGCCGCCGCCGCACCATGCCCGTTTCTGCGGCCAACGGTTTCGAGAATTTATGGCCAGTTGTCGCTCTGGTTCCGCTCATCCCAGAATTACCCATTTCAAAACAAATCAGAGCGTGTTACAGTTTCAAAGAAAGCCGTCGCCACCGCTGCCGCCGCTTTGATATTCCGCATCTTCGTGACGAGTCCACCTAGCGATTTATGACCCGGCCGCGGCCACTTCCGGTCCCGCGTCCGAGCCTGGACACTCAACGGGCCTGGTGCGAGAGCACGCAGCACCCGCCCCTCGCATGCTTCCGAGAATTAGGGCCAATCGATTCCTTGTTACCACCGAAGTGCTAAGCGGTGTCCGCCGCCCCCGAGCAAAAGGCAAAAGATGCACTCCAAGAAAGTGCTTCCATCTGCAGCACGTCACGCCCCTCGGCCCCTCTAGGCTTACTCGTAGTCACTCAGTACGAGCCTCTACGTAAATGAAAGAAACAAAACATTGCAGGCCAGTCTTAGGAATCAGCCGATGCAACCCCCAAACTTCACACCTTCACATGTAAGACATGACACCACGTACCGGGCCGAATACATTTTATTTGACGCATGCAACTGTGGCCGCAAAAATCTCTTGTTCATAAACTTGCTCATAAATTCCCATTATCTTGCTCCTGACTTATGAGTTCCAGCTGCTAACCTTCAAATTGTCAAAAAATCCCGTGCTCGGGGCCGGTATAACTACGTAGATCAACTTTGTTTTCGTGAATCCCGCACTCATATCGCCGGGACGCACAGTATGCACGGCGCTGCTCGCTTCCTCTTGCTGTCGACAAGTAAACTTCCCTTGCACTTAATGGGTGCTCCACAGTGGTACCTCTTCGGGGCCGTAACGACTGAAACAAGGTGCCAAATGCAGCGGCACAAATATGAGCAACTGCTGGCTATGGTGTGCTTGTTAACGAGTAGGTGCGCCAGAATTTACTCACGTGATGCTGAAGGATTGTTTTGGATTGGATTGAGTTGGACTTGAGGAGGAGGTCGTGTCCATGGAAACGTTGCTGGCGGATTTGGTGACGACTTAGGTTTTGAGCCCGACTGTAACAGGCACACAAATTTGACGGCTACTTTAAGCAAGAAAAAAAGTGCGCGTTAGGCCCTTTCTACCGAAAATGTCCAACTTACTAAGCAGAAAGATGTTTTTATTCGCTTTAAAACTGCTCGTGAGCGTGCTGGCGCTTTACAGTTTAACTAATTGTGAGATGTACTAAGCCAAAAGCGGCATATTTGTGATTTAAGCAGTTTATCACCAGTAAATGTTTTCAACACGATTCTTTGCCTTTGGTTTGTTTTCTAATCAATTTGAGCTATGCTTGCTTGGGTTGCGTTGTGTTTTGTGATGAGTACATGCATTTAGGTTATTATAAATTTCTATTGGAGAACTGTTCTCTCGTAATTTCCTTATATTCAGTATGTTATACTTCCTAAACCGACCCTGTGCATTTGTGCGCCCGTAATATAATAATTCATAGTCCCTGTCTGTAATTAAAGATGGCACTTTTTGGCGCTGTGTGTCTACCAAAGTAGGAAAGTATGGGTAAAACTTTACTACAATATAGATTTTCCATTTCTTCTTTGAAAGAAGAAGCCTTTGATAGCTGGCCCAAATCGACTCGGGCCCCGGAGGACGCCTGTTTTCCCACAAAAACAAAGCAAAAATTTTACAAACTTTTATGGGGAATGTTCGACGGCAGAAGCCTGCATAAAGAAGATGAAGAATATCCTAAGTGATGTAGTAAGAAGTAGAACCAACCTAAAATGTGCAAAACAACTCCAACTATAAAAACAATAATGCACATATCCGCACCGCAGATAGCCTTCGATAAGCTAGCTATACGACAAGTTCAAACCCACGTAAAGGGGACGAAACCACCAATCATAAAAATCCTGAACCGGAACCACACTAACAACGAATAACATTACGCTAATGTCCGAAGATTCAAGAAAAGTCGCCGAAACCGACATAAATGAGGACAAAACCCCTCAAAAGTACATTAATTCAAGTGGCTGGAACTGAGCTAAAGGGAACAAAACCACTCGAATTTTCGCTTTCAATGCACCAATTTGAGATAATGTAGGTATCACGTGTGATAAAAAGAAATGTGTGTTTGGTACTAGTACCTGTTGGATTTCAACTGAGTTCATGCGATTGCTATCGAGGAACAGAATCTCTATACCAAGACACCAGCTAGAACCCGTTCGTTCATACATGTTACAAGAAGCCCATGTATATACTTTCAAACGCACCCCGAGATGGCACCACGTCCCATAGGATATGGTATGTCATATGGAATGTGACCTACCATTGTCCCTGAAAAAGGAAGTGTATGACAGCTGCATTTTCCGGTACTCACCTAGGGGGCAGAACCTTGGAGGCTCGCTAAGAGGGTTCAACTTGAATTGAGGGCGACTAGCGAGCAATGGAACGGAAGATGATAGGTGTAACATTAAGGGGCAAGAAGTGAGCGGAGTGGGTCAGCGAACAAACGCGTGTTGAGGACATATTAGCAGAAATTAAGGAGAAATGGGCGTGAGCAAGGCAGCATGTAATGCCAAGGCAAGATAACCGTTGGTCATATAGGGTAACAGAGTAGATCCCTAGAGAAGGCAAGCGTGGCAGGGGGCGGCAGAAAGTTGATGGGAAGATGAGATCGAGAAGTTTGCAGGGATACGTTGGCCGCAGTTAGCACAGGACCGGGATAATTAGAGAATAATGGGAGAGGCCTTTGCCCTGCAGTGGGCGTAGATAGGCTGATGATGATGATGATGAATGGGAGAGGCCGGTGGAAGAAAGGAGTCCGAAGCTGCCGTAAAAGGAAAGAATAACTCTATTTACATGAGACCGCTATGAATGTACACCGTTTCCGATCATCTTCTTCTTCCTTCTTTTTCTTCACACGAACGCTGCACGATCAGACGTCCTCTTCTTCATTGGGGTAATTGCCACACGTCCACCGCAAAAATATAACATCCTCCCACCCCGGCACAAAAAATGGAATTAGCAAATCTCCCCTGAAAACCATGACTCCCAGGTCTTCTGAACGTTCATCCGATGAACAAAATGTAACATCTCCTCCCCGCCCCACAGATAAATGAAATTAACCAGTTACCCTTGAATAAAAGGAAAGAATAACTCTATTTACATGAGACCGCTGTGAATGTACACCGTTTCCGATCATCTTCTTCTTCCTTCTTTTCCTTCACACGAACGCTGCACGATCAGACGTCCTCTTCTTCATTGGGGTAATTGCCCTCCGTCCACCGCAAAAATATAACAAGGCTTTTGCCCTGCAGTGGGCAGATAGGCTCCTGGTTGTGGTGGTGTTGTGATTATGATTATGATTATGATGATGATGATGATGATGTAGGTGGCATGGGGATGCACCGCCCGCACTTGCCGGGAGTGCCCACTACTCCAGGCCGCAGCCGGAGCTGGTTCGTTCACCGGATGAGGCGCGTGATTTGAAGCCCCCACAACTCCTAGGGTAGGACGACATAGCTTGTCTAAACTCGAGGGCAGGAGGCGGAGTACTTCCAAAAAGGTGCCATTCACAGTCGTGTTGCAAGCCGGTCATCGTCTACCCTGCGAGGGGTATTGTCGCAGAATCCGTAGCAGCTGCAGATAGGTGGTATCTATAGCCACAGTGCAGATGGTACCCTTCGTGGCGCTAAGTTTTGTGGTTGTGCCCCCATAGTTTTTAGTGCGAAAGCTTCAGTACGCCATGTATTTAAATGTCATTCATCGCATCGAAATGACCATGAGCCGCCGGACAGGATGTGTGGCACGTGTGACGTCATGCCCCGTGATCCGCTGCAGAGGCACCACAGCTGCGCTCGCTCGGAGCCTCGCGAATGCGGTTCCACGTCACTATGCGAGCATTTAACGCCTGCTTCGCCCTGTGCTGGGTTGCTCAGTTTCGCCATGGCTGGTGCCCCGCCATCAGAATGTTAGTCTGGAAGACGTGCCTGAGAGTACAGAATGCCGGGCAAGTTGGTGTACACTGTGCATAAAAAGAACCAGCGAAAAAGGGCCCAGCACACTAGACAAATGAGCACAAACAAGCCGCTGGACTAAAACTTTTATTTCGGAAAAACAAGACAAATATATGCGATTGCCGTGCACGTGCACGCACTGGCCAACGTGAAGAAACGTGGTTACGTAAATAAAAACTGATATTCTTTATCTGTTAAGACCATCGAGTGATCACTCACGCAAGTCTTCCTTACTTTTTCTTATTAAAATGCCTCGAGTAGCTCGCGCTCGCCTCTCGATTTTTCCAGAACTACAGTGCTGGTGAGGTGAAACTGGGAAGTGCAGACCTTGCAACTGATTTACGTGTAAAAGCTAAATTACTACCCGTCGCTGAGCCCAAATTTGTCCGGTGCTGCGCTTAAGGCACCCACGCGTTTGCCCGATGTATAGTTTTCCGCAGGACAATATGGGACTGAATTGACTACACCCACCGCACGTGTCGTGAACCTTGTTCGGTGGTTTGTCTTGCAAATGCCGGCTTTCCGCTGGGCACCAGAGATATGGGTACACAAATCCGAAAGGTTCTGGGGGGTAGAAAACACCATGGTGGCCCCAAACCTTTGGGCTACTTTTTTTCAGCCCATGTGAAGTCCTTTGGAAGTAATTGATCACTTCCATCTTTTTTCTCCCAACTTCTCCTGGGCTGCTAGACTTTGCGGAAGGCTTTTTTCACTTCCCTGCCCAAAGATTCGCCTACCACACGCAAAACATGAGAGGGAGAACCAGACGCTTCTAAACGTTCCACCTGTCCTGCAAGGCTTTGTTGCATCAAATGCGGGTAACTTTTGTTTAATGTGTTCGATAAAGCACAAGTTGGCTAAACCCTGTTATACAACTTCGCGTACGCGGAACTGTACGGCAAAAGCGCTTTCTTAGACCTCGGGGAATGTTTTCAGCACACGTGTCGGTCGGGCATGATGTAAGTTCTAAATTTAGAAACCTAATGGTCTTGTCAGTGGGACCTCTTTCTAAAATTTAAGTTCTTGGAACCAGGGCCGCAGCAGAGGGGGGGCACACCGGGCCCGTGCTCCCCCCGAAATGTTTCGTGCCAGGATGGGGCGCGGTTCAAGTAGCCTGAAGAACCAACCGCCTGAAGTCGCCTGCAGGCGCGGAACCTGCAGTTTTAAGGACATTCTTGTTCATATCAACATGAAAACAACGTGTGATCCCTGTGCCCGCTCCAGATGCTGCACATGTCAACATATACAGCCCGGCTGTATTTGCGCCGGATACACCGAGCTGCGCCGCGAACCTGCCGCGAGCCGATCGAGGCAGCGCCGCTGTTTCTGTGGCGGAACAGCACGGCCGGGAATTGGCGGAACAGCATGGAAAAGCCTCATATAGGCGTACATGTGGTCTGGACTTTAGCGTGTCATTCCTTGTCATTACACTGGTGCAAAGTGTAATAACAAGACAGAGCATGCCACTGTATTTTGTTCAGTCAGCTATCAATATTTGATGTGTTTATTTTTCTACCGACATCGCGTTTCATTGACTATTCCATTTCCGTATTTCTGCTGTGTGAAAAGCATTGCCTCTGCCCATCTTGTATTTCCTCCACATCAACAAAACTGTGCAATTCCCTTTATTGCGGAGCTTTGTCTTTTTGGCACAACTCCATTGTTTCCTTGACATCCCTCTTGGTTAGGATCAGAATTCTGTATTTCCTTAACCGGAATTTTACTGAAGCCCTGTCTGTTCAATTTAATGGCTAGAAATAGAATGAAATTTAGGAAACGTGCAACAAACTCACATTCAACATCAGTGCAAAAGGTGTTCCGCTAAGCGTAAGATACTAGCACAACAAATAACAAAAAGTTGATTACTTAAGGACGAAGACGTAGATTGCTAACTGTCACCGCCATAATATACTAGATGGGCCGCACGTACAGTCGAGTGCGATTTGAAGGTTATCGCGGGAAGCTACTCTTTCAAATGAAGCAGACAGAACACAGCTTAGGCAAATCTTCTATGCCAGTTTCGTTATCGTCGACGTATATAAAAGGCAACAAATATGTGCTTGATAACAACGAACGTTAAGCTTAAACCCAAAGGGTGGCAAGTCAGGTCGTGCTCGCCATTGTTGTAGCATGGAACAGCCAACAAGGGAGAGAAGAGAGTGAAATCTTGATCTTCATGGTTCCGAAACGAAACTGCAGTCCGGTGGCACGCTTGGCCGCTCGATGCTGGCGTGATAACCTTCAAATCGTGCTCTACTGCACTTCATAGCTGATAAAAAAAAACTTATGAGTGTCTTTCTTAAATAAAAATTTAAATCTAAAACACGTGAATCTTGAAAGTAAACACGCAGTGTTGGCCCCCGCTTCCGCCTGACAAACTTTGGGTACCTCGCCCCCCTCACGAGCACACTCATGATCACGCTCACGAGCGCGTGCGCGCATAACCGCCTGCTCTATGGACGAACGAATCACCCGTGACCTACCCATAGAACGGCGAACGGAAATTTAGGTCGTCGTCATATCATCATCACCACCACCATCATCATCATCATCATCCTCATCTACGCTTCTTAAGGTGAATTTTACTGTGAGCGTTCAGCATACACAAATCGCATGTCGCAGTCAGTTATTTCAAGCTTCGTTTGAAAAACAACGCGCCAGAAGCCTTGCCTTCATATTTCCCCCTCTCATCTTCTGGTCGACCGGTACCCACCCCCCGAAAAAAATTCCTAGCTACGCCCCTGCTTGGAACAGGCACTAAACAGGTTTAAAATCTGATCCACTAAACAGGGGACCTCGTCCATTTAAATTAACTGCAAGAATACTAAAAAATCGCCAACATATCTAAAAACCTAACGACACGCGAGCCTTGGAGTAAAGTTTGTAACTCTGAGTCAAACTTCAAAAAGAACTTATTACAAAACCGCAGGCACGACACAGGAGCCAATACATATACCACGGGTTTGTACAAAGAACTAGTCATCATGTGAACGATCGTGGATTTCCGGTACGCATCTAAAAGCTCAAGGAAACATTCCACAGCGATGCCAGACTTCTTCTAGAAGGGAATAACCGCAGTTTCTTCAATTAAATCCCACAGCGCCTTAGAAAGTTCATCATGGGGATCCCAGTAAAACATGTCCACGATGTCCGCCTGAGAAGGCTGCGTTAACGCTGGGAAAGTCCCCTCTAAGACACTCGACCAATATCATTGAGCTACACAGAAAAACGGATCTTTAGGCACACGACCCACGAGCGAAACCTTCAGGTGATTGACCACCACTTTCTGATATGATCCTTCTCCGGTAACAATCGCCCTAAAGTATAACCGGGCTTATTTGTATGCGGTAAAAAAACACGCAGGACGTGCTGTTGCCTTTTTCGGACTTCCTTCTAAAGCCGCTCCTAACTCAACCGGTTGAGAAGACTCAAGGCCAGTGCTTTTGCGTTGCGTGGTTTCACACCGACATCCTAAATTCTTCTCTGTAGCTTTGGAAACTTTTGTCTTGACATGGAAAGAGGAAAGAACCACAAACCCACATTCCTTGTGGGCTTGCAGGAGAGAAATGCCCTCCTCTTGGAAGTCGGTAACCAAGGGACGCAAATCCGTGCTAGTACCGTGGCGTGCAGTCCAGTTCGGCCTGAGGCACTCCATTCCCTCGGAGGCACAGTAAGTCTTTTCTTCAAAAGGGGCCTTGTCAGCTACTCTGTGCACCAGTGCCAGAAGCTCATTCTTGTGGGCCCGAGGTTCCTTAGAGTACTTGGGAGCCATTTTCAGGAGGTTGTCAAATTCTGAAGGGAGACAGGCTCCTTTCAAGTAGGTCGCGGCTGAGCCCTCTGCATTTCTTTTCGATTTCTTTGGCAGGAAACGTCGCAAATCTTTCCAGTAGGTCTCAGTGAGCAGTGCCTCAAGACGAAGATGCTCCCAAAGCTTGCTTGAAGCCCCCCAGGGATGCCCTATCTAAAAAGAAGAAGTGGCGCAGCCAATTTTTTAAGTGTCTGATATGGCGGTGTAGCTCCGGCTTCATGATCGCACAAATGCGTTTCCAGTGTCCTGAAGAAGGTGGGAGGGGCCCAAAGAGCAGGCAAACTTCCGGGGGCGGAATACCGCATTTCTGATTCGGAGATAACGCACGAGAATTACACCTTGTCAAAGCGATGGACGCACATACAGGACGACAGAACATCCGAAGAAGCATGAAGACGATTAAAAGAGCCCAATGTACAAGAAGAATAGTTGAAGAGTGCAGAATGCTGGGCAGGTTCGTTCGTACTGTGCATAAATAGAACAAGCGAGAAAGGACGGCAGGACTCTAGAGGAAAGAGCACAAACATGCCTCTGGACTAACAACTTTTATTTCAAAAAAACAAGGCAATTATATGCGACTGCCGCGCACGCGCACACTGTGGCCAACGTCAAGAAACGTGGTTACGTAAATAAAAACTGATATTCTTTATCCGTTCCTTCATTCTTTCCCTGAACACAGTATGCATAGTTTTGTAACATCAAGCCAAATACACCCTTCGCTGGTGATAACTTGGGTTTAAAAGTTTTAATCCTGACACATTTTTTTTCCGCTCTACGTTACTCCAAGCAAGACATTCATTTAAATCCTTGTGTCAGGTGGATCCGTTTGTATTCTTGGGATTCAATTTCCGCGCTTCGTAATGCGTAAGATTTCTTGGCCGCGTAGCCAAGTGCCAACAGTGCGACGACTCGTATCGAATTTTTACCTGAGCTTAAAAGAAAAACACACCCAAAGAAAACCAAAATCAAAACGTTTGGCTATTTGACTACTGATAGCCAAACCTCGCAACCACCTTCTGTCAAAGTATTCTAAAAACAAAAATAATAGAAATAAACAAACTGAAATTGAAGTAATGTAAGGTTCGGTCGGATGCAGCGCCCTCATGCTAATAACAAATTCCCAAAGATACAAAAAAACTCGAAATGAACTCACGACATCACAAATGTCTATCTATTCCAGCGCTCGCGCCCCGATTATCATAGAGAAACAAAACAGCGAAAAAGATGGTACATGGTTGCCACGTTGCTTCGATGCCACCAAAAAAACTAAGGTTGTGGTATGGAGAAGTTGCCTAGAAATTCTTAGGCATTACAAATGAATTCGCAAAATTTCTGAAGGTCTTATTCCCTTTAACCAGACGTACTTGCCGCTGCCCATTAAGAGGACATTTTTATAAAAAAATTCCTACCTCGCGCTGCAAATTTTCCGCTTTATTTACAGTAGTCTGCTCAAGCTCTTTCTCCATAGCCACCTCTAAAACCATCGACCCGTTCCATTTTATTAAAATGGAAGCCGGGTTCCCGCTGCGACGGACACACTGAATGCCACTTACAACGTTTTCTTTGGCGAGGTTGTGAACCTTAATAAGCACTCGATAGACCGAACAGCGGCTTGTTATCAGAAACGGTCTCCTAAAGCTGCTGCTAGGGCCGCAAATGCCGTCGGAGAGCGTAAACTGTCACTTCCAACATTGCGGAGTGCTGGGATAAAGTGTTCTGGAGATGACAGCCCGTAAGATGTTATTAACGCAAAAGCTTTGCGTACGCCCTCTTATGCGAAAAGCATCCGTTTTTTACTTGTTGTCCGGTACAGAAAATGGTCACTAGCATTAAACAAAAAATAATAAAAAAACACTTTTGAGTTTGTACTGGGTTTCAACTTTGAACGCAGAAATACAAAGGGAAAGCTGAGTTGCGCTACCTTCGCCCACGCGCAGAAGGCGGAACAGAAGTTGGAATATCGCGTGGCCCGTGAGACGGGAACACGAGTTCACAATGCAAGCAGCACAAGGACGATGAACTTGGAAAAGGTGGGAGACAGGACACGTGCTGACTAGCAACCAAAATCTTTTGCGCAGGGAAAAGCATATAATGAGACAATTGAAGATTACAATTCACCGAGTGCGCATGCCTGTGCGCATATTGGCAAGCAAACACAGGATATTGTCACGTAGCCAAAGACGACGCCGCTGTTTTGAAGGAAAATCAAGTTTATTGGAGGGAACTTGTGCTCCCCTAACAACTCAAAGAATACGCAGGCGAGCGAAGCACCAGTCAACAAAAGTGACGTGCGCAGGCGAGTGTCGGCAAAATCGAATGCCGCCGCGTCTGCTCTGCGGGTATTTATCTTTCGGCGCGGGTATTTTTCGAACCGTCGATTAACATCGAGAATACTGTAGACTATTCTACGTTAGTGGCGTTAGGACGAAACATTCTCCCTATCAAATGAGATAACCCGTGCGGCACAAGAAAGAAGAAAAGAAACAAAGAAAGAAGAAAGAAAGAAAAGAAAGAAAGAAAGAAAGAAAGAAAGAAGAAGAAAGAAAGAAAGAAAGAAAGAAAGAAGAAAGAAAGAAAGAAAGAAAGAAAGAAAGAAAGAAAGAAAGAAAGAAAACATGCGCTTCACTTGGGACACAGATAGCACAGCCCGGTGCAGCAGGGCGGTAAAAGCAAAAACATAAATAAACAATCCAGTGCATGGTTCGCGGCAATATAACACAAGTGGAACGTGTGCTGACACACTCAACGGCACTGGTAAGAAAGTCCACCTCTCTATCAGCCAGCCTGATAGTCTGACATCTGCCGTTTCTCGCAATGTGAAACGCCTCCACCACCCTTCGTGGGTAAGCCGGTATTTGCGTTGAAAACCCACCTCAGTGTCGTCGCAGCACGGGTAGCATGCTGATAGATGCTCACATCGCGAAGACAGCGATAGAGATGAAACTTTATGTAACAAGGGTTGGTACAGCTTAGTGGCCGAAGACTGTAGTGCTTCGGATACTATGGCTGCCCGACCCGTGGGCGCCGTCTGAAGATCCAGGCTTGAGCAATCCAGCGCTGCTTCCCACTGGTCGAGGGAGGTGATGAGAGGGAAGGGGTCTGATTTGAAGTCCCACATAAGATAATATACTTTGGCTGGTTCTCCGCAGTGCTGGCAGAGTGTTGGGGGATACAGTGAGGGGTGAATGCGATGAAGTATGGCTAAACAGGCGAGGAACTCAGCTTGAAGCTGACGCCAAAAGCGTTCTTCTTCCACTGATAGAAGGGGGTGGGCGGTAAGGTATTTACGACGGGAGAGGCGGTAATGTTGCGTGATGTCTCTGTACGTGAGCAGACTGTGACTGGTTGATCTGGCTCCATGGTAGGCAGTGCTATTACAGGCCCGGGAGAAGAGAGCTGGGGCTGCGGTGTAGTGGCTTTACCTAAAAATACCGAGTAGTGGCTTGGCGCAGTGGCTTTACCTAAAAATACCGAGCCCACGTGAGCGTGCGCCTCGTGAGGAGCACCCGGCGTCCTCCAGGCTTGCGCCATGTGATGAGCCCCAGTCTTGGTCATCGTCGTCTTGGGCGTGGCGGACCCGTGGTGCGCCGGTCGCTACAGGGCTCCAACCGTAAAGCCGGAGGCGGTTGTGTTGCCCACCTGATGTTTTTTGGTCGTTTGAGATTGGGAATTCCGGGGCGGGGTCGTTGAGATGGGGAAGCCCTGGAGGGTCGGAGGGAGGCGACATAAACGGGCTTGACTCGGTCGACATTGAAGACGTCTTGGCGGCCGTTAATATCGAGAGTGACAGTCCCCGGTACGACACCGAAAGGCGTCGGTTCGCACTTCGGTGGGACCGGAAGCGTAGAAGTGACCCAAAATTGGCGATGGGGTTAGAAGGAAAGCTAGAGTAGTGAATGGGTGGGTTTGATCGGGACCCGGCGTAAAGGTGGCACCGCTCTTCAAAAGGTCCATCGAGAGGACGAGCTACGTGGGAAGGATTTCAATAAAACGGCAGAAATATGAGCAAAGTCCTATAAAGCTACGGACATCGTGAGTCGGGCGTGGCACGTGCCGTGGCGTGGGGAAATCGGTGATGGCTCGAACTTTTTTCTGGGTCAGGCTGAACTCCAGAGGCGTCGACAGAAGCCCCCTACATAAACCTCACCAAAACGTTAGAAAATAGGCTAATCACGAAAGCAACAATACTTCCCTACGAATCCCCTTCAGGGCCAGCACAACGAAGCTTCTCAACAAAGGGACTCTCAGTACCACCGAAGAAAATATAACCACACACCGTCACAACCAACTTTACGGCTAAACAACACTCACGCGGGACGAGAACTCGGATACCAACCAATCCCCACCCAGGTCGTTACAACCCCCGTCAAGCAAGACATCCTGAAGCACATATAAGTGGCGCCCATCTCACGGCACATGGACAAGGAAAATAATCCATCTCGATGACAAATTACAGCTTCATTTTATTCAAAGAAAGTTGTGAGAAATCCCCACCAAAAACACATATTCATGGATGCAGCCAAGAAAGGGCCTATGTTTGCAACAGCACATACCACAATATTTGAAATAGCACATAGCACAAAATGGAATAGACTACATACTATGAGATAACCGTGGCGTCGTACAGGATGTGGAAGTGCTGGAAGGGTACGGTGTAGTGACCACAGGATGGTAAGATCTCGAATTAGGCTAGATATGAGGAGTAAGCGTAACAAGCTAGTACGAAAGAAGCCGATCAATGAGCTAACAGTAAGCCGGAAAGTTCAAGAATTCAGGACCGCGCTACACAACCGATATCGAGATCTACCCGAGGAGGCAGAGTTTACGACACAAGAAGCGAGCGACTATCTTACACGCATTATCACGGAGTGTGCAATAGAAGTCGATGGTAAGACCGCTAGACAAGATACTGCTAAACGTTCCCAGAAGAAAAAAACATTTAATTAGAAAATTTGAAAGCATGACAGTCTCCACCCCAGCAGACAGAATAGAAGTAGCGGACCTTTCGAAGTTGATTAAAGCCTGTGCTACACGGCAACTTTCAATTGACAGTTGCATGCTCACTTGAAAATGCACCTTATGTATTTGCAATGGGGCTCACGATAGACAGTTGGTTCGAAGGCCTTCGGAAGGCCTTTGAAATGGCCGTGTAGCACAGGTATAATAAGGGTAAGACAGCTGACATACGGAAGTATAATATGGAGTGGATTGAGCATGCCGTAAAAAACGGAGGCAGCCTGAAAGCAGTGAAGACGCGTCTAGGCATGGGGGGAAATCAGAGTATGCGCTTAAAAACAAGCAAAGCAATGTCATCACAGATAGAGATAAAGTTATAGTAGCCGAGGAGTTCAATAGAGATTTGTACAATAGCCGCGACATCCGAGATAATACCGAACGAGGAAGTAGTTCAGGGAGATAGCCATCCCACCAGTAACGACAGAAGTTAAGAAGGGTTTTAAAGAAATGCAAGGGGGAAAAGCACCTAGTGAGGATCAGATAACAGCAGGCGTCTTGGAGGATGGCGAGAAAATTGTACCATAAAAACTGGCAAACTTGTATAAGCAATGCCTAAGGAGGACCGCGAGTGTACCAGAATCGTGGAAGAACGCGAACACCATCCTAATCCGTAAGAAAGGCGACATGAAGAACTTGCAAAACTTTCGGCCGATCAGCTTGCTGTCAGTCACCGAAAAGTTACGTACCAATGTAATCGCGAACAGAATTTCTACAACCTTAGATTTGAGTCAACCTAATGAAGAAGCAGAGTTAGTGAGCAAGCAGGTGATATAGAAATGCGCGGAGTGTACTCAACCCATATGCAGGTAATAGAGATATGTGCGGAGTATACTCAACCAATTTCATAGAATATCAGAAAACATTTGACTCGGTCCAAACCTTAGCAGTCATGCAGGCATTGCGAAATCAGGGGGTAGACGAGCATTAGGCAAGAATACTAGAGGATATCTACAATGGATCCACAGCTACCATAGTCCTCCATAAGGGGATCAGTGAAATACCTATAAGGAAGGGCGTCAGACAAGGCGACAGAATGTCTCCAATGTTGTTCACAGCATGTTTACAAGAACTCTTTAGAACATTAGACTGGGATCAGGTGGGCGTAAGGGTTAATGAAGAATACCTCAGTAACCTCACATTTCCCGATGACGTGGCCTTGCTAAGAAACTCGGAGGATGAATTGTAAAGCATGATTACCGCACTGGATAAGCAGGGTACAACCGTGGGCCTGAAAATTAATAGGCACAAAACTGAAGTAATGCTCACTAGTCCCAAGAGAGCACAGCGGTTTGAAATAGGTGGCGAGGCAGTGGAAGTGGTACGCGAATATATCTACTTAGGCCAAGTAGTTACCCCGTATCCGAACCATGGGGCGAAAATAATTCGTGGAATAACAATGGGGTGGAGTGCATTCGGCAGACATTCTCAGATACTGAATGGCATCCTACCATTGTCCCTGAAGAGGGAAGTGTATAACAGCTGCATCTTACCGGTACTCACCTACGGGGCAGAAACGTCGAGACTCACTGAAAGGGTTCAACTTAAATTGAGAACGACCCAGCGGGAAATGGAGCGGAAAATGATAGGGTAACATTAAGGGACAAGAAGAGGGCGGAGTGGATCAGGGAACAAAGGCGTAGTAAAGATCGTTTCCCCGAAGTCCGGTGTCGATCAGGAACCCAATCGCCCGGGCTCCGGTGATTTGGCAGGAGGCTGGCTGGGCGATGGGTTGAAGTTCTTGGAGATGGCGGTCGAATTGACGAACTCGAGGCGTTGAAGTTTGATTAAGTGAAACGGAAGTTTATGTACAGCTATTTACAGTAGGATAACTGGGTACATGAGTAATGAAAAGAAAAACTTCAACTGCAGCTAGACGCTAGCTCCGAGTGCGCACAAATCACTCGAGCTCCTCAACTTCGTCTAACTCTCCTATTCTCGGAGCGTACACAAACCGCTCGAGAAACAACGGCCGAGGCCCTGTCTCGCCGCAAGATCCGTCTAGTTGCCCGGTGCGACGCTGCACCCAAAACCTCCGACGCGATCTTACCTCAACTAGGGGGCTCACAAATCCCAACCTAGCGTTAACGGTCGAGACTCCTTGTCCCGCCGGGAACTGCCAGCTCAGCGCTCAGACAAGAACCATTTCCAACGGCCAAGTTCGGTCTTATAAAACCTCGAGATCACCCTCTCTCGGGAACGCCCCTGTAGCGTTCGTACACGCGCAAGGGAGTGCCTAAATTCACGTAGACAGCTGTCACTCAGCACGCCACGGAATATTCAATGAGGCGCCGCTATCTTCGGGTCAACGGCACGCCCGCGGACGAGCAAGTTCGGGCGCCCCGCGGGGTGAAAGCGAAAGACGGCGACAGTGCGTCTATGCTGACCAGGGCGCGACAACAATGGAGACACGCCGTAATCCCACCACCTCCGCGCGTCGAGCAGACGTTCCTGGAACCGGCGGCGCTGTTTGCTTTCTCAATGGGGGATTATCCTTGAGGTATGCGGTGGGCCAGACGATCCGTCTCCCGTGCACGCCGTGACGAATTAGCGGCAGTTGCAGCGCAGTGTCGGCAGTGCTACGTCGCTAGACAGAGCGGCGGGTTCTCACGCGCAGCCCGGGCGCCCGGCTGCTAATCTCATAAGTGGACCTTACAGGCGTGTTAAGGGCATATTAGTACAAATTCGGAAGAAGAAATGGGCGTGGGCAGGGCTTGTAATGCGAAGGAAAGATAACCGTTTGTCATTAAGGGTAAAAAAGTGGATCTGTAGAGAAGGCAAGCGTGGCAGGGGCGGCAGAAAGATAGGTGGGCAGATGAGATCAAGAAGTTTGCGGGGATAAATTGGTCGCAGTTATCACAGGACCGGGATAATTGGAGATCTCTGGAAAGGGGGGGGGGGCTTTTTCCCTGCAGTGTGTGTAGACCGCATGATGTGATGATGATGCTGATGACTGTTGAAAAATATTCCGCCGCCCTTGCCCAAACAACATCGGAACGGGCGAATTCACAGGAGCTGTCTCCTGCTCCGTCCTTCCACAATATCCACGCCTAGTCTCTTGATTATTTGACTTCTAGTGTTAATCTCGTAATTTACGAGGACGTACCTCGAGGACGTCCCTTTACGAGGAGCGGCTCAGTGAACCGGTTCAACCAGTGAAGATGCCTCTTCGAAAATCTCGTCGGAGCCTTTTTACACTAAGCTGGACAATGACGGATAAATTACTGGCTCCGTGAGGCAGGATGCTAAGTAAAGCGATGCTTCTACCTGCGATTCCGCCCTAGTAAGTACCATAAAATCACCATCCGCGACTGTTCCATACAGGAAGCCACTTGCATCGAAACCGATTTGGTCCAAGCGTTAGTGACCGCGCACGAGTAACCCCCTATCATGGAGCGCATTGTCCCTTGTCATCATTAGATGTGCCGAGAGTTCGTGTCCTTGTTGTGTGTTTTAGCTTTTTTTCTTTCTTTCCTTGTTCTTTTCTTCGTAGAATACAACATACGCATCATAACGCTAACCGTTGAAGTGTTTCGTTCCCTTGTGAAACAGACAAGGATTGTCGCGCATGCACTAGCCATAGGTTGCAAAGTACTGTTCTGAAAGAAACCAGATTCTGACTGTGCGGTGTAGGGCTGTGGGCGTCATGTTTGTTCAATCACATCCTTCTCCGTGACCATCATTTGTCATATGGTGGGCTTGCACGTATTTTTGCGTCCGATTGTACCTTCCGTATAGTTCAGCTTCGCATATTGTGTATTTATGGTGCCACGCAGCATGACAGACAAATTTTTTGTCCAGACCTTGATGTTTTATTTCTTTGTGCGCGCCATGTAATTTTCCTGGGCGACTTTAACTGCGGGCTGGACACTCACTGTGACATAGGGAGACCTGGGCAACTACAATACGTGTGGTAGGCACGGGAGCTGAGACGTCTTGTGCACCAATTCTTACTAAAAGACGTGCATGTGTTACTACCCAACATAATGTATGTGTGTACGTGGCGTGTTGCATACCGTCCAGCAGACTGGACCCTGCCTACGTGTCACCCGGACCTGTTGCACGCGTGCAGCTCGCTGAGGTGGTAGCCCTGACCGGGTGTGCGACCCACCTGCCTGATCACCGACCAGTTGCGTTGACGCTTCAGCTCCTAGGCTGTTCGTACACACCGCAATGACCTTGTAAATTAGACGTGCGCATATTTCGCAACACTAAGACTGGCGAAAGCCAAAACTGGCGCTTCGGGCCTCACTAGTTGGTATGAATGTCAGTTTCTGGGATTCGCTTAAAAACAATGGCAATTCCATTCAAGTGCTGTGTAAACGGCCGCAGTCTGTGCCGTCAGTTTTCAAAGGAACTTAAGGACACTTGTACGAAAAGTCTTATTGCCCTTCGAGCTACGCCGCAAAAAAACTGTAATAAGCGCTTGACTAAAAGAGAAGCTTGATCGGTACCAGTGTTTGCGTCGTGCATCTTCACATTCGTCCGCAGTCTGGCCATACCGTAGGAATCCATGTGGACACACTGAAGTTTGGCGCTATGCACGCCAAACCATGCTTTATGCTACCAGAAGATCTGGATTTACACCTGATCCTCATCCGTCCAGGCCTGTAAGAGTACGCAAAATCCCACCTTTTGTATATTACCTCAGTAGGCTGGCACAGTCTGCTTCCAGTGTAAGTGAAGGTCTAGTTTCACCTTCAGCTCTTGCTTTCGCCGTTTGTGCCTCCAGAGTGCTATCCTAATCTTGCTGTTCCACCTACCACTAGTGAAGTCAAGGTGGTTCTGCAGAGCTTGAAGCGCGGCTCCGCACCTGAACCTGATGGTCTGCCTGCAGAATGCTACCTGGCCTTTTGGCATCTAATCGGACCGCACCTAACCAATGCCATTTCGTACTGATACCTACACAATGAATTTCCAGTCATTACCAGTAGAATGCATCTTCTTGATCCAAAGAAGGGTATTACGTCTCCTCACCAAGAGTAGTGGCTACCTATCACTCTTCCTAACACAGATTACAAGGTTTTTGCTAGGCTCATAGTTCGGCGCATGTGACCACGGGCAGCATTATTAGTTGCTTGCCACCAGGTCTGTTGTATTCCCGGGGGCAGCATACACAGTTTGTGGTATGTGACACGTGACGTCATTCAATTACGTCACTAAGCAATGCTTCGGAGATAGCAGTTTCTTCAGACAAAGAAAATGCATTTGATCGCTTCGAACACGAGTACCTAATTTGCATGCTTAGAGCGTTCGTATTTCCGGCATACTTTGTATCCCTACTTCGTATCGCTATCAGGAGCGTTCTCTTTCTGGATGGGGTAGAGAGTGCAAAATTTTCCCTTACCCGTGTCGTGCTACAAGGGTGTCCGCTATAGTCTGTTCTGTTTGTTCTGGCCCTATAGCCTTTTTTTCATGTGGCAGTAAGGCATCCAAATGTGAAAGGCGTTCCCGTCCCAGGCAGTGAATAAAGGAAAAGTCACAGAGTACGCTGTTCATGTGACACTACATGTTCCCAGCAAAGATAGCATGCGACAGGTCTTTAACGTTTTCCATGAATATCACAACTTGTCTGGGTGGGTGTTGACTTCGTCGAAATGCGAGTATCTGTCCATAGGCTCCTCTAGTACGTTCATATCGGCTTCTTTCCCCATACAGCTATGGTCTGAAATAAATATTCTTGGAATATAATACAACAAATCTAGGGTATCAAATGACATGTGGAACATGATTCTCGCAGGAATTTTGTGAAATGGCCTGAACGCGCAGAGTTTTGATTTGCCATTATTGAAGAGACGCTACTTAGTGCAGTCGGTATTTTGTGGAAAAGTTATGGCATGCATGCCAGGTTGTCCCACCACCTTTGAAAATGTTCTGAGAAGATAATTTATTATAAAACCACATATCAGCACGGAGCGACTAGTGGTAAAAGCGCAGCCCGAAAAACCCTAAAAAAAACAATCAGTTTCAAAGTACTCCGGGCAGCCTACACTTTGCACAACAATTCTCTATGGTGGTGAAACAATTAAGCAACTCTGAAATCAATGCAAAAAAAAGTTCACATGTTAATTAGCATTCAATCTTAGCTCTGTTTCTTTTTCGGGGGAGGTATCACAGCAGCGGTCTGCCAACCAGTACTCGGACAACACCGGAATCGTAGTGGTCTCGCACTCCCCTGAGTATCTCTCTTCTGTTCTGTGTTTTCGGTGCGGGGTTTGCTGAGTATACTTCAAGGAGAGGCTTGCCCCACAAGTGATTTTTTGTTCAAATTACTTCCTCGGTACACAGCTGCGTGCATTTGTGCCTGGGGTAGCTCTGGTTCATGGGCTACAGGCTGAATACATGCCGGTGTTCTATAAGGGTTCTGTAGCGTTTTATGTGCACTTGTCATTGGTATGTCCCAGAACAAATATTTTGGAGACCGCCTGGTTGACATCATGGTCGTTCTTTTGCTACCGCTAGTGTCTATTTCCCAGAATGAGTAAGGCAAGTTTGGGCGCATTGACGTATTCCTTCTTACCTGGTTAGTTGCGCGATTTCATGTGGCTCCTGAAAGAATGGGATGTTCACCCAAGACGTGATAGACTCCAGAGCTGTGGTCCAAAAATGCGTCCTTCCACGGTCATTCTGGCGTGGTGTGCACAGCCTATTTCGAGGCCTAGGAATCGGTAGGTACTAAGAGAGAAGGCACTGTTTCAGAGGCCGCTTACCGTGTCTGCTCATCATGGCGGGTGCTTTTGTATTGTGGAAAAACGCTGCAAAGCGGTCGCGAGTGGCCACTATTGTCTGCTCTAAGGCATATTCTAAGGTGCATGCGGAGGGAAGTTCTGTCTTTCCCGTTGGAGGAGCTTTTGTTCCTTGCTAAAAAAGATTTCCTCGGACAGTGGTCTCGTGGTTTCGTTTCTGGGAGAGAAGGGCTTGTAGCCCTTACTTTCAAACCAGTGTTGCATAGGTAATTCGCGTTTGTAACATATATTCTATTTCCTTTTGTAAATAGCTATTTGTGGTTGTATATTCGCATATTATTGCATTTCTCTACTAAACATAGCTGACGTCATTGTGCTGACCATTGTCAGTGTCGGTATATACCTACAGGCATTGTTCGTGAATTTTCTTTTTCCTGTGTTTGTAGTGCAAGGTTCTGCGCCTCTTGTCACATAAACTTTTTCTAAAAGACACAGACAGACAGAGGCAGACAGACAGACAGACAGACAGACAGGCAGACAAAACGACAGACAGACAGGCAGACACAGACAGACAGACAGACAGACAGACAGACAGACAGAACAAGACAGACAGACAGACAGACAGACAGACAGACAGACAGATCAAAGTTTTTGTGATTGTGTAGCCCAAGAAAGACTGTTGTATTGAAAAACGTGGCCTTTTTCATTAAGCCGTCCCCTAGCGCCTTAAACGACGCCTGTAATGCTTTTACAGGTAGTTTTCTGGCCCTGCGTCTGTTCTTCGCATTGTTTAGATACAGACGTAAAAAGAATTATCAGGATTCGTAAGGAAATAAGAAACTTATTTAAGTTTTAAATTTAAAATTACAATCCCATTTAACGTTTCTCTCTTTCTCGGAAACCAGGAGACTGCTGCTCGCTTTCCACTCTCCCCAATGACGTCGCATCACGGGATCTATCGGGGCAGCCAAAACTACCACGTTCCGGGACTTTTAAGCCCATGGTTGTCTGACCTGGGAAGCTCCTTTCCGCGCTTTTTGACCGCATCGTTCGTCGGCAATACGCCAACCGCGCCAATATAGAGGCGACAAGTAGGGGAAGATGGAGACGCGCGCCGAGGTCACCTGCCCATCGCTGCGTTGAGAACCTTGCTAGGCGTATTTTTCTGAAATATGCCATACCCTTCAAGCTATTGTTTTGGTGAACAGGGCGACTGTTCATAACAAAACCTAGCTTGAAGTTTTGCTTCGAGTGATTCAAAGTGTGAAGTGTGTGCGCTGCCCTGCTACTGACGCTTGTCGTGAACTCTACTTGCGGGTTCAAAGAAAGGTGAGAAACAGTCGCATATCCTGGTTTAAAAAAAGAACTTGTGTTGTGCTCGCAAACAAAAAAAATTGGCCGCGTATCTGCTCCTTTCGTTGCAAATGCCGTCAAAAGACGATAGTCTTTATCGGCTTTTGCAAAGTAAATGCCTCCCTTAGCTTTCCCGCTCACCTCTCACGTTGTTCCTCTTGCGTCGCGCTCCTCCAAAGTTAAAGACGCCAAAGGTTTGCTTAAATCATTTTAAATTCCCGCGTTCCACTGCTCCAAACCGGGTGTCTCGATGCGAACGCTGCCGTACGGCGAAGACGCTCGTTAATCGAGGCGCCCTAGTTCAACGTTTATAGAACCGCGTTTCCCTACTCCACGTGCGTTGCAAGCAGAATGTGGAACCTATCTAGTGGAATCTTGCGTAACTTTTGCCGGTTGATTTCCTAAAATTGCGCCAGAAGCTATAGTGGCGCGGGTGACAGCAGGCGACGGCGGAGTGAATTCTTCTTCTGCAGTTGATGAAGTATTTAATTTCGCAAAAGTCAAGCATGTTTGATTTTCTTATAAAGGAACACTGCAAATATCACTTCTGTATTGATTTGTTGTCTCATATTTGCCTAATGTCTTGTTCTTCTTCAACAATGTTGACAAGTATGAACATTACACCGGACATAGACGGGTAGATTTAGCTGTGACTATATAAGACCATTGCGCAGGCATTGTTTTGCATTGGCCGGGTGGCTGAATCGAGTCACAGACAGACAGACGGACGACAGACATACAGACATACAGACAGACCAAAATTTCTGGGTTTAAGTAGCCCAAGAAAGACTATCGCCTTTAAAAAAATAAAAGTAGCCTCGCGGGATAGAACCACTGACCTTCAAAACCCGAGCGTGGTGCGGTAATTACTCGGCTATACTTTTTTTCCCTCTTTATTGCTGGTCTTCCAGCAACAGTGGGCACACGCAAGATATACAAAATCACACGTTTGGTTGCCAGCCTGACTTATGCTGGCATTTTCATTTAAAATTTATTATGTGCCCGTCCCAAACAACCGGCCAGGCCCTCAATTTTTTCATTCGGGCGGGAGGCATGACGGCTTCCTCTGCAGGGGCGGGCATTGTTGCTCGCGCTTCGGCACCTAAGTCTGCTTTCTGTGTTCATTTTAGGTGCGAAGCACCTTATGACCTCGCTTTGTCCGTGCCTTGGCGTCTGTGTACACAGTGTTATAAACCGAATATGTGTATGTCAGCCCAACAAAAAGGTTGCAGGGCTGGATTGAATTGTATTTGGATTATATTGGGTTCAAATGAATTGCGTTGGATTTGGATTGGATTAGATTGGATTGAAATGGGTTGGATTGGTTGGGATTACATTGAAGTGCATCGGATTGGATTGGACTGGAATTTTATATACTCTACACACGCGTTGTCATTCGTTTACATGCGCGAGTGGGCAATGCCACGGGTGAGTTACGGTATACTCAGTGCTTCGCCTACTCGTCATGATTCACTTCGTGGAGATGCGCGAATTTTGTTATTCCTTTCGTTGTCGCTGCTCCGAAGGGGGCGCGTGGCTGGGCCGCGGCAGTTTGGCTCGCTCGCGACTGTCTCGATTTCTCAGGAGGCGACGTCAGTGCGCCAGGGGGAACCGGAATGGTCCAGCTCCGGCTGCCTCTGCGATTCCGGGAAGGTGACGTCACAATCGGAAAGAAGCCTCCATTCGCTGGCGCGGCGTGTTTGCGGGGGCCCAGGGGAAAAAAATAACCAATGGGAACGGCGGAGGAGCAAATTGGCAGGACAGCCCGGCGACCGGGCGAAGTCTACTTAAGGGTGCGTAAGCGGGTTTTGGGGCAGTTTATTGAAGATTTATCAACGGCAAGCGCTGGGGAGGGTCCGGGGGTGACGCGGCTTCAGCGGAAGTCCGTCGGTAGGCTTGCGGCGGGACGATCAGCGCCTCGTCTACGGGATCGAGATCGCGTCGTCGTCGCAGCCATCAAGTCGACCAAAATCCGCACTCCGGGCACCGAAAAGCGAAAGTACCTGCTCCGGGGTGACGCGGCTTTAGTGGAAGACCGTCGGTAGGCCCGCTGCGGAACGACCAACGCCTCGTCTTCGGGATCGAACTCGCCCCGGCGTCGCGAGTCCCAAGGCCGACCATACTCCGCACCCGGAGCCCCGAAAAACGTGGGCGGCTGCCCGGCGAAGCAGACTCGACTTCGCCGTGACTTTCTCTCATTGAACTTGCGGTTACCCATAGCCACGCCTAGGGTTACGATGTATGCCTCCTCCTAGAGTGTTTCTTATGTCGCTTACGGCTTTAGTACTTGCTATGTTTTTTTGGTGTTGTTTCCCAGGGTTAAGATGTACGCCTCCCCAGAGAGTGTGTTTCTGCATTTCCCGCATTGTGTATTTGGCTTTTTTTTATGTCGCTTCTCTAGTTAACGCCGTGCGTCAGCCACCCCGCACGTGCGCAAATAATCCCCCAGCTTAGTGCCTGCGCTCACAAAGCCGATGTCCGCTTAGAGGTTTTTTTTTTCTTCTTGCCTTTTTTTAAGCTGTGTCTGTCCCCGTGTAATCTCGTCTTTGGGACATATTGAAGGTAGCGCACTTAAACACGGACACTAGGGAAAGAAATCACAAACCACAGCGTCATTTATTTCCCTTGTGTCCGTGTTTAAGTGCGCTACCTTCAAGATGTCCCATATGCATTACCAACTACAGTTGTCACTTTTTCTATAATCTCATCTTGTTCATGCAGTAACATATTTTGTTTAAAACGTACTTATGCACCCCGGTGAACTCTGAGCAACTCCAGCAACTTCGACACACGTGCACACGCATGGGCCGGCCATCCTGCAAATATAAATAACTGTTGCCGCGCCCCCTTGTTTGCGCGAGCGGGCAAAGGGGGTTGTGACAGCGCCATCAGGGGTTCTACCCTTGACAGCCTCTCAGGAAGACAGCCATTGTTATATTTGCATTTCAACAAATTGCGAGATACTCTTAATGAAATACTGTCTTGTGGGCCTCGCGTACACGTCACCGTCGAGCCAGGCCATGCGTGAACGCCAAATTCTGTGGAGGCCAAACAACATGAACGTGTCGTAGGGCACCCCCTGTTAGTTGACCACGCTCAAAAACCGGATGCCGTGGAAATGTAATGGAACGTCCTTGTGGATGGTCTTGCGAAGGACGTCCCACAAAAAGACGGCTGCCCAGCAATGCAGAAATACGTGCTCTATATTCTCAGGCTGTTTGCAAATAGAGCAATGAACTCTCCAGGGTATGAACAGTCCTCTTTCTTGCATCCAGGTTTTCACTGAGTGAACCCGTATGCCTCTTAAAGAAAATGGGTTTTACGCCTAGATTAACTTGCATTCTTTTCACGCGTTTCAAAACATCTTGTCCTGGGCTTCCACAGTGCAGAGCTCTGTACATCGGTACCGCAAAGACAGCGTCCAGCACCTGGACAAGGCGCAGAAATTTCACATACAAGGGCCGGGGCATCACCGAATATGTTTGTGTGTGTGTGGGGGGGGGGGGGGGGGTTTCTTGTCGTTTTTCAGAAATTCCGGCAATGATAACGTTTGTTTATCCCAAGCCGATCTTGCAGATTAGCGCCATGATGCTAATACTTCAAAAAATTCAGCCAGCGTTTCCCTTGTTTAACCAAAAAAAATCGATTTTGTAGAATTCAAATTTGGCCCCCTTGGAAGACCCCCCTCATAGTCTCTACAATGGCAGAAAGAGGGCGCCAGGAGTCCGCTAAAGTAGGAGTTCCTGTATAAACATCCCCCTCGCGAGGGGCACGACAAATGCAGAGCTTTTCCGGGGGCGCATGACGTTAAGTAGTTTGCGTTACGTTAATGTTGTTGCACTTGTGGCAACTCCCACGAGAGAGCGTTTGTCAGCAGAAATTTTGGGAAAATTAGTAAAGATAAAGGCGCGTATATAGCGCCCGATTCTGTGTCGGCTTTGGGCGCAGTGGGTAGAGCACCATGTACATGCGTTCCGCCCGCAGGGTGGGGATCGAAACCTGGCGCCGGAAGTTTTTTTTTTATATAGTAGGGACAACGACGGTGCGGACTGGACGTCAACGGGGGGGTGACATCGTGAGTTACTAAAATGCTCTGTATTTAAAAAAAGCTACCCTACAGTCGCGATCTCGCCGACGCCAGCCAAGTCAGTAATGAAAGAAATGCGGCACTACAATTAGAGTTGCCTTAAGTAACAGTTCTCAAACAAAAATAGCTTGGTTGAGTATGACTGATGGAACCCGTTGCTGCTGAGAAAAAAAAAATTTCCCCGCATTTCCCCGAGGGGAAGAATGTGAAAGTCGAATGCACGAGTTAAATTTGCGCGGTTCGGTAATGTTCGGGGAAAGAGAGTTTCAACACACACACACAACTACAAAAAAGAAAGATGCTTTTATTCACAGAAAACCTATTTGTGTTGTCGTTGTACTTGTTTGTAGAGCGGATCTCAGCTTTAAAAATTTCGTGTCAGTACCCTTTAAGCGAGTGCATTAGCCCTTCTCACGCCCGATTCCCGGCCAATCCCCCCGTGGGTATGTGCCATGTCAGCGGGCCAGGCAGCGCGCGCCCATCCCCCCCGTTGCCAAGGAAGACGAGGAGATTCCTGGCCAATCCCCCACGTGGGTGGGTGCCATGTCAGCGGCCAGGCAGCGCGCGCCCATCCCCCCCCGGGTTGAAAAAGGAAAAACGAGGAGCGCGCGCACCCGCAGCTGTTGCTATGTGGACGGACGGCGGTCGCTGGAATTCAGGGTCGCTATAAAGTGCATTCGAAAATTAAAAGGTGTGATTCTTTCTTTCGGTGAACGTTCCCGCATTTCGTCATCGGCCGTCGTTTTTGCATGTCGTTGTCAGCCAGCTTGCCGGCGGCAGCGAGCGTATCCTGTCACCCGGCTCACTGCGTAGGTTCTGAGGCGTACCGCGAAGTCCCAAAGCGTAAAATGGCTTTGCATCGCAACTGGAAGACCACCTACACTTACAGAAAGACAAGAGTGCAGCGGTACGATAGCTGGATCCAAAAGGGATTTGACTTCGCTACGTAGTGTGTGCGCGGTGCGCATTCGGGATACCTTGCCCGCGCTATGAAAGCACGTACAGCTGTTTTCAGCTCCACATGAGTTTACGTATCAGTGCATGCACTCAAAACTGCCGCGCCGACGAAATTCACGATATTTCTGGAGGATACAAAGTTGGGTGGTATCGTCGATGGTATAATTTATTAAGCGTGTCCGAGTTCTCCAGTCGGAGCATTATCCTATGTTGACAAAAAACTTTAGGCGTAGGGATGGAGACGCCAATATGCCCGTATGCTCAGTAATCTTGGTTTAGCGCAGTTAACCACGGAGCTCATGTGACGAAATAAAGTTTAGCAAAGGCATATCTGTCCCGCTGAAACTGAAACCGAAACCAACTTATTGGGTACTCCTTTGTGGTGCAGCCCCCAAATGCAGTACCCCCCCCCCATAGCTTTCTCTCCATTGCCACAGAAAGTTGCCCCCGAGCATACACAACTTCTCGCGTCAATGCCGATATCTGCCGAGCATAATCGTTAAATGAAACGCAGACGGACGATTTGGCATGCATTTTAGCTAAGGGCTCAGACGCCCGGCGAGGTTGACAGCGGCTTGGAAAGCACAGAAGCGCTCGAAGCGGGCAGTAGTGTCTGCCCTCTGTTACGACGTGCGGTTAAGTTATTATGCTTCCTTTAAGGAAACGTACGGCCTTAAGCATTATTTAGGCTCGTTTGTTGGATACAATGACACATAGTACAAAATAATAATGTCGTAACCATCATCGCAAATTTTAGGAAAAACATCCGGTCGTATAATGCATGCCGTCCTGAAGTATGACGTACCTCTAAATGTAGAACAAATTATGCAAATTAAGTGTTACAATTTCATTTACCTACAGTTTTAAGCCGTTCAGTAACCGCTACAAATATGGCGTATCCTGAAAATCAGTAGAAAAACTGAGCCTAATGTTTGTGTAATGATGTGGTGTGGAGTCTTGGGCGTGTATCCTCATTTATAAGAGTTCAAACGTCAATGCAAAATCTCAGTGTGTTTCCCTAAGAAGGCTTTTATCGCTTAGCCGCATGCTTTTTATGCCGCCCCGTGTTTCAGGGGGTCGGGGCCTCTTAAGCTGTTGCCACACCTTTTATCTGTCTTCCTCGTAACATTTTATTGTTGCGAAATAAATTTTAATTTCAATTATAACTTTTTCCCACTAGCACCCGTTGCAATCACAGTAATTCTAGATTTTTGTTGGAGCCATTACCCTAGTAGCACGTGTTACAAATATTGTAATGTGGTTGGAAAATAACAAAAGTGCTTAAATTTAGCAGTGCTACGCGAATATTCTCTGCGCAGAAGAATTATGAGGTAAGCACTGATCTAGATGAAATAATGATTTCCCGAAACCAGGTTGCTCATCTAACAAAATACACACTGCGAGGGATACACATGAACGCATTCACGGGGACAGACACATGCCGAGAAAGAAAGTAGCCCTGCAATAAGCTATTCACTTCTGTCGTTTGTATTATTAGGAACGAATATTTTATTTCCGTTTGTTCTGTGTTTTTTTAACACAAAAGTGTTCTATTCCGGGATACACAAACATTTGAGTGACGTCATATCCGTCACGGCAATGACGCCAGTGCAACGAAGCAAGCAGCCTGTAAAGGCCCACCCCTGCACACAGGGTCTTCTTGCGGGGAAGAAACCTAAAGAACCAAAGAGTATTAAGCAGCTCTAGTATAAAACCAAGAGTATAAAACAGATATATTAGTCCTTTTTGGTAAGATGACAGTCTTCACCCCGCTACAAAGGGGAAACCAATAGCCATCATCATCATCAGTACGTTATACTTAGGGTTGTTCGTTTTCGGGTTCTATTTTTTAACACGAAAGTGTTTTATGCCGGGATACACAAAGATTTCACTCCCGTCATATCCGTCACGGAATGACGCCAGTACATCTTTGCCGAAAGCGACCCGCCAGCAGACGTCGCTCGCCAAGCACACCCACAAACAGCCGCTGATGCACAATAATGCTCAGCTGCAGATTTCATGCCCATTTCACTTTCGTGTTTTACCGATTCCTATGATGGAGGAATCAACACAAATTTTATTTCATGATATTTTGTATTCAATATTAATATTTTGTTGAAATCAGAAGTATAAAAAGGAGGGGAGCAAAGAAAGGAAGAAAAATAACGAAGGAGAATGAAAGAAGAAAGAAAAAAAGAAAGAACGAAAGAAAAGAGAAGAGAAAGAAAAGAAAGGAAGAAAAAAGAGAGGACAAGAAACAGTAAGGAAGGAAGGAAGGAAGGAAGGAGAATGAATTCGCCGCGTTTGGCAAAGATAATTACCAAAGGAGAACCAAGAGCACCATAAACATGCAAACATAATTTATTTTTTATTTTAATTATAAGTAGTACACGATCGTTTCGCGATACCCCTCAAGGTCCGCGAGATCTGCAAGAAAGCAGAACAGTGGCAAAATATTAAATTGGAAGAGTAGACCGGAAATCGGTATTCTTATGAAGCAACGTCAGAGCGCATGAAATTGATTGTTGCACTCTCCTCCTGCCGCACGTACGCATCGCTTGATGAGGACGACACAAAACTATCGAAGTTCACAACAACTCGAAAGCCAGGGGTAGAAAGTAAATAAAGACATGATGCTTTTCTCATCTGCGACGTGTCGGCTTAGATGTTGGTGTTCCCATGACATCGAAAGTTATAATTGAAATCTTACATTATACTTTGGTCATTCCGTAGTCAGCGCCGAAATAGCGTAAGAAACCGATCAAATTGAGCTATCAAGTGATATTCTCGAGCTAAAACGCAACTAGTCCTCAGTGTTTTACTACCACCAGTAAAGTGATGCCAAAATAGCGCAAAAAACGAATTTGAAAGCAGACGAAGATACAAAGAAAGTGACAAGTAAGTTTCGGTACTCTTGTTATCGAACCTCGTCTGCTTTGAAATTCCGTGGGCGGTTCGACTTACATCGAAGGTTGCAGAACATGGTTCCGACTTTCAGCAGGCACCCCTTGGCAAAGCTCGCCTATGTTTATTTACTATTACCCCGAGCTAGGGACGCCAGACGGCAATATATTTTGCGCGGTGAAGGAGCTTCAGATTTGCAACACTGGTCACGAAGTCTCAGCCACCTAAGGGAAAGAAAATGCGGCCACCGCCTATTGCAAAATAGCAGTTTTAGATCGAATACTACGTTATAGGAAGATCTCATGGAGATTCGCTCAATGTGCGCAAACAAGCTTCCATTTAGTTTGTTGGCGTGATAAATTAAGCGGGTCAAAAATCTTTGCTGTTATCTTTAGCCCTTGTGCATCCGGCTCGCCACAAACATTTTCTTTAAAGCGTTTCCTAGTACATTCTCTCGTCCCTAACTACTATGTCTGTATGTAACAGAGTGCTAGTAGTAGTAGCAGTTGTAGAAGCGTTACTTGTGTCAGCAGCAGTAATAAAAATAGTAGTAGCCGTGCTGGTAGTATTAGTCGCAGCAGTAGTAGTAGCAGCAACAGTAGCAGCAGTAGTATAAGTAGTAGCAGCAGCTGCAACAGTAGTAGAAGTAGTAGTAGAAGTAGTAGTAGTAGTAGTAGTAGTAGTAGTTGTAGTAGTAGTAGTAGTAGTAGTAGTAGTAGTAGCAGTAAAAGAATTAGTAGTAGTAGCTGTAGCAGCAGTATCAGAAGTAGTAGTAGTAGCTGTAGCAGCAGCAAAAGTAGCACTGTAGCAGTAGCAGTAGCAGTAGCAGTAGTAGTAGAAGTAGTAGTAGTAGTTGTTGTTGTTGTATTAGTAGTAGTGGAAGTAGAAACAGCAGCAGAGCAATGGCAGTATTAGTAGCAGCAACAGCAGTAGTAGTACTAGTAGCAGTAGTAGTAGTAGCAACAGCAGCAGCAGTAGCAATAGTTGCTGTAGTAGTAGTAGCACTAAACGGTGAATTGAAGTGTTGAAATGGGAGTACTCCTATAGTTTATGAATCTATGGAATTTTTTTTTCTTGCAACAGACATGTTTCGTAACAGCGAAGCTGTTGAGCAGAGCGTTTGTGCATGGTGTCCGCCGTAAAATACCATGAAAATGCCGAGAGCTCGGGCATGCGTGCTTCAAGCGCACGTTCGTCAAGCTAAGCATACCCACTCAGTGAGATCGGTCAATATTGGCCACACGAAAACTCTAGCGTTCGCCGTATGGTGGCAACACTTGCTCGGAACGAGAAAGACAACGTCATAGCGTACGCCTCTCGTTCGTTCGTCCTCGTGTCGTCGTGGGCATGCGCTTTATACCGTAAAGAGCCGCGACTTAAATGCCGAAGTGTTCATTGACTCCACATGCACCGTCGCAGATAGCTCGCATGGACGAGGAAAAGGCCGCTCTGCTTAGAGAGGCTGGGAATGCAAAGCATCCTCGAGAGAGAGAGAGAGAGAGAGAGAGAGAGAGAGAGAGAGAGAGAGAGAGAGAGAGAGAGAGAGAGAGAGAGAGAGAGCATTTAATGGTAAAGCCAGGTTAGCCGAGCCTATATCGCTTAGCATGCTACGCCATATGAATGAACGAAAACATGAGGGTCTCTGAACTAAAAGAAATAAATAAATAAATAAATAAATAAATAATAAATAAACGAGGTGTTGCGCACTACATCCTCTAGAGACGATAAGTCGCGCTTGCAGACTGGCATACGAAAACATCGAACAAACCGACTAGCTGACTCTGGCCGTGCTCGACATAAGGTCAGCGAAATGTCATGCCGCTGACGTCAACCTCGAAACCACAACGATTCTAAAACTCAACTTTGTGTCCGTCAATGATCACCTACAACAACTTCGCCATTCGAATCTTGCGTGTGAGTGCTAAGACTTACCTGCAATTTTTCGAAGCAATAAAAATCTGCTCATTTTAAGTAGCTTGTCAACAGTCTTCTACAAGAAGTTGCGGTGTGAAATTTGTATGTAAGCTTCCTTCTTCAACTATATCACTCGAGGTGTCCTCCAAGGAGCAATATTCCTTCCCATAAATGCTTTCTTATCTTCATGCCGACTTGATTTTACGGGGTAGTTATATTAGGCGCATCTGTGCTAGCTTTCCTTATTCCACAAGGCCCGCTTTTCTACTATGCATCAATACATTTAGAATTGTCGTAGAGCAAGAAACGCGACTTCATAAACAAGTTGTTTAAGGGCACTTGATGGCTGTTCATTTATATTCCAGCAAAGCATGCTTCATACTGATTTCTTTGTGCATTGCTTGCCGCTGCCTGTCGCCCACGCCTATCTTTACTGAGCGGAGAGCAGAGCGCCCGAGTGTTCCTTCTCGCATAAGCTCGTCCCCAGCTACCTTGTTTTCTAGGGGAAAAGTATGACGCGTACTTCATTCCCCCAGACTATTCTGTTTTGATCCTCACTGTTCTTCATATGAATGATTGGATATAGGAAGGACTCCGCTCTAACATAAATACACGCACGTGAAACGTCACGGATTCTATTTTCAGATTATGTACACACCTCGACATTCTGTTAGCTATTTGTATGCCTGGTATTTTCATAGCTTCTGTTAAGTTCGCGCACCTCACCAAACGCAGTACTGCTGCGTGCAGACGCGCGTAGGAAAGCCTGCGATAACTGCGCTGGTGGCAAGGGGAAGCGGACCTTCCGGCCTAGAGTGGCCCACTTCGACTTGGGGAAGGACCGATAACGAGTTCCCGCGGTTTGCTGAGATCTGAGCTTTGGCTCTTCGGTGTATAGAGCGCCGCAGCTTTCAGATGCCTGCCTCTCCTTTTCCTTGCCCCGGCTTAAACCGTCACCGTTTAGGTGGGCGCCCCATTTGGGTGGTGTTGCGCTCATTCGGACAGCGGTGCTCGCGTCGAGGTGTAGGATAGAGGGAATACGTGCGGTGTTCGTGCGTGAGACGTTGCCTTGAATGCTTGGTCCTGGGCAACGAAGTTAACTTTTAGTATGCTGCAAGCGCACAGCAAGTAAACTGCAGAAGGTATGAACAATCTTTGTTGCGCATTCTGAAAGAATATTTATCCGTGATCGCCTGAATAGATGCTGCATTTTTGTAACATTTTATTATTGCTACAGAAGTACCTGCATTTCTTATCTCTGGGTATGTATGTGTGTGTGTGTGTTTCATTTTCTCTGGTTAGAGTGAAAGAATGATCCTGCATGCGTTTTTGCTGTGTTGTGGTTTGTAATAATACGCCAGTTGTATTTTCCAGTGTCTACACCCTTCGTGGGGCTCGTAGCCTTTGAGTGGTTAGGGAAGTTTTTTTCCCGTGTGCTGGGTGTAAAGCGAGATCCTTGTGTTGTGCTATTGAAAGCTTTCGCCTTTTTGGAGGCTACTGGGGAGTTGGTTAGTGTCTTTGTTTTGGTAATGAGTGTCCTCTGGGACAGTTTGAAGTTTACATTCTGTGTGGTTGTCTCTTTTTGTTTGTGTTTGAATTAACGTAAGGCACACCTTCTTTCGTGAGGATAATGAGGAATTTGTTCTTGTATTTTCTTTTGTTTGTTGCAAGTGTCTTTTGGTACAATTAAAACTTAACATGTTGTTCCTTCGTAGCATTTAAGCTACAGTACCTCTGGGAGAGTTGCATGGTGTGTATTCTGCAGCGAGTGCTATGAGGGACTCGTGGTTTTTCTATATTAGGTTTTTATAACCCACAGCCAGAGTTTATGTTGTAAGTACAGATAGTGCACGGACAACATTCTTGGTGGGGAGGTGTTAAGTTAGCCCACCTCACTTAATCAATTAATACCGCCCAGCAACTAGATATCGTACGTTAGGTATAGAGTGTTTACTTTTATGGTGTTTGTTTTCACGCCGGCCGAGCTGACTCGGACTTGGGACAGGAGGGAGGAGAGGGGAGCCCCGCTGAATGCGGGCCTTGCCCGACCTCTTGTATGCCATCATGAGCCTTGATAGTTGTAAATGCGTTGTGTACGTAAAGTGCACATAATGCACATTTTACATTTGCTTGCTGTCGACCGTCGTCGTCTACGTGTCGTCGGCCAACGAGCCAGCCAGTCGTCGTTTCATAGGATCATCACTTCGATCTCACGGGCCGACCGATCCACCTTAAATTTAACTGCTTCTTTCGTTCCACAGTTCGGAGTGATAAAATTCATTCAGCGTGTAAGCCCTGCGTATAAGCCTCTGACTGCGTTACAACATCGAAAATCTTTGATTAAACTATGGACTGACTTTTTTTGTATACGAATATTTTGAGCGAGAAGGACCGTTACACCCGTTACAGAAAGGGTGCGCTTACAACAAAAAAATTCGTCGTTACGTTTTCATTTTCCCCCTCGTAGCTGCCCTTACATCGAGGTGATTCACTGTGGAATATATAGAACTCCCCTGTGACGCACGAACGACAGGCAGCCAATCATTATGCCTGATTTCCCAGTTGACCAGAAAGTTTCGGCGAGGTACCCCTAAGGGAAATACTGGCAGTGCAACCATCGGTGAAAGTTGGGCCCTTGTGCCGCGGCAGAGTAATTGATGACGCAATATTTCCCCGCCCTGCCATAGCTCTATGAAGCTGTCGACAGAGGAGTGCATATTTATGTTCGCATGCGTTCTTAGGTATCTTTTTTCATGGACCAGCAGGCGACACACTCCACTTTTACTGCCGCCGTGCCGACGCGCAACTAACCAGGGCAATTACCAATACTCGAGACGCCTTGTTAGTTTCGACCATCAGGTAAACTGTTAGACGCTGCAAGTGCGTGAACACAATTTAGCGCAGCCCCTACGCATGCGGTCCGGGGAAGCGTGTTTCCACACGCTTCACTGACAGCGTGACCACGTGACATGTGTGATGTCACTGCGCGCGCTATTCTGTTGAGCGTCCGCTAAAAGGAGCCCAGCTTTCGGGCTCTGTGGCCTCGAGGTAGAGGTCTGAGTACTAGTGCTGATGGCTTGGGTTCGATCCCAGCAGGTCTACCTTTCTTATTTTTTTCATTGGCTAATTTTTTTCTTAACTTAGTTTGTTTTTTAAACTCAATTTACGTGTTGGTTTTGCTCATAATGGTGATTTGGTATGTTCTAGGTCACTTTATTTTCGGTGCGCAGCCTGTGACCCCGTTAATTTACCGTTCTGCATCGCGCGAAGACACAAGTCACGTGGGGTGGCTGTAGAGCGAAGCGTTTAGAAATACGCGTCCGGGAAAGGCGGGTTTTCGTCGCCTTCCCCCAATTGTCCTGCCTGTTGCACACGCTCCACTGTACCCCACTTCCACTGTGGGGCTGCCCTAAAGACCCTTTCCCTCTAATTTCCTCCGACGAGCAGTGGGAGGGGGCGCTGGGTAGCTCTGACCTAGGGAACACAACTCTCCCTCGTTGCCAGGGCTACGCTAGTCGCCGCCAGGCTTGAGCCTGCGGCCACCCCGACCCCTTAAACCTACTGCAAATAATAAAGTTTTTTTCTTTCTTTCTCGTCGCCTTCCACAGACGGAAGTGCTAAAGAGGGAGCGATATTCCATTCCCTTGTTGGTACAGGCCTTCGAACAGTATTGGTACAGTACTTCGAACACTCCTTCTATTCTTTCGAACAACAAAGAGTCCGGCTGTTTGGCCTCAGTTGCCTATGGGTAAGGCCAGGTGTTTTGGCGCCAATGGCCGCCATGCGAGCCTCAGCAGCTGATACCTTTTAAAGCGAAGCTTTAGTGTCCACACTGATGCTGTTGTACGCCAACACGCCCTGCAGGAAAGCCAACTTTCTCTGACGATGATGATGAATGATCGTGGTGAAGTGATAGAAGAAAGCGCTTCCCGTGGCAGGAGTCGAACTTGCGTCCCTCGCGTTATGAAGACAGCGTCTATCCTCCGACTGCTTCATTTCGACACGGTCGAAGCGTTTGAGAAAACTTCGGGCGACAACCAAAGAATCCGCCCCCAGAAAAATGGCCTTACTCTGCGTGCCGTAGGGTGTTAACCACAAGCCGTTAGCCCTGAAGTTCAGAATTTGAAGTACGACGTAAGGCCTAACGTAACATTTTGGGGGTTCAACTCCTCAAACCGGCCCCCACTCAAAAAACTGCTCACTGAAGGCCAGGCAGCAGGTACCGATTCGCGCCGTGCACTTCAAACCCAAACGTTAGGCCTACTCAGTGTACAACCGAGAGTTGTTGTGGCCATTATAGAAATGTGGTGCGTACCTCCAGAGTAGCACACACTCGCAGTGTGGGGTTGGATAACCAAAGAATCTATCACGACAAAGCTTCGGGTTCAAACGTCGTCGTCGTTACGTGGAGGGGTGCATGACATTTTTTTTTTTTTTTTGCAACACCCGCGACTTTTTTTAATGTCTTCTTGGGGCCCAATTACACGCATTACTTTCGCATATAAGTGGGTTCGGTTTCTTTCCAGGGTTTAGTATCACTGCATACCACCACGTTGATATAGCTTTCTGCATCATGCCGGAAGTTCCTGGCTTGTACTTGTCCAGGAGCGAAATATCGCAACGAGGAACTCGCACGCTATATAGCAAAACGCATTAAAAACATGGACTAAAACTGCAAATAATTTATAGCTTGTATTTTACTGCGACATTCATTTGCGGAAGATGCAGGTTGTTCGTCATTATCAATCTTACCACCTGTGTTGAATGCGGCGAAAACCCGTCCTATTCCGGGACGACCGTGGAGTATCTTTACGTATACATGTGCACAATCTGAGTAAAAAAAGACCATAAATATTATGCCTAAACACCACAATCAACAGAAGGCCATGCACTTTTGCCTCGTGAAAAAAAAAATATTTGGGAAGGACAACAATCACAGAGCAGCCAAGACACAATCAGCTCGCAGAAAGGCGCCAGCTACATCCTCAGCTACACGAAAGAAAGTTTATATCTTCTCCGTGAGGAGGCAAAAAAAACGAACTATCAGTTAAATAACACATGTACCGTCGGTAAAACACTTCTCTATACAACAGTGATTTCAACTTCAACTAGTTACATCTGAAACTGCCGATACTGAGAAAGGGACAAGAAGTGAGCTGAGGGGGTCAGGGAACAAGCGCGTGTTACGCACATATTAGTAGAAATTAAGAAGAAGAAATGGACGTGGGCAGCGCATGTAATGCGAAGGCAAGATAACCGTTGGTCATTAAGGGTAACACAGTGGATCCCTAGAGAAGGCAAGCGTGGCACGGGGCGGCAGAAAGTTAGATGGGCAGATGCGATCACGATGTTTGCGGGGATAAATTGGTCGCAGTTAGCACAGTACCGGGATAATTGAAGATTAATGGGAGAGGCCTTTGCCCTGCAGTGGGCGTAGATAGGCTGGTGATTATGACTTAAAAAAATGTTGGAGACAAAGGGTGGGCTAAAACTTGAGAACACCGCAATAGTTTTCCTCAAATCCCGCTCGGGAGAAGCAGGACAAGGCTGGAAGTAGAAAAGCTGTGCTAGTATAGACAAGCGTTATACCGGCTGTACGCACAAACACACCCGGGTCCCTTAAAACTGCGCGGAATATGGCATCAACACTGTTTCACAGTGGGGTTGTTCAACGTGGGACCATGTTGCGGTTCGACGCCGTCGCCACCACCTTCGACACTAAACATGTAAGACTACGCTTCGCAGCCCTCACCCCATAAGCCCGGTACTTGGATCAAAATACTAAGCGTGGTATCCTGAAATTGTTGGTAATTTGTGAAACAAAATATTGGGAATAAAAGCAGGAGTGTAAAAGATACTCACCCTCATCGTGTGCGTCTGTGTCATTTATATCCGTGCTTTTAATTGCGCAGTTGTACTATGATCACACCCGCCGCGGTGGCTCAGTGGCTAAGGCGTTACGCTACTGAGCCCGAGGTCGCGGTTTCGATTACTGGCCGCGGCGGCCGCTTTTCTGATGGAGGCGAAAGCAAAAACGCCCGGTGTACGAGATTTTGGCGCACGATAAAGATCCCCAGGTGGTCAAAATTAATTCGGAGCCCATCCACTACGGCGCGCCTCACGCCTGCGTTGCGTCGGCGCGTTAAACCCCCACATAATCGATGCGAACCCCCCGGACCAAGTTCCCGCGTGCGAGAAAATGTCCAAGGCTTTACAGAGCTGTCCCTAATTCATACCTCTATTGTTTTCATTTCGAAGCAAGGGTGTAGAAGGAATACAAGAAAATTAACCTGGCTACAACCTAGCTTGCTATTCTGCGCGTGGGAAAGGAAAAATGGGCAATAAAGAAAGCAGAGAAAGGAGGAAGTTTGGAGCGAGAGTCGGCAGGCGTGCCCAGTACTAGGGCACTAAACATTCAAGTTCAGTGATTGCCACGGGAGTTTTTCAGCCTATGGTATTGTGTTTAAGTTTGTCACACGCACGAAGCGTGTCAGTTCCTTAGTCGCCTTGTAAGCATAAAATCTCATGAAATCTCCTCCTGAAGTGACATGAAGCGACATGAAATCTCCTCCGAAAATGCCCGCCGAGAGTCCAGGTTTGTTGTTGTTGTTGTTGTTGTTGGTAAACTTTATCGACACACAAAAACAAAGAAAAATACCCCTAAAGTCCGGGGTTCTGAAAGGAAAAAAATTATCTATACAGACGGGAGAAGCTTTTGAACGTGAACTACCAAAGCTCGCCATCAGGCCCACTCGGTCTGTTCCCTCCGGTGGCGCGAGCCAGTCTTGGAAGAGAAGAGGGAGGAGGTTTAAAGGAATTTAAGATGAATTGCGAGTGATGGTTGCGAAGCAGAACAGCCCCAAAGAACATGCGGCGTATTGGGAAAGCCAGAACACTTACAGCACCGTGCAGGGCCTGCGATGTCCTTCTAATCGATGTAGTATGTGTGGGGTTGGAAGTGTGTCCGTTTGCGCTTGCCGGGTAAGACAAGCATCTGCCCGGGGTAACAGGTGAAGAGGGAGACGGAAAAGTCATGCCTATTCCTGACTAACTCTTCCAGATTGCTCTGTGCTGACGACAGCTTTCTTTCTTTCAGACGAGTAACACGGGCCTCGAATAAGACGCGGCGTATTGTATCCGGCGCGACGCAGGTTTCACCCTCCTCACTTGCTGCCATTCCTATCAAGTAGGACTAAGCATCTGTGAATCCCATCCCCAGCCAGAGACGCAAGGAATGGTTGCGTCACACTCTTGGAGGCTAGTGGCAGGGAACGTTGAAGGTGGGGGTCAAGGGCGCTAATACGGACGCAGGTGAATTCTTTGGATAGACATCTTAGAAAGTTCCTTCCCGTCCTAGCTAGGTAATGGAATGTGTGTGGCCGTCGCTCTTTTATATGCAAAACGTGCGGCAGCATACACACTTTTCTTTGTGACAATGTCTCAGTTACGTGGAAGCCACTGAAAGACGACCTCTAGCCCCGCCTGGACAGCGCGGTCGTACACCATTCTTATTTCTGTCAGTAGCGGTTCCTGAGGCTCACGGCACAGACCTGCCTGGAGTGACTGAAGTACAGGCTTTGGATCGCAGAAGATCGCCCACTTTCGGCATGAACTGTAGCCGTGTAGGTTATGGGACGAATTATCTTGAATTCGCTGGACAGTAACGTTTCTTGTATAATAACATCGCCGGCAGAACCCGACGTTGTTACCAGGCCCAGAGGCGTAGCCAAACATTTTGCTTGGGAAGGGGGGCGGGGGGTTAGGTTGCACCTCGACCTCCTTCATATGATTTTTCAAGGGATTAAAAATGTATATAATAAATCCATATTTAATAACTGATAATATACCTAACTATTACCTGAAACTTTAACGGAAATTCGTAACTTTTAACTGAAAGTGCATATCTATTAACTCTTAGAAACTAGAAAAATAAAATATTTCATTAAAAATGTATTCGCATCTTCCGAAAATTGCGGCAGAATTGCTATCACTGCTTGCAATTTTCTGTTTTGTCTCCATAAGAAGAAATAACACTTAAAGAAATAGAGAAATGTAAAACAAGTATAAACAGCAGATGCTTAACAAACATGGAAGCAAAAGGCACAGCAGTGAAAAGTAACATTCATCTGAAACTAGCAAAGCCCGGAGCGGACATTATCAACACCTCTCTTTTATACCAATATACTCCGTAGGAGCAGCTTGTCAACCGTCGCGTACTGCGGGTAATTGTACCAAAATTAGTCACACAAAAAGCACGCCAAAGTATACAGTTGGGGTGAAATGGCGAGAAGATTATATTTGATCAGGGGAACAAAGGTGCCAGCTACCAACAAAGTGTACATTCATACAGAAAAGCCCGTTCTACGTGGCGTGACTTTACCTGCGTATTCGCTGCTTCGGCGACCTTCGTGCGGCCAAGCGACCTAGGTCGTTTCGCCGCATGTAGAGGGGGAGGTAAGACGTAAGTACAAAGTCATAAGCGCACTGGTTTCCGGCGGCGGCCCTGGTTGCATGGAGGTACTGAAGCAGGCAGGCCTGCGGTTTTTTGCCGCGAATCTCCCCCAGTTTGTTCTGAGTAGCGATCGATTCTCCGTTGCACCACTGAGCGCCAGATCGAAGAGCACCCCCGTGAATGAAGGCCTCACATAAGGGTTAGGCATACGAGGAGGGAAACAGGTCAACAAGGAAGGGAAGGTGCGCTTTACAGATGGAATTTCTGGGGTTCTAGACAAAATCCTAGGATAATTTTCGGTGCAAGGGGGTTGCCTTGGTCGCCGTTCATGACAGCACAGGAGGTGGGGGGGGTGGGGGGGGGGGGAGCGCTGAAGCCCCATAAGCCCCCGCCCCCCTCTCCCTACACACGTGACTGGGTCATCGATGCATATATGGGTTCGGTCACCGCACGTCTCGTGAAGGTACAGTCATGGACGAATTAAACGCGAACACCAATGAATCAGAACACACACAAATAGAGCTATTTCTTTCAATGCAGGTCAAACTTAGGCGTGGCTTAGTTACCAGAACAAATTTGGGAAATGTCGCTTTCCAAATATAAAAGCAGTGTGCCATTATTGTACCTCAACGAGCAGTGTTTTCAATGGTTCATATTTTCGGACTCGCATTTCATTTGTCTATGACTGACTGTACGTGAAAGTTGGCTACTGTAGGGCCGCTGTTCGAAGATCACGATTCTTCAGGAGGCACACTCGGGGCTTTGTCATACTTTAAAGCTGAAGTGGCGGCCGCATCCCAGGCGTATAGTTAGATGGAATGTTGGTGGTGTGGACAGCTACTGTCCTTAGAACCATTTACATTGACCCGACGAGGGTGCGTTCAGTAGAAACTTAGAAATAAACAAGTTTTTTAAACGCAACCCCCCTATGTATATAAGCGGACGGGTTTGGTCGGAGAGCCGTCGAGGCGAGTCCACTCGACCTGGAGACAGCGGCTGAGACACTCGTTCGTCGGACTGGGTCGATGAGCCCGCGAAGAGCAGAATACCCCTTTGCGCAGTTCTAATGCGCTCCCAAGTGTAAGGCGCCGGTAAGTTCGCACAGGAAAATTTAAAAAATAATAATTTGACACCGACTCTACAGGGGAGATGAAAAAGACATGACACCACGTACCTGGAATAATGATTGATTGATTGATTATAAAACTTTATTTAAATGCAGGGGATGGGGAAGGATGGAGGAAAGAGAATGGGCTGTGGGTGGCCATCCTATTCCGGTAGGCCACGTGCCTTCGCGGCCATCCTGGCCCGAGAGATCAGGAACACATGGTCTTCAAGCCGTCTGCTGCGCAGCAAGCTCTCCCACTGCTCTATGGAGGGGGGAAAGGGGTGTACGAGGTATGGCGTTGCGTAACGGGTATCGAAGCAGTGAGGGCGGTCGTAGGGGCAGCTAGTTGGCGAGATTCTATGGAGTTGAGGGTGATGGTAGTAGGTGTGGGTTTGCAGTCGGTGCCAGATGCGAGCGCCCGCCGTGGAAAGAGAGGAGGGGGAAAGGTAAGGCGGGGGGATGTCCGTGTATGTGTGAGGGGGGGATGAAGGACTGGAGAGTCGCAGAGAGGTGCGTCGTCTTCCCCTTCTGGAGATGCCCGGTAGATAAGGTCGCGGGTGGTGGCATATGCCTCCTCACTCCCAGGAAGGGATGTATGGGCAGGAATCCATACGATGCGAGCCTGGAGGAGCTCAGGCTTCGAGAGTGGATATGCTTCCCGATGCAAAGCGCCGACAAGCCGCTTGCGAGTCTGTGAGTACGGTTATGTAGCAGGAAGGGCGTGTATTATTGCTAGAGCAATGGCTGCTTCTTCGGCTGTGGTGATGAAGGTGGTGAGGAGGCTAGCCGTAGCGAGAGGCTTGGATGACTGCAGCCGCGTGTGCGGGGTGAGTGCGATAGCGCGCGGCGTCAGTATAGCAGGCTTCTTGATCACCGGCGTATTTTGTAGGCCTGGGGCGGTCCCGATGTTGTCATCGGCCTGTGTTGTAGATGTGGTGCATGTGCCTGGGTATCGGGAGAACGTGTATGGCACTTCGATGAGCAGCCGACAGGCGTTGTGTAGTGTCCACAGTTTGGGGAGGGAGTACCCTAGCTTGGCGAGTACTTGTCGTCCGGTTACTGTGAGTCGTAGGCGTTGTAACTGGTTGTTGGTGTGCGCCTCCATGCGCTCTGATAGTGTGTTGTGCAGGCCTAGTTGTAAAAGTCGTTCGGTAGAGGTAAATTCAGGGAGTACGAGAGCAGTTTTCTGAGCCTTGCGTACGATGATGTCGATGTTCGCTATTTCTTAAGATTTAAGGGCCAAGTATGGAGTTACGTAGGTGATGCGGCTCAAGAGCATTGCTTGTAGTATTCGACAGGTATCAGCTTCTTTGAGGCCTCGACAATGGGTGCAGATGCGTTGAATGAGATGGGTGAGTTGGGATATCGTTTGTTGGAGTCTGGGGAGCAGGGCTGCTCCTGAGCCACCATAGTGATAAGGGATACCTAATATACTCAGGGTTTTCACAGTGGGGACTAACTGGCCGTTCATCGTGACAGGTTGGGTCTGGGGTGGGGTTGGGAGGCCGTCCCCGTGTCCGAGCTCGTAAGATAAGGAGGGCAGATTTCGATGTGGCGCACGTGAGGCCGCACGTTTGCAAATAGTTAGTGGTGAGATTAATGGCTTGCTGTAAATGGTATTTTTGTTGTTTGGAGATCCGCTGTTGGTTCATATGGTAAGGTCATCTGCATACACTGCGAGTGAAATGCCTGGGATACGGTCAAGTAGAGATGGTATTCCCGACCCTGCAGTGTTGAAAAGTAGGGGTGAAATAACTGAGCCCTGTGGGGTACCCTCGGCTGGTGTGTTAAACTTGTCAGACGTGCGGGGTCTGAGATGGAGAGTCGCTGTGCGGTCTGTGAGGAAAGCCCGGACGTAGTTGCAAGTAGCGGCTCCGAATTTGAGGGTGTGTAACCTGGCTAGAATGGCCGTATGGGTGACATTGTCATACGTCCCCTGCACATCAAGGGCTAGAATAGAGCTGGGCTGAGTCTTGCTGAGGTTGGGAATGATTTACTCTTTAAGTTGCAGGTGGATGTCGTGGGTTGACAGGTGAGGCCGAAAACCAAACATTGTGTTCGGGGAGTGAGTCAGTTTCTTCGAGGTAGTCAGTGTGGCGTAGTGTGACAAAATGTTCAAAAAGTTTGCCAACGCATGAGGTTAATGAAATGGGGCGAAGGCTGTCGATAGAGATTGGCTTGTTGGGCTTTGGGAGAAGGGAAATGTCCGCGTGGCGGCAGTGAGCTGGTACCGTGACTTGAGACCGATGGTGGTTGTAGCCGTCGAGTAGCGAGTGGAGCTGTTAATCATTGAGATTGCGGAGGATGCCCTATGTGATGTGATCATGGCCGGGTTCCGTGTTCCGTGTTAGCTTCGTAAGAGCTTGTGCAAGTTCCGTCCTCGTAAAAGGGGCGTTTAGGGTTGAGTTAGCCGCACCGGTATAGTCAGAAGGCGTGCGGTGGTAGTCCTTGTTCCAAAAAGTTTGATGCGAGTTTGGGTCAGAATATCGACGGGGGAGCACGGGTGGTTGTGTGTGTGTGTGTGCGAGAGAGAGAGAGAGAGAGAGAGAGAGAGAGAGAGAGAGAGAGAGAGAGAGGATTAACCGTGTTTATTACGAACACCAAATGGGGAGCAGTCCTCTGTACAAGACCCCTTCAGCTTTCCCAGCCTCAACAGCCCTCAACACCAATAGGCGCTGGTCACTGAGGTCGGAGCTGGTCAAAGCTCTCTCCCAAAGCTCATGAAAAGAAATGGAGGGATTTCGCGAATGTAGTGGGGCGTGCGCGCAGCCCCCTACCATATGAAAGAGCCTCCCGGGGGCTTCGGAGAAGCGGCATAGTGGGGAATATACGGCGGGGTGCAATATATGGCATTTAGTGGGATGGGGAAAGGTATTCGTCTAGAGTGCACAGAGCTGCCGTTCCTCCTCTTTCGTTAGGTGTTTGTGCGGTGCTGGGTAGGTGATACGTCCCAACTTATAGTGCTGTGTTATATCGTGATACGTGATCAGCGGGGTTGGCCTCTCCTGCTCGCTTCCCGGGGCCCGGCGGGATAACTCTCGGGCCAACAGGTGAGCGGTTTCGTTACCCGGGACGGCAGGGTGGGCGGGTGCTCATGTGATCATAATGAATCTGTCTGGTGGACGCTGGCAGATGTTGTGGTGTCTTGTCCGGTGAATTCGTCCGCGCGAAAAGTTACGGCATGCTTGCTGCGAATATGTGATGATTACGCTGGCGGTAGTTTGCGTTATGGTGAGAGCGATGGCCGCTTCTTCCGCTTGTAAGGGGTCGTATCCGGGCAGGGTTATGCTGCTGACGTGCTTATTGTGTTGGACAACTACGGCTGTCATTGCTCTTATGCCGGGATAAAAGACGCGTCCGTGTATAGTGTGGTTGGTTCCCTCCCGTAGTATATGTGGATGGCCTTGCTCTTGCTTCCCTGCGCCCAGGGTGATGCAAGGTGTGCATGTTTCTAGGGAGCGTTGAAACGGCAGCTGTTTCCTGATATTGAGGTCGAGATTTCTCATTTGAGATGTCTGACGCTGCAGAGGGGATGTGAGCCCCAGACGAGAGAGAAGAGTCCTCCCTGTCCTTGTGACTGCCAGCCTCAATCTTTGGCTCGAAAGATGGGCTTCTATGAGCTCGTCGGCTGTATTGTGCAGGCTGAGCTTCAACTAGCTTGTCGGTGGCCGTGCTAGGGAAGTCCGAGGGCCTGTTTCTAGGCCTACCGAATGATGAAATCCAGCCGTTCCATTTCTGACTTGGAGAGAAGAGCATAGGCTATGGGGTATGTAATTCTTGAAATTATGAAGGCTTGGACGAGGCGGAAGGTGTCCTCCTCGCGCTTTCCCCGTGTTTTGGTGGTTACAGGCCTGATCATATGTGTGACTTGGTCCGAGGTATGTTTTAGCCTATTTGTTAGGATTGAGTTTGTTCGATCGGCTTGAAAAGTCATACCAAGGATCATTCAATCAATCAATAAATCACTAAGCAAATTATTCGTCTTTATTTGGCTTTTGTATTTCTTTGTTGGAGAATTCCGTTCGACGAATTATCTCCCTTTAGGCTACTATAATGACTAAGTCCATAAATCTGCCTCGCCAACATTTTCATGCAAATGCGGTGATTGACTGATGGATTGTAGGGTATAACGCGCCGACGCAACGCAGGCGATGAGGCGCGCCGTAGTGGAGGGCTCCGGATTAATTCCGACAACCTGGGGATCTTTATCGTGCGTCCAAATCTCGTACACACGGGCGTTTTTCGCTTTTCACCTGCATCAGAAAAGCAGCAGGCGCCGCGGCCGGGAATCGAACCCGCGACCTCGTGCTCAGCAGCTAGAACGCGTTAGCCACTGAGCCCCCGTGGTGGTTATGCAAATACAGCGCATTGCACTGTCGAGGGCTACTACCCATTTATACAACGAAGTTACTTTACGCCGAATGAAATTCAACGACCGATTGATATGCTGCAACTTTCGATTTCGACAATGCGTAACTGCCGGAGTTTTAGCGGATCCCCGGATTAACAGGCGACATCGAGGTAATCCCAGCCCTAGAGAATACAACAGTTAGTCGGGCAAATTCCAACTACCATATCCTATTTTCAACTAATGACAACAAATCGTCGCAACCGTATAAGTACCAGTCCGCATCATTAGCAACTGTCATCTCGAACACCGCGGAGCAATTTTTCACAGGCACCATTGTTCACCTTGAACGAACTAACCTCGCATATCCTTCACAATTTCGCTGACAGAAACGTTTGTACCACGAACTTCGGCGTGCACCATTCACTCATGACAAACAAACGATTCTCTTCCGCATTATGGTGACAGCTGCCATTTTTCCAGATTTTGAAAAGTCATTTGTCAAAGTTAGGCAGCGGTAGCCGAATGACAAATTGTCCAATGCTTATTCTAAGATGTGAATAAACGACATTACTGCACGCAGAAAACAGCCCGCTCCAATACATTTAACATCTTCCGCGTCCGTTTCGTTGTTCGCGCGACAAGGTAATTCGCCCAGTGTGTTTCCTCATCAATATTAATCATGTTTCGCGCTCAATTACTCATTGTTTTCAATGTTTCGTAGAGGACAGCATACTCTACGACAAATTGCTGCAATTAGGTCAAACATTCTGCAAACAGAAGTGTCAACTCTTAAAAACTAGCTTCAGACGTAATAGACGTCAATAAATGTATCCCAAGCAAAGTACCCCCCCTCTCGTTTTATCAGGGCTATAAACAGTTTATCTACAACTATTCTCCCCGTATCTATGCTTCAAACTCCGGTAATGCGTAACGATTCATACGCGTACACTTCGCATACGATGTATCCCGATCCGCTTACGCGTCAGTAAGAACATCTTTGGTGGCTCCCCATGCTACGTACCACCTTAGTTAAACTTCACATTTAGTGGTCTAAAGCATTTAACGCGTACGAAATTAGCAGAACAGTGACTGCAATAGGTCGCAGTAACGTAGAAGCAACTCAGGCGTATAGAAAGAACGGCTAATTCGACTTCATTACCGAAACATCTTTAGGCATGCAAAACCATGTGAGTAGAGCTGATTTTTTATCCCACTCATCTTTCACAGGCGTCGCTCAGTTTCACAAACCGGCTGTCTCTATTCCGCTTCTGCCTCCGTGAAATAACGGCTTGCACGTTAAAACTGTCCCGAAAGGTTTTATCTCGCGGAAGTACCATTTTGAATTGCGATAACATCTTCCCAATCATTGTCACGGGACTCAGCTAGTTTCAAACCAGTTCTGAAAAATGAACATCCCCACCACCACTCTTCCATCACTCCGCTCGAGAATGCACCCCGGCACAGAATGGAGGCGTCGAGAATTGCATTGATGGGACGTTTAAGGTGCAAGCACGCTGCCTCAAAAGCTTTATTGCAACCACAGCGTCCCCAACAAAAGCAAAGCGCACCTGTACTGGTCTCAAAATCCTAACCAACTATTTAGGCATTTACTTTTTTGTGGTTTCTTTATTATTTCCAGGTTTATTCGAGCCAAATTTTTCGCTTCCGCAAAGGCGGCCTCTACAACGGAAATCCACGCGCGTTATTTGGAGCCGCCCCCACCCCGGCTACACAACCCAAAATTTGTGAACTCAACGCAAAACCGTCATACTCTTCAAGTTGTACCAACTGTTAGCACTGGCGAAACGTGAATGGGTGGCTGAGAATGCAATTTGTAACCTATAACGCAGCATCGGAATGCAACCAGGTGGAATTCCGATGTTTCTTTTCTATGTCGCTTCTCATAGCGTGCGCTTCACGGTCTGAATGAAATATGCCTTTGCCGTGCGTTTGCTATGGGCTGTAGAGCCGTGAGCGGAGACAGAAGTTCCTAAATCACGGGCTTCTTAACTCTTTTTTTCTTTTTTATGAAGGAGTGCATAAATTCAAGCTAGACTGTTGTTTCATTGGTTTTTCACGCAAGGATTCGTGGTCAAGAGCGACTCCCTAAAGTGACCCCGAACAAATCTTTAACATAACATTTTTCCTGGCGTATTCCAGGACCAACCTCAATTCCCCTGCTTAGCTATAAATGTTCAGGCATCAAGTTTGAACTATTGTATCCCTCACATATTTGGTGGCGTTGCGTATGGAGTCGCAAATTCCAAAGAGTGCCAGATACTAGCTGCAACCAGACACCGACCTAATCCATCAATCTGAAGGCCACAACAGCCACAGTGAAATTCTCTAGTCCATTGCGGCTTTCTGAAGGAACTGCTCACAAGAACCCCTTCTCACAATACCTCCCGAACTTGTACAGATTCTAAAGGGCCTTAAAATTCAGAACATTTCCCTTTTTTGAAATGCATTCGTAATACAAGATGCTTTCAACCTCCGTTCTCCAAAGGCAGCTGTGCGATCAAGACTGGTTTCACAGCCCCAGCTACTTTCTCGGAATCAGGCATACCGTGTGTACGAGATTTCGGCGCACGTTAAAGATCCCCTGGTGGTCAAAATTATTCCGGAGCCCTCCACTACGGCGCGCCTCATCGCCTGCGTTGCGTCGGCGCGCTAAACCCTACAATCAATCAATCAATCAGTCAGGTATACCACACGCCTTTATTTTGCAAAGAGCCTAAAGTAAAGTAAACGTCAAAACATAAACTTACACGGGAGAGCAATGGAGTGCAAACTACTTCAAAAATGTAGTCAACGAATGGTCACTGTGACGGTATGGAGAGTCCGAGTACCGCATGGTAAGTGAAAGATAGGTTTTCCATCTACTGATTGCTAACCAGTGTGGGCTTTTTTTTTTGGACCTTGCAACTGCAACGTGAATTGCATCATACTGCCACTCTGCTACTCGTTAAGACGTATCCATGATACACACATTTTAGGCGAAATAGAGGAAACAAAATACGGCCGTCAATTTCCTCAGAGGACGTGGGTTTCGTTCTCGTAGCACTTCTTTTGTTTGCTGTGCTATGGCCTGTTATGTTGAGTAGTCCCTTATTTGTTATTTCTGCCGGCTCAGAATAGCTCCAGAGCAGATCAGAATTTTTTTTTTGGCCCACACAATTTCTATTGCGAGAGCAGTTTAGTGATGGCCAAGAACTGCTCAAAACTGTTCTGGACAGGCAAATAAAAGAAACCATTGGCTCTGAGCTCCCTTCCGCCAAAAATATCTGCAGGCGCTAGCCAAGTGCCAAAGACGCTAGGGTCTACTGAAAGAAGAAGAATGTCTCAATGGCGCAGACTGTCGGTCAGGGTCAGGCAACTTGACATTTGGTTATCGAGCCGGACAGCGCCGGAAGTGACAGGGGAGCGAAAGTGACAGGGCAGCGTTGTAACGGTGACATGAAATCTCCACCCGGGGGAAAAGCTGGGCAGGGATGACGCCAATGCCGGCGAAAGGAGCGAGCTTGACAAAACGGAGCTCCGTGGCCCCGCAATATGTCAGGCTTTTGCTTTTGGTGTTGAGCGCGACTGCCGAAAGCGGCTGAGTGGGTGCTCTCTGACCTTCTTCGACCCTTGTACTACTTTGTTGTGACCTTAGCTCTCTCTCGTGCGTTTAGGGCTGCCTAGGTGGAGGACTTTGTACCACCTACCCTTTTACGTCCACACGCACAGTCACACACACACATACACACATGCACACAGACATACACACGCAGAGGAACACACACGCACACACACATGGACGTAGCGTGCGAGTATTTTTTTCTTTCTCATGGAAAATGACTTGCCCGTTGCGGTTTCGCAAGTCTACGTGTCACGCACATCTCTTTCACCAAATGTCCCTAGTTTAGTGAAGACGCATTATTTCAATAGTCATGAAC